>CM060698.1:131816475-132523975 GCA_030686995.1 Artemisia argyi | reverse complement strand
CTAAATACCTATGCTTGTAGTTATGCCAGATAACCATCAATAGACATTATCCAACCTTAGGAACTAAGCGTTAGACATCTATACAATTAAGCGAACATTTCCTATTCTACCATTTTATCCTTTTCAGTGTTTTCACTTTTAAATAAAGTTGATGCGTTTACATAAATCACATACCTTGTGGAAAAAAATGATTTCTGAAATTCCTATTTTGAACAAGTGCGATCCTTTTTGGTCAAACTTTAGCAACACTATTGTACAATGGGAAATGTACATAGATATCAAACTTTGGTAAGCAGTCTTAATCACAACATGTTTGAAAACATTTTTCTACTTCATAACTACTGAAATTTTGAATCATCAGGAAAAATATTACTTAGTAAATCATTTGCTCCATTTTTCTAAATTCGTTTATTCAGAAAAAGGATTTCAACCAAAACTCATAATCGCGAGACAAATTTCCAGAACAAATTTCCCTACAACATCGCTTATGCATTTAGGATTTTGTGACTTGACAGTAAAGAATATTGGTATATGTGATGAAGGAATTAGGAAGGACATCACAAATTAATCACGAACTTCAGTAGTGGAGACCAAACCCAATAGACAAAGAAGGACATATGTCTTATCATCCGTTGGAACAAAACACAAGGAATCAAATTGTACCTATATTCTATCCCTTCAGATAACGCCAAGTTCGAAGGACCGAACGTTATGGAATTAGTCACAAAGGTTTATTGTACCCATTTCAGTTGATCCTGTTAAGGAAACCGTTTCAACTTGGACCTCAGGTAATCATTTCAGGATTTCCTTCAGAAACCCATTTAGGTGTGAACATCACCTATCATCCTCAGAACGATGGTCAAAGCGAGAGAACAATTCAAACATAGGAAGGTATGCTCAGAGCATGAGTGATTGACCCTGTAAATGGTTGGACTAATCACTCAACATAAATCAAATTCATCTACAACAATAGTTATCACACCAACAACGGGAAACTGGCAGAAGTTAGGTTGGTACATAACACACATCATTTGGATTGGATATCCTGAACAACAAACCATCCAGATTCAAGTGGGAGAACAAACTAATTTAAAAGCAATGCCTTGGATTGGCATGATACAAATTGGATAACAAGAAAGGTTGAACCTTTAGCATATTGGACTATTTAAGATTCATTTTAGAATCGACCAACTAGCATACAAACTTGAGTTCTGGCAGAATTCAGCAGTATATATTACCAGTACCACATTTAAAACATTAAGAAGCGCAGATCATCGATTGATGGGCCAAACTCAGAAAAAGCTCAACTCACTAGTTCAGTAGGCATTCATGAGATAACCAGAAATTTTCTACAAGTCAAGAATCAGTTACAAGTTCAATAAGTCATAAACCATTAAAACTTCAAGTTCTACAGAGTTATGCAGAAAGTTCTACCTGGGAAAGGCATGTTATCGTTCAGAAAACTTGGAAAGTTAAACCCAAATGACAATCTCAGACCTTGTAAGAGAACCAACAGAAATCATGGACCGTGTGGTCAAGCAGTTGAAACAGAGTCGAATTCCTATCGTTAGAGTTCGCTGGAATTCTCGAATATCATCACCTTTTCATCAATACATTCTCAGAGACCAATATAAACTGAACTTCGGGACGAAGTTCCATTTAGAGGGGAAGACTGTCACAACTCACCATTTCAGGTCATTTCTCGAACTTTGGAAAAACACTATTCATCAAAACACTATTCATCATTTTACTATTCATCATTTTTGGTGTCAGTTTGACATTCCGAGAAGCATTCAGAAATTTTACTATTCACGGAACACTATTCATTGCGGGAAAAGATTTCATCATTCACGTGCATTACACATTTCATCGTAAATTAGTTTACGGGTATTCAAATTCGCGTAACCGTATTGGTTCAGGTGCGAATTCATGCATTATCAGTAATGACATTTCATACGGACTGGAGATAGTCTGCATATCATCAGTAGGTCATTTACATGTTATACCACTCTCAGGATTTTCAAATTTATATATTTGATACATTTAACGTTTTTACGTATAAGTATTTATAGTAAACGTTAACACCCGGTTTATACACGACGAATATATCTAAATATTCCCACAATGGTCCCGACATATTTTTATATCCATCGTAACATCATAAAAGTTATAACATTCAGTTACCCAGTATTTTGGAAATTTATTTTATTTATAACGTACGCTTATGAATATAACGACGGTTTTCGTGAAAACTAAACAATAATCACCCGATCACTCAGTAAATGTACCCAACATATTTTTAATATGTTTTTATCATTATTATAACTTTATTTCATCCCGGTTAACTTCGTGAACGTTTATTGCTATTAAACCCGGTACCCGATTATGACTAATACTTACACTAAACCACAACTAATAATACACTACATTTCCCAAGTGATCAAAACCGTTTTGGCTACTCCTTTTCACACCAAAAACCGGCCCATGAGACACCCCTTTTAACCTCTAGCATTAATTCCTAGTTTTATACTAATAAACCTCTAAAATCATTTCATTAACCAAAAACCTAAATCATAACTCACAATTTTAGAAAGATCAAAAGTTCTTCTCATCTCCTTTCCTTTCTTCAACCCACGACCCAACATAGAACACCAAGATCAAGTGATCATTTTTCATAAGTTATAACACTAAACTTGTTCCTTTTACTTGCCTAATCAAGAATCAAGCAACAAAAACACAAGAACATCAAGCATAATCATCATCTAATCATCTCATTTTATCAAGTAAGTAATCAACTTTATTTTTTTCATGGATCATCTTATATTTACATGTATTTCATGAGTATCATGCTAAAAATCATGTACAACTAGCTATACCACCCTTTATTTTGTCTAAAATGAAACATACAAACCCTAACTTTTTATTTATGAATCCCCTTGCTATAATAACTTGGTTAGGAGTCCATGGCACCCTAAGAAGGTGTATGGTAGGATTAGATTAGCTATGTGGTGATTACAAGAGGTTTGGTGATGGTAGAAATTAGTTTTAAACCTTGAAAACTTGATTTGGAACCTATTTTAGACATGCTGTCCCGTTTTGTAAAAATCTGGAAAATCAGTACATACAAAGGAAACTTTGGCAAAATTTTTAGAAAATACTTTCAAAAACGAATCCGTAGGCGAAAGAACGGATTAAAAAGAGCTTATAACGAAGAAGTTATGATTTTTGCACGATTGTTGACGAAAAGTATTTTCTGGAAATTTGTTTTGCTGTTGGACGTTTTTCATTGGACAAAAAGAGACTTTAGACGTAACCCGGAGGAGCCGAGCTTTCCAAAATATATTACTACATACTAAGACGTAACCGTGGACATAAAGAACAAGTAAAACGGACAAGTAACGACCAATATATTCACGTTTGAATATCGGCTAAAACCATTTTATATTTGACAGCTTTTAATAAAAGTGACACAAAAACTACGAAGTACTTTTATAAGCTAGACATAATATTAAGTACCAAGCTTTATAACTAATGTAGTATTAGTTATTACAAGTATATTTTCATCATTTCAAGGCGATATTACAAGGATTACAACCCGAGGATTTCAACATTAACATGGAAACATACGATATATATATATAAGTATATATATATATATATATATATATATTACAACTAGCTTATTATATTTTCTAATAGCAATATTTTTCCAAATTCTTGGATTATATACTTTTGATAACAACAAGTGTTTTTCAAAGAGTAGAGTGGTATAGGAAACATGTGCATGGACATTCATAACATCATTTCATGATCTAAAGTAGATCGTTCATCATTCATATTAGGTTGCGGCTAGTGTGCGCGCCTTGTTTTTCAGCTCATTACATGTTCATGGTACCATCATATTGGGTTGCGGCAGCTAATTGTTCATTGGTGTTCATTTCATTTCATCACAGTTTCATCAGTTGAGGTGAGTTTTCATAGCCCCGTTTTCAATTCAACATTTTTGATTGTTTTCAAATCCCACGGGGGGAATACATTGCATCAATCATTTTAGTACGAGCCCAAGTATTCAAACATGTACATTGCTTAAGTTACCTTGCCATGTGATAAGTCCCCTGTAACATCATGAACCGTTAATTTACCGTTAAGCGAGAGTGAGTGGATAGATCTATCGAGGGTGACGCCTCCATCCGTGGTAGTGATTACCAACAGTAAGCGGATGCATGTCATGTCTTTTACATTTGAATGTTTCGGCAGAACATTCGGGAGGGGCATAGAGTTTCATCAGTCATAGCTTCGGTGTCATGAGCTTAAGGCTATTGTACAATTTTCATGAGATTTTTATCTTGCACTTTTACTTGTGGTGGCCGTACATCATTACATTTTACAAACCTATGGAATTCACCAACATTCGTGTTGACGTTTTAGCAATGTATTTCAGGTTATTAAGGTAGCTCATGTGACATGCATTTGGACCTTCATGGAGTCGCGGAGTCGACGCGTCTCATCATTATTTCATGCACTTATGTAAACATTTGATCTAGTATGGCTTGTTTTTCATAAACATGCAACACCTCTTGGGGACCTCATTTTGTAAACTCTGAATTATTTCAATGATCAAATGCAGTATTTTCCAAACGACACTTTAGGTCGTTCAATGTAACTGTAACTGTGGTGCTATGACAGACACCCCCAGGTATTCCATTCCGCTGCAAGTCAGGTAAATTGGGGGTGTGACACTTATTGTGGTTGCAGTATGATTGTTAAGGCTTAAGTAAGTAAAACATACAATAAAACCAGGGTCTCATTAGTTGCAAAAGTCAAAATCCATCTCATAACTCCTTGACAGTTAACTGTCAAGGATTTGTGACTCACAAACCCACCATTTAGTTTATTAGTTATAGCTTAAGCTCAAAATAGGTTCTATTTAGCTTATATTAACTTATTAAATCAGTAGTGAGTGCTAGAAAGTCACCAAAGTCAAACTAGTTAGTTTCATTAAAAGTCAAAATTTGCTCTTCTCAAATTTTATCAAAACTTCAAGGATTTTTTGTGAATTTAGTAGAAGGCTTTAAGCTTTGATTTTTTTAGGTTTAACACTCTACCACCTCAGCTTTAGTATCCCACCATTTTTATATTTTTAGGATTTTTGAGGTGGGCCCCACTCACCCCTAAACACAGCTGCAGGGAGTAAACCTCCCCTGTGCAGCAGATCAGTCAGCCATCACCACCACTTTGGTGGTGGTTTGTGGCCAACTCAGTGGACCCCACACCTCCTAAATAGGTTTTCCCAACCCCCCTCCTAGTAGGTTATTAGGTTTGACCATAAGTTTGACCTGAGTCACTGTGGACCCCACCTAAATAAGCCCTTGAACCTTGTCCCCATTCTGAGTAGAATTCAGTTTTTGGAAGAGCTTATTTGTTCTTATTAGCTTATCTACTGAGCTTATTTGATCAAATTAAGCTTTGACTAATCCAACTAACTTATTAGAGTCAAAATATACCTAGGTGGGACCCACATAAGCTCTTGTGAGCTTATTTCCATTTTCAGTCAAACTAAGTCAACTGTCTAAGATATTAGCTTATAACTAGCTTATTATTAAGTTCTAAAATTATTGTTTTTACAAAAGTTAGTTATTTTTAGGTATAAAATAGGTTGGTAAAATAAAAATCCAGAAAATACAACATAAAAATAAGTGATAGTTTCTATTTAATTTAATTTAATTTTAATTTTCATTTTTATATTTTTATTAAGTAATCTGTATTTTTATATTTTTATTAATTTCCTTATAGGTTAAAGTAATTTAAATAATTTTCTTAGATTTTTATATTGTCATTTGATATTTATTAGAATTAGAAATAGTTTTATTAATAATTAATAAATAAATAAGTTATAAATAGCATAATTAATTTTTATATAGCAACACCTAGTTTTTATATTTTTTATAGCTTTTATAAGTCATAAAATAGTTTTATAAATTTTTTTCATAATTTTCTAAGTTAGTTTAATATTATTTGTAATTTAAAATAGTTTAATTAGTATAAATAATATAAATAGTTTTTAATTAATAGAAAATTCATAAAAAGACAAAAATATTTTATTTTATTTTTTATACTTTCTTCAAGTTCTATTTTAGGTTTAGAAAATATTTTTATAAGTTTTTAGTTTAATTTGTAGTGTTTATCATTTTTAGTTTTTATTTAAATTAGTTTTAAATAAATAGTTAAATAGTTTTTATTTAAATATTTAATAATAAATAATATAATAATCTAAAAAATAGTTTTCTTTTTAAATTAATTTTATTTTAAGTTTAAGTTTATAGAATTTTCATTTTTAACCCTTGTAGTTTATTTTTCCTTAAAACTCACTTTTTTCTCAGTACGCAATCGCGTCTGATTTTAAATTGGTGTACGTTTAAACGTTTTAGATATCTAGGTTTTACGTAATCATTCTAATAGTTTAGTTAAGTTATAAAACCCTAGGTAATCACACACATACACACACACTTTATACCTTTCCTGTTCACATTCACTGATCACAGATTCGTTTTTAATACCATCACAACCTCGTTGGGACATTACGACCCGGGAAAACACTGTATTTCACGGAAGCATTTGCCTCAGCTGTTTGACTATTACAGTTGGCCATTCACAAGTGGCTGATCAATAATTATCTGACCGTTTGAGGCGAATCAAAATTTGGCGCCGCTGCCGGGGAGGTTGTGCGCTTATTCTAACGATTTTGCGTATTAGTGAATCTGGATATACATCCATTGTATATTTACCATCTTTTATCTATATTTTTATAAAACAAAACACAAAAATATTCACCTTTACACCCCTACCTATTTGATTCTTCATTTCTCATCCCCAAAACCCTTTGATTCTACTTTCTTCCACTTGTCCCATAATTAATTCTAATGGCATCTCTCGATGACGATTTCTTTAAACAAAGGGTCTGTAAAAGTAAAGTTGAAAAACTTATGGCCTTGTCAAAAATGTCGAGATGTTATGTTGATTATGATGGACCTTCGATTCCTATTCCCTCTCCGGTGAGGGAAAGAGATCATGAAACCGAGGTGACAAAGGACCTTGTACTTTCCTCAGACGATGGAGGTGCTAAATACGTCCAAACCACGGTTGTCCAAAAACCTGAGCTCACAAATACTCCTAAACCTTCAAGAATCAATCCTGATCTTTCACGGTTTACGGTTAAAAGTTTGTCAAGCAAACGTACAGAGCATAGGGTAGTGACTGAAAAGAACGACTTACCTAACCTTCACGTTTATCAAGAACCAAAACCCGAGACCATAACGGAAGTGGTGGAAATTCCTAGCTCTAAGAGCACACCACTTGTCCCACCTCCAGATTTTGTTCCTTGTGTCGGTTGTGGTGAGCCGCTTTTCGGTTTTCCATGTCGTTGGTGTACATGTGAACAATGTGGTAATGATATTCAAAACGGGAGTTGTTTGTTTTGTGGATCGAGTAATTCATTTGCTTATGATCCTAATCAAAGCTCATTCAATAACTCCTCAAATTTTTCCAACTACCCATCACATTCATACGAGCAAGAATCATATTATCCTAATCTCAATGATGCTTCGTATCAAAATACACCAAGCCAGACTCAGCAGTTTAACTGTTGTGAGTATTGTGGTGGTTCACACTACAGTTCTGATTGTCAAACTAGGAATCAGTTTGTCTATGAACAGGTTCCTAATAACAATTATGACTTAAACACATACGACTCACAACCACATCAGTTCAACTGTTGTGAGTACTGTGGAGGTCCACACTTTAGTTCTGATTGTCAAACAAGGAATCCATTTCCTTGTAACAATTACGACTATTCGTTTCAAGACCCACCTCCACAGTGCCAAAAAATTCAAGCTACTCCTCACATCCAGCAAGACCCTTATATAGAGGTTCTTGAGAAACTCAAAGATCTTAAGGAGGAGTTGGCTAATATGTCGTCTCACAATGCACCAAGTTCTTCTTGTTTATATTGTGGGGGTCCTCATAATGATGATCAATGTCAACCTTCCGGTTTTGACACATCCACACCCCCACAGTCTCCACTCACTCAATATTCTCGTGATAAATCTATCACGGAATTACTTGCTGAAAAACATGCTGCTAGAGACGAGAGAAGCATGGAAGAATTACTAGTCTTAAAACAAGCAGCTATAACACGTACCAAATTTCAAAATGCTGCTCTTCTCGATGAGGATGATGAAAGTGATGATACCTCATCATGTTCATCAGTTGAGACTCCTTCCATGGATATACAGGGGGAAAATAATATAACTGAATCACCAGCAGTAGAAATAATGGAACTTGTAGACTCTATTACTGCTAGTCCTTCTCATCTCCCTCTGTATGATGTTATCACACCCGAGGTTCCCACTCACTCTCTGAGCATGGGGGACGAGCATCTTGACACAATTCCTGCAAAGGAATCTGACGAGTTCATAAAGTCTAGTGTTGAGAACCTTGTCCCAATCCCAAGTGAGTCACAGGGAATTTTTGATCTTATGTGTGATATTCCTTTCACCCCTGATAATTCAAATGAACAAATTGAGACTGTCTCTGATTCCAGTAATGATTGTTTATCTTATGGAGACATCGAATTTGTTGATGCATCACTTCCCGAGTCTTATGATGACTATCTTTTTGAAGAGTTCGCTAATGAACTCTCTCATATGGATCCCATCCCACCAAGGGATGAAAATGAAGTCTTTGACTTTGAAGCGGATTTGAGAGAGTTAGAATTCTTACCTACTCATGATCCTGCGTTTGAACTCACTCAGATCAAACCACTTCCTCCGGAAAGTGAAAATGATTTGGACGAATTCGAGGCTTTTATGAATAAAGATAGTTCAATTTCATACGAAGTTGATGATAATTATCTTGATCCAGAGGGGGACATTCTTTTTCTAGAAAGTTTGTTAAACGAAGATCCATTTCCCCCTCTTCCACAACTTCATAATGAGGAAATCAAATCAGTTGAGGAAACTGATAAATTTCCTGAGATCAAGCTTAAGGACTTGCCTCCTCCACTTGAATATGCATTTCTTGAGGAGGAAGTTCTTATCTTAATTTCTATTCAGATCTCCCTACTTTCCTTCACCTACCAGGTGATTTCTCCTATTCTTCACTCCTTCGGGAATGAAGACACTATCTTTGACCCCGGCATTCTCATTTATAAATTTTGAGCCGGGTGTCATTATATCTCATCGGTGTGGAACTTTCACCTGCTTCAAATGTTTATCCAAACATCTTGAATGAAAGTCCGATTGAGATTGTCTCTTCCACTTACTTCCCCACAGATTTTTAAATTGCTTTTTCTCCAGGTCTGTTCAGGACCTCTTTATTACAGTTAACCGTTCACAAGCGGTTAGCTTGCGTGATAAACCTGACAGTTTGGGAGAAAAGGAATCAAATACGGGGTCGAGTCAAGCTAGTGACTCGGGAATCAAAAACATTAGCAAAAACATGGGCTTGTCACCCGTGTGTAACACCCTAGTGTGGGGGAGATGCCCCACATGTTGTATATATATATATCCTCAAAAAAAAAAAAAAAAATGTACATATAGTGATAGCTTCTATTTAAGAAGTTTTATCTAAAAAAATAAATTGTATGTATATACATCTTAAATAAAGGCTATGGAATATTTTCTTCTTACGTTCTAAGTTCGGTTTAACACCCGGTACTTTGAATATTGAGGACAATATTCAGTTCTAAGTGTGGAGGGAGATTCGTTATTCTAACGAATTTAAACACATGTTCCATCAAGAACCCCCATTTTAGCCAAAATTTTAAAATTTTTTCTCACTTAGAACGCAACAAATGGTATCAATCCTCCATGTCTAACCCACAACAGGATTGGCTAATCCAGGAGCAAACGGTTCTTGGTAAAGATAACTCAAACCCGTTTATGGCTTGCAATTTGCCAAAAATTGTATGGTTCCTCAACTCCCCATTATCCTCAAAAGCTAATGAGTTGGCTAGCCCGCAAGATTATGGCTTGTGGTAAAGGCCGTGGAAAAACCATAATTGGTAATCAGCTCACCAAGATGTTGACTATTCCATCAAGAGTTGGCTAGTCCAGAAGCAAACGGCTTTTGGTAAAGACTAATCAAATCCGTTGACAGCTGGTGATTTGCTCAAAATCACACGGTTATCAGGTGTGCCACAGTTCTTACACCTGGCTACTCCAGAAGTGATGGCTTTTGGTAAAGAGTTTTTCAAATCCATTAAGTTTTTCTCAATAGATTGCTAGGGACTAGCAATAGTTTAGTGTGGGGGATTGATGAGTGTCTAAATACTCATCATTTTATACCAATCTGAGCTGCCAAAACATACTAAAACACTCAAATATGTATCAAAATACTTAAAATATCTTAGAGTGTGTTTTATATGTTTCAAATGCAAAATAATCAAAAACAGATGAAAAACGTACAAAGTTTGCATAATTGGCAGTTTCAGTCCCTCAAGTTTCATAAATTGGCAAAACTAGTCCCTGGTTATTCTAAAAACATGAAAATGTCATCAAAGGTCCTTTTTAATCATAAAGTTACATATTTAGTCCTTTGGTGCAAAAGTTTCATTAAATTACAAGTTTAGTCCCTCAACTTTGGAAATTGACAGAAAAGGTCCCTGGGATGTAAAAACTTTGAGAAATTCAATTTTGGTCCCTGTACTAATAATCTTTTGCAGGTTTGGTCCTTATGTGAAAAGTTTGGAGAAATTACATAATCAGTCCCTGAAGTTTGGTGAATTGTCAGTTTTAGTCCCCGGGTATTTAAAAAATTAAAAAAAATCAAAAATGCCCTGGTACTATTCACATGTGATAATTTAGACCCTTATTTAAACTATGGGAAAGTCACAAAATCAGACCCTTAACTTTCACTTAAATACATATTTGGTCCTTGTGATTTGTTACTAAATAACCAAACGGACCTATGTTTTATTTTATACCCAAAACTAAACCCAACTTACACTAATCCAAGCCCACCCCCACTTCTTTTGGCCCAACCTACACCAGCCCATACCACCTTTAATAATAAACCGGGGTCAAACCCCCGGTCAAACCCACATTTCCCTCTCATCTCCTCCACCTCCCTCACACAGCCAAAACCACCATTCCACCTCCCATGTTTCAACCCCCAGCTGGCCAACCACTCTCCCACTAGTTACCCTCCACCTCCACTACAACCAGGATGCATTAAATGCTCCTGAAAACCCTCCACGCTACCCCTTGACCCTTTGGCGCCAAGAAATGATTTAAACGGCCAGGATTACTCAGACCATATCAAAGGCTAAGATTTGGTGGGAAATCACCCAGTGGGTCCCACAAACCCTGAAAATGGTTATAAAGCAGAAGAGAAGCAGGAATGAAGAATTATTAGATTAGGTTTAGTTTATTGTAATCGTAGGTAGTGTAATCTTTAATTCTAGTTGTAATTTCAATTAAAACAAGTTTGTACCAGTTAATTTAATGTATTTCTATCTTTAAATCAAGTTAATTTCAAGTTTCATCTCAGTTCTCAGTTTATGAATTTCTTAAAATCTTAAAAATTTCACAAAGCTTGTATGTTGTTGGTTGTTGTTGTTGTATGATCTCTTAAGCTTAATTAAGCCCTGACAAAGCTTATATAAGCTTTTAGAAGCATTTAATTTCAGTTTAAGTTTAAAAAGCAAAAATAAGAAAAATAAAAGAAAAATAGAAATAAAATAAAAATTCTAAGTTAATGATGAATTCAGATTGAAGAAGGTGTGCTTTGGAGTATTTTGGTATTAGAAGTCTTGTGGAAGACTGTTAGGATAGACCTTGGTCTTTGGTTCCATCATCTCAGTCACATTCCAATTGTAAGTCACAATTTTGCCATTTGAAAATTTCTTTTGTTACTGTTGTTATTCAAGTTATTTTTAGGCTTATTTAGCTTTTATATTATCACTAATATCTGTTTCAAACAAAAAGAATGTAGGTAAAAGGGTAAAATTCATAGTTGTAGTATAGATTTAGTGTTAAGGGTCTGTTTGGGTTAACTGTTTCAGGAAGGTTTAGGTATTTAGTGGTTGCTTATTGTGGGTGCAGTATGATTGTTAAGGCTTAAGTAAGTAAAACATACAATAAAACCAGGGTCTCATTAGTTGCAAAAGTCAAAATCCATCTCATAACTCCTTGACAGTTAACTGTCAAGGATTTGTGACTCACAAACCCACCATTTAGTTTATTAGTTATAGCTTAAGCTCAAAATAGGTTCTATTTAGCTTATATTAACTTATTAAATCAGTAGTGAGTGCTAGAAAGTCACCAAAGTCAAACTAGTTAGTTTCATTAAAAGTCAAAATTTGCTCTTCTCAAATTTTATCAAAACTTCAAGGATTTTTTGTGAATTTAGTAGAAGGCTTTAAGCTTTGACTTTTTTAGGTTTAACACTCTACCACCTCAGCTTTAGTATCCCACCATTTTTATATTTTTAGGATTTTTGAGGTGGGCCCCACTCACCCCTAAACACAGCTGCAGGGAGTAAACCTCCCCTGTGCAGCAGATCAGTCAGCCATCACCACCACTTTGGTGGTGGTTTGTGGCCAACTCAGTGGACCCCACACCTCCTAAATAGGTTTTCCCAACCCCCCTCCTAGTAGGTTATTAGGTTTGACCATAAGTTTGACCTGAGTCACTGTGGACCCCACCTAAATAAGCCTTTGAACCTTGTCCCCATTCTGAGTAGAATTCAGTTTTTGGAAGAGCTTATTTGTTCTTATTAGCTTATCTACTGAGCTTATTTGATCAAATTAAGCTTTGACTAATCCAACTAACTTATTAGAGTCAGAATATACCTAGGTGGGACCCACATAAGCTCTTGTGAGCTTATTTCCATTTTCAGTCAAACTAAGTCAACTGTCTAAGATATTAGCTTATAACTAGCTTATTATTAAGTTCTAAAATTATTGTTTTTACAAAAGTTATTTATTTTTAGGTATAAAATAGGTTGGTAAAATAAAAATCCAGAAAATACAACATAAAAATAAGTGATAGTTTCTATTTAATTTAATTTAATTTTAATTTTCATTTTTATATTTTTATTAAGTAATCTGTATTTTTATATTTTTATTAATTTCCTTATAGGTTAAAGTAATTTAAATAATTTTCTTAGATTTTTATATTGTCATTTGATATTTATTAGAATTAGAAATAGTTTTATTAATAATTAATAAATAAATAAGTTATAAATAGCATAATTAATTTTTATATAGCAACACCTAGTTTTTATATTTTTTATAGCTTTTATAAGTCATAAAATAGTTTTATAAATTTTTTTCATAATTTTCTAAATTAGTTTAATATTATTTGTAATTTAAAATAGTTTAATTAGTATAAATAATATAAATAGTTTTTAATTAATAGAAAATTCATAAAAAGACAAAAATATTTTATTTTATTTTTTATACTTTCTTCAAGTTCTATTTTAGGTTTAGAAAATATTTTTATAAGTTTTTAGTTTAATTTGTAGTGTTTATCATTTTTAGTTTTTATTTAAATTAGTTTTAAATAAATAGTTAAATAGTTTTTATTTAAATATTTAATAATAAATAATATAATAATCTAAAAAATAGTTTTCTTTTTAAATTAATTTTATTTTAAGTTTAAGTTTATAGAATTTTCATTTTTAACCCTTGTAGTTTATTTTTCCTTAAAACTCACCTTTTTCTCAGTACGCAATCGCGTCTGATTTTAAATTGGTGTACGTTTAAACGTTTTAGATATCTAGGTTTTACGTAATCATTCTAATAGTTTAGTTAAGTTATAAAACCCTAGGTAATCACACACACACACACACACTTTATACCTTTCCTGTTCACATTCACTGATCACAGATTCGTTTTTAATACCATCACAACCTCGTTGGGACATTACGACCCGGGAAAACACTGTATTTCACGGAAGCATTTGCCTCAGCTGTTTGACTATTACAGTTGGCCATTCACAAGTGGCTGATCAATAATTATCTGACCGTTTGAGGCGAATCAAAATTTGGCGCCGCTGCCGGGGAGGTTGTGCGCTTATTCTAACGATTTTGCGTATTAGTGAATCTGGATATACATCCATTGTATATTTACCATCTTTTATCTATATTTTTATAAAACAAAACACAAAAATATTCACCTTTACACCCCTACCTATTTGATTCTTCATTTCTCATCCCCAAAACCCTTTGATTCTACTTTCTTCCACTTGTCCCATAATTAATTCTAATGGCATCTCTCGATGACGATTTCTTTAAACAAAGGGCCTGTAAAAGTAAAGTTGAAAAACTTATGGCCTTGTCAAAAATGTCGAGATGTTATGTTGATTATGATGGACCTTCGATTCCTATTCCCTCTCCGGTGAGGGAAAGAGATCATGAAACCGAGGTGACAAAGGACCTTGTACTTTCCTCTGACGATGGAGGTGCTAAATACGTCCAAACCACGGTTGTCCAAAAACCTGAGCTCACAAATACTCCTAAACCTTCAAGAATAAATCCTGATCTTTCACGGTTTACGGTTAAAAGTTTGTCAAGCAAACGTACAGAGCTTAGGGTAGTGACTGAAAAGAACGACTTACCTAACCTTCACGTTTATCAAGAACCAAAATCCGAGACCATAACGGAAGTGGTGGAAATTCCTAGCTCTAAGAGCACACCACTTGTCCCACCTCCAGATTTTGTTCCTTGTGTCGGTTGTGGTGAGCCGCTTTTCGGTTTTCCATGTCGTTGGTGTACATGTGAACAATGTGGTAATGATATTCAAAACGGGAGTTGTTTGTTTTGTGGATCGAGTAATTCATTTGCTTATGATCCTAATCAAAGCTCATTCAATAACTCCTCAAACTTTTCCAACTACCCATCACATTCATACGAGCAAGAATCATATTATCCTAATCTCAATGATGCTTCGTATCAAAATACACCAAGCCAGACTCAGCAGTTTAACTGTTGTGAGTATTGTGGTGGTTCACACTACAGTTCTGATTGTCAAACTAGGAATCAGTTTGTCTATGAACAGGTTCCTAATAACAATTATGACTTAAACACATACGACTCACAACCACATCAGTTCAACTGTTGTGAGTACTGTGGAGGTCCACACTTTAGTTCTGATTGTCAAACAAGGAATCCATTTCCTTGTAACAATTACGACTATTCGTTTCAAGACCCACCTCCACAGTGCCAAAAAATTCAAGCTACTCCTCACATCCAGCAAGACCCTTATATAGAGGTTCTTGAGAAACTCAAAGATCTTAAGGAGGAGTTGGCTAATATGTCGTCTCACAATGCACCAAGTTCTTCTTGTGTATATTGTGGGGGTCCTCATAATGATGATCAATGTCAACCTTCCGGTTTTGACACATCCACACCCCCACAGTCTCCACTCACTCAATATTCTCGTGATAAATCTATCACGGAATTACTTGCTGAAAAACATGCTGCTAGAGACGAGAGAAGCATGGAAGAATTACTAGTCTTAAAACAAGCAGCTATAACACGTACCAAATTTCAAAATGCTGCTCTTCTCGATGAGGATGATGAAAGTGATGATACCTCATCATGTTCATCAGTTGAGACTCCTTCCATGGATATACAGGGGGAAAATAATATAACTGAATCACCAGCAGTAGAAATAATGGAACTTGTAGACTCCATTACTGCTAGTCCTTCTCATCTCCCTCTGTATGATGTTATCACACCCGAGGTTCCCACTCACTCTCTGAGCATGGGGGACGAGCATCTTGACACAATTCCTGCAAAGGAATCTGACGAGTTCATAAAGTCTAGTGTTGAGAACCTTGTCCCAATCCCAAGTGAGTCACAGGGAATTTTTGATCTTATGTGTGATATTCCTTTCACCCCTGATAATTCAAATGAACAAATTGAGACTGTCTCTGATTCCAGTAATGATTGTTTATCTTATGGAGACATCGAATTTGTTGATGCATCACTTCCCGAGTCTTATGATGACTATCTTTTTGAAGAGTTCGCTAATGAACTCTCTCATATGGATCCAATCCCACCAAGGGATGAAAATGAAGTCTTTGACTTTGAAGCGGATTTGAGAGAGTTAGAATTCTTACCTACTCATGATCCTGCGTTTGAACTCACTCAGATCAAACCACTTCCTCCGGAAAGTGAAAATGATTTGGACGAATTCGAGGCTTTTATGAATAAAGATAGTTCAATTTCATACGAAGTTGATGATAATTATCTTGATCCAGAGGGGGACATTCTTTTTCTAGAAAGTTTGTTAAACGAAGATCCATTTCCCCCTCTTCCACAACTTCATAATGAGGAAATCAAATCAGTTGAGGAAACTGATAAATTTCCTGAGATCAAGCTTAAGGACTTGCCTCCTCCACTTGAATATGCATTTCTTGAGGAGGAAGTTCTTATCTTAATTGCTATTCAGATCTCCCTACTTTCCTTCACCTACCAGGTGATTTCTCCTATTCTTCACTCCTTCGGGAATGAAGACACTATCTTTGACCCCGGCATTCTCATTTATAAATTTTGAGCCGGGTGTCATTATATCTCATCGGTGTGGAACTTTCACCTGCTTCAAATGTTTATCTAAACATCTTGAATGAAAGTCCGATTGAGATTGTCTCTTCCACTTACTTCCCCACAGATTTTTAAATTGCTTTTTCTCCAGGTCTGTTCAGGACCTCTTTATTACAGTTAACCGTTCACAAGCGGTTAGCTTGCATGATAAACCTGACAGTTTGGGAGAAAAGGAATCAAATACGGGGTCGAGTCAAGCTAGTGACTCGGGAATCAAAAACATTAGCAAAAACATGGGCTTGTCACCCGTGTGCAGGGTTCTAAATAGCGCGCCATAGCGGCGCTATAGCGGCGCCATAGCGCGAGGCGTGGCCTTCACGTTACGAAACAGGCCAAGGCGTCTTCTTAATGCGTAGCGTGTTATGAAGCGCGAAAAAGCGTGGTAAGGCGTGCTATAGCGTGAAGCGTGGCGCTTTATTTTGAAGCTTTTGTAGAATTTAGTAATTTAATATTATTGGGCTAGAAGGAACTTGGGCTTGGGCTAACTTTATAAATCAAATGCTAAAAGATAATATAACAAGTGAATGTGAATATGTGAATGTGATGTTTTATACCGTAGTTTTTAGGTTTTTACATTTTATCTTTTAGCAGTTTACTCTCACGGAGAAGGTTTTATTTAAAGAAATGACGAAAAATGCAATTATAGTTTAGCTTTTTAAGTTTATTTCCTATGTATAATGCGTTTTGTAAACTTGATGTATTATATTTATATATATATATATATATATATATATATATATATATATATATATATATATATATATATGAAATATGATATAAATATATAAATTTATAAAAAATTATGCCGCCTTGGTCACGCCTCAAAAAACGCTATAGCTTCGCTATAGCTCGTGTAGCTTGAGGCTTGGCTTCGCCGCCACGCCACGCCTTACGCTATTTATAACATTGCCCGTGTGTAACACCCTAGTGTGGGGGAGATGCCCCACATGTTGTATATATATATATCCTCAAAAAAAAAAAAAAAAAAATGTACATATAGTGATAGCTTCTATTTAAGAAGTTTTATCTAAAAAAATAAATTGTATGTATATACATCTTAAATAAAGGCTATGGAATATTTTCTTCTTACGTTCTAAGTTCGGTTTAACACCCGGTACTTTGAATATTGAGGACAATATTCAGTTCTAAGTGTGGAGGGAGATTCGTTATTCTAACGAATTTAAACACATGTTCCATCAAGAACCCCCATTTTAGCCAAAATTTTAAAATTTTTTCTCACTTAGAACGCAACAAATGGTATCAATCCTCCATGTCTAACCCACAACAGGATTGGCTAATCCAGGAGCAAACGGTTCGTGGTAAAGATAACTCAAACCCGTTTATGGCTTGCAATTTGCCAAAAATTGTATGGTTCCTCAACTCCCCATTATCCTCAAAAGCTAATGAGTTGGCTAGCCCGCAAGATTATGGCTTGTGGTAAAGGCCGTGGAAAAACCATAATTGGTAATCAGCTCACCAAGATGTTGACTATTCCATCAAGAGTTGGCTAGTCCAGAAGCAAACGGCTTTTGGTAAAGACTAATCAAATCCGTTGACAGCTGGTGATTTGCTCAAAATCACACGGTTATCAGGTGTGCCACAGTTCTTACACCTGGCTACTCCAGAAGTGATGGCTTTTGGTAAAGAGTTTTTCAAATCCATTAAGTTTTTCTCAATAGATTGCTAGGGACTAGCAATAGTTTAGTGTGGGGGATTGATGAGTGTCTAAATACTCATCATTTTATACCAATCTGAGCTGCCAAAACATACTAAAACACTCAAATATGTATCAAAATACTTAAAATATCTTAGAGTGTGTTTTATATGTTTCAAATGCAAAATAATCAAAAACAGATGAAAAACGTACAAAGTTTGCATAATTGGCAGTTTCAGTCCCTCAAGTTTCATAAATTGGCAAAACTAGTCCCTGGTTATTCTAAAAACATGAAAATGTCATCAAAGGTCCTTTTTAATCATAAAGTTACATATTTAGTCCTTTGGTGCAAAAGTTTCATTAAATTACAAGTTTAGTCCCTCAACTTTGGAAATTGACAGAAAAGGTCCCTGGGATGTAAAAACTTTGAGAAATTCAATTTTGGTCCCTGTACTAATAATCTTTTGCAGGTTTGGTCCTTATGTGAAAAGTTTGGAGAAATTACATAATCAGTCCCTGAAGTTTGGTGAATTGTCAGTTTTAGTCCCCGGGTATTTAAAAAATTAAAAAAAATCAAAAATGCCCTGGTACTATTCACATGTGATAATTTAGACCCTTATTTAAACTATGGGAAAGTCACAAAATCAGACCCTTAACTTTCACTTAAATACATATTTGGTCCTTGTGATTTGTTACTAAATAACCAAACGGACCTATGTTTTATTTTATACCCAAAACTAAACCCAACTTACACTAATCCAAGCCCACCCCCACTTCTTTTGGCCCAACCTACACCAGCCCATACCACCTTTAATAATAAACCGGGGTCAAACCCCCGGTCAAACCCACCTTTCCCTCTCATCTCCTCCACCTCCCTCACACAGCCAAAACCACCATTCCACCTCCCCTGTTTCAACCCCCAGCTGGCCAACCACTCTCCCACTAGTTACCCTCCACCTCCACTACAACCAGGATGCATTAAATGCTCCTGAAAACCCTCCACGCTAACCCTTGACCCTTTGGCGCCAAGAAATGATTTAAACGGCCAGGATTACTCAGACCATATCAAAGGCTAAGATTTGGTGGGAAATCACCCAGTGGGTCCCACAAACCCTGAAAATGGTTATAAAGCAGAAGAGAAGCAGGAATGAAGAATTATTAGATTAGGTTTAGTTTATTGTAATCGTAGGTAGTGTAATCTTTAATTCTAGTTGTAATTTCAATTAAAACAAGTTTGTACCAGTTAATTTAATGTATTTCTATCTTTAAATCAAGTTAATTTCAAGTTTCATCTCAGTTCTCAGTTTATGAATTTCTTAAAATCTTAAAAATTTCACAAAGCTTGTATGTTGTTGGTTGTTGTTGTTGTATGATCTCTTAAGCTTAATTAAGCCCTGACAAAGCTTATATAAGCTTTTAGAAGCATTTAATTTCAGTTTAAGTTTAAAAAGCAAAAATAAGAAAAATAAAAGAAAAATAGAAATAAAATAAAAATTCTAAGTTAATGATGAATTCAGATTGAAGAAGGTGTGCTTTGGAGTATTTTGGTATTAGAAGTCTTGTGGAAGACTGTTAGGATAGACCTTGGTCTTTGGTTCCATCATCTCAGTCACATTCCAATTGTAAGTCACAATTTTGCCATTTGAAAATTTCTTTTGTTACTGTTGTTATTCAAGTTATTTTTAGGCTTATTTAGCTTTTATATTATCACTAATATATGTTTCAAACGAAAATAATGTAGGTAAAAGGGTAAAATTCATAGTTGTAGTATAGATTTAGTGTTAAGGGTCTGTTTGGGTTAACTGTTTCAGGAAGGTTTAGGTATTTAGTGGTTGCTTATTGTGGTTGCAGTATGATTGTTAAGGCTTAAGTAAGTAAAACATACAATAAAACCAGGGTCTCATTAGTTGCAAAAGTCAAAATCCATCTCATAACTCCTTGACAGTTAACTGTCAAGGATTTGTGACTCACAAACCCACCATTTAGTTTATTAGTTATAGCTTAAGCTCAAAATAGGTTCTATTTAGCTTATATTAACTTATTAAATCAGTAGTGAGTGCTAGAAAGTCACCAAAGTCAAACTAGTTAGTTTCATTAAAAGTCAAAATTTGCTCTTCTCAAATTTTATCAAAACTTCAAGGATTTTTTGTGAATTTAGTAGAAGGCTTTAAGCTTTGATTTTTTTAGGTTTAACACTCTACCACCTCAGCTTTAGTATCCCACCATTTTTATATTTTTAGGATTTTTGAGGTGGGCCCCACTCACCCCTAAACACAGCTGCAGGGAGTAAACCTCCCCTGTGCAGCAGATCAGTCAGCCATCACCACCACTTTGGTGGTGGTTTGTGGCCAACTCAGTGGACCCCACACCTCCTAAATAGGTTTTCCCAACCCCCCTCCTAGTAGGTTATTAGGTTTGACCATAAGTTTGACCTGAGTCACTGTGGACCCCACCTAAATAAGCCCTTGAACCTTGTCCCCATTCTGAGTAGAATTCAGTTTTTGGAAGAGCTTATTTGTTCTTATTAGCTTATCTACTGAGCTTATTTGATCAAATTAAGCTTTGACTAATCCAACTAACTTATTAGAGTCAGAATATACCTAGGTGGGACCCACATAAGCTCTTGTGAGCTTATTTCCATTTTCAGTCAAACTAAGTCAACTGTCTAAGATATTAGCTTATAACTAGCTTATTATTAAGTTCTAAAATTATTGTTTTTACAAAAGTTAGTTATTTTTAGGTATAAAATAGGTTGGTAAAATAAAAATCCAGAAAATACAACATAAAAATAAGTGATAGTTTCTATTTAATTTAATTTAATTTTAATTTTCATTTTCATATTTTTATTAAGTAATCTGTATTTTTATATTTTTATTAATTTCCTTATAGGTTAAAGTAATTTAAATAATTTTCTTAGATTTTTATATTGTCATTTGATATTTATTAGAATTAGAAATAGTTTTATTAATAATTAATAAATAAATAAGTTATAAATAGCATAATTAATTTTTATATAGCAACACCTAGTTTTTATATTTTTTATAGCTTTTATAAGTCATAAAATAGTTTTATAAATTTTTTTCATAATTTTCTAAGTTAGTTTAATATTATTTGTAATTTAAAATAGTTTAATTAGTATAAATAATATAAATAGTTTTTAATTAATAGAAAATTCATAAAAAGACAAAAATATTTTATTTTATTTTTTATACTTTCTTCAAGTTCTATTTTAGGTTTAGAAAATATTTTTATAAGTTTTTAGTTTAATTTGTAGTGTTTATCATTTTTAGTTTTTATTTAAATTAGTTTTAAATAAATAGTTAAATAGTTTTTATTTAAATATTTAATAATAAATAATATAATAATCTAAAAAATAGTTTTCTTTTTAAATTAATTTTATTTTAAGTTTAAGTTTATAGAATTTTCATTTTTAACCCTTGTAGTTTATTTTTCCTTAAAACTCACCTTTTTCTCAGTACGCAATCGCGTCTGATTTTAAATTGGTGTACGTTTAAACGTTTTAGATATCTAGGTTTTACGTAATCATTCTAATAGTTTAGTTAAGTTATAAAACCCTAGGTAATCACACACACACACACTTTATACCTTTCCTGTTCACATTCACTGATCACAGATTCGTTTTTAATACCATCACAACCTCGTTGGGACATTACGACCCGGGAAAACACTGTATTTCACGGAAGCATTTGCCTCAGCTGTTTGACTATTACAGTTGGCCATTCATAAGTGGCTGATCAATAATTATCTGACCGTTTGAGGCGAATCATGCACTTATCGAGTCTAGAGCCTCGAGATTCATCAAAAGATCTCATAGGAACACATGATATTTCTACACTGGTTGTTCATCATTAAGGACGCTAGATGTACACTTTAGAGTCCTACGCAGATCTTAGCAATCTGCCAGAACATTTATGAGAGAATTCACTTTTGTGATTCTCAATGATTGAATGGAAACTCCTGCCAGGGTCAACATCAAGCAGCCCTGACAGCAGGTCACTTCGGTAATTCTTTATGGGTTACGCTTAGTGTTCGCGGTGGTTTCAAACGGTCTACAGTCGTGGAGTGATCCCCAGCGACTCACCCAGTCATTGAGCTACTAAGTAGGTCTCGTAAGCTCTCTCGAGAGTATCTGACATGGGAACGGCCATGGTAAGGGTTAGAAGGAGTCTTCACACTATGCTGGTGACGATCTCTAATTCTTATCTGTAAGTACCGGATGTTTTATTGCTAACTGTTTATATGCAGGAACACTTCATCTCCATGGCGACAGATTCCACATGCTCATACATGCATCTCGAAGTCAAAGGAATGTTCTCACAAAGATCAAAGCAAAGAAAGGTTCAAAGAAAGATTCTACGCAATGTGAAAGAACCTACAGAAGTAAAGTGACAAAGATCTGTGTGAAAACGGGAACTACAAATGCATGTATCACAAAGACTGAAGACGTATGAGCATGTTGGAATGGCGGACAACCACCACAGACACAGAAGTGACGAAAGGCAGATGACACCACATCACAATAGAATAAAGAACGAAGAAAATTCAGTCATCAAAGATCACAAAGCATGAAGGAACAAAGACTAAAGACTATTCTACAAAGACTCAAAGATCAAGACAACAAGCTTCAAAGTTCAAAGATCAAGATCACAAAGAGAGATCTCAATGATCACCCTTAGGGGGAGATTGTTAGCAATAGAAGTGTTGATCATCAATGGAATCTAAGTGAGATCTCAATGATCGCCCCTTAGGGGGAGATTGTTAGAAATAGAAGTGACGATCATTATTGTATCAACGAGTCTTGTAATAATGTTGTAATAGTCTTGTAGTTTAGTTAAGGGTAAACGGGCTTGGTTTAATCTAACATTGTATTAGTTTATGTCTAGTCCATTTCATAAGCCCAAGCCCGGCCCATCTCTTTATCATAACTATATAAACCTCCAAATGCTACCATTTGGAGGTGGTGCTTCTATGCTATTTTCTCTCATTTGTATTCTTCTCTCTTAATCTAATATATCTCACTTTCTCTCTCTAGAAGTTGCCATCTTTCTTATCTCTTCATCTCTCTATTAATCTTTCTTATAATCTTCTTATTATGTGTGAAATGATATAAGTTTTGGGTTCTAACAAATACCAAGCAAATTCTTTTGGGAAGTTTAAATATGTCAGATGGCGGCCGTCTGTTGATTCACGGTTATAGCGTAACCATTCAGTTAACGTCGTTCTTTTGTTGCGCTCATCATCAACAATTTCTTGTAACGCCTGCCCTGATCTAAAGGAAACACGCTGCATATTTTCAAGGTGCACCGCCAAAATCTGAACAGCTGGTTGCCGAGAATGTATATCGAAACCAAGGATTCTCCAACATGCTTCGTGTGGGCCTACGTATCTTGCATCCTGAAAGTTTTTTATTTCATCGACCTCAATTCTTGGAAAATTGCTTGTTGATTCTCAGCCGCCTATTGTTCTTGTAACATGTGCAATGATCCTGTCAGTTCCCTTTGAAATATACTTGAAGAGATATTTTATAAGCATTGTCGATTGACAATACTCAACGTTAATATGAGCATAGAAACGCATACACAACGACTTGTTATATGGAACAACATATGTATTGTCTAGCTGTAACCTTTGTTTCATCGCTATGACACGCGTATCTCTTCTACGGTAGTGGACAAACCCTTTTTTATCTATAAATGTTTCTTCACAAAAAGGTTTTGGGAATCCTTTGCTGCATTCGTCAGTATTTTTCATGCATGGTGCAAATGGATTAGCCAGACCACATGGACCATGGAGCATGAACTCTGAGATAACTCGATGACCTTCGGGGTCACTTGCTGGATCTGGGAGTTCGGCAGACACGTATCTGTCTATGTCTTCATTTCTGTTAATACGTGAACCTTCTTTTAACCACAGTAGCAGATGACAATGAGGCAACCCCTTTTTTTGGAATTCGACAGTATACAGAACTGTAAAAGCAATAACTATAGTCAGATAAATGAGTATAGTCTAACATACATTAAGACTATTGAAATGTATAACAATTAGTTTACCTGCTTCTACGTGTCCAAATGGTTTGACATCTCTTAAAAAAGTCACCAGATCATGTATCTTTTGTTCAAACACTCGGTCAACAATATCTGGCCTATCTGCAGTTGTAAGTAGCAGGAACTGCTGCATGTACTCTTCTATTTCAGGCCATCCTACGTTGCACGTAAACATGATGAAAAATGATGGATTTCCATGGACCCTGAAGATTGCTAAAGCGTCTAAATAGTGGCTGTACATGTATCGCGGGCCTCCAGTAAACGAAGCTGGAAGTATTGTCCTCGTCCCTACATCTGACCCATCAACATCTCTGCGAGAGATTGTGTCGTACAAACCAGACATGTGGTCGTTCCTGATGTCCTTTTGGTTGTTTCTTATGTAGTCAAGCCTGTACTGTTCAATAGCACAGTATGCAGTAACTACATATTCTTGGAAAAGGCGGCCTCCTCTCGTAAGTAAGTCGTAGTTGTGCAACTGGTTATGGATCTAATACGCGTAGTACATTTTCATGGACATCTGTTTTTCTTTTTCAGGGATTTCGCCTCCTTTATCTAACAATTTCAGACCTATATGATAGCCTTCATCGCCATAAACAAACAGAAGTGGAAAATGGAGCTCCATGTAGTAAGGATTCAATTTGTCTATACGTTGTGGTTGACCGCCTCGCCGTTCAATAATGATATCATAATCTGTCCCAACATCCGGCCCTCCTTCAAAAACGATCGCACCCAGACAATCGCCTGCTGGAAGTTCATGTTGTTTAGAACCAACAACACTAAATAATCTTATTTTAAAATCTGGCACATTATCAGCTTTTATCTTATCACGTGCTATCCTAAATAATTTGACTAACTTGTTGTGGCTGTCTAAAACTTGTATCAAATTCTCGACAACATCGCGCCTCAATCTATGGCTGCTGTTGTTAAACTTTTCCAAACGGTTATCTACTTCGTTTGCTATATCATAGATATACAGCTGCAAAAATTTTGGCCGTTTGTTGTCTGTAGGACACATGCTCCCAATCCAATGATAGATCTTGCCTGAAACTTTGAATACGTAAGGGCCTCTTCCTTTGTTAATACTTTCGTCTATGTCTGCGCCTAGAGATGTCATTGCAAATATTTGGTTATAAGCGCGTATATTTTCCATGAAATGTCTGTCATTGAAGACTTCTTTTAGATACTGTGGGTAATCTTTAGGTGTAGGTAACACAACTTTGCCATTGTTACAGCAGTTATGGTATTCTGGATGTGTTCGGCTCCCACTTTTTATTCGTTCATTATACCAAAACAAAGCCTTGCAATGTTTACATACTTGGTTACAGCTGCCCAAGGAAATATATGTTGATGGCGGACCTATAATAAACACATAAAAAGTTCTGAATTATGTAGAATAATAAGTTAGCGGTTCTTACAAAAAATATCAACAGAAAAGCTATAACTGTATAGATAACTAAATACAATAACTATTTAGTATACCTTGTCGACTTCGTCTGGATTGGCTAGTATTTGCGCCAGCACAAACATTTGTGCCATCTGTATTTGCATGTTTAGCTGTAACAATAGATAGAATCTGTATGAGTATATAGAAATTGCAACTTTAATACTGTTTCTATTGAAATATGTTCTAGGATTTACATTCAATAAAGCGTAGCCTTTTACGGCGTCTTTCATCATTTTTCTGTATATTTGTTTGCATAAGTGGCCTTTTACTTTCTCTGTTTACTTGCACGTGTTTGGCAGGTGTATAATTCTTTGAAATTCTTCGGCAATTCTTGCCATTTGCATGTGAGGTTGAGTGGCATACGTTGGCTCCTATAAAGGTAAATAGATGGGTAACGGTTAAAAAGGTGTCAATCATTTCTGTATATATATAAAAATATTAAAAAAAATCAGAATTCTAATTTACAACCTTGATTTGAAACATTAGGTTGTTGTAAACTGGTAGTCAACGCAGCATTTGTATCATGTTTAGCTGGAATAACAAATGTGAATCAAATACCAGAAATAAGTATACATTGTAAAAAATTAGGTGAAGTAATGCGAGAAGTGCAAATGAAAAAAACTTACATTTACTATGCTTTTCAGCCGATGTTGATGTATTACCAGGCTTTTTCATTTTGTAAAAGTCTTCTATTTTTTGTTTCTTTTTTGTAGGCAATACCATAGACTCTACTGTTTTTTCGCAACGTGGCATGGGTGCCGTCTTCATAAATGTATGAGTATCTGTTCCTTTGCATACCGTTTCCTTTCTTTTCAATGATTCAGGATTATTTAACTGTAAACTCAAAGAGTCGTTGTTTGCTGCAGTAGACGTAAGCTCTGTGCACATTTTCTTGCTCATCATATTGGAAGATGTGTCGATATCCATTTGGTCAGATATCAATTGCTTTCTTTTCAAGGATTCATTTTGAACACCCGGGGATAGATCCAAATCAGGTACACAATTGAGAGAAGGAATACGGCGAACTGCCTTTTGTTTAGTTTTCATGATTAAAGGCGACTTATGGCTTATTATAAAGTTGGTTGTATATGATGACTATAATATATGGACAGTAATAAAGCAGGCTATCAAGTGATAAAACAAACTATTACTATGGAAGGAAAAAGCACTACAGCTAATAGTGAATAAACAGTACTACAGGTAATAGCAAATGCAACAACAGGCAAACAAAGTAAACCATGCAAAGTGATATGGCAGAAAGCATATTGCAAAAGAGAAAGTATCAAACATATGGCACATTAAGAGTAGCAGATTTATTACCTCTTGAAGACAACAATGTATCCTTTTTTTTTTTTTTTTTAGCCACTGAAACAATGTTTTCAGGTTTTCCTTCTTTGTTATATGTTATAGGTGATGTATGAATATAAAATATATAAGAATCAAATAAACGCAGTGGAACAACATCACCCACACGGATCCATATAGCCAATATGATTAATCAAATGTAAACAACAACAAGGTTATACCTTTGTAGCGTGATCGGTAAAATCGTATAGAGACCGTCACCAACGTACACGAATCACCAATGAAACCAAGTGATCAAAGGAGATCACCTCTATGCTTGATCCACACTACACGTCACCGATCACCACCCGATGCTAGTCTAAACCTTGTAACCATTATTCTTGCAACAATCTACAATAGATTAAGCCAAGAAGAGATCAAAATTACAAACCCTAGATGGGGTATTGTTTCTTGCCGTTATTTTTAGGAGGAGGGGAGAGGGAAAACGTTTTTGGAAGTCAATTTATGATAAAAGATAAATCAAAGACTAAATCAACTTTGATCTTATCATTATCAAGTTACACATAGCCCCTCCAGCAAGCTTATAATGCCTCTTTTCCCCTCCATATGAATGACCATCATAAGGGCCCTCAATGGGCTTGCTCATTGTTGGCCCAATCCAAAAACACTAAGTCTAACTTAGTATTTAATGGCCCATTATTGATCCCGAGTTACGTAATCGTTTATATATTATAAATACAATAAATACAATATATAAAATGGTGTCTCTGTGTATAAGTGTGTGACCCCATAGGCTCACATATGTCTAGCCATATAATTATTTATTATGACACGAGCATACTCCAACAGCTCCCACTTGCGACGTCATAATAATCAAGTAATTATACAAGCAAAGGTTAGCGTCTAGCAACACACCAATGCCCCTAGAAATATGTGAGGGTAGTTTCTTAAACTTCTCATTTAAATGGTTTATATATCATCCATCCTTTTGTTACAGATACTATGTTGAACACTAGACATGGATCAAAGTCATTCTATTTGTTCAACTATTCCGTTTCTCGATCTAGATATTGAACAAGATTACCAAGTGAATTAAGATTCATCTTAATCTCATTTGGGTACGGCCATACAAACATCCGTTCAATTCATCGAGGGGCCCAATAGTATCTAACTCCATGACATGTGGAGGAACAAATCCTATTTTGACTGGACGTGTCATTCATGTGTTTCAAATCACTCCTGAAAAAGGTTTTTAAAACTACCTTATTCAGGACAGCGTTTAACCATATCAAAGAATGAAATTCCACACATGCAAGACCTACTTGCATCTCAAGTCTGAGGATAAGAGACATAACCATTTGCGAGATTCACTATTGACGCCGATCCATGCAGTGAATTCTCGAAGGTTGGGTCAGTCCAATGTTCATCACAATGAACAACATATGAGTTTGGCAAATCAATCACCAACACGCTCACATTTGCCTTAATTTGATGATACTCCCGTATCGTCAACTGGAAATGGACAATTTTAGAATAAATAAATTATTCATGGATTAAACATGCAAATATAGAACACAGTAGTATAAATGAAGACGATAATACCCGGTATATCAATTCATTATATAATACGACTGCTTACCATTCCATTATCCAAATACTAAAAACAGATATGCACAAGACTACATATAGATCGGAATCCGATGTTTCCACCATGATCAATTTTGTTGTACAAGACAACAAGTAGTCATCTGAGTAAGCTTTAAGAATACTTGTTTCAAAATTCAAAAATGTTTTGAATGATGATTGTCCTTTTGTATGTGTGCAATCAAGTACATTACGAGTATTGCAACAATACATTCCATAGTGTATTTGAAGCTAGCAAAACACCTACTTTAGACAGTCATAATAACAGTTTCCTAAACTGTAAAGTATTATTATTCTTTTAATGCATAATGCATTAATGCTCTCAATCGAGCACATCTAGTTAGAGGTGTCATCATTCATGATGTCATCCTACTACGACTAGAGTTGAGCATCATCTCAATTATATAAGTATCAATGAATGAAAATATAACAGAGCTCCTCAAATATCCATAAACGTTTGAACAAATATTTGGTCATTTGCAGGTCCATTAGATTGTTCGTTTAACAATTATCTAATGACTTCCACTTAGATATTTGTTGTTATCAACTATTCTTGCATTCATGCAAATGATATAAATAATCCAATACATAATATGACTTACCTAATAAATCCTTTAGCTAAACTTAAGGTTTCCATTCATGCATTCAATCTTATCATGTAAGATTGATCATTGAGACTCCCCTCAATGACATGTCATATCGTGTTTAGATTATTAATCGCTTATGTTTATTCTAATAAACATATGCAACAAGGTTGTATGTTTTATTTTCTAAATTTCTTAAGAGAAACTTCATTCCAGGCTAAGGATTAAAGTCTAACTTAGATGGAATATTGTTTCTTATATGTTAACAACATATGAGATTTAAGAAAATAAATTCATTTATTCTACTTGCACTCTGAGTTCTCAGGAGTAATCTTATTTAATCAAAATCAAATTAATGATTAAATTAAGATCTCTGCTCCTAGATGCATGATCTAATCCACACCTGGATTCTTATGTCTTGTATACATAATAAAGATTATACAGATTCATAAACCCTTTTGATTACTCATCGTCCTCGCAAAAGTAATCAAAAGGTGTTTTGAAATCCCATTGTCATATTTCATTTACATGAAAACAGGTATGACAATTAATCATCTTTATACATTTAATGTTTGTAGGTATGAAGATTTAATCATAATCAATTTCTTGAGTACGAGTAAACTCCTTCTACTATGCATGCATTAAATATGTCTACAAGTTTGTCCTTATGAGTCTTCTATTTCAAGAAACTCATTTTAAACCTCACAGTCTAACTGATTTTGTAAGAGATCAATCAAGCTCCACGAGTGATTGTCTTTCAAGGACTGCATCTTATCATTCATAGTTTTGGGCTATTCATCAGATTCAAGATCTGATAGTGCATCTCTTTAGTTAGCAGGTTGACTATGATCCTCCAACTTATGTCCCTTAACATTGATATAAAATATATCATTCAGGTGTTAGGGGCATCCTTGCGGATTTATGAATGAGAGATATCAATCTATGGTTTAACATATGTATGTTCAACCTTAGTATGACATTAGCAAGTGTACTCAGAAGGTTGTGTATTTAGCTCTTGAATGACTCCAAGATCTAAAGGTGCTCCCACTTGCTTTTGTAAGTGGAGACTAATCTCCAAGTACTCAGCATCTTGATTAACAATAAATTGTTTTCAAGTGGGACATCCAAAATACATCGTTAGTTCTTGACTCTAGTTTGTTAATTACTTACTCTTAGGTATTTAACAAATTCAGAACTTCAATCAAGACATAATGGGAGTCATCCCATTCCATAATACAATGGTGTCCTAAATTCCTTCTGGGTTGGAACCATATTGGGTGTACGCATGGCACATCCAATTTTCTAACCTTGATTGCTTTTGAGGTAAAAGAGTTTAAGTCATCAAAGATCAAATGATATCCATGATGGACATACCATAAAGTTGTGGTATTCCACGTGGATAGATGTTGTGAGACTATCACACAACTCATTAGATGAACTTATACTCTTTGGCTTACGTATCTGCCAACCAAGTCATACCAGATGGCATCAATAGTGTTTTCAGCCTACTGCATACTTTATATTTAAAGTCTTTGACCAAGTCGATGACTTCATGTGTATGTTTTAACTAGAAAACATAAACATTAAATAATTTATTATACGTCGTAAGTGTACATGTCTTTAACAAGAAGACATAACAAATTAACGTCTTTACTTTACGTTATAAGTCTTTTAACAATTAACGGAATTGATGTTTATGTCTTTACAAGAGACCTAAACATATTCAACTAAAGTAATTATGAGTGCCGATAATTGGCCTCAATAGTAATTTCAAGTTAATTACATACTTCATGATTATGAAATTACAAGAAGACATAATCATATTTACTAAACAATTCAGCAAATATGTTGAAGTAGCTTTTCATGTTATCATGACAATTTTTCTAATTAGGGCAACATACATTTTATGTGTATATGTCCTAGTAGAACCTTAGTTTTCTTACCTTGCAGTCAAGAAAAACCATTAGTCATATTTTTATATGTTGTACCTTGCACACAATTAAGATTTCTCCCACTTGTGCATGGAACAACATCATGCAAGTAAATATGACAGTGTCACAGACAACATATGATTTTAGTTAAAATCAAAATATAGATGCGTAGAACTTTTATCGCTTTTATAATGAATCATGCATAACAATTTTATTGATAACATTTCAGGAAGCAACATCAGGAACGCGACAAGTTATCTAATAAAATTTATGCTATGGTTCTCATAAAACTATGATGCTTCACATGTGGAAAGTAATGTATTATTTCAAGACAATCTAGAAATAAGATGGGCAACTATTAAGTTAATGGAGCTTATAGCTCCCACTGGATTAGAGAACATAACATGTGTTTCGTCACCAGTAATACAATCACGTAGCTCCCACTGGATTAGACAACATTATAAGTGTTACTTCACCAGTGGAGAGTGAGTGACGATTGGATACTTTCCTTCTTTCTTTGAATATCTACACATTATTGCTAATGTGAGTCACTTTGACTAGTAAACATGTACTTAGGTATTCAAGAAAGTACATCAAGTTCTAACATATAGATGATGGGCTAGCCATCATTTTAAGCTTGAAATTAGGCATGCAGTTCCTCCATGTTTATTGGGTTAAGACACATTACTAGGTAATCATGCTAGTAATTGCCTTTACCACTTTGCGGTTTATTGATATTTACGTTTTCTAATTACTTAAACTCATTTTAGTTTGGTAGCTATAGAAAACGTGTTCTATAGTTATCCAAATATCTAATATTTCTTCAAGGTTTCAAAACCGGAACTAGGGTTATAAAACGAACTTGAAAGAATAAGATGTGCAAACATACTTAACCGTTTTGACTTTACAAGACATCACGATTTCTAGAGTATGTGTGCTTTGAGTTTGATTAGAATTAGGACAATTCAAATATTCCTATTATGGCTTTTCCTCATAAGGAAAAGGATAGGAACAAGTCTCTTTCTTACAAGGAAAGGAAGACTTAGTTTGATCCTTTTAACAAGAAAAGAACAAACTTTTGTTTACGATTTGTGTTGCATTAATTCATTAATTGAATTCTCAAAGTTCATATTTAGTATTTTCGATAAGTATCCTTTTATGAATTAATTACCCCATGTTTACAATTTAAAACAATTAATTTACGTAAAAGGCTAAGATCCACATTGTGCTTCTACTATCACATCAGTTGATCTGCTAGCAATAGTAGATTCAATTGGTAGGCGACGATCACCAATTGCATTACAAGTGCAACTCTTAGATCTTTATGGGACCCATGGCACTAGTGAACAAGCAACTAGTGTCATGTAGGCATGTTTAGTCCCATTTTTGCCTCGGTCAAGGTCTCACCACTTAACTCGATTAAGTCATCTAATTTTCGAACGTGCGAGAATATATCTAGGTCCCACGCATAGAGAATAGTCACCTTGGGTTACAATTCAACCTAGGTCCCACGCATAGGCAAAAAGTAATTGCAAGTGTTTTCAAAATTAGACGGCGTGACTTAAATTTTGACGGGTAAAAGTTTTGATGCGAATCAAAAGGTGTACGAAAAGAGCATGCATTCATCCTTCGTAGCACAAGTTAAAAACATTTCTTAACTTAAGTCTAATCATTGTTTTAATTTCTGTGTGTCAAGTTGTCCATTTTCATGACTAATATAAATCCTACGTGGATAATAAAGTTTGGACAATACATAAATAAAATAACATACATAACAAGTTTAGGTGTTATTATAAAACAATGATTTCAAGTTTCAAAAACTTAGTAAAACTAAATCAAAAGACTTAGTTTTGAAAATAGTTTGTGTTTCGTTTTAAGTTTATAGAAAACTATTTGCAATTTTACATATGAAACAAGATATATAAAAAGCAAAACAAACACACAACCACAATATGCAAAGCCTCAACCGATGAAAAAAAAAAACCTATGCTTGGTCTCGTGAGCCATCACGACAACCAAGAGTCAACTAGGGACAAGCCACACAACCACACGGAGGACTCCCACTTGCTCCAAGACAATCAAGAGCAAGTAGAAAGCCCATAATGCACATGAAAAGTAGTTGCTGTCCTTCCAGAATTTCTGTGTTTGGGGGCCCAAAAGTCCATGAAGGAGGCTTCCCCGGGCTTATATCAAAACTAGAAAGTTGTAGGCCCATGTCTTGGGTACATGCAAAAAAAGTTTCAGCCAAAAATAACTTACCAATCGCCGGAAAACTCCGTTTTACCAACTGGTGTTCCAACAGTCATTTTTCGGCAAAAATGTCTTTAACTCTTTCGCCTACCACCAAGCCACGATTACATGATATTGAAAGTAAAGTACAATTAATCTACTTTCTAACTACTGTAAAAGTGCTCAAACAATGGCTACAACCAAAAAGAATATCATTACATAAGTGCCGAAACAATGGCAAAACCCCAAAACACGAAATTAAACAACAATCACAACCATTCAATGCACAAGTGGTCTAGGTTTTCATCGGCTTTGCATATAAACATAATAATACCATAATATTATGAATGAAACATGGTGTTGGCTAACTCCATGGACAAACATGCATGTATTTGCCATGGAAAACAAAATAATAACAAGAATTAAATTGTTAGTCAACGAAAACGAAGAAATTAATTGACAAGAATTAAAACTCCGTTAGGTACTTGTTTCCTATGACTTAAGGGTCAAAACCCACTGATATTAGGACCTTCCAAATACCATTTAACCACAGAAAATATGGCCTTAGGGGCTGAATTAAAACCGTTTCAAAAACCGATCAAAAACACGCGTTTTAGGCCATTTTTTACGTACCCGACAAGTAACCAATTAGCGTATGCATAACAAATGGCCATGGGACCAAAAAGTGCAGATCATAAGACCCCTAAAGGGTCGTCCTATGAGAAAAAAATTGGAGCCCTAGGGCTGTTTTAACCATGACTTCAAAAATCATCAAAAAAAAACACCCGTTTTAGCCATTTTTATGCATACCCGATAATCATATGGCACATATGATGGCTCTGATACCACTATAGGTGATGTATGAATATAAAATATATAAGAATCAAATAAACGCAGTGGAACAACATCACCCACACGGATCCATATAGCCAATATGATTTCAAATGTAAACAACAACAAGGTTATACCTTTGTAGCGTGATCGGTAAAATCGTATAGAGACCGTCACCAACGTACACGAATCACCAATGAAACCAAGTGATCAAAGGAGATCACCTCTATGCTTGATCCACACTACACGTCACCGATCACCACCCGATGCTAGTCTAAACCTTGTAACCATTATTCTTGCAACAATCTACAATAGATTAAGCCAAGAAGAGATCAAAATTACAAACCCTAGATGGGGTATTGTTTCTTGCCGTCATTTTTAGGAGGAGGGGAGAGGGAAAACGTTTTTGGAAGTCAATTTATGATAAAAGATAAATCAAAGACTAAATCAACTTTGATCTTATCATTATCAAGTTACACATAGCCCCTCCAGCAAGCTTATAATGCCTCTTTTCCCCTCCATATGAATGACCATCTTAAGGGCCCTCAATGGGCTTGCTCATTGTTGGCCCAATCCAAAAACACTAAGGTTGTGTTTGTTTTTCACAAAAAACTCTGAACAGGCTCTGAATCAACCTCAAATCTGACTCGGTCAGAGAAAAATCATGAAAAGTGTGTTTGTTTTTTCACTCCTGTTCAGACGCGGGCAGATGTAGCAAGCTCTTACCGAACCAGACTTGTAGATGGTCTCTGACTCCCTCTGGACACTCAAAAGATATAACAACGTCATTACTCTTTTCAATCACAACATCTCCAAGCTTCAATACTTTGCGCTATACTGTACTTCTTTGTTCGTCACCTGCCCTCCCACCATCCTCCGGCCACCATGAGTTGCCGACCATATCAACCGACCATCGAAAATTACAGAGGGTAAAGATAGATGGTGGATGATGGCAAATTAGAGTTTTGTGCGAGAAAGAAGATTATAAACAATAATGTAAGAGGTGAAGGAAGTGTTGCAAAACCAAGAAATTAAAATGACATGGGTATTTTAGATCTTGAGAAGAATACACATTATTGATACAAGTGAAAAGTAAAAAATATTATCATCTTTGGTTTGGTTGGTTGCATCTTATATTCTTATCCATAAACTCTTCTCTGTATTTATTTATGAAACTTTTCTATATGTATATAATATTCCAAACATTAATATTTCTTGGATAAATAGTTGTTTATTATAAATATACTCGTAGACATATGACAATATGTTGAATATTTACGTATTGGCAACGTCAAAATTTTTGGAATCACACCTTCGATTTTATGTAATTATGAGTATATTATGTTAAATTTATGACCTCAAATGATGAACTTTTATGTTGACACATTTATTTTTTTGTACAAGTATAAGAATGATATTTATTTACATTGCAAACACCATTTAGATCATTCAGACGTACTTACAAAAAACAAACAGCATTATGTGATTCAGATTCAGACATTTACGCCTCAGATTCAGATTCAGATGTGCGAGTCAGATTCAGATTCAGAGCCTCTTAACAAACAAACAGCACCTAAGTCTAACTTAGTATTTAATGGCCCATTATTGATCTCGAGTTACGTAGTCGTTTATATATTGTAAATACAATAAATACAATATATATCAAATGGTGTCTCTGTGTATAAGTGTGTAACCTCATAGGCTCACATATGTCTAGCCATATAATTATTTATTATGACACGAGCATACTCCAACATATGTAAGGTGTAATATTATTTATGAATAATAAAATTTCAAGAAGCTTCTTCATTGAGAATGTAACAAATAGTACATGAGTTTGGTGTACTTTGGCAAAGCATGACCATAAAAAAGCCTGAAACACAGATCGATCATCGACATGTGCCCTTAATTTTGTTTAAAAAATACTAAACGCTGGTATAGAAGCATGTAAAAAGCGTTTAACGCTTAATGAAGAAAAAAAAAAAGGCCTGGACTAATACTGGGCCAATTCCTGGGTTGCATGGGCTGCGAAAAAAAGTGGAAAACCCAAAGATGTTGAACGGCATCGTATAACACCACAAATTATATATATAGTAATTAATAAACATTATAATCACATAGCTTAACAAATCTGTGACAACAATAGTTAAAACTGGTGTGCAGTGTAATATTACAAACAAAAATGATAAATAGACCTAATAAATGAACCTAAAAAAAGATCTAATGCATAAAATGACTTGTATAATTATACATTGTACAAGTCATTTATGCATTAGGTCTTTAAGTCCATCTATATTCCCTAAATGATGAAGATTAGCTTACTTCACTAAGTGATGCTAATGATGTGAGGATTAAGAGTTGGTTTGAAGTTAAAGTCATGTCTACATGATTTTCTTCCTCCTTTACTTCCAAATACTAATTTACTCGACAATTTTCTTTTCTATAATTAAAGTTTTGCCGATACTCCTAGAAACAAGTTTGGAAAAATCAATTGAAAACCACGCGATTTTAAAGATAATTTAAATGTAGCAACCTCTTACACAAAATCGCTTTGATGGATCAGTTGCAAGTTTTAAAGAAATAAACGTTTTGGCCATCTTTGAATCTCTCAACTCTATCATAAAATTTCGATGCGGTCTTGTTTAAACATAAGTTCTTCGCTTTGCACAATTACTGCATTTTGTTTAAACATAAGTTCTTTGCTTTGCACAATTATCGCATCTTGTTTAAGCATAAGTTCTTAGCTTTGCACAATTATAGCATCAACATAAGTTCTTCGCCTTGCACAATTATTGCATCTTGTTTAAACATAAGTTCTTCGCTTTGCACAATTATTATAATGTTAGCAATTTTTTCTTTACAAACATTACACAACAGGAAAAGAACATTTTGTGATCAACAGAAAGAAAAAAGCCTACCTTTTCTTGCAAGCTTTCTTGTTCCATGAAAGGTCAACAAAAAACCAATCTTTTATATAATAAAATAAAACCCTTATTAGGAATTTTTCATTTCAAAAAAATGCATTCATACCATATTTAGTAATAACTGTATTAAAATAAAAAAAGATTATTTTCTTACTAGGTAACATTTTATATTTATCCATAACACAAGTAGAAGATAAGTACAAAAAATATAGATAAGATGCAATTAACACAAGTAAAAGATAAATATAAAAAATATAGATAAGATGCAATTAATAATAGAATTAAATTTTTAAATAATTTTAATAATAAAAAACTATAATTAAACATAATAAATAAAACAAAACAAAGATTAAATTATTTGTTTTTTAATAAATAAAAATATACGATTAAATTTTTTTTAAACAACTCGCGCATGCGCGGGTATTATAACTAGTTTAAACTATTAAGAAACCCATCTCTTAAGTCTAAAGTAGTTGGTGTATTCATTAGGAATGGAATAAAGGACTCTCTGTTGTCCAAAACATGACTTTCGTATGCCCGATTTGTATAGAACATTAAGAAGGTGTCAGTATAAGAAAATCAAGACATGCTCTTGATGGAGTAGGGATAAATTTAACATGTAAACTCTTGCTTCCATGTAAAGATATTCTTGTATAGGATTAATAATTGTGACATACTTTTGGTACCTTTGCTAGTCATGCAAACAGTATATAAATTGTTATGTGCAACATTCATAAACTTATGCAACAGAAATCAACAACAAAAAAGTCATGAGCATCTTCAAATCTATTTTCATTTGTGGGCTATTTCTGCTGCATTCATTAGAAACTTCATTCGCTTCAGTTGTCTCAACCGGCGATTATAATAGGGACTTCTTTGTGACATGGTCCCCTAACCATGTCAACACTTCTGCTGATGGTCGATCAAGAAGCTTGAAGCTCGATCATGATTCAGGTAAGAAAAGCACTAGTTCAGCACGTTGGGTAACCCTATTTGTTTAACACTAATAATAAGATTGTGTTCAGGTTCGGGATTTGCTTCTAATGACATGTATTTGTTTGGCCAAATCGACATGCGAATCAAGCTGATCCCAGGTTACTCGGCAGGCACAGTCGTGGCATTTTATGTAAGCCAAAAGAGGTTCATTCATCTCTAGAGATGGCAATTTGAATAATGGGTCATTTTGGGTTGTGTTTTATCTTACATGAGTTAATATAAAAATTAGCTACAAGGGAACACCCATAGTCTGCTTTTCAGGGGATACATCCTCTGAAATCCGTACATTCAAAGAGCATTCATAATTTATAAAAGGTTTTAAAATAGGAAAGAAAAAAAAATAAAAAAAGCTAGATTTGTTGGCATAGTTTACCAGCACAAATGCATATCTGAAGTGTGTTTATTTACTATGCAGCTTACATCCGACCAGCCTCATCGAGATGAGATAGACTTCGAGTTCCTAGGAAATGTTAATGGGCAGCCTTACGTTGTTCAAACAAATATATATGCTGATGGTTTTGACGACAGAGAAGAGAGGATTAACTTGTGGTTTGATCCCACAAAGGATTTTCATACCTATTCCATCTTGTGGAATATTTATCAAATTGTGTAAAATCAATTTCCACGACAAACTTCTCAATTTAACTTTCTAACGGGTCAAACGGGCCATATCAGCAAAATTAACTAAAAAGGAAATGGTTTGAACGGGTCCAAAGTCTCCCAGTGTATATATAATGTGTAATAGTAAAACATCCTTGTGAAAACAAAATTAGAGCATAACTGAAATCATATAAATTATCATGCTTGTCATACATCTGTCAAAGAACTCAAAACTTGGGACAAAAAGTATTTCTACAGCCAAACCAAGATTAAAAAAAATAATACTCCGTAATAAATAAGTTATTTTGACCTGAAGCCCATTTGTCAACTCTACTGATTATGCAACTAAAAAGATTGTCTTTTTGCTCAGGTTTATGGTGGATAATTTTCCAATAAGAACCTATAGAAACCATGCAGACAAAGGAGTGGCATATCCAAGATCGCAGCCAATGAGTATCCGGAATAGCATATGGGATGGAAGCGACTGGGCTACTGGTGGCGGGAAATACAAAGTTGACTGGACAAAAGGCCCTTTCATTGCATCATTTGCAAATTACACGATTGATGCATGTGTATGGAAGGGGAATGCAAGTTTCTGTAGCGCAGATAGCTCAAGCAATTGGTGGAACAAAAAGGAATTTAGCTCTTTAACAGCGGATCAGAATAGATTGTTCAGATGGGTCAGAAGATATCACCTTACTTATGATTATTGCCAGGACAATACGAGATTTCATAATAATCTCCCAAAAGAATGTTCTCTTTCAAAGTATTAATTATTTAGTTTATGTTACTACTATTGAATTTTTATTGTGATAGATTATCTATAATAGCAATAATAAGAGTGAGTTATGGTTGGTATTCCTGCTGCATAAGTTCTCAGCAACATTTTAAATGCATGAAATAGTTTCTTTACAACCACCACAGGTGTTTATTTATTTTCCTTTTACACCTAAAGCATGCCAACTACCCCTTGTCATTCATGATTCATGTCTCATACTCTCATTCTTTATGCATTTTTTTAGTCACATAATTTATTAATTTTAAAGCTTTCTAATTTTAGAGTAGAAATTACAAGGTTTTGACATTTAGTTTATTCAATTTATACTAAAAAAATGTATTATTCCGAAAAAAATGAATTGATGTTGCCTAATACATTAATTTTGGGACATAGTAATTTATCAAAACAGCTAAACAAGAAAGACCATTCTCATAGCTCAATTAACTCTTTGCATTTTCCTTTTTGAAACACAGTCCACATAGCCGATCAATTGTGATTTCCAAATTAAAAAAAAGAAAAAAAGAAAAAAAAAAAATACATAAATAAAATAAAATAAAATCAGGTATGATTCACTGATACAAGATAAATATACTGTTTCATAACACTTAAATTTGGATCCTAGCAAATTCTGCAAATCTAATGTCAAAATGTACAACATGTTAGCATACATGGAGGAACAATTTCCAAATTCTATGTGAGGCCCGTTAACTAGAGGGGATAATATTCAGTTACGACGTACCTTGATGCTACTTAGATGTTCAATGAACAAATCATTCCAAGTATCTGTAATGCCAGGTAGGCACCAATGCATGCAATCATCGTGTTTTTTTCCACCAGCTGAGGAAGGGTGAGCATCTGCTCTAAACTCGCTCATACGTGTGATATCCAGTAAGTGGAAACCAGTACCCTTAATGGCTTCATATAGATGCTCGTTCACAAGGCGTGTTTCCACATTTGTTCCATTGTTTTCCACAGAAAAGAATTGTTCAACCTGATCATGTTGCATAACAACAATATTTGAACTTTCAAGTTTGATGCTTGAGATATGCATAAGATTTATGATTAAAAGTGAATATATTGAATGACGTCTGCAACCGATTATTAAAATTTACCTCGTGTGGTGATAATGGTTGCAAACGTGGACATGAACCACCTTGGTACCAGTCGCCACCTTCAAAATGCCGAGGAGATTGTGTGCGAAAAAATAAAATGGTCCCTGGTCTTGCCTTTTCTTCAACGTATGATATCTAAGTGTAAACAATAAATAGATATAATGATTCATATAAAGTATATACGCAAAGAAACTTCAATCTCAATCAAAACTACTAGAAGTGGCAATTTTGACTCACAACCTTATGAACGGGTCGATTAAGGTTGTGTTGAGTATCTAACTGATCAAATGGGCAAAAAAATAAAATAGCTTAGCAAAATGGTCAAACGGGTTAAGAGTTGCTCAAAGTGTAATTTCAATGCATAAAACCTCCTCAATAAACTACTTCAAAATACTAGATTACGGTTAGAACATTACATTTTTCGTAAATCATAATTGGCACACTAATTATTACTTTGAAAATTTTAAAATTCTGCGCAAAAAGTGTTTGAAAACCAGGAGGTCCCGGACCATTTCGACCAATAAAAAAACAATTGCTTTGAAACGAACCCCCATTTGGACCAACTAGTTGACACGAAGCTTATGTCAAACAATGACATAGCAAAAAAAGTACTTGCTATGACTAGAAGCCGTTTAATCCACTACTAGATGTGTTGCTGATAGCTCCTATAGAATATACTGTAATAAATATTTTTTTTAGAAAGGCCCTATAGAATATAATATATTGGTATATCCATTGCCACAATTGACAAGAAGCTTATCTTAAACACTGATCACTGATGATGGCATTGAAACTTAATGCTTATAAAAGGTTCAGCAAAGAAGCAACGATCTTTACCATGCGTCTTAAAACCATATCAAGCCCAACTTCAGGAGATACAGGCGGTACCAGCGGCTGGCCGTTTTCATGGAAAAGCATGGGGGATTTCACAGGGTCAAATTTGGAAGGGGCCCACCACCTGGCAAATACATACATAAATAAGGATTACAGCTATTTTACCAGAAAATAATAGTTAATTATCAAATTTCTAAGAGGAATGTAATATTACCAGTGGCCAGTGTTATAGATGAGAATATCATGAAAAACTGGAGCGTCTGCCCATGTTGCTTCAGGTATATCAACATCAACTCTATAACCCTCCTTATACCCAAGAGATTCCAGCTCACCCCCCTTAGCATTGGCTGACCATCTATATCAATATTATATGATGCAAGAGTCAGCTTTTAAGATAGTAGCAAAACAATATTTTATCATGACATAAACTTAGTTGTGGGGACAGCAAACATGAAAGACTACCATTGAAGAGGCGGAAACCACAGAATAAAAAAACTCACACTTAATATTATGGAGGTGTCAGGACCAGTTCAGGGTGCATTTGCTTGTAGAAAACTTTCTCTAATTTTCATCTCTATTTTATAGAATTCTGGAGGAGCTATTTGTCTCTAGAATAGTATTGAAACTTTATAAAACATGTTTAGATGTTGTATTCTACACTATAGAAAACTAGATCAGTGTAAGGGGAAAATGTAGAAAACTACAAACGATGATTTTCAAATCATAGTTATAAATCTGAAAAGCGGGTTTCCTATTTCCAAAATATTTTCCCCAGAAAACACTTCATTTGAACATGTTTTCCATTTTTTCAGTATTCTTAAGAAAATTTCCAGGCAAAAGCCTCATTTTCTACAGCTAAATACACTAAAAGTAGCTTACCTACCATAACGTGCCAACAGATTTGTTCGGTGATATGCTATAGTGAGGTTGTACTTCAGAAAAGTAAAGCCACGATCAGATCCAGCAGGCCGCCACTTCTTCACTTCACCAGAAACACGTCTCAGAGAACAGAAAAGAGAGACAAACATGTTCCTATTCAAGGAGTCACCAACAAACCCTGCACTGTTAAAAGTTCTTTAGTTCTATAAATAGCTATTTACGTGTAGTCTCCAACAAACACGAGAAGCATACGAAGATTTTAACATACTTTTTGCAGTAAAGGATATATGTCAAGCATCTTGAACCTTAATTTACATGTATGACCAATAAAGTCAAAATTATCACGGTACCTCACAGAGAACCCACACATGAGACATTATATTGGCAAACCAGCCTTATCTCTTATTCTAAGGCCTTAGATTGTAAACCCCTTTGATGATAAAGTTACAAAACCCAACCTTATGGCATGTATACCTTACAGCTCCATAGGAGATTAGGAGCCACCAAGCAAACACAATTTTAATTATTAATTTCTTCTTACATTGGACCTCGTATAGCTGCTTTCTATAAAGTAAGGAAATAGATTGTAATTTAGTTACGGGCTCACAGCATATACGACCAAAGACGACTGCTAGTTTCTGATACCAGTTCATGTCTTTATCTCATCACAATGGCAATCAAAGTGTCAGACATAAATCCAAGGATGCTCATTGTGGAGTCTATTAATCAAACTATACCCTCTGGACACTCTATGTACCAAAGAAGAGCATCCCCATGGTTCTGTGACTCTGTCCAATCCTACTATAATTTCCTCCTACAATAATCATTACATCAAAGCACCAGACCCTTAACAATATTAAATCAAACCATCGTTTGTTGTCATGCACAAATTATCAACAAGCAAACTAAAAATAAATATAACAAATATAGTGCCCTGTCATAGAGGTAACAGAACACTATATTATGTTTGTCTGACTAATTCTAGTCAACTGTTCCCCCTCTATTCCATTATCAACGTTAACTTATCTAGAGGATTGAAGCTTTCACACTAATGTTCAAAATATCGGCCACTTTTAGAGTTTTGGTAATACGTTTTTGCTCACTAAGGTCACTATACCTGAACTAAAGAAGCCATTTGTTTGAGTCACTTAGTTACCTACTTACCTATTAAAATGTAAATTCATTGACCTGAATGACTTGATTGAAATCTTTTACCAGGTAACCGGTTTTTGTGATGACTTCACTAAATGTTACGAGTTGAATATAATTTTCGTTTTTCACATAAGCAAAATGAGCCAATACGCACTTGACATTCGAAAAACTTCCAAAGTGCTTTCTTCAACCTTATCCGAAAAGCAGTAAAATTAACTTCAAATATCACATCACAAAATTACCCATAGATTCGCTGATAACTAGCGGCAATGCGATCTAGTTTAATGAATTCTAGTGGCAATGTGACCTTATTCGCTAATAACTAGTGGCAATGTGACCTTATTCGCTAATAACTAGTGGCAATGTGATCAAACTCGATGATCGCTAGTGGCAATGTGATCTAATTCGATGATCGCTAGTGGCAATGTAATCTAATTTGATGATCGCTAGTGGCAATGTGATCTCGTTCACTGATTAACTAAAGGCAATGTAAGCTAATTTGGCGCTAAAAATACATACAATGACATTACAATTCAAGTGCGGATAACGCGAAAACGGTATCACATACCAATACTAATATCGCGATACGTTTCTAAAAACCGAACCGGATCGAAAACCGGAAGAGCACAATGATGAGGCTGCCACCTCCATTTCACAATCTCATCAGCACCAGATCTATTAACACAGTTCCATCCTTTAAATATCTCCTTACACGTCTCGTCATAACGTTTAGATCTAACCGTTGGATCATAAAGCCACTGGCCTTGTGAATACTCACACGTGGCAGACGGTGATTCGTTGTTATGTAGGATGACGTGTTCGGTAGTTGGTGGAGTGGTGAGTAGTGGTGACGTGGAGGTTGTTAGGTAGTGTGAGGATAAAAAGAAGAGTGAAGTGATGGTTATGATGATGATGATGATGACGTGGAAGGAGGTTGTGGTGGTGGTTGGGTGGTTGTGGCGTTTGGTGTGGTGGTTTGACGGCATTTACGGTGGTGGTTGATGACGTCACTGTGGTGGTGGTGGTTTGTGTGTGTTTTCAGTGGTGAATGGTGATGTGAAAAGTTTCCAGATCAGTCCTCGGAGTTGATTTGTTCGTTAAATTTCGGCTTTTATGACTATTGAAGAAATGGACGAAAGGTATAAGCCTCGATTTTACGGCTTCTTTTGAGACTTTGTCTGTTTTTATAAGTTTATCATATCATAATAGACTTATATAAGCTGATAAGTTTCAAAATAGGCCACAAAATTGGAGCTTATAAAAAATAAGCTCAAATGGTCTTATATTTAATAAGCTTAGCCAAACAGGCGATAAGTTAGACATATTGTTTTATGTGGTTCTATTCAAAACATGTCAAGTGTTGAAAAGTCGGGAGTAGACAAACAAGCCAGAGTTATACAAAGCTCAAGCTCGGCTCATTTAGTAGTAGAGATACTTGAGCTTGAAATCATGTCGTTTCGAGCTTTATCTGTAAAGCTCGAGCTTGGCATTTGTTTATTAGCATATTTTATTTCTTTTTTACTTTTAAAAAGCAAAAATATGAAAAAGTGTGTTTATAATTTATATATTATTATCAGTAAGCTCACTCTAGTACACTCTTACGAATCACGAATCTATCCTATTCAATAATTTATAAAAGCTATTTGGGATCAAAATACATGTTTTTGAAGTTATTAGGTGACGTTTTACTAATGTAGACATTTTAGTGTTGTTGGCGTATGTGTCCGGACAACACTTGCCGGATTAAACGAATCTCCACGTGTCCAAAAGACATGGTCCGAAGGAAACGTGTGGCGAATGACAAGAACACGAAAAGCCACCCTTTATTCAGAGGATCCTTTTAACCGGTGATCCATACTATAAATCACGCCTGCGCCGCTTATCCCCGATATTGTGGGACATGTCCCCCATGTGATATCATACCTAGTACCTAAGCTAGGTATAAACTGGCTCGCTCCATCCCAATGTAACAGGTACAATGCTTTTTGGGTAGTATAAATACCCCAAGCACATCCAATACATACCTACTCTTTTCACGCATTTTTTTTGAACGGCGAGTTAGTAATTAGTGATTCGAGCTCACAGTGACATCCAATTGGACAGTATACAAGTCCAGGTTCATTATTATACACTTACTACTATACACTTATTTACTCACATTTATTACTATACACTTCGGCCGATAGCTAATACTTATTCTCATGACAGAGTTTGGTTTTGGGGTCACACCCGAGGGAAGGCTAACGCGTGCTTTCTCTTATATAGGTGCTCGAAGGACATTGCTTTATCTAGTTCGAAAGAACGTACACATGCTCTATCCGGGGAGCATATTTTTACTTCAACAAGTTCCATTGCATCTTTGATGCAATTAGTGATATATAGAAAACACTCCCACTATATATAATCTAACCATTATGTTTATTGTGGGTAAAAACAACTTGATTGGAGTACAAGAAGACCGACAAGCTATTTGGTATCCTCCTTTAGGATGGGATTAGGGGTCAAAATACCAAAAACCCACGATTGGTTCAAAACTTGTCCTTAGAAATTAGGGATGACACCTAGTGACCCTACCATTTTCAGATACATAGCAAAGAGCCGGGTCTTACAATTTAGTGGGTCCAATTCCATACTTTTCTCTTTCTCTCTCCTATTTTATAATAAAATATAATATTTTTTTAATAATAAATTATACAACACATTTTAAAATAATTAATTTTACACATATATCAAATCCAAATCCAAATCCAAATCTAAATTCAAATCCTAAACCCATCTGCAAACCAAACGGGCCTGCAAAGTGAAAACTAATGGAGGCTACAATATCAAACTAAAATGAACAATTACATACCCAACTGAAACTCTTTTACAATTAATCAAAAACTTTTAAGCCATACTTTAAAGTAAAAGTCAAAAATTACATAAATGTCCCAACAATAGTAAACGCATCAAAATAAGACTTGTAACAATATACATCTTCAGTATGCTAAATCCCCACCAAAAATTTCCAGCCACTTGTGTCTTTAGAACATGGTGTACGTTTCTTTACTTTATGGTTAACCTCATAAGGAGGCGCTCAATTTGTTGATTTGAGATGGAAAATCTGACAGGATGACTGGTACGCCTTCTTGGCTGCAGCCAAGTCGAACTTCTTAGAAGCAGCTTCATTCTCTTCTAATTTAGTCTGAAAGAAAAACCGAATCCACCAAGAAGAGCTTCGCAGTTTGGCCTAGCATTAAAATCCATGTGAGTTAGTTAATTATCAATTTTCAATTGTATGTTTTATAGACTTGTTCTTCCAACAACATTGCATCCTGCAAACCAATGTACCGACAAAAGGTATTTGAAAACATAATCACCTCAAGAAGTTTCTAGCGTAGGTGGCATTTCCGAACCAATACTTTTAAATGTTTCAACTAGTGGTCAAATAGGTAAACTGAAATAACTTAGCTAAGTAAGAAATGGGTAAAATGGGTCAAAAGTAGTCCAAAGTGTGTTTAAATGAATACAGCCTTCTAAATTTGTTTTATTAACATAATTGGATTTTATTGTAATGATAAAGTTTATACTCAATACTTATTGGATAAGTTATCCATAGATAAACTTGTAAAAATGGACAAATTGGTGCATGTGGATCATCCCAATCCATTTCAGCCTGCACTAAGAACCCAACCAGCCCATTTAGGTACGTTTTCAGAAAAGAATCTAGACACCTTGTTTATAGAATCAAACTACTGTGAACGAGCTACAAACCATCACAATTTGATACCAAGTGCAGTGATAACTAACAATAACCAACCAGGCAACTAGGATTTATGAATATAAATAATTTAGATTTAAATGCTGATGTTGATTCATATGAGATCGAGTGATTAACAGTGTAAGAGAACTTACTGGACGACCAAACTTGGACATCTCAGCCACCTTTACTCTACGCTGACCAGGATAACCTGCAACCAGACAATATTATATTAAAAACCTCATAGATTCTTCTCAGATAAAAATTTTCTGGTCAAATACTCCTACTTGCTTGTACCATGACTCGGATGTGGAAAATAGGTGGGCCGGGCGCCCATGCAAGTTGTGTAATGTGTTGAAACAGGGCATGGGCCAAAAAATTTAGTACAGGTCAGGCTCTATTTAGAACATTTACTGTCTTAAATAAGTAAAATTTTCATGAACAGTAAGTGTGCCAAACATGAGCCAATCGTGATCGAGAAAATTATATTATTTCAGTAAGAGTTCCAAATTTTTTAATAAAAACACTTTGGGACACCGCTTGACCTGCAACCTTTGTAACTAATGCTAATTTCCATGATTCTTTTACAGATAAAATGTAACCTATCAACCCATTCATAAGTATACTGATCGAAAATGCAAACACTATGCGATATGCATTAGTAAGTACTATAGTTTAAGAGTTCAGAAATGTACCAGAAAGAATAACAAATCCGTCTGAAGACACTCTTGCCAATTCTGGAAGAGTCTTGTTGAGGTACCTTGGGGACAAGTAGTCAAGAGCATCCGACACTATGACAAGAGAAAATGATTTTGACCTATACGGGAGAGGAAACTTGATATCAGCAACACGGACAATGCCTTTACGTATAAGGCTCTTGCAGTTGGCATCACTTTCATCCAAGTCATATGGTTCGAGACCCCAAGCTTCAGTATCTTCTTCTTTTAACAGTTTTGACACCACTGCACAGGAGTCTGGACCTACATGCAGCACTTTATGCATGCTATCACCATATGCTTTTTTAAAATATGGCAATGCTTGAGAAATCTCTGTTGAGCATGATACACCACCTGCATATACAAATGAAAACTTCAATAATCATTACAATTAGCTGTTCTCTGTAGAAAACAGCTTTTTAATAGGATGCAGCTAATATTATGACACAGCCCGTACAATTTATTATCATACAGACACACATAATCACTAAAATAATTCTGCCAGATATATAAGCATGAACGGGGCATCATGATGCATATGATCTAGATTCTCTTTTCATAAACCCCTTCATTTTTTCATAGACTTTCTAAAGATGTCGCACATTCCTCCTATTCCAATAACAATGACAGGAATAATGGGCTGTTCGATAGTGCTGCTTGACATTGACATCCTCTTTATTCTTTTGTAGAATCATAAAGACAGAGAAAAGAAAGTGTGCGTCTCTTATGAAAAATGAGCACCACTTTCAAGTTATAGGTGTCTAGTATCATTTGAAAGCATCAACATTTCAGATACTAAAGCAAGTATAAAAGAAATTTGCAAAAATGAAGTCCCACATTTTACATGATGAGTTAAAGGCTGAAAAAGAATGGAGAATATGGTGTCCTCATCCATATCCAATTTAACTATTCTTTTCATTTCCTTTTTCTTGCACAAAAGATGATAATATTAACAGTTTACAGCAGTAACATCTCTCCATAATCACAGGACTTGACTATAAATGTATGAAAACAGACCAAGTTTTTAGCGTATATTGTGTTTACCTTCAAGCCTATTAAACACCACTTTATTACCACTGCTTCCACCTGTAACAGAAGTAAATTCAATCTAAGTTGGTTAGCATTAGTTAAATCAACATCCAGTGCGTGCATCAAATTGTATGCGTTCAAGAAGCCAGATGTATACTAACCTGAACCATGATAAACGTATCCAATTATCAGAAAAGCTCCCTGAAAGTTTCCAGCGAGAAGAAATTCACACTCAGTTATAGAATAAAAATCATATGCACAAAATTCTCAAACATAACCTAAATCATGAATCTTTGATGTTTAAAATAAAATGAAAAGAGAATGTAAAATTAGCCATATGCAGTGATGCAAAGCTTGCATCACTCGACAAATGCCCATTAAAGTATATCTAGCACAAAAGGCTTTAGAAGGTTTACCACTAGTACAAGCACAATGGATAGCAACGGTGATGGGCGTGATTTTGGATTCAAGGATCCCATAAAGGGAAGGCCAGCACCATCTCCCAGTCGCCGAGATAAACTAGCTGGTCTCCTTGACATAGTTATATGTTGCGATTTACCTGCAGGACCAAATTATAGTTACAGGAAACGATAAATAACAAAATTTCATGCTAACAAACTTACTTATTTGAAGCATTTACCCAAATCCACCAAACTTAACTAGTATATACTATTTATATTCAACAAAAAAATAGAAGTTCACTGTCAAGTTGATTAAGCGTAATCCTACAATTCGGAATTGCTATAAAATAAACCTATCTAAATCCCTAAATTGGGAGCTCTCAGAATCTATAGCGTAAGTAAACACTACAAACATACTGTGTGTTTTAGTAGTAGTTAACAGGCTCGTATCAGTTCCAAACCACGATTCACAATTTCAGTTAATTAACTGCAACTGGATCCCTAGTTTCGCTAAGACGATCAGTTATTTTATATGTTTATGGGGAAAATGCACAGTACTCAAATAGAAATGAATACTGCTAATGTCCTCAAATTCAACAAGCTAGCAATCACCAAACAATCTAAATGACTAACAGACTCAGCGATTCAGCCACTTACTATAACTTAAACCTAACACAACTTGTCTTCGCGTCAGTTTCACCCTACCAAAACAAGTAATCAACCAAATTACATCAACAAAACATCCACTAAAATAAACTTAAAAAGCAACATTCCGAGTCTGTAACGCCCCATAGTTCATAATGCTAACATCCTCAATTTCAACAAACAAAGAATCACCATCTACTTACACAACTTAAGTGACCAGTAGATTCAGCAAAGTAAACCATTTAGTATAACCAAACCCTAACCCACATTTTCAAATCATATAAAACCTCAACAAAGCAACCAACCAACCGATTCGCACTTAAAATGAACACTAATAACTATGCAACATTCTGAGTACATCATAGCTCATACTACTAACGTCAACTAAAGTGACTAATAGATTCAGCAACTTAACCACTTACTACATTCCAAACTTAAAACGGCTTTCTCAGATCGATTTAAGTTACGTTATTTATCAACTCACACTAATACTCAACACAAATCCGCACTCTATGATTCATCATAATTCATACTACTAATGTCCTCAAATTCAACAAACAACAAATCACCAACTATTTAAACAGTTTAACTAACTAACCAACAGTTTCAACCGCTTAACCACTTCGCAGTTCGTTCACAATTCAAACCTAAAACGATTTTCATCAAGTCAATTTCAGCACTCAGCTAATTCACACTAACGATTAACTCGTATAACACCAAAATCAAGCAACATTATCACTCTATTATTCATCATTATTCATACTACTAATGTCCTCTAATTCAACAAACAATATATATCCCCAATTGATCAACCAACTTAACTAACGAACTAACTAACAGATTCAACAACTTAAACCTAATACAACTAATCAAAATTCACACTAACTAACAATAAACACAATATAACAAATAATTAACTAAAAATTTATCAATTCAAAAGGCAACATTATCGCTCTATAATTCACTAATCAATAATTAAACAATAAATGAAAATGCGATTAATTTAAATATATATATAAAACAAAACTAATAGTAACTGTAACCTACTAACCTGAATGAAGTTGAGTTAAGAGTAAGTTAAATGGATCTAGATCTGTGTGTGTTTTTTTTCACACTATATGTGCGTGTTAAAAAGATCAAAAGTCCTTTTATAATCTGGATTATTTATATATCTATATCTAGATAGATGGATAGATAAATTTTCTCTCTCACACACAAACACGCGCTGATTATTTTATGTTATGTGTGAACTGGAAGTACGGTAAGGTTGGTGTGAGTGAAGATGGAAGGTAAAATACTAAAATGGGCAGCAGGCGTATAGTGTGAACTGGACCTCCCGTGTTGATGTGTTGTCGGTTGCATTGTGAGTTGTGACTTACCTTACGCGGTTTGTTTACTTTGGGCTTGTTTTTTTATTTGGGCTAACTAAGTGTACATAACCACAAGCCCATGTTGTTATATTAGGGTCATAGTCTCATAGAGATATTATGATGGGATAATTCAAACATCTTCAAATCTTAACTACTTATAATAGAGAAATGGTCAAAGTGGAATTGTGAAATTGTGGAAAACTTAACTTTTGGTCAATCTTGATTTTACCCTTGTGTGTTGCCTTGTGAATTAATGTGAATCCCGATTTTACCCTTGTGTGTTGCCTTGTTAATTAATGTGAACCGAAATTGGAAAGCTTTGAATCATATTGACGGCAACAATTCAATTGTCCAAAACACTTTCTTGAATTATCGCAACGAGAATAAATGTGTTTACATGTTTAAAAAGTGAATTAATCAATCAACATTCAATTTGTATGCTTAACTTTGGAAAGTTTTAAAACTAATAAAGGTAAATTCATATTTTATTTATACATATTTGGAATGAAGTAATGAGATCATGTAAATCACTTTTGCAATTGATTTCTTCATCAATTACTTCCAAAATAACAATACAACATCTTTTCTTATATAAAGAAAAAAATATATCTTTGCTTATGGAATACTGTCATTGTTTCTTATCATTCAAAATTCAATTGTTAAGCTTTTTACCCATTCTTATATAAAACATGCACGTTTTATTTATTTATTTATTTATTTATTTATTTATTTTGTTCATTTGCATAATTTATTAACCAAACTTAACTGCTAATTGTGTTTTAATTGCAGAAATTTGATACGGATTCATTGGCGGTTGCATATTTGTCATGCGGAATTTTTCAGGTAAGAAAGGTTTGGGGACGTTTAGTTGGTGAAAATTTTTTCTGTTTTTTCGTTTCTAAATTCCTATAGAATGAAAAAGGTGAGAAGAGTGGAATGAGCTTTTTAAACCTTTAGTTAAAATTTAGAGAATGAGAGTTTCACATTTTTTGAAAATTGTTGAAAAAAGGTTTAACTAAACGATTTTTCAATTTTTTTCTTTTCACATATAAATTTTCTTGGAAAAATAGGAAATTTTTCACTAACTAAAATTTTCTATTTATTTATGTAACCCAATTACAGGTTAGCAACTTTAAATCCTTTATGGTTCTCAATTTTATGGTTCTTTGATATTTGTCGATTTTTTTATTTATTTAAATGAACACAGTCATATATTGGTTTCATAAACTTAATAATTTTAGATATGTGGTTATCCAACTTGTGGTCATTGTTCATGAATTTAAAGATTTCATAATGTTGTGTTCTTTTGTAGGTGAAGGCCTTGTTCTTGAACCCAGAAAATCGAAAAACTAATGGTCAAGGAAGTCATGAGATCTGGACCGCGTAACATGTGTCGATTTCGGTTAAGTTTTTGGTAATTTGAACTTATTTTGGTAATTAAGGCACCCACAATCTTTTCCTAATGAATTTAGTTAAATTGAATTTCAAATTAATATCAAGGAGTATGATTCTCTTTTCTTGACAACCAATAAATAATTATCTGTTCACTACCTATTAATGAAGCACCGTTATTTATAAGACATCAAATTTTGGTAATTAGAGCATCAGCTATCATCCTTTATGAAAATGTTTTAAAATTATGTTTCAAATAAACTTGACGGATTTGCAACGGAATATTTAAAAATAACTATAAAAAAAAATTACTTTAGTTTTTGCAACGGGTTTCTGTGTCCTTGCTAATCCGTTGAAAATATGTTGCAAATCCGTTGCATATTTGCAACGGAAAATTTCCGTTACAAATTTTTGTAGCATTTGCCCAGTTGTGTAGTAGTGGTAAATGCCTTTAGTAAGTCAAAACTAAAAGCTTTTTGTTTCAATTGACCAGCTTATGCAAGTACTTTGGTTCAACAAACAATGAATATAATATTTTAGTTTTGTTATTAGTATAGATATCAGATGCATAGTGAAGTATTGATTCATGCATATATATTTTGAATGCATGTGGTGCATCAATGTAATGTGGTTTGTTTCCCCTTCAATTTTTGCTTATTTAAATGTTCATAAGTTTGTTTTTTCGAATTTATAGTTTAAGGTGAAGTTATCATAGACAAAGATGTGGAATGCAATGGAAATTGGAAACAACAATAGTGACGGGAGCATACATTATGTAGTAACTGATGAATAATTGTACTTCGTATGTGTGCATGATTCAGTTGATTAAGTATGTTTGTACAATTGTACATGTATGTATGAATGTACGTTTGTAAAATTCCTTTAACGAAATTAGTACATAGCTTTATAAAAAAACTACATGAGTACCCGTGCATAGCAACGGGATGTTATAATGGCAGATAGTTATAGTGATATTTTGGTTACGCAAATGGTGTTTTGGTTAAGTGTTTTGTGTAATCAAAATATCACTATAACTATCTGCCGCTATAAAATTCCGTTGCTATGCACGGGTACTCGTCTAGTCTCCTAAATGGCTAATGAAATGTGACATACTAGACCCATATAAAGAATTCACAAAAACATATCTACTCACTAACGTGTTAGCGGTACGTTAGCGGGTGATTGGTGTATTTTGTGGCAGTTATCAATCAAGCGAATGGATTTTATTTTTTTATTTATTTATTTTTTTTAATGTGGGTCTAGCATGGCTCCAATGAAATACACATGGCTCCAATGAAATATATAGTATTTGTTTCAAATTCTTGTTATGTATTTTGTCTATTTGTATAAGCATACTTTGAGGGAGGGTTTGTACACTATGTTTAATATTATGTGGGAATGTTTCCTTTTAATTTACCTTGTAGTCTAGAAATCACAAACTTGACTGGGCTTTTTTGGAGTATGTGTGTCCTCGGCTCACAAATGACTGAGTCGATGTATATACTCGTGCTAAAATTCCCAGTGTAGTACGATATGATGTATGCAGTATTGTGTGCTAGAATAATGTATATGTCATAATCGTTTTAGTGGAGTATGTGTGTCTGTGACAAGGGTTAGCCTCATACGAAACATGCTAACCCTTGTCAATGGTTGTTCGTTATACCTGGTGACTTCCAGGTATATAAATGTAGTTGTATTAGTGACCATGTCTTCACAACGGATCCCTGACAATTTTTAAAAGGTTTTTTGTTATACCCGGTGATTTCTAAGTGTACGAATCCAATTATATATGTGTTCAGTTCTTCATAGCTGATCAAAATGTGTTTTGATTATGATCCAATGTTTTTAGGTTATATAATGATGTTTCAAACATGTTGTGACAATTTGCTAAGTTGTAATATTTCTTTATAACTTGGTATGCATCGAGCTTGTGACTTTTAGGAAGTGTGTTTTCCTGATAATTTTTGTGCCATAATTGTTTATAAGGTGTTTAATAGATCTTTTGTGTATTCATGCTATAGTATCTTGCATGTTTTTATTGTTTCGAAAACCCTTTGTTAGCTTATAGGTTCATGATTGTTCTAGGAGCTTATTATATCTTTGTAACAGAGTATATTTAGTGATCAATTAAATATGTCTAACTATTGCTTAGGTTACGATGTGTTCTCCTTGGTAATACATGGACCAATATGATTTGATTTTTGTCTGTTTGACTGTTCAGGTATCGCTCAGATGCATGATGCGGGTGTAAATACTTGTTAATATTTATGTACATATGTTGCAACGAACTTGTAAACAACTTTTCATGTTTTAGCTACTTGTCTTATATACTATTTATGAGCAATAACTACTGTATTACATTTATAATGAAGGTCCTTCAAGAAAACTCGAAACTGAAATTCTTTGGTCAAAAAAAAAAAAAAAAAAAAAAAAAAAAAAAAAAAAAAAAAGGTATTTCCGATGTGTGCAACAGCATCGTACACAGACGCTCCGTGGAAACACTGAAATCCTCGTTTAAAATAAAAAAAGAAGACTCTTCTATGGCTCTCATATATAACGTGAGTAAACAATGATCAAGATGGTTTCATTTACCGGGGATTTTGAGAATCAAAAGCAGGTTAAATGTGCATATAAAGACATTACGTGTACATATCATTAAAAAAAAATGTATCAATCTAAACCAATTATCAATTAGATAAGTAGCCAAAAATCATACTAGCTAAAATGGCATGGCTTTTGCCTTCCATTTAAGGGCCCCGTTTGATTCCTTCTCTTTTTTTATACTTCGTCTTATCCTGTACGTATTTAAAACTTTTCTTTTGGATCGACAAATCTTAATTTAGATTGTGTTTATTCAAATGAATGTTTTTATACTTTAATTGATGAAAAACATATAAAGTACAACACTAAGAGAAACATATGTAGTTTATGAATTGAAAATTTGTATATAAAACGTAGAAATTTGTGTACGTAATCAGTGATCAACATCATCACGTCAAAGCTCAAACCTAAACAAACAAATTAGTCCCAAAACATCACACAATGAGTAAAGTCAGTAAACGCGTCATGAATTAATTTTTTTGTAATTACATGTCAATAATCATATAAATTCATATCATCGTGCAAATATATGTTGCTTACAACCTGATAACCGGATGTAAAAGTTTACAGCAAAGCGCGACTCCAACGGCGCTAGCTTTAAAACAAGGCTACTTTGAAGTTATATAAATCTCTTTATGTCTTTAGGCAAGCTAATAAAAGGAGGAATGTTGTTAAACTCAAATAAATAAGCAAGTTTTAAGGACTTAAGAATTGGATTTAAACTATATGATCGTCTAAATGATATTCTGATTATAAAATTCTTCATTTCTGTCACAATCCTTATACTTTACTCTATTAATTCACTAGTTTTTTTAATTCCCTCAACTACTATTAGCTTCTTGGCCTTCTCCTATAAAGACTGCTCATTTTCACCATATAATCATGTACCATTATCACTCTCTTCTAGCAAAATAACTTAAGGTATATATCTACTGCTGTGTATCATAAAATGGTGGGGATCTTGAAATCTGTAGCTACTTCAGTAGAAGATGCAGTAAAAGGTACGTAACTATTATTTACTCTTACACGGTCATTTCCGTCCAATTCTTACCGGCATTTTTTTTTTTTTTTTTGGTTAAAAACTTGCAAACATTCTCTCATATATATTTATATTGCTGTTTCTGCAGCTTATAAGACACAAGTCTCTCGCAATGAGAATATTGCAAAACTTCAAGCTGGTTACCTCTTTCCGGAGGTATTATTCCTATCATTGTCAAACATTGTTAATAGTGTGGATTTAAATCTGTTGTTATTCTTGATTTGCAAATGAGACTAAGATACATTTCATGTGCTGAGTTATAGATTCGTAAAAGGGTTGGTGCACATAAGTTGAAATACCCCGATGCAAAAATGATAAGCCTTGGCCTAGGCGATACCACCCAGCCCATTCCAGAAGTTATTAGTTCTGCCATGGCAAAGGTATGATCACTAATCTTCATATATTTCTACCATATGTTTCGCATCCATTTAGTTTATGATGGTGTATCGATAACATGGTGAACCTTAACCTTTTTGGTTAAAAATCAAAATCCATTTTGCCAAGCTACTATTACAACAAAATTATAAAGCATAATCTTCAAGATGAAGCTGAAATAAGCTGTAAAAGTAAGCATGGATGTCGGGGTTGCATGTCTTTACTTGACATGGTTCTTTGAAAGTAAGCATAATCTTCAACAAAATTATATAGTGTATTTTCAGCAATTTTCAGGGTCGTTGTGCAACGACCGGAGCTAAATTACTAAAAAAACTTACGTACATGACCAAATAATATATTGTACATATAGACATGCGAGAACTTAACCCATATTATACCTGTCATATATATATATATATATATATATATATATATATATATATATATATATATATATATATATATATATATATATATATATATATATATATATATATATATATATATATATATATATATATATATATCACTCACTCTACAATTTATTATTAATTAATGTGTACCCAAAATTGCTGAAAATACACTATTTACCAATATTCTTCTTAATTCTCATAGAATATCACTAATTCTAAAATTTTGTGGCATATTTACGCATACATTCACACAAAGTTTGATACTTTCATATTTCTGCATGATAGAGAGCATTGGCGTTATCGACTATTGAGGGTTACAGTGGATATGGAGCTGAAAAGGGTGAAACGGTACGCATAACTTATAGTCTTTGTTAATTACAGTATAATTACCTCATAAAGCTATCATGTGTATATACTTATTATAAATTGGTCTTCTATATACTTTGAACTTTAGTTATTTTTAATTAACTGTATATCATCCAAAAAAAAAGTTCAATAACATTTATGTGTCATTTATATGTTCAGCAACTGAGAGCTCAACTTGCTTCAACGTTTTATTCAAGCCTTGGCATAGATGAAGATGACATATTTGTATCTGATGGTGCAAAATGTGGTATTTCTCGCCTTCAGGTTTGTGTTTTTGTTCACTTTTTCGCTCTTTTCCTACTTTTTATAAAAATCATCTCCGATATCAACATGAATATCAATCTTTGTGGCAGCTCTTATTTGGATCTAATGTTACAATGGCGGTACAAAGTCCAGCATATCCGGTAACCATATCCTTATATAGCATTGTTTATTTTCACAGTTCAATGACCTAGTTATGTTTTATTTTATTAATTTTTCATTTTCCCTTAATTTCAGGCGTATGTAGATTCAAGTGTAATTATGGGCCAAACAGGGGAGTTCCAAAAGGATGTTAAGAAATATGCGACTATCGAGTACATGGAATGTACTCCAGAGAATGATTTCTTTCCTGATTTGTCTAAAGTTTCTCGGACAGACGTAATTTTTTTCTGTTCACCAAACAATCCAACGGGTTATGCTGCTTCAAGGGAACAACTAGTTCAGTTAGTAAAATTTGCTAAGCACAATGGATCCATCCTAGTTTATGATTCAGCATATGCCATGTATGCATCAGACGACACCCCTAGATCGATCTTTGAGATCCCTGGAGCCAAAGAGGTAGGTTCAATCTATAAACACATTAAAACAAAGGTGACTTGTACACCACCAACATGTGCTTAATTATGCTCAACCATGGGTTGTTCATCTTGTGCCTTAGTGGTGTACGCATCAATTTTGGTGGTGTGCAAATTATCTCATCATTAGTTTGGTGAATATAAAGAGGAATGTCCCTGCTAAAAACTATTGCATATATGATCCCAATTGTATTGGTTCCAGGGGCGGAGCCAGGATTTCAAGTTAAGGGGGGCCGAACGTAGTCGTAAGACGCTAACTTACAAAAGATTTTATATATCCGGATATCTGAAATTTAGTTTCTAAAACTTTCAAAAGATTTTATAAAACTTACAAAAGATTTTATATATCCGGATATCAGAAATTTCGGAGAACAATTTTATATATCCGAATATCCAAATATCTATAATTTTTGAAAAACTTTTACATGAGTTCCAAAACTTACATTTCACAAAACCCAACTTTTTAATAAATTTTGGTCAAAATTTTGGATATCCAAATAAGAATATTTTTTGAACACCCAAAACTTAAATCAAGAAATCATAAAAAGTAAGTTAAATATTTTATCAAAAATAATAAGATTACATAATTTGTATATAAAGATGAGATGCGTGAAAATATATGAAAGAATGAAAACTAACTTTACGAATTTATTGTACTGTTAGTTAAATAAATATCTGTAAGTCTAGTGTTTATGGTGTTGATGTGTCATCAGAAGTGTTGGTTGGATTAGTTTGGTTCGAATCTTTGTAGTTTTGATACTTTGAATATATTGTCAAATTTGAATACATTTTAGCAATCAAACAACACGTTTCAAAAAAATAAATAAAAATAATACAAATTTGACAACAAACGCTTATTAATAACCCGTGTGTGCACAAATATCCATTAAATTTGACTTACGTCAAAACCATATATGTAGTGGGACTTATATCAACGCTTATCGAACATGTAAAGCAATGAATAATTAACCCAAGACTTATCTAACAAAAATCATACCAAAAACCCCTAGTTAAGTAGTGTATCATAACTTTGTAAATCCTATAATAAATTAACAATCCAATGCGTTAAATTGAAGAACTAACAAAAAATAAATAAATAAATAAATAAAATTTACAACACGTAACAAGTAACAAAGCAGTTAAGGAGTTAACCACTTGATAGTGACGAAGTGATCAACGATTCGATTAATACAAAACAGAAAATACCAACTGTGATTAATAATGAAAAATAAAGAACTAGATAATTCAACACATGATGCGATGATTATGCAATATATTTTAAATTTGTTTGTTCGGATTTTCCGTCGTAACTCGTACACGTTATAATATTCTTTTATCTTAAAAACACAAATTTGAGTTGCTGACATATTGGGAGGGGCCGACCTTTATTTTTCTTCAAATAATGGGTTTTCAACCTATGTAATATTGTATCCACCGGGCTAGTTGGGAGGGGCCTAGCACCTGCTAGTCACCCCATCCCCTCCGCCTCTGATTGGTTCATTGAACATGCATGTAATAATAGGTAAATTACGTATTTTATTTCAAAACAATTGATATTTATTTTTGGTCTTTAAACGGTAAGGAACTAATGACCAGATGTGAAAACAAAGACTGTCGATAGGAACAATTTTCATTATTTTTTATCAGACTTTGTGGAAACTTTCTGTAGTTTTCTCTGCAAAAGTTAATTTTCCAAAATTTTCTAGAATTTTTACGTTTTTGAGTGTGACAGGTCGCAATTGAAATAGCATCTTTCTCCAAGTATGCTGGATTTACGGGAGTTCGTCTTGGTTGGACTGTAGTGCCAAAAGAACTTAAATATTCAAATGGGTTTTCTGTTGCTACAGACTATAACCGCATCGTTTGTACTAGTTTCAATGGTGCATCAAACATCGCCCAAGCTGGTGGCCTTGCTTGCCTTTCCCCTGAAGGTCTTGAGGTAATTAGCTTATACTGGTAGTAATATGCTTTTCAAAATGGTCTAGTTTGGTAATTAAAATTGCACCAATGAAATGGTTTGGTAATATGTACAAGTATATATGTGGATTTGCTATTTCGCCGGTGGAATTTATCACAAATGTTATTCAAATTGCTGCAGGCTATGCGTGAAATGGCTGGATTCTACAAAGAAAACACACAAATTATACTGAAAACATTTAAATCACTAGGTTTTAAAGTCTATGGTGGAAAAGATTGCCCATACGTTTGGGTTCACTTCCCAGGCCAAAGTTCATGGGACATGTTCAACGACATTCTTGAGAAGACCCATGTGGTTACCTTACCTGGTAATGGTTTCGGACCAGGTGGTGAAGGGTTCATTAGAGTAAGTGGTTTTGGTCATAGGAACAATGTTTTGGAAGCATGTCAGAGGTTTAAAAAGTTGTATAAGTTACCAACAAAAGCAGCTTGATACAGCCATCTATGTTGTCGAGTGATAGAACACTCTCAATAAGTGTTTCATGATTAAGTCGTCGGTTATGCCATAAAGTATTTCTATTGAGTTATTGTAATTTATAATCGTTGGAAAGGCTTGATTTCTATGGAGCTTAATGTTATTGTGATTGAACTTATATTTAAATTGTTTCAAGTGGCCATTATTTGGAGTGTGCAAGTGTAACAAACCAGTACTGATGTTTATATATAGTACCGATATATCCATAACTTGCTGAATTTCATGAGAAGAAATATTGGTAGTTATTCCGAAAGCTACCATATTTTGCATTATATGATGGAACCCAAATTTAGACATATAAACTGTGCTTGAGGTCTTTTTTCAGTTTCAAAAACTATCCATCCATTTTAACCCAATAGGGTATGGGCCGCACCAGTTCTCTTGTTTGTTTCATACGGAGAATCAGCATTCAGTTTGATTTTCACGTATTGGAGGGAAAAATCAAGCATCAAGGGATGCTCTTTTGTATCGCAGACTATCGCTCGTGACTACTTGTGGAGAATCAAGGCAAGGAGGTATGGGCTAATGGCTAATCCCTGGTGTAAGCCTAATTTTACTCGAAAATAGTTTGTGTTTCCCATTGCGGTCCGTACGTGGGTATTCACTCAGTTGTACATATCTCAAATAACTTTAATTTATCTCCCTATTAAACCCGGGGAATGGTAACGCCTCCCCGGCGTTATTGTCTATGTGACACTAATACAACACCGTTTCTGGCGTTAACACCATTTCCAGCATCTCTGCGTTACCAACGCGTTTCGTCCCACGTTGCCATAGCAACTCACGTTGCAACGCCAAGGCAAGTAAAATAATAATAATAATAATAATAATAATAATAATAATAATAATAATAATAATAATAATAACAACTTGGGTACAAACGGTCAAGTTTTAAATTAAAAAAAAAATCATTTTACCCCCTTTGGGGTTAACGGTAACATTTTTTTTTTTCTTTTATGATTTTTGTAATTAAGGTTTTACTTCCCTATAAATACAAGACATCATTTACAAATATTTTCACACTTATCATTCTCACACTTAACATATTCACACACAATTATGGTTTGTAAACTTCCACATTCCGTCGAAGAACTACAACAATATATCAAAAAAGAAACCGAGAAAGGCGACACGGATCGCCAAATGCTATTGTGGAAGTCATCAAGCAGTTTGAGCTTGCGAAACAACTGAAACGACGACTTAGAGAACGCTACGCAGTGTGCAAAGACATCTCAGAAGATAGGATAGCTGTGATCGACCAGTTCTTGTACAATGAATATCGTAAAGACGTTGTTGTTACTGAATCACTGTAGGGTTGTGTCAACCAGATACAATCCCAAATCTGCAACAAGATCCGTTGGAGTTTTCAAGAAAATGTGGAAGCTGGTGATGCACCAAGAGTGCAAGGTGCACCAAGAGTTCAAGGTGCATCCAGTTCATCTGAGGCACTAAGAGTTGTTGAGCAACAACAACAACAACCTCATCTGGATCACTTTCAGCTAAGTTTTGAGAAAAATGTGGCAGCTGATGATGGTGGTTGGAACTCTGACAAGGAGCGGGAGCTGAGCAGGTTGGAAGCTCAATTAGAAGCAGAGAAGTTTGCGAACTACTCTGCGTATGATGACGGTTACGACTTCAACAACTCTGAAACCTAGGATCACCCGGACTACAATTGAAGTTTAAGTTTATGTTATGTTTTAATTTAGTATCGTTTTTATTTTATGTTTGTGTAACGTTTAAGTATTTCTGTTAAGTATGTTTCTTTTAAATAAATTCATTTTTTTTAAAATAAAAATACATTACAACATATTAAAAAAATATTACAATACGATACGAAAACAAATCATACAACACCGTTATGTATTAAAATTCAAATTCAAATACGAGCAGGATATATTTAAAATTCAAAATTTAATACTATAGTGTTTGTTTGTTTAATGAATAAATTGTTGAGGGTAGAATTTGTAAATTGTAATTTTAAAAAAAAATGGGTCCCAAAAAGTAGTGTTATTGGGTGTTATGATTTCCTAGTGTTTTTTTGTGTTATGTTATTTGGTGTTGAGATAATGTGACGCTGAAGTGGCGCTGAGTTATGTGATAACTCAAGTTACCACTCCCTAGGCTCTTATTCCTTTATCATTTTAGGTCCTCTAAATCAACTCGCGTAAGACGCTATCACGTGTTAGAAAATCGTATGCAATTTTAAATTGTACCTTTAATAATTAAACAATATCAAAGTTTAATAAGTATATTATTAGTGGCGGAAGCTTAAAATATTTAATTGCATGCAAAAGAGTTTTCTAGTTACACCTTTTTTATTGTAAACATAAATATAACGCATATAAGCGTATCATATGCATGTCGTGTAAAGAATGATCATGAAATCTAGAATCCTAACATATGATTTCTCTATCGATATCTATGCTAGCACTTCACCCATAGATTTCTACGTCCAATCACGAACAACACGAAAAACATTGCTTGCTTGTAAATCCTTAAGGTCGCAACCCTAAGGATGGTGGTTGTAGTCGTCTAGTCGATCAACCAAAACAACCTTAAGGGTTGTTTGGTTAAGGTTGTTCGGTTTGTGTCGTGCAGTTGAATCACAAGAAAGTGTGTGTGTCGTGTTTACATGTATTTATAAAGCAACTATTTGGGAAATGTGTCATTGTAATGCATATTTTTTCAGATCATGAAGGGTTTTCGTAAAAGTTTTTAACTTAGTGTTACAAACGAGATTAGTATCGATGGATGCCAAAAGCAACATTGATCGCGCGTTTTGATTGTACCGACCATATGAAAAGCTACACATGTTCTCGCTTTTATTTGTAGATAGGTTTGCAATATATACATGGATTACTAGCTAAGGTTTTGTTTAAAAAACTTTATATTCGATCACCGATCAAATATTAATAAAACAAAATATGAAAAACATAAAGTTTTGCTTGTTTGTGGACACTTTCCAAGTGTATTCTTCCGATCTAACTATTCATAAAGAGTTAAACTTTTCAAAAGAGTTAGAAGCTTCCTATTTCATTTTAAATTATAACTTTTACTCTAATCACAAGCACAAACTTGTCCGATCAAAACTAACCCAAAACTATGAATAAAAAGAAGGGCTAATGGTCTCAAAATCTATAATAGTTGTCATTATTTCCTTCTATATGTATCGAACAAATATTTTTGCTATTATGTGTACTAAACTTATTTTTTAAGCATTTTGTGTACTTTATGACCATTTTACCGCTCTCATGTTAATCAAATGAGGGGTAAAATGGTAATAAAATACACTAAAATGCCAAAAAAATCAACTTTAGTACATAGAATAGCAAAAAAATAAATTGTTTGATACATATAAAAAAAATAAGTAACAACTATGATATATTTTGGTGACATTAGCCCTAAAAATAACGAGCAAAGCTCTTTCAAATTTTGTAAAATAAAATAGTACGGAGTATATATTAGTCCATCACAGTCTAGTCTCAAAAAGGAAATTAAATTGATGATTAACAAATCAGTAGCATTTTTTTTTTCGAATGGTAATTTGATTAAAAACTAGCAATGAGCTAGAAAATAATTACAAGGAGTCAGAGAGGGCATTACAAGGGGTACAAAGCCACTCAAACCAATCAAATGATGCTTTCCTATATCTATTTGAGATCTATGTAAACGTGTACTGCTTTTCACAACGACCTTGTCTTACCTGTTTACTAAGATTACAACGAGGTTTATACTTTAACCATGTGTTAGTCATGATAAATGGATAAAACTAGTATTATAAATTTAAAGCTTTATTAACACATCAGTGCTCTTCCGTCTCAAGATTATTATCGCAAATTGGGCAACGAACTGAGTGAAGGTCAATGCTGTAACACCTCAACCCGACAAGAGTAAAAGTATTACAAATATGGTGACATATCAGAAACATGCATGGACATAAATAAAAGAAAGTCTTAACATAAATAACCAAAAGAAAGAAAGTCAACATGACTTTAAGTTACATAAGTTCCAAAGTAAAGTTCCAACGGAAAGTAAACGAAAATAAACAAAGTCTTAAACATGATAATAATATTCCGAGCTAAGTTGATCTAAGGTAAGTCCACTCTTCACTCAGTCCCATAAGCAACCCCAACTCCTAGCTTAGATACCTGCCGCGGAAGAAAAGAAATGCGGCTGAGCTTTACAAGCTCAGTGAACAGATATAACAACAAAGTGATATGAAACAGAAACGAATACAGAATATGGTGTAACAGAAATAACTGAAAATATAGTTAAGGTATCTGAAATTGAAATAAAGGTAAAGGTAAAGGATAGTCATCTACCACGAGCCCAGAAACAGATATCATATCATAATCATATTCACACATAAGGCAACATATGTAGGGGAGACCTACCAGAGTTGTGAAGGACGTGCATGCACGCAGCATCAATCACCAGATAACAGATAATAAATACAGATAACAGATAACAGAAACTGATCTAGGATGCATCCATACGCCCCCACATAAACAATATTGGCCATAATAAACAAATAATTAAGCTCATAACATATAACAGATAAGGGGACGTGGCAGAACATCACTCTACTGCCCTAGAGTCATGTCAGGGGTGCATCACTGACACGGACATGGAACCCCCATGACTAGTGAAAACAGATTTGGCTTGGGTATCAAACTAGAATAGGTCATACAGAATATCATAAAATGATACAGATCTTAGGTCATAATAATCATATCAGAATACGTATCAGAGGTTCATATCACAAGTCCAAATCAGAAGGTCAAATCAAAAGGTCCAAATCAGATAGTCAAATCAGAAGTTCAGATCAGAAGGTTCAAATTAAACAAAGGTTCATCAAAGAAAAGGTTAAGAAATCAAAAGGGTTTCATAGCAATGGCTTAGGGAACCCTAATACTGAAGATAGCAAGAGAAAAGAGAATCATGAGAAACCTTTACTGAAAAGGTCAGAATATCTGTACCTTAGCAAAGCAGTGAGATCAAAAGAAAGATTCACGAGAGGGAAGAGTTCACTTCTTCTTCAATATGTCTACATGAATTAGGGATCATTTTATTAATAACTTATCTTAATTCAAATTACTCTTCTTTAGTCGGCTTTCCACTTTTAGTAACTTTCCATTATTTAGTAAGTTTCCATATTTACAATTACAACCCTTTGGTTTTAATAATGTTACAAATTAAACCTTTTAATTAAATAAATTACATGTTTATCCTTATAATATTCATATTTACACATTAGCCTTTAAGTATCCAAATTTATACATTCACCCCCTTAATATCATAATTATACTAAACAGCCCTAAACTTTATATAATTTCCAAAACTAACCCCCTATTTTAATTAATTACAAATCTAATTATATAACTACATAAATTACCCTTTAAACCTTTTAGTTGTAAAATCTACACATAACACCCTCATATTATAATTTTTCCCAAATCACTCCTGATCTAACATAATTTATAAAAATAACCCACATGTTTATAAAATTACAAAACACGCCCTTATACTATTTAATACCAAATCGATTTATACAAAATCCACCAAAACTTAACCCTAAATTCCCCAATCATTACACCTTCATTAATTCATCCTTAAACATCATTAATTACACTAAAATTTTCAGAAACCCTAAACCTAACCCATTCGATCCTTAATTCTTTTTATTTTATTTTCTTATTTGATCCGATTACAAAATAAATACCAAACGAGTTTCTAAAATTAGATCACCATGGAACCAATTTTATTATAGTCAAATAACATGTTTAGGACCTGAATAAAATATATTAGAAGTATACAAAGTTTAATACATCCGATTAGGGTTTAATTCGTTTTTAGGATTTTTGATTTTATTTAAATTCGTACGATCAATAAGGTATGCATGGATCAATTTTAACATTTTATACTGATAATATATGATACATAGGATGTTATAAAAATACCAGAAAGAGATTAGAACGTGTAAACAAGCATAATGGATTTTTACCTCTCAGTTTGAACTAATTCGAACAAAACAATTCTAAACGATTGATCCGAACTTTAACAGCCTCAATTATGAATTTTCCCCACTTCTTTGGCTTCTAAATCATCCAGGAAAAATAACCCTAGGCTTCCAGAAAACTTTTGTCGACCCAAGGGATTTTAGGGAATCGATTTTGAGTTTTAAGGATCGACTTAGGGATATCTAAAATTAAAAAACGTGTATAATGTATATATATAAGGTATAATATTTATCTTGGGCTGGATTATTATGGGATAAAGTTAAATAAAATATTATACAAGTTTCCTTTAGTATTTAGGATTTATTTCTTAATTTAAATACATATATTTAATATATATATATATATATATATATATATATATATATATATATATAATATATATAAATCGACTTTATTTATTTATATGATAAAATTTATTTTACTTTAACAAAAAAAATGTACAAATTTTATTTATACATAATTTATTTTAATCATATACTTCCAAGTTACAAATTTCTATGGTTTTTTTTCTTTATATTACATAAGTGTTATTACAAATTTTAAAACATAAGGGTATTTTGGTCATTTTACATGTTTTAGAATTTGAGGTATTACAACTTCTTCCCCTCTAAAAAGAAATTTCCATCCTCGGAAATTGAATAAGCAAAGTAGACAGAAACGAATCAGATTGCAGAAATTGACAGAACGGAACGAACACATAATCTTTTAGTTACAGAAGTATCCTCAATTCAGAATAATCTTTCTAACAGATTCTAACAGACAGACAGATCTTCCTTATCAGAATTCATAACTTCATATCTTATTCAAAACATATCATAATTCAGTTCAACGGATGCGTACTAGCAACAGATAACTAATATCCGAAAACAGATTGAGTGCGGAAATTCAGACGATAGAATACTCTATAATGAGTTTTAATTTTCTTAACGGATGAACAACGATCAACAAACGTACGACGAGAATTCAAACTTATTCAGATATCTAACGATAAAGGCAGAACTCACATAAATAGAATGAATCCTGTAAATCCTACTAGTCACAGATAATCCAGCTAACAGAAATCTAATGCGCTTCTCAAACACTTCCTGAAATATCTTATGTTCACAATGAGAGTACGTTATATGATGGAAATATTATCACGTTGGTCAGGCGTCATAATATTTGCATTATATAAATTTACATTCATGGCAACCATACTTTATCTCAAGTCGTGAATAAAACAACCTAATGGTAACCTAACAATTCTTCTCTTCTTTCCAAGATTCAGCAGAATCAATTATCATCAATAAGGTTGAACAGAAAACGAAACATATCAGAAAATATCCTAAATCTAACATATCTATCTTATTAGAGCACCAATACTTCCAAATTCACCAAAATGTTCATAATCATAAACTTAGCGAACATACATAGAATTGTCATAATACTAAACTTCCAAAGGAAAACTTAATAATCTAAAGATTCAATCACACCATTGTCAATCTTCCTTATTATCATGTGATGTCCTAATCATTATTAACGGAAAGAACTTAAGGAAATCAACCTATACCCGGATTATTGTCAGAATTATAACCTTCCAAAGAAAACCCTAGTAAACATAGTTTCATTATCATAATGGTGTGGACCATTTCCTATACTCGTGTTAATAACCTCCAGATCTCTCATAAAAATAGAAAAGATTTATGTAAAATCAAATAGTGTCTAAGTAAACTTAATATGCCAATTATAAGCAGAAGAATTCATAGGATATATCAAACACTTAGGGTTGTAATAATATTCCAAATTGTCAAACTAATTATCAAGAATAAGAATCAGAATCAGAAAAATGTAACTTAAATAGTGTGAAGCTTAATTATGTAGTTCTCAAGGCATTCTAAACGTACTAGGTTACTGAACCTTAGTTTGTGCATAACTTTCTAACCTCGGAAAGAATTATCTTATCGGGCTTAACTAAAGACAGAAGCACGAATCAGAATGATGCGGAAGCAATTCTACTTAAGCAAATATCCTAGTCTACCCAATTCTCACCGGTCATAACTCAAGTTTCATATAAGAGACCAAATCCTCAAAGGTTGTTTCCTAACTCCTATGGTGTAGGGCCTAATACTCACAGGTCATAGCCTAAGCTCTACGGGTTTTTAATCCGCCGATCCAACCTATCTCTGATACCATAATTGTAACACCCCAACCCGACAAGGGTAAAAGTATTACAAATATGGTGACATATCAGAAACATGCATGGACATAAATAAAAGAAAGTCTTAACATAAATAACCAAAAGAAAGAAAGTCAACATGACTTTAAGTTACATAAGTTCCAAAGTAAAGTTCCAACGGAAAGTAAACGAAAATAAACAAAGTCTTAAACATGATAATAATATTTCGAGCTAAGATGATCTAAGGTAAGTCCACTCTTCACTCAGTCCCATAAGCAACCCCAACTCCTAGCTTAGATACCTGCCGCGGAAGAAAAGAAATGCGGCTGAGCTTTACAAGCTCAGTGAACAGATATAACAACAAAGTGATATGAAACAGAAACGAATACGGAATATGGTGTAACAGAAATAACTGAAAATATAGTTAAGGTATCTGAAACTGAAATAAAGGTAAAGGATAGTCATCTACCACGAGCCCAGAAACATATATCATATCATAATCATATTCACACATAAGGCAACATATGTAGGGGAGACCTACCAGAGTTGTGAAGGACGTGCATGCACGCAGCATCAATCACCAGATAACAGATAATAAATACAGATAACAGATAACAGAAACTGATCTAGGATGCATCCATACGCCTCCACAGAAATAATATTGGCCATAATAAACAAATAATTAAGCTCATAACATATAACAGATAAGGGGACGTGGCAGAACATCACTCTACTGCCCTAGAGTCATGTCAGGGGTGCATCACTGACACGGACATGGAACCCCCATGACTAGTGAAAACAGATTTGGCTCGGGTATCAAACTAGAATAGGTCATACAGAATATCATAAAATGATACAGATCTTAGGTCATAATAATCATATCAGAATACGTATCAGAGGTTCATATCACAAGTCCAAATCAGAAGGTCAAATCAAAAGGTCCAAATCAGATAGTCAAATCAGAAGTTCAGATCAGAAGGTTCAAATTAAACAAAGGTTCATCAAAGAAAAGGTTAAGAAATCAAAAGGGTTTCATAGCAATGGCTTAGGGAACCCTAATACTGAAGATAGCAAGAGAAAAGAGAATCATGAGAAACCTTTACTGAAAAGGTCAGAATATCTGTACCTTAGCAAAGCAGTGAGATCAAAAGAAAGATTCACGAGAGGGAAGAGTTCACTTCTTCTTCAATATGTCTACATGAATTAGGGATCATTTTATTAATAACTTATCTTAATTCAAATTACTCTTCTTTAGTCGGCTTTCCACTTTTAGTAACTTTCCATTATTTAGTAAGTTTCCATATTTACAATTACAACCCTTTGGTTTTAATAATGTTACAAATTAAACCTTTTAATTAAATAAATTACATGTTTATCCTTATAATATTCATATTTACACATTAGCCTTTAAGTATCCAAATTTATACATTCACCCCCTTAATATCATAATTATACTAAACAGCCCTAAACTTTATATAATTTCCAAAACTAACCCCCTATTTTAATTAATTACAAATCTAATTATATAACTACATAAATTACCCTTTAAACCTTTTAGTTGTAAAATCTACACATAACACCCTCATATTATAATTTTTCCCAAATCACTCCTGATCTAACATAATTTATAAAAATAACCCACATGTTTATAAAATTACAAAACGCGCCCTTATACTATTTAATACCAAATCAATTTATACAAAATCCGCCAAACCTTAACCCTAAATTCCCCAATCATTACACCTTCATTAATTCATCCTTAAACATCATTAATTACACTAAAATTTTCAGAAACCCTAAACCTAACCCATTCGATCCTTAATTCTTTTTATTTTATTTTCTTATTTGATCCGATTACAAAATAAATACCAAACGAGTTTCTAAAATTCGATCACCATGGAACCAATTTTATTATAGTCAAATAACATGTTTAGGACCTGAATAAAATATATTAGAAGTATACAAAGTTTAATACAGCCGATTAGGGTTTAATTCGTTTTTAGGGTTTTTGATTTTATTTAAATTCGTACGATCAATAAGGTATGCATGGATCAATTTTAACATTTTATACTGATAATATATGATACATAGGATATTAGAAAAATACCAGAAAGAGATTAGAACGTGTAAAGAAGCATAATGGATTTTTACCTCTCAGTTTGAACTAATTCGAACAAAAAAATTCTAAACGATTGATCCGAACTTTAACAGCCTCAATTACGAATTTTCCCCACTTCTTTGGCTTCTAAATCATCCAGGAAAAATAACCCTAGGCTTCCAGAAAACTTTTGTCGACCCAAGGGATTTTAGGGAATCGATTTTGAGTTTTAAGGATCGACTTAGGGATATCTAAAATTAAAAAACGTGTATAATGTATATATATAAGGTATAATATTTATCTTGGGCTGGATTATTATGGGATAAAGTTAAATAAAATATTATACAAGTTTCCTTTAGTATTTAAGATTTATTTCTTAATTTAAATACATATATTTAATATATATAATATATATAAATCGACTTTATTTATTTATATGATAAAATTTATTTTACTTTAACAAAAAAAAAATGTACAAATTTTATTTATACATAATTTATTTTAATCATATACTTCCAAGTTACAAATTTCTATGGTTTTTTTTCTTTATATTACATAAGTGTTATTACAAATTTTAAAACATAAGGGCATTTTGGTCATTTTACATGTTTTAAAATTTGAGGTATTACAAATGCCCCTATGATCCAAGTTGATTCTAGTTGCCATTCTTTGATTTGTGATCCTCCAATAAGCGATATTGACCTTGATTAGAACAAGTGTTTTCCAACTAGTTGGTTTCGGGTAAAGAGATTGCGAGGAATTGGTGATTAGATTTCTCATACCTTTTACCGTGAAGGTTCTAGTGTTGTCCATAATGCATTCGCATTTGTCTTGTTCAATTGTGAGATGGAGGTTTAAGAGGAGACTTTGTAATTCCATGAGATCGTTATGATTATCATCTGATCTCATCTGCCTCAACCAGGCCCAACGAAATCGAAGTCCAGGATGTATAGCAGGCCCATGGGCATCCATATCAGATCCAACTGGAGTAGCAAGTGTAGGTCGACTAACACTTAAAGGAGCAGGACTAAAAGATGGTGGGAAAGGCAGCAAATCAGGAAAATTAGCAGCATTAGTAAGATATTGAGAAGGCAGCAAATCAGTGGCACTGTTGGTGTATATTTGGAAGGGAGCTCGGTCTCTAGCCAAAAAAGCCTTGGATAAACGAGAAAAAGGGGTTAGTTTCCAACCAACTTGTCTAGCCAAAAGCGGGTAATTTGGCCATTCTCAATCTTTAATTTGAAAAGAGAATGCAAATCGATTCCATGCACAGTTAAGTCATATGTTAGCTTAGCAATTTGATACCATGGCCCCAACTTACTTCTAATAGAGGTGGAATCATGTAACCCACCTTGAGAGCCATGGATCGAGCAAACTACCTTTCACAATAGTGATGTTTGTTCGGAAAAGAATCTCAACCACCATTTAGCTAGCACGCCAATGTTACTTATCCTAAGACTTCCAATACCAAGACTGCCTTGATTAAGTGGTGATAAAGTTTTATCTCAACTTATCCATGGAATTTTATTGGAATCCGTTGCGCCACCCCAAAAAAACTTTCTATGGATTGATTCAAGCTTATTTAAAATAGTTTTTGGGGCTTTGAATGTAGAAAAGAAATAAACTCCAAGGCTTCGAAGAATGGATTTTGTGAGGGTGAGTCTACCACCAAATGAAAGGGACTTTAATTTCCAACTTGTAAGGCGTTTGCGAAAACTATCAAGAAGGGGTTGTGATTCGTGTGAAAACTAATTATATAATATATAGTATAGTATCGAAGTGATCCGCGTAAAATACGGATCACCCGAGTCGTTTCCCAACGAAGGCGAATGGAATCGAGAATATCGATTCGTGAAATCGTGAATTGAAAAGTGACAAAGTGAAAATAGCAATCAAATAGTTCACGTATTCACAAACAAGTATGAAATATGCAGAAAGTACAAGCTAATTATGCTCCAAAGTGAAAAACGTAAAAACGGAAACGCAACCGCAAAATTTAAAATGTAACGTATATTGAAAAATAATCCTACGAACTTGAAAATATTTTCTAAAAATCTTAAACTAATAAAAAGAATTTTAAGAAAAAGAAAAATATTTTTTTTACTTTTTATTTATTTTCTATGAATTAATAATGATTTTTGAAATTAAAATTGAATTAAAAATAAGGAAAAATAGAAAAATAAATTGGAAAAATGAAAATTAAATTCTAAAAATTCTAAAATATTATAAAAGAATTTCTAAAAATATTTTTGTATTTTTCACAGCTTTTTCTGATTTTTTATGGATTTTTGCTATTTAAAACTATTTAAAAATTAGAATGAAATCAAAATAAAATAAGAAAAATAGTAAAAATGGTAGGAAAAATCTGGAAAAATTCCAGAAAATCTAAAATAATAAAAAGAGCTCAGAGAAAAATTTTGAAACTAAAATAAGTTGTTTAAGTGCTTATTCCGATTAAATTGCTTATCACAAGTGCTTATTATTAAGCACTTGTGACCTAAACTTAATGAAACTGAAAACACAGACTAATGATGATGAAATAAGCTCAGATAAGCAGAGATGGAACAATAACAAGCACAGAAATCCACAAATTCACTCAAATCAACAATAAGCTCAAGTATTAAGCTCAATCTAATAAGCAGTACAGGAACCGACAATTCCAAAAGCAAAGTTATGATGCAGAAAACTCAATCTACTCAGATATATATTCCAGAATCAAATACAAAACACAATTACAAGCACAGGTATACACTAGCAGTCCAATGTATCAAACAGTCAACTTTAAAGGTTTAAAAAAAAACAGCTAAGATTTTCCAAAGTGAATGGGGCAAATGATCAACTACTATACTGAAGTTACAAAACTATCAAAAGCAATGATCTCAGATACAATCTACAAACCAATCTGAATCCTAGAAATCTTACAAGAACTGATTGCACAGGGTGAGCATAAGCTCAGACTAACAACTTCAAATCCAATTTCCAATAAGCAAAAGCTTTCCAATACAACTTTTTCCTTTTAAAAATGATTTACTAACTGACAAACTTTGAAATTCGGCAAACCACAAGTATTTCCAATAAGATTTGAATCCTACAAGTGATCTCAAAGTAATGACTAATTCTGCATTCCAATTCTATTTGACTTTTTTATATTACCACCTAAGTTTGACTAATTTGAGATAAGCTATGATCTAAATGACTACTGAAATTGAGTTAAGCTAATATTGATCTGAAATTAACTATCTAGACTACTTATGCAACTACGATGATGATTATGCTATCTAAATTCTATAATATCTGATAGTTAAAAAAATTATTAAACTAATTTGACTTTTAATGAATTAGTTACTGATTTTAGGCTAAATATCTCTAAGTTTATACTAACTAAACCTAAGTGTGCACTCAATTCAATTATTCAACCACTATTTCACTCAGCAATATGCTGAACCAAACACTCCTGTTGTGACAGAAATGCTATAATTCTAACAATATGAGCTCACAAATCTACTGAGCTATCAAACAACTAAGTGAAGCAATAACATCCACCAATCTCAACCAAACCTGACAGTAAATCAACAACACAGATCCACACTATGATAGTAACTCAGATACACTAAGCCTATGCAGAACTATGAACAGATGATCAAACTGAATTTACACTACTCAGAAGCTAAAATCTACAATAAGACAGATGCACAATCTACTCAGATCCACAATCTAAATCTCAAAACAACTATGCTACTCAAAATTATTCAAACTAATCAGATCTACAAATAAACTACACAGATCAATTCAAACAGAACTCAGACAAGCAACTTTTCAACACTTGAATTAAATGAAACAGAGATTACCACAACCTCTCCCTCAGCAAGAACAGAGGGAGTTCACAGAAGCCTATCTTTAAGATAGGCTGAGTTCATCTCTTTCTGTCTCAGTCTATCAACCACCTCAGCAACCAAATGATTCAATCACCTTTGATTTGAATGAAACAGTACCAATTGAATTACAACTATCAAAGCTTGAATAGACTATGTATAAGCTGAATGCAGCTTATTGAAGTTCTTAATCACTGATTTGAAACTATTGTTTTTATTTTTTATTTTATAATTTTCTGAATTTTTTTACGATTTTCTTTACTTGAAATATTAATGACTAAATTGAAAAGAGAAATTGTTTAAGCTATTTTGAATTTTGTTTAAAGTATTTGATAGAAAATAAACTAAAATAGAGTGATAATAAGCTAGATATAATGCTAGAATAAAGCTGAATAAGCAATAGAAATTGAACAATAAGCTGAAAATTTAAGAAATTTGAACTCAGAATTTTATTAAACACTTAATAAAAGTATTACATCAAATAGTCTAAGTACAATCTAGAGAAAATTTAGCAGCATAACAATACACCTAAAACTACACACTGATAAGCTAAAATGCTACCCTATTTATAGGAGGAGTGAAGGAGTTGGGGTGATTATGCCAGGTTGGCAATCCACGACTAATTGTGCTTCTTCAGTCCATCTCTCAGCCCTTTGATCCTTTTGTGTTTCTTCATACTAACCACAGCCCTTGGATGAGAATTTGAGACGTGGCTCAACCAATGAAATGCTTCCATCTGTCCCCATTCGTGTGCTCATTCTCTGTCCTTGTCAGACGAATCCAAGGCTAAGGGAGTGATGTGTTATCGCCAATAGCAAGCTGCCATATGTCTATATAGTCTGACCATGCTCTCTGACACATTTTACGCACATGGGAAGACTTTCTAGAAGCTCTAATCATTGGTGATTGATGTGAATTTAACTTAACTTGGGTAAATTTTGGTTTGGTGCAAATTAGGGTTCTAAGGGGAATTGGGGATTTCTGGGAATGGGTAAAAGAGGGAAAAACGTGTGTTTGTTTTTTTCTTTTTTTTTTTTTGTTTTTGTTTTTTTTTTTTTTTTTTTTTTTTTTTTATTATAATGAGTTTGGATCGGGTTGTGGGTTAAAGTGGTGGGCTTGGGCTGGTGTTTTCTTAATGATTTTTGGGCTTTGGATTAATGATAACAATTTTGGACTATTGAATTTTCAGATTTTGATATTAAAATCATACAAGGACCAATGTTGTAACATTTGAAATTCCAAGGGCTGGTTTTGTCATTTTTCAAAATTGTAATCCAAGGACTATTTCTGCCAAATCTAAATAAATGAAGGACTGTAGTTGACTTTTAGATCCTGGCATTGACTTTTTGACCGTCTTCCACTCTCGTGCCCGTTTTTTCGGTTTTCGTGTGATTTTTCATCTTTTTGTGATTAATCCATACCTGCATATTCACAACATAAAAACACGTGTTTTCTTGGCATTTGTTAGCTCAAATAGTCGTTTTGGGTCGGTATTTGGCCATAAAATAGTGAGTGAATAAGCACTCACCAGGTTGCCAATTTTTACATCTTGGCATTTTTGCTCCAATGGTGAGTCCTAAGTAAGTACATGGGAGGTGGGAAGGTTGACATCCAATAGAAGAAGCTAGAGCATTTACGTCAAGCTCACTAACTCCGATTCCAAAGAGTTTATTTTTGTTGTAGTTAACCGTAAGCCCGGAAACAAGATGAAAGCAAGTGAAAATTCTAGCCAAATTCAACATATTCGGTTTAGAATATTCCCTGAGAATAAGTGCGTCATCCGCAAATTGAAGATGAGAAACATGGAGTTTCACTACAAGAAAAATGTCCTTTAGCGACTATGTTAGCGACACATTTAGCGTCATATTTTATGCCTGCGACGTGATTGGCGACATCAGCCGCTCGGTCGCTGTAAACGAGTCGCAGATTTTTGCGACTTGTTAAAATACGTCGCTACACATAGCGACAAGTATAATGACTTGTCATAGTAAGTCGCTAGAAATTCGCGACTTCAATATATCATGTCGCCATGTATGTCGCTGTTTCATAGAGACATCGCTATTTAAGTCGCTATACACATCGCTAAAGCCTAGAAATGTCACTATTTTAGTCGCTACTAGAGTCGCTATTTTTCTGTAGGTCTCTTTTTTGCCACTGTTCTTGAGCACCATTGCCAAATGTGTCATTAATCTGAGAATTAGAATTTAAATGCAGTAAATATAATAAAAAAATTTTGCAACAAAAATAATATATACATATTATTACACTGTTACAAAGATTACACGTAGTGGCCAAATGAGTCTCAACTTCCTTTTAACAGTACAAACTTAAAAGAATGGTAAATCGAAGTTCCAACCGTTTTTCTTCAAAAATAATCAACAAACATCATCACCACAATTCCAGTACAAACCCTGCGTGCGCAAGCGAACATATCACCGTGTCTTGCCAAATTCAGAATCTTTGTCGTTGCTGAAAATTAATATCCAACACTGTTAAAAGTTAAATAAGTAATAAACTATCCAGAAAACCGTTTCCTCATCTGCTGCCATAGTAACATATAATCGAGAAAAAGAAATAATGGGTCAAACTGGTCAATCAGATTAAAAATAATCCTAAGTTAATGCATAAAATTTCCTATATATTAACTAAAATATCTATCAGTAATATAACACAATTTTGTATTCATAATTGACAAGCTAATAAACTTGAAATAAGCACTTTTGGGTGAAGCCAACCCAAACAGCATGGTTACCAAAATCTACCCGTTTCGACCTGTCAACCAACCCGTCTGACTTGCCCATTTTATCACCTATAATAATGAAAGTACGTACCAGGTAATCCGTAGATACAGCTCTGAACGAATGATGTGCATTGAGACAATCAGAACAGCTTAAGAAGTGTACCTGGGGTCATTTTCATCACAAACGCCTGAAGAAAATCATAAACAAGTTAATACACTAGATAGGCAACTGCTAAGAAGAATATAGATAAAAAAAAACAAGTAAATTTGGCATATACCAGTGCACAAAAGACAATCTCGTCAAGTGCATAGTTTGATGGAGCACGCACCAGAACACGAACACGGACACGATATTTCCGGATAGAGTTTATGACTTCCGGTTTCTGTGTTGAAAAATAAGAAGTTAATATATATGAACGACCAAGATGATTATAAAAAGGAGAGGAACAGAACTTGCCAGCTCGTTACCTGTAATCAGAAAAAACTCGCCGTCACCATCTTTAGGCATCTTAACATCTCTAATTTTTTGCTAACCAGATCACACTAATCAACATGCTCCGGATTTTCTTTCTCTATTTCCCAGAGTCCAAACGATCCATTCGCAAGTTCTGCATAAAAGTAAGAAGCTTATATCTTATTAATAAATGCTAATACGTGTAAACAGAATCTTAATATCATGAAACAATCTAGATCGCTAACAAGAAAGGACCATGATCCCATGGTAGAATACGCCAACCTAAACCAAATTGAGAATGTAATGTAGCACTAACCTGTTTATCAACAAACCATACGGCACTTTAGTGTATCAGATTGCCACCATGACAACAATGGTAAATGTCTTTCGCTTCTACTACATATCTGAAAACCAAAAATGTATTATCGGTATATTAGTAAGGTTTTACGGGGAATAAAATTGTATAAACTAATCGCGGTATATCTGGACCATTACTTATGATGGGTCAAAATGGGTTTGTAGTTTTCACACACATGGGTCAAATAGAAATATATAGCTAAAATGGAAACTGTCGGATGGGTCAAACGAGTTGAAAGTCACCCACAATCTAACTTTAATGAATACTAATATAAGTCTTTGCCATTTTAAATCATTTGTATGCAATGATTCAAATTAAGTTGTAATAATTTGTTTTCTGTTTATACTTGGCATATCATAAATAAGTAAAGCTAAATAAGTGTCCACAGAGGTCGGCCACACTGACCTAGCCAACCTGACTTGTACTAAAATCTGACCTGCAACTCGAACCCCAACCAATATGGACTATAAGATTTTTATCTTTTTTTTTTTTTTTTTTTTTTTTTTTTTTCATTTCAAGCTTTATAACTATAATTATCTATAATCAACCTAGCAAAAAACAGAAAGGTAACCAAATCAAACGGTTAAATTAAGCGAACAAAAACCATAACCATATTTACTTACCACCTGAAGTGGCTACAAATTGAATTTGTTCACGAGATGATATAATCCACAAACACTCAGTCTCATAACTAAGGCAGAAGTGATCTACGCAAAAAACAACTTCACAATACTTTCATCAAACAGTTGGTGTGCATCCGCAATCATCTAACCAAAACCCATTCTTATTCACAATTATTACTAAAATAATCTTTTTTTCATCAAATCACGTTAATATCGAGCAAAATCTAACAGATTAGTGTAATTCATCAACAACTCTTTCATAACCTAACTGATTTGTTTGGCATAACTGAAAAAGAAACCATCGAGGAGATAATAACTACCTTCTAACGGCGGTGCATGTGGTGATGATGATGGCGATGCGGCGGTGGCAACAAACAAGTAGCGGTGGAAATAGTTGAAGAAATAGTTGGATTTTAGGAGAATTGAATTTGGGAAAAAGTAAATATCTAATTATGTAAAGCTAAAAAATGTGACTTTAACGGTATACTTATTATATATTCAGGTAAAAGTTACATTTTTTAATTTGAAATTTTAAATGTGGGGTAAAAGTTACGATTGATTTGGAAATGGCACAACTAAAATGGGAAAACTAGTCTTATACTCACATATGAATTATTATTATGAGAAGTTGCTTGCGGGCATACTTAAATGAACGTGTATACTTAAGTAACGTGAAAAAATAGCGATATAATTAGTAACACGTTTATAAGTGACGCAAAATTTGCGATATTGTTAGCGACATATTCAATAACGTCATTTAACTAGCGACATAGTTAGCTACTTATTAAAAAGACGTCTCCATTTAGCGATGTAGTTAGCGACACGTGTTCGCACATTGCCAACTTAGCAACACAATTATCGACGGGTAGAGAAACATCGCAATTATAGCGACAAAGTTTGCGATACATTTTACGACATAAGTATTTTGCGACTTGTATTGTGACATGATCTGCGACACTAACACGCAAACATCACTACCTACGTCGCTTTCTGTGTCGCAATTTTGCGACATTGAGTAGTGTGTCGCTAAATATGTCGCAAAAGTGCTGTTTTCTTGTAGTGTTTGTCTTTGCCTACTTCAATGCCACGAAAATTTTTGTTTTTTGCATCAACAAGAACCACATTAAGAGCCTCTACTGCCAATATGAAGAGAAAGGGGGTCACCTTGCTGAAGACCCTTTTCTACTCTAATTCCGAGGTAGGGGATCCATTGACTAACACGGAGGTATGAGCCGATCTAAGACAAGCCTTAATCCACTGTCTCCATTTGATGCCAAATCCCATTTGACTCGTGATAGAATCTAAAAACGACCAAATTAAAGTGTCAAAAGCCTTCTCAAAATTCACTTTGAGGATAGAACATTTTTCTTTTATGAAGATTTGTGGCTAAATGTATACTCGTAATAATGAACTTTATGATGGTAGAATGTGTTAACAATGAACTTACAGGTGGGTTTGAAATTTAAAATAGAGAAGAATACTATTCTATGGCTCTCATGTAACTTGAGTAAACAATGATCGTGATGGTTTCATGTATCGAGGATTTTTGAGGATCAAAAGCAGGAAAAAAAAAAAAAAAAAAAAAAAAAAAAAAAGGTATAAGGTAGAAATGTCGTTTATTAATTAATTATATTTGTTGCAAATAAACGCATCATGTGTACACATATCAATAAAATAATGTATAACCATTTATCAATTATTACTCAATTAGATAAGTGTGAAAACTCAAACTAGCTAAAATGGCAAGGATTTTGCCTTTCAGTTAAGGGCCCCGTTTGATTCCTTCTCTTTTTTTATATATCTTATCATCTTAATATTTTTGTTTAATCCAAATGCATGTCCATTCCCGTATTTAAAACTTTTCTTTTGGATTATGATATCTTAAATTTTTATTGCTTTTATTCAAATGAATGATTTCATGCTTCTATTTATGAAGAAAAACACTACAAAGTACAACACTAAGAGAGACATATGTGGTTTATGATTTAAAAATTTAGTTGTATAGACAGCGGATACTAATTTATGATTACATGCCAATAATCATATACCTAACTTCATATCACCGGATATAAATTTATGTTGTTTGCAACTAGTTACCTGGGTAATAAAAGCATACAGCAAAGCTCGAACAACACAACTTTAAAACAAGTCCTTGAAGATATATAAATCCCCTAATGTCTTCAGGCAAGCTAATAGAAAGAGGATTAATGGTCTTAAAATGAAAATAATAAACAAATTTTAACTACTTCAAGAATAGGATGTAAACTGTATATGATTGTTAAAATGATATTCTAATTATAACAATTCTTCATACCTGTCACAATATAATACTAGTAATCCATATATTTTAGTCTATTAATTCCATATTTATTTAATCCTTTCAACTACTGTTAGCTTCTAGGCCTTGTCCTATAAAGTCCTGCTCATTTTCACCATAAACGTACCGGCCAGCAATAACACTCTCTTCCAGATAAATAACTTAAGGTATAAATCTACTAGCTAGTGTGCATCCTAAAATGGTGGGGATCTTGAAATCTGTAGCAACTTCAGTAGAAGATGCAGTAAAAGATAAGACTGGTAATTATAATTCACTCTTACACGTTTATTTTCGTCTAATTCTATGAGGACATTAAACGTACACCATTCTTCTATGTATGCACTAGATTAACCGAGTACTTAAACTTATAAATTTATACGTATGGTTTTTCTAACGACATTTTATTATTGAAAAATAGCAAACATTCTCATATATATTTTTGTTGTTGTTTCTGCAGCTTATAAGACACAAGTCTCTCGCAATGAAAATATTGCTAAACTTCAAGCAGGTTACCTCTTTCCGGAGGTATCCACTATATATCATTGTCGAACATTGTTGATAGTTTCAGAGTACTATGGATATAAAATCTGTTGTTATTATTGATTTGGAAATGAGACTAAGATACATTTTATGTGCTGAGTTACAGATCCGTAAAAGGGTTGGAGCACATAAGTTGAAATACCCTGATGCAAAAATGATAAGCCTCGGCCTTGGCGATACCACTCAGCCCATTCCAGAAGTTATTAGTTCTGCCATGGCTAAGGTATGATCACTCTTTTCCGTATATTTCTTCCATGTGTTTCTTGTCTGTTTTATATTAGTTTGTAATGGTGTATCGAGAACATGACCAACCTTAACCTCGTTCCCTTAGATTGATGATAAATTACAGTGTACCCAAAATTGATGATAACAAACTTTTACCAATATTATCCAATAATCTTCTTGATTCATATAGAATATCACTATTGCACAAAGTTTGATGGTTTCATATGTCTACATTGTAGAGAGCATTGGACTTATCAACTATTGAGGGTTACAGTGGATATGGAGCTGAAAAAGGTGAAACGGTATGCATAAGTTCTAGTCTTTGTTAATTATAATTACTTCATAATTCTAAAAGCTATTATGTATTACTATTATTTTAAAGTGGTCTTCTATATTCATAAAATTCAGCTATTTTTAATATATTATATATCTAAAATCAAACTTAATAGTTCATTAAAGTTTATGTGCCATTTATATGTTCAGCAATTGAGAGCTCGACTTGCTTCAACGTTTTATTCAAGCCTTGGCATAGATGAAGATGATATATTTGTATCTGATGGTGCAAAATGTGGCATTTCTCGCATTCAGGTTTGTGGTCTTGTGTAATTTATCGTTATTTTACTACTTTTTAGTAAAATCATCTCCGATATCAACATTTTTATCAATCTTTGTGGCAGGCCTTATTCGGGCCTAATGTTACAATGGCGGTACAAAGTCCAGCGTATCCGGTAACCATTTCAATGATTTCATTATTCTACATCGACTAATTTCACAGTTCAAAGACCAAGTTTTATCTTTATTTTTATTTTCATTTCCCCTTACAGGCTTATGTAGATTCAAGTGTGATTATGGGCCAAACAGGGGAGTTCCAAAAGGATGTTAAGAAATATGCGACTATCGAGTACATGGAATGTACTCCAGAGAATGATTTCTTTCCGGATTTGTCTAAAGTTTCTCGGACAGACATAATTTTTTTCTGTTCACCAAACAATCCAACAGGTTATGCTGCTTCAAGGGAACAACTAATTCAGTTAGTAAAGTTTGCTAAGAACAATGGATCCATCCTAGTCTATGATTCAGCATACGCCATGTATGCGTCAGACGACACCCCTAGATCGATCTTTGAAATCCCTGGAGCCAAAGAGGTAGGTTCAAACTTTAAACACATAAAAAGAAAGGTGACACCACCAACATTGATGGATACACCACCACATGTCCTTGGTTCATCTTGTGCCTTAGTGGTGTATGCATCAATTTTGGTGATGTGCAAATTATCTCATCATTAGTTTGTGAATATAAGGAGGAGTGTCCATGCTAAAAACTATTTGCATAGGTAAATTACGTATTTTATTTATAAAAAAAAAAAAATGATATTTATTTTTGGTCTCTGAAGGGTAAGGGACTAATGACTGAATGTGTCAACAAACACTGAAAACAGGTTCATTATGCAAATAGTGTCGATAGAAACAAGTATTATCAGACGTTGTGGAAAATTTTTGTAGTTTTCTCTACAAAAGTTAATTTTCGAAAAATTTCTTGAGCCAAATAAGCATTTACTGGACTTTGTTCATGCGTTTTTATGTTTTTGAGTGTGACAGGTTGCAATTGAAATAGCATCTTTCTCCAAATATGCTGGATTTACGGGAGTTCGTCTTGGTTGGACTGTAGTGCCAAAAGAACTTAAGTATTCAAATGGGTTTTCTGTTGCTACAGACTATAACCGCATCGTTTGTACTAGTTTCAATGGTGCATCAAACATTGCTCAAGCTGGTGGCCTTGCTTGCCTTTCCCCTGAAGGTCTTGAGGTAATTAGCTTATGATGGTAGTAACATACCTTGCAAAATGGTCTAGTTTGGTAATTAAAATTGCACCAATGAGATGGTTATTGGTAATATGTGTAAGTATATGTGGATTTGCTATTTTGCCGGTGGAATTTATCACAAATATTATTCAAATTGCTGCAGGCTATGCGTGAAATGGCTGGATTCTACAAAGAAAACACACAAATTTTACTGAATACATTTAAATCACTAGGTTTTAAAGTCTATGGTGGAAAAGATTGCCCATACGTTTGGGTTCACTTCCCAGGCCAAAGTTCATGGGACGTGTTCAACGACATTCTTGAGCAGACCCACGTGGTCACTTTACCTGGTAATGGTTTCGGACCAGGTGGTGAAGGGTTCATTAGGGTAAGTGGTTTCGGACATAGGAACAATGTGTTGGAAGCATGTCAGAGGTTTAAAAAGTTGTATAAGTTACTAACAAAAGAAGCTTGATACAGCCATCTATGTTGTCGAGTGATAGAACATTCTCTCAATAAGTGCTTCATGATTGAAGTCGTCGGTTATGCCATAAAGTATTTCTATTGAGTTATTGTAAATTTATAATCGTTCGAAAGGCTTGATTTCTATGGAGCTTAATGTTATTGTGATTGAACTTATATTTAAATTGTTTCAAGTGGCCATTATTTGGATTTTGGAGTGTGCAAGTGTAACAAACCAGTACTGATGTTTATATATAGTACCGATATATCCATAAACTCGCTGAATTTCATGAGAAGAAATATTGGTAGTAATTCCGAAAGCTGTTGGTGGTTAGTCGCCCAGAACAGGGTTAAGATAATCAAAGACCTAGCTACGTACCAATTAAGGTTACCGGATATCACTTGGAATCGTGTTATCACTTTCCAAAGTAAACTATTCGACCCTAATGCCTGGGTATCACGAATATCTACTTGGGATAAGACCAAATGTTGTTAGTGATTTAGGCACAAATCAATAACCCTTCGTGTTTAAGTGTTGTGTGTTTTCTGTATCTTTTTTCATGCATCAATTGATTTACCTATTTATAGGTAATATTACTCAACCCTAGTCAATGGAATTAAGAGTGATTAACGGCCCATTAATCCCACTTAATTGTCTCCATAATAATAGGTATTAGTGGTTACATGACCAATTAAACGTGGTCATTAATGCAGTTAAAACTGCCACTTGAATAGGTCAAAGCCGTTACAAGTTAGTTATGATTCAGTCCAGTGAGTTCTTAATACTCACTGATGAGCTAGTCCCTGAGGACATGACAACTTCCTGATGAGATCCTTTAGCCAGAGCTGAACTCATCATCCTGATGAATACCATTCAGTCTAGAGTATCACTCCCTGAAAGAGTGAACTCACTGAACTTCATCAGATACTGAATAACACTTAACCACTATATGAGTCAGGGTGTTCAGGGACCTGATGGGTGTACACTCCGTACCTCCTGACCCATTGCCAGGTTTGAACTAAACCCTCAAGTGCACTAAATTTTCCAACAATCCTCCCCAAATTTAGTTCACTTCCTTTGCATGAAAAATAAACTTTATACAAAACAAGTGCATAAACGAAAATATCCTGAGGATTGAATTTCCATATTAGTAAATTACACGTTCAAATATTCGAGAATCAGGGTGTTCTAAGAATTGAACCCTTCAACCCATTTGAATACCTGAAGATAAAATACACACAAGTTTTCCAACACTTAAACACTCCTGACACTATACAAGCCATGTGTCCATATCCAATTCATAAATGTTGTAAAAGCTAAAAGTCCATAGCTTCCTGAAGCGGCAAAACTTCAACATTCACATAGGTGGTTCCTCTTTATTCATGCTCCTGCCAAGCACTTTTTCAAAGAAAATTAACCATTAAGAAGTAGTGACTTCATCCTCCTTATCAGCAGGCTCCAAGCACAAACCTTGGGATGTATGTAAAATATGTGCTTCAGTACACTGAATGTTCAGCTTTCCACATTGAACTCAGCTCCCAAGTTTCCTCAGGAGGGAGTTGGGTGTCCTAGCATTCAGTAACCAAGTTGGACTTTAAACCCATCCCTTTAGCAGACTTTATAACCAAGTCTCTAGCCAAACCCTTCGTCAAGTGATCAGCTAAATTCTGTTGAGATCTAACAAACTCTATAGAAATCACCCCATTCATGATAAGCTCACGAATCATGCTATGTCTGACACCTAAGTGTCTAGACTTCCCATTGTACATCTGGCTATAAGCCTTTGCCAATGTAGCAGCACTATCACACCGGATAGAAATAGGTGCTATAGGTTTAGGCCACAATGGAATCTCAAGAAGCAAGTTTCTCAACCATTCAGCTTCTTTACCAGCAGCTGCTAGAGCCACAAATTCATATTCCATTGTTGAACTGGTGATACAAGTTTGCTTCTTGGATGCCCAAGAAATTGCACCTCCACCAAGTAGGAATACCCAGCCACTGGTAGACGAATTGTCATCAGTGTTACTGATCCAACTTGCATCAGTGTAACCTTCCAACACTGAAGGATAACCAGTATATGAGAGACTATAATCCATAGTTCTCTTCAAATACTTCAGTACCCTCTGAATTGCTTGCCAGTGCTGAGCACTAGGATTACTAGTATACCTGCTCAGTTTACCCACAGCAAAAGCAATGTCAGGCCTTGTACAAGTCATGGCATACATCAGGCAGCCAATCACTCTGGAATACTCAAGTTGAGATACAGCTTTGCCATTGTTCAGCATAAGCTTCTCAGTGGTATCCATGGGAGTACTCACTGGAGTACAATCAAAGCAATTAAATTTCTTCAGTACCTTCTCAATGTAATGAGACTGAGAAATTGATATACCATTGCTTTCATGTTTAATCCTTATACCAAGGATAACATCTGCCTCCCCCATGTCCTTCATGGAGAACCTTGATGACAAAAATTCCTTTGTCAGGTCAACTTGATTTTGGTCAGTGTCAAAGATCAGCATGTCATCAACATATAGACAAATGATGACTCATTTACCAGATTCATCAAATTTGCTATATACACATTTGTCAGCCTGGTTAAGAACATAACCATTAGACAAAACCACTTCATCAAATTTTTGATGCCATTGCTTAGGTGCCTGTTTCAGTCCATATAAAGACTTAATCAGTTTGCACACCTTGTTTTCATTGCCAGGCATGATGAAGCCCTGAGGTTGGTTCATATAAACCTCCTCATCCAATTCACCATTCAAGAAAGCTGTCTTCACATCCATCTGATGAATAATCAGATTGTGAATTGATGCCAAAGCAATCAGCAGCCTGATGGTACTGATACGTGCCACAGGGGCATAAGTATCAAAGTAGTCTATCCCTGACTTTTGTTTAAAGCCCTGAATGACTAATCTAGCCTTGAACTTTTCAATAGTTCCATCTACCTTCATTTTCCTTTTGAAAATCCATTTGCAACCAAGAGGTTTGCAACCTGGTGGTAGATCAACCAACACCCAAGTGTTGTTGCCCATGATGGAGTCAATCTCATCATTTATTGCTTCTTTCCAGAAAGCAACATCCTGGGACTTCATTGCTTCTTCAAATGTTTTGGGATCATCCTCAACAATGAAGCAATAGGAGTATTGGTCAGAGACCTCACTCCTTGTGCCTTCAATCAAGTATAATTGAAACTCAGGTCCAAATGACTTTGGAGTCCTGACCCTTTTGCTCTTCCTGAGCTCAAGTTCAGGTTGTTGAACCACAACCTCATCAGGGGCCTGAGATGATAAATCATCAGGGACCTCTGATACACCAATGTCATCAGTTCCATTTGGAATCCTCTGACTTGGTCTAGGGACTGATGAGAATCTATTCTCATCAAATAGTGCATCCCTTGATTCAATTATTGAGTTAATTGAAACATATTCATTAGGTTCAATAACATAGAACCTATAAGCCTTGTAATGCTCAGCATATCCAACAAAGATGCATTCAATGCCTCTTTCACCCAAAGTTTTTAACTTTGGATCAGGGAGTCTTACAACTGCCCTACAACCCAGAGTTCATAAGGGGTAACCTTGTTCCTTTTGTTAGGAACCCTATTAAGTAAATAGCAAGCTGTTAACATAGCTTCACCCCAGAACCCTTGACTCAGTCCTGAGTAGGACAACATGGAATTAACCATCTCCTTCAGTACCCTGTTCTTCCTTTCAGAGATTGATGAGGCGAAAAATGATCCGTTTTTAGGGGGTCATTTAAGCCCGAATCCGACTTTATTTGATCAAATATTGCCCTAAATCGTTCCTTTTGTGATTTTAGGTACTTGGAGAGTGAATTCTGGAAAAGAAGCCATTTTGGACGTTTTTGGAGCATAAAAGTGAAGAAAACGGCAAAGTCTCAAATTTCTATGCTGGGAACAGTGCATGAAGGCGTCAAGAGTTGCTCTTGACGGCGTCAGAGTCCCAAGAATAAAATATCGTGGTTGATGACGGCGTCACATAGGCCGTCAGAAGTAGATCAAGGCCGTTCGAGGAAGTATTTGGCGGCGAGATGACGGCGTCACACCATTGCTCTTGACGTCGTCACCCTTATTTTCCTATATATAGTTTTCTAGTTTTTTCATTAAAAAAAAGAGAAGTTTTGGAGAAACCCTAAAGACGAATTTGGTGCAACTTTTACAGGTTTTTCAAGGGTTCCAAACCCTTGATACCTTGCATTGTAATTGAGATAAGTGTTCTTCTAATTCAATCAATATGTCTATGTGTTGGTTGTCTATATCTTGTTCTTGTCTCAATTCCATTATGTTAGGCTAGATCTCTTTTGTGTTTGCTTAGATCTAATGAAACCTAGATATTGATTATGTGTTGATTACTTGTTTATTCTTGTTCTTGGATGAATGATTTATATGTTAGGCTTAAGAAAACTGGCAGATCTCCAAATGGTAACATGCTTGAACGTCTTAAGAAACATGAACCGAGGCGTACTAGGTCTTTATTGGTTGTATTTAATGCATGAGCCACTGTTTACAATCCCTATAGTTGTGCTGGGCATGGTGTAGGAGGAGATAAGAGCTCATAGAATTGGGAAGTTATGTATGCCACCCCATGAATGGTATTAAGGAATACGATCCGTCATCCATGCAATTATAACAAGTAATTAACATGTAAAAGATATCTAGGGAGTAATGAAATCTAAGTAAACACATTTTCTCCAATTACTGCTCACAACCTTAGTATAAATTAGTTTATTTTCATTTTTATTATTTTATTTTGATTGCATCTTAGTTTTGGGTTAGTTGAATAGCAACTAATTCCGCCCACTCTTTCAAAACCCGAGATTTTACTTGCTTTCTAAAAAATATAAAAACACAAAAATAATCATCCCTCACCTTTAGAACTAGTAATTAGGCTTTCTAATCCTAGCGACACTATTCCTAAGCTGAACGATCAATCCCCCGGTACTTGTCACTATACTATACTACAACGATCAGGTACACTGCCTGGTGGGGGTTGTAAGCTTCTCGAGATCCCTCGAGAGGTAAAGCCTGTTGCGATTCCCACGCATCAAGTTTTTGGCGCCGCAGCCCGGGGAATAGTTATTGTCTAGGTTAGAATTTCTTTTTATTAGGTCTACTTGCTAGATTCCTTTCTAGTAAGATTTTTATTTTTATTTTTAGGTCTTCTTTAGTCTATCTTATTTCTTCGTGCCTTTGTTCGTAACTCTTTACCATCCGACATCATGGAAGGTGGTAACATCTTTGAACCCGTCATCCCACCACAACAAAACCCACCACTAGAACCCCTTAGACCCCGAACCTTAGGAGAGTATTCCCGACCTAGCCACCAAGGCTACCGAAACACCATTGAGCTCACCGGAGCCAATGTGACCCCCTTGCGATCCGACACCATCCGGTTGGTGCAAAGCGGATGTGCATTCCATGGACTTCGTTCCGAAGATCCAAACCAACATCTTAAGGACTTTCTCAAAATCGTAGATTCTATAGACCTAGGTGTTGAAACTAGAGAGACTACCCGTTTACGCCTATTCCAATTCTCTCTACGGGATCAAGCTAGTCAATGGCTTGAGCGTTTACCCGCGGGATCCATCACCACATGGGATGATCTCACCACTCGTTTCCTTGCTCAATTTTTCCCACCGGGGAGAACTACTAAGCTTAGGAATGACATCTTGATGTTCCAACAACGTCAAAATGAATCTCTTTATGAAGCATGGACTCGTTTCAAGGACTTACTCCAAAAAGTCCCTCATCATGGCATAGATCTTTGGCTCCAAGTCCAAATTTTTTATGACCATATCGACATCTCCACGAGGCGAGCCATTGACCAATCGGCCGGTGGTAAGCTACGTGATCTTAGTGCGGAACAATCATGGGAACTCATAGAAGATCTTGCTCTCTATGACAACGAAAGTTGGAATGATCCCCGTGACTTGAACAAAACGGTCAAGGCAATATCTTTGCCTTCGAACAACTCTAGCACTCCCGACCGTAGGATCATGGAACTTGAGGACCAAGTCAAGTTTCTCATGAAATCTTACGATGCTCCTAAGCCTTCAAGCAAAGTGAACAAAATCACTTCTTCATGCGAATTATGTAGTGGTCACCATGACACTCGTGATTGTGTGGAACTCCCCGGAACAGCTTTTGCGGACTACGCATCTACGCGTACCGACGAAGCGGGAGATAAGTGGTACACTTTCAAGCCCGAGCCAAACACATACGGTGATTCATACAACCCCTCATGGAAAAATCACCCAAACCTTAGGTGGAAACAAAATCAACCCAATTCCTCCAATCCGCCTAATCGTTACCAACCAAACGGTCAACCATCCAACCGTACTCTCAACAACAATCCTTCTAACAACTATGGTAGTACCAACAATCTTGAAGGATTGATGTCAAAGTTCATGGCATCTCAAGAAGCCCGCATAACTAGGTTTGAAACCGAATTCAACCAACAACAAACGGAGATGACCAACAAGATTGACAACTTGTTGAAAGCCCTCAACAACCAAGCGTTAATCACACCTAGGAAGGACACTAGGGACACCAATAGTGGAACCCAAATTAAGGACCCCTCATCATCTAAACATGTCCACTTTGTCAATGTTGTCACCATTAAGCCAATAGATAAGGAGATAGAGGAGAGTGACAAGGATGAAGTTAGAATAGAAGCCGATAGTAAGGATGAGAGTAGGGAAGTTGAGGTTAATAAGGATGAGGAACTAGAGGAGGTAGAACCTATAGAAGAATACTTTGATAAGTTGCCAACCAAGGAAGAACGGGAATACCATAAGGATTTATTCGATAGTCCCGAGAAAACATATATCTTTGGCGACCCCCTTATCAAAATGGGAGACCCCTCTAACATTAACATCCCATGCAATATCGGGCACATGCATATATGGAAAGCTTACATCGACCCTAGATCCCCCGTGAACATCATGACTAGGACTTATTACAATTGGGTGATGAAGAAGCAACTCAATTTTAGGATGATGCCCGGTAAGAATCTGATAAGTAATTTTGCAGGGAGAGTGAAGGGATTACATGTGATTATAGGGAATCTTACCTATGAAATCGATTTTATGATAGTAGAAGACATTCGTCTGGTGATAGATGCTTGCCTAAGTCAAATAGTATTCGGAAAACCATTTGTTGAGGCCACTAGGATGAATTATGATCCGACTTTAGGGATAGTTAGATTTAAGGAAGAGAATGATGAGGTTGCTTATCAAATGCCCTACAAGATCGAACACTACCGCCTTCTCTCTAATTTCGAAAAGGAACATAAGCAAGCGGCTTATTATAGGAATGAGGAGGATAGACGTAGAGGAGTAGAATATGTTAGAAATAGGATGCTTGGTTTCTACAAAGAATGCTTGCAACTAGGTCCGGAATACAAAACTGGTTTAGAAGACGACCTAGAGAGTGGAACCAATGATGAGATCACGTAGTAACCCATGACTTTGAGTCTAGCTACAAGACTCGTAAATAAAGAAAAGCGCTTCTTGGGAGGCAACCCATGTTTTGTGTGATTTTATTTGTTTGATTGTTATTTGCTTCCGTATGCATGTTTAGTTTTTATTGTTGGTTGATCATGTTTCTAAACTAAAATGTGGAAATACTTTACTATGTTGTTTGGCCTAGTCTTAACTCCAACCTAAAAGTATTTTTGCAAAAGATAAGTGTAAGGGGAAACCCCAAATATGTTTTTAAGAAACAAACCGATCATGATTCTCCACAATAATAAATGAGCATGTATATTCGTATTTGTTAGAGTCAAATGCTTGTATTGAGTCATAATGAAGTTTTGCAGGATTTTCCAGGAAGTAGGACCAAGTTTTTCCAGAAATTTTCCGGAAACTTAACATAAGAATTTCTGCAGGTCCATTCTGACGGCGTCATGAGTTTACTCTTGACGGCGTCAGGAGTTAAAATCTGGAAATTTTACCGGTTTTGTTTTTCTAACGGAGTCTTATGGTTTTTGTGAATTATTAAGTTTTATAATCTTCAGGAAATCTGCAAACTTCATTCCACAAGCATTATATCTTACTTTGTTTTCTAGGATTTAGAAACTTATATAGGATGCCGCCGATTTTACGCGAGGTTGTCTTGTCTATTTTTGTCAGGATTTACAGGTTATGTTCAACAAGGAGATGATTTATATTCTGGAAGGGAAGCTTTGATTGTTCGTTTTCTTGGAAGAAGATTTAACCTGGCCAACCTATAATCCATACCGAGCGAATCAGGGGAGTATTTGATTTCATTCTCTTTACTTTTTCACTTTTACATTCTTTACTTGAACATTGGGGACAATGTTCATCTTAAGTGTAAGGGGATGGTAAAAAGATGATACCTTACATATGCACTTTCGCTTGAGTTTGTTTTGTTTAATGGTAGATGTGTAATAAAACTATGAGAAATACTTGTTAGTGTAATTTTAGCGCCAAATTTAAATTTTTTTACAACATTTAGGAGTGAAACTTTAGCCATAGCAAGCGTCTCATGGATAGGAGATTGTATGACTAGCACATAACCGTATATTCAGAAAAATTTTCCACCCAAAAATGTGAGGTTCGCCTTTAGATTTGATAGGAAAAGCATTCATTATTAGTGCTTATGAGTGTACCGGTAACATTTAGATTCTAGAACTTGCATTAGTGATGCATCCCGAGACCGCTAGTGAGACTACATTCGTGTAGTAGGATTTACTACATAATAAGAGGCATTAGGATCACCCTTGTGTTAAACCCGTATTATAATTACTTGACCATTTAAGTCATATTACTTGGCTAGTTAAGTCAACTAATTTTTCCCACACCCTTAGCGTTGTACTCATTTTTAGTACACGAAACCCCTAGTACACCCCTCCGAGCCTATCTTTTCGTTTCTAACTTTAAGCATTTTACTTAAAGGAAGAATTTGTTACACCCCACTTAAATGTACAACCAAATCGCCTTAGCCTTCCGTGTATGCGCTCATTTTTAGTGCATTATTGTTATTTGTTAAACCCTAAGTTAACTTTCTAATTGATTACATGGTTGCTAAGTCGAGTCATATCCTTGTACATATTGTTTTGGGACGATTGGGACTCATGGGTAAGTACTTATTTATGGAGTAATGGGGAAGAACATCATTTATTACCCCCATATGTACGTTAATCTTAAAAGTGCTCCAAGTGTTTTGATTTTCTTAATTCGAGTCATTAGATTAGTTTAATGTAAAGTATGTAAAGATTCAAGTGTAAGGGGAATTCTCATCCCCTATGATGTATTATTTTGGATGGTAGGGTAAGAGTGTATGCAAAAAAAAAAAAAAAAAAAAAAAAAATCGAAAAATCAAGAAATAGAAAAAGAAAAAGAAAGAAAAACATACGGACTACCATCCCGTTTCATTCTATGTTCATTTTATGTTTTTGTTATTTTTCATTTATTAGCTTAAGTCGAGTCTAGTCTTGTCTTAGCAACGCCATATTGTACATGTAATTAACTAAGATTGTTAACTCGCCACCAGTAAAATTTCCTTTATCCAACAAAACCGTGTAATTCATATCCATATACCTAACGTTACAACCCTTTAAAAGACCTCTTTGATAGTTTATCCTAGGTGCTTACGTCATGTGGTGGAGGTTTGATCCTTTCCCAAGCCTATGGTAATCTATTTTGCTATGACAGGTAGTGAGAGATATCTTCCATTTCCATAATGTTATATTACTTTATTACACCCGAGAGATGTGAGTATCTAAACACTATTTGTGAGGTGCTAGTGTATGACCTTCGTGCTTTTCTATTGGTCTTTAGTGGAACGATTATTTGTTGTAATTACTTTTATATTAGTGTTAAATGACCCCTAACTTGTCTTTTGAGTAGAATAAAAGCGCATTTGCTTGAGGACAAGCAAATCTCAAGTGTAAGGGTATATGATGAGGCGAAAAATGATCCGTTTTTAAGGGGTCATTTAAGCCCGAATCTGACTTTATTTGATCAAATATTGCCCTAAATCGTTCCTTTTGTGATTTTAGGTACTTGGAGAGTGAATTCTGGAAAAGAAGCCATTTTGGACGTTTTTGGAGCATAAAAGTGAAGAAAACGGCAAAGTCTCAAATTTCTATGCTGGGAACAGTGCATGAAGGCGTCAAGAGTTGCTCTTGACGGCGTCAGAGTCCCAAGAATAAAATACCGTGGTTGATGACGACGTCACATAGGCCGTCAGAAGTAGATCAAGGCCGTCCGAGGAAGTATTTGGCGGCGAGATGACGGCGTCACACCATTGCTCTTGACGCCGTCACCCTTATTTTCCTATATATAGTTTTCTAGTTTTTTCATTAAAAAAAAGAGAAGTTTTGGAGAAACCCTAAAGACGAATTTGGTGCAACTTTTACAGGTTTTTCAAGGGTTCCAAACCCTTGATACCTTGCATTGTAATTGAGATAAGTGTTCTTCTAATTCAATCAATATGTCTATGTGTTGGTTGTCTATATCTTGTTCTTGTCTCAATTCCATTATGTTAGGCTAGATCTCTTTTGTGTTTGCTTAGATCTAATGAAACCTAGATATTGATTATGTGTTGATTACTTGTTTATTCTTGTTCTTGGATGAATGATTTATATGTTAGGCTTAAGAAAACTGGCAGATCTCCAAATGGTAACATGCTTGAACGTCTTAAGAAACATGAACCGAGGCGTACTAGGTCTTTATTGGTTGTATTTAATGCATGAGCCACTGTTTACAATCCCTATAGTTGTGCTGGGCATGGTGTAGGAGGAGATAAGAGCTCATAGAATTGGGAAGTTATGTATGCCACCCCATGAATGGTATTAAGGAATACGATCCGTCATCCATGCAATTATAACAAGTAATTAACATGTAAAAGATATCTAGGGAGTAATGAAATCTAAGTAAACACATTTTCTCCAATTACTGCTCACAACCTTAGTATAAATTAGTTTATTTTCATTTTTATTATTTTATTTTGATTGCATCTTAGTTTTGGGTTAGTTGAATAGCAACTAATTCCGCCCACTCTTTCAAAACCCGAGATTTTACTTGCTTTCTAAAAAATATAAAAACACAAAAATAATCATCCCTCACCTTTAGAACTAGTAATTAGGCTTTCTAATCCTAGCGACACTATTCCTAAGCTGAACGATCAATCCCCCGGTACTTGTCACTATACTATACTACAACGATCAGGTACACTGCCTGGTGGGGGTTGTAAGCTTCTCGAGATCCCTCGAGAGGTAAAGCCTGTTGCGATTCCCACGCATCAGAGATACCATTTTGTTGAGGAGTATAGGGAGCAGTCGTTTCATGGATTATACCAACAGACTGAAAATACAGAGTATCCATGTACTCACCTCCCCTATCAGTCCTGAATCTTTTGATCAGGGACCCAAGTTGCAACTCAACTTCTGTTTTAAATACCTTGAATTTATCTAATGCTTCATCCTTGGTATGTAATAGATAGACATAACAAAACCTAGAAGCATCATCAATAAATGTCACAAAGTACTTCTTGTTCCCCAAAGAGGGAGTGGCATGCAAATCACACAGGTCACTGTGTATAAGCTCCAAGAGCTCAGTCTCACGTTTTACACCCTGAAAAGGTTTCTTAGTAATTTTGGTCAACATGCAAGTCTTACACTTTTCAGTGTCCATGTCAAATGCTGGGATTAACCCATCCTTAGACATGTCTTGCATCCTTTTAAAATGTACATGGCCAAGTCTAGCATGCCACAGGGTAGAGTCATTCAGTTTAGAGGTTGATAAAAAGGCTGAATTAACAATGTCAGTGACAACATTAAGCCTGAACATTTGATTACACAAATATCCAAAACCAATAAACACACCATGTTTAGACAAAATAAATTTATCAGATTCAATAACTTGTTTATATCCATGATTATTCAAAACACTACTTGAAACCAAGTTCTTCCTTATATCAGGAACATGAATAACATTAAACAAAGTTACAATCTTTCCAGAACTAAAACTAAGATCTACACAACCACGACCATGCACCAAAGCTGTTGACTCATTTCCCATGTGAAGAATAGAACCATCATTCAGTGACTCGTAAGTCTTGAACCATCTTCTATCTTTGCACACATGAACAGTTGCTCCAGAGTCAACCCACCACGCAACATCATCATCCTGCACATAGTTAGATTCAGATACATATGTAACATAATAAACCTGAAGAGATTCATTAAACATATTCTGACCTTTCAGTGAGTTGGCAGAACCACCACTCCCTGAACCACTAGTGCCTGAACCATTGGTTTTACCACCAACCTTAACACCTTTGCAATCCTTTTTAATGTGACCAGATTTGCCACATTTCCAACAAGTAGGTGTTGCCTTCTTGTTAGGATCAGCCCTTGTGTTGTCCTGATGTTTACGTTTGCCTTTGTTGTCATTGTACCTGGTGGAATTGTTATGTTCCACCATATTGACAACATGTGCACCAGTAGCATTGCTACTCTTTGGCTTGTCATTATCCTGCGCCCTGAGGGAATCCTCAATACGCAAATGACTACCCAACTGAACAAGTGTCAGTTCTTCCTTCTTATGTTTCAAGGCATGCTTGAAATCTTTCCAAGAAGGAGGGAGTTTGTCAATGATACAAGAGACTGAAATAGCCTCATCCATGTTCATTTGATGTTGTGTAAACCTTCCAAGTATTCCAAGAAGTTCATTGTATTGTTCCATGACTGGTCTTGAATCAGTCATTTTGTAATTTGTGAAATTACTTACAAGAAACTTCTTACTTGAAGCATCCTCAGCCATATATTTGGCATCCAAGGAATCCCAAAGTTCTTTGGAAGATTCAACATTCTGATAAATGTCAAAGAGAGAATCAGACATACCATTTAGGATTAAACCTCTACATACATAGTCATCATTCTCCCATTTGCTTCTTTTCCTTATCTGTTCCACAGTAGCATCATCCCCATGATCTTCAGGAATGGCAGTACTAATAACATACACCACATTCATGCTTGAAAGCAAGAAGTGCATCTTCTTTTGCCATCTTCTGAAATCAACACCTTCAAACTTATCCAATTTGGAAAAGTTAGCAGCCATATGCCTCATAGCAGTAGCCATTGATTATCACAAAATAGTTTACTTTGATTGTTGGTGGTTAGTCGCCCAGAACAGGGTTAAGATAATCAAAGACCTAGCTACGTACCAATTAAGGTTACCGGATATCACTTGGAATCGTGTTATCACTTTCCAAAGTAAACTATTCGACCCTAATGCCTGGGTATCACGAATATCTACTTGGGATAAGACCAAATGTTGTTAGTGATTTAGGCACAAATCAATAACCCTTCGTGTTTAAGTGTTGTGTGTTTTATGTATCTTTTTTCATGCATCAATTGATTTACCTATTTATAGGTAATATTACTCAACCCTAGTCAATGGAATTAAGAGTGATTAACGGCCCATTAATCCCACTTAATTGTCTCCATAATAATAGGTATTAGTGGTTACATGACCAATTAAACGTGGTCATTAATGCAGTTAAAACTGCCACTTGAATAGGTCAAAGCCGTTACAAGTTAGTTATGATTCAGTCCAGTGAGTTCTTAATACTCACTGATGAGCTAGTCCCTGAGGACATGACAACTTCCTGATGAGATCCTTTAGCCAGAGCCTTTAGCCAGAGCTGAACTCATCATCCTGATGAATACCATTCAGTCCAGAGTATCACTCCCTGAAAGAGTGAACTCACTGAACTTCATCAGATACTGAATAACACTTAACCACTATATGAGTCAGGGTATTCAGGGACCTGATGGGTGTACACTCCATACCTCCTGACCCATTTCCAGGTTTGAACTAAACCCTCAAGTGCACTAAATTTTCCAACAAAAGCTACCATATTTTGCATTATATGATGGAACCCAAATTTTACTCGAAAATAGTTTGTGTTTCCCATTGCGGTCCGTACGTGGGTATTCACTCCGTTGTACATATCTCGAATAACTTTAATTTATCTCCCTAGTATTCCTTTATCATTTAGGGTACTCTAAACCAACTCTCGTAAGACGCTATCACGTGTTGGAAAATCGTATGCAATTTTAAATTGTACCTTTAATAATTAAACAGCATTAAAGTGTAATAAATATATTAATTAGTGGAGGAAGCGTAAAATATTTAATTGCATACAATAGAGTTTTTACTGATCTAGTTACACCTTTTTTATTGTAAACACTAGCTTATAGACCCGTCAAATTGACGGGGTTTTAGTAGAATGAATACATCAAGAAATTAAGTTTGTGGGTAATTAAGTGATAAGTCAATGAACATTTCTTGAGCACCTAATAAGAGTAAAAAAAAAGTGTAAGTAAAAAGTAATAAACAACAATGAACGATATAAGTTCCATTATTTGTGTAAAAGAATAATAACTAATAAGTCAACGATCCTATAAACAATTGTGTTTGTAACTATTAATAAATAACAACGAACGTAAATAAGTTTCATTACTTTTTGGAAAGAATAATAATTAATATGCCAATGAAGCATTCCCAATCATAATCTATGTATGTGTACCAAATAAAGGATACAAACAAAACATACACAATGATGGACAACGGCACTCCTCAAGATATGAAACAAAACATACTTAATAGCTAACAAAACACTATAGAATGGGTCACTTCAAGTGCATGATACATCTCCAACTATGTGATAGCCATTTGATAGTTGTACCTCTCTGTGTATATCTTTGATTAATATAGTTGTCGACATCGCTATAAGAACATGAAATCAATTAGCAACTAAAGAAACTCAAAAAAATAAATTGTTTCAATATTATCTACACTTAAAGGATTTTAATTCTGTGAAACCAATTATACGTAAATGAGATACACACTAAGAATTTACACAATGATTGCATTTTGCAATATTTTGTGTATACCTTTACACCTGCGGAAAATTCCATGTTTTGTGTACTTTAATAAACAATTCATTTCAATTTTCAAACAATTTAAATACATGTTATCATTTTTTTTAGGCTACAACATTGAAGCACCATGTTTCCATGTCCAACGCCCATGTTTTGTCGTCTCCAAATTTGATGGTCTTGAAGAGAAAATGTATTCAGTTAGCGTTAATTAAGTGATTAGCCAGTGTTCATTCTGTGAACACCAAATATGTTTTAAAAAACATAAAGTGTAAGTAAAAAGTGTTGTCATTGATAATATCTGTAAATTTTAAAAATGGTATAAAAATCATATTTATATTGTAATTAACCCTTGAACCTATATTTGCTGTAGGGTATTGACAATTCGTGAGACTATACAAAAATGAGATTTAAACTTCATTTTCCCTGAGAATGCCAAAATTGCTTGGAAATCTCAAACTATCATCCGGGCAAACAAATATGTATGAAATGCTACTTCTAAAGACAATGGGTGAAAAGGGTGGCAAGGCAAAAATAAGCAAGTTTTTGTCGGATAAAAACATGTTGGGTCGACCTGCCAAAACTCAATCATCAATCTCTTAAATATTATAGATACACATATGGTTACAAAAAGTATATAGGTTATAATTTAGCTTTTTATAAGCATTTTTTGTGTTTTATGTATTTGAATGCACGTTGCTATTCCCATGACTCTTTACCCGGTTTACACATTTTCTCTTTTGGCTAGTTCTTTTAACTTTACCTATTCGACCTATTTGAGATAATCAAAACGAAGCAACCTATTTATAGATGAGTGAGTTTAAATTGTTTTCTTTAGCTACTTTCATGAACCTTGTCCTAAAAATGGGTAGCCAACATCATAGATCAGGGGAAGACATAACAAAAAACCTTGACATAAAAAAGCTTAAAATGAAATAAGCAATTGTTACAATCAAAAAGAAAGATAAATAACAAAAGCTCTTATAAAGTAGCTTATACACCCAACAACTAAAGAACACTGATGTAAGTTTGAAATGTAAGTCATGAGTAAACTAAAGCAAAAAACATAATAGGAGAGGGCATCTTATACATAAAAAACTAATAATATGGGTTCCTCTACTTACAGTGGCATCAAAAACTCCATACACAACCATAACACCACCAACACCAAATTCACCAAGATATGGCTGAACATAATACTCTACGCTATAATGATGGATAGAATCCATGCTTAGTTGATGAAAAATAAAAATGAATAATAACACTGATAGCATCATAAGTTGGCTTATCCTTACCAGACAAAGTGAGGTGATCTGCAATAAGAAAAATATTACTCGTCTTAACCTGGTTTACATTATCATCTATACATAAATAAATATAGATGGATATATACCTCTAGTTTGTGTCTACATTTTCTTGGTGTGGTCACCATTGAATAGCCTGTATATATAAATAAATAAATAAATAAAAGAAATAGTTAGATAGAGAAGAGGCTATTGTAATGTTTTCAATGGATTTGTAATTTTAAAATGCCATTTTTTTTACTTTTCACAGTACATAACCAAGAACTAACATTGTGTTTCAAGAAACCTGTTTTCAACCTACCTTTTTGATGCGTTATTGCTGACTGTGATATCGTCAACCTTTTTGAGGCTCCTATAAATCAAAAAAACAAATTAGCATCACATTTACTATTTAAAGTTTCATGCGCCCGTTGATCAATTTCTGGACCTTATAATGTTCTGTCACAGAAAACTGCAGGATGTATTAATTTCACAAGCTTCAGGACACAAAAGTTAATCGCGTCAGTCATCACAGTTACTATTTAAATTTTATTAGTTACAGTTGAGTTGTGATGGAATTGTACCAAGAAAAATCAAATCAAATAGCTACAGAGTAAAAAAAACAAAATCCATTATAAATTTCACACATTTTCATTAAGTAGCTAATCTTTTGCATAAAGCAACAATCTTTATCTCATAAAACCCTGAAAATCAACAAAGAAATTAATATTGACATCACCCGTAATCCAAATTTAACGCCAAAAACAGTTTCGTTGTTCCACGTGCACATGTTTTCAATCGAGGGATCCATTATCAAGTATTTTTCACCGTGAGCATACACAATGAGAGCCATAACTGAAAACTTATGATCTATTGACTTGATTTTCTTTATAAACTAAGTATCTAAAGAGTTATAAACTAACTATATACACATATAAGAATGCAATAATAATCATCAATAAATCACAATGCCAAACACCCCATTTGGAACTTTTTAAGACCATGGACCTTTTATTAAATAACTTTATCGTAAGAACATGAGATGCCATGTACATTATCAATTTAGTCGTCAAATATGGTAAATTCTTCTGCAAAAAAAAAAGCCTGATTCAATTAAGGATCATATTGATCTTTTCCCCCAATTTATTTCCAAAAATTAAAAAATTAAAAGAAAAAGTTATAAATGTCCAAATTGTTTGTACACTGATCAAGTGCGACTCGTAAGAATTAGATGAGTGACATAAGAGGAACTCATTTTCCAAAAGACTTCTCGGACACAAACAGTAGCCATGGACCATCTATTCACTTACTGCACATAAAAAAGTTGATTTACTAAAATAACTTTAAACAAAATACTAAAAGAATGTTAACACGGTTAAAGAAATTACTGACTGTGGTGATCGCCATGCAAACTCTCAATTCCATCCTGTTTTGATGAAGGTATAATATCCACACAAGCCATTCTATCACCTTCTTCAAGTCTCATTGCAGCCGCACTACGTGTATTTCATTCCTCATCTTCTAGAAGACGTTGTGCAAGATTACGGTTGACCTTAGGTAGTTTCTTCTTAATCTGCAAGAAATGATATTCTGATGTTTTATTTCGCTCCATTTGCAGCCTGCATATCTTTTTTTACATTAGCGAAAGTCGTATAGAGAAGTCACCACAACGTAATATGCGAATAATACCTTTGAAGGGGTTGAAATTGGTTGCTTATTCAACTGTTCGACAACGTAATTTGCGAATAATACCGTTGATTCATTCAGATATTACTGTGAATATTTTAAATCATCAGAAAAGAATAGGATGCGGAATTTACATTTGTTGGTACAGAGTCAGAAGGTTCAGTTAGAACTGGTGGACTACATTACTGGTCTTGAGGGTGTTTCTCTCTTAGTAACTACACTCCTCGACATGTACTCTGGTTCGGTATTGATCCAATCGGAAAAAGGACTCTCACTCCAGCCTAAAGTTTTCCATTTGGGGCATAAAGAATTTATTAAGAGTGAAACTGAAAAAGAGTGTTAGAAAAGAATTTAATGAGTTAATTTAGATACGATACTTAACTGTGTGGATTTGGAGAGTAATCAAAATTAGGACCCTGTAGAAGAAAAAAAAAACCTTATACTATCAAAAGAGGTTAAAACATATATGAAATGCAGCATTGTAGTCATGCTTATTCATAAACCAAAAATATAAGATTCTCTGTTTGTTTCACCAGCTCATTACCGTTTTGTACTTTCCTTGGTACATTTTACAACAAAAGCAAGTATCCATCTACATATACACACATCTTAGAACTGAACCTAATATCTCAACGTGCACATGGAATTAAATTGGTAATGAAAAAAGTGTTACCAGTTAAAGAAGAAACACACTGATAATCATTTTTCGTATTGTTTGAACCAACCACTCATCCACCAATTCCTTCCATTTCCTATAGCAATAAAGAAAAACAAAATAATAAAGCAAAACAACCATACGCAAGTTTGCCATTTCTTATAGGATATGTCAGACCACACAAATTATGGAAAATAATCAGAAGAATGCATACAGGAAGCAGAATTGGAAGAATACCTTGCAGAAGAACGTGTGAGCTTTCCAACTTCCTCCTCAATCTTGGCATATACTGCCTTCTTTCCATCACTATCGGCACTTATAAACTCCTTCACCAAGCTATCCAATTCTGCAATTATACCAGCCTACATGGAACATGAAAAAAGAAACATTAGATGTATACTATCGGCACTTATAAACTCCTTCACCAAGCTATCTAATTCCCAAAAATTATTCAATTCAAACAATTGTATAAAACAATTATCTGAATGGTTCATTCAAACAAATTGGCTGAAAATTCAATGAGCCCTAAATATATATCTATTTCATCGAAAATAAATTGTATAACAATTCAATAAAAATGCATAATCATTAATTCAAACATATATATTAAAACAATTGAATCAAATCAAATAAATTTAACAAAATCAAAACCATAACAAAAACTTACAATCGATCGCAAAATTAGGTTTTCTGTGTGTGTGCAATCGTTTGACTTTTCATTTTGTTTTCAATCGGTGAAGGGATTCGGTTACAAAACATGTATTAAAGTGAATTGATTTGCTTAAATCATTTAAACTTTCGAATTAATTACTTACCAAATCAAGACTTGTGAATTGATTACTTACCAAATCAAGATCCGTGGAAGACTGCTGCAGAAGAGGACTTGTACGCCATTAATACACAGCCAATAGGAATCGAGACACGTCAGAGAATTGATTGCAGGGCGTGCATCATAGGGCTTGTAAAGTTTTCACGTTTATTAGATTAAGTAGATAACATATAAGCGTATCATATGCATGTCATGTTAAGAATGATCATGAAATCTAGAATCCAACATATGATTCTCTATCGATATCTATGCTAGCACTTCACCACAGATTTCTACGTCCAATCACGAAGAACACGAAAAACATTGCTTGCTTGTAAATCCTTAAGCTCGCAACCCTAAGGATGGTGGTTGTAGTCGTCTAGTCAATCAACCAAAACAACCTTAAGGGTTGTTTGGTTAAGGTTGTTCGGTTTGTGTCGAGCAATTGAATCACAAGAAAGTGTGTGTGTCGTGTTTACATGTATTTATAAAGCAACTATTTGGGAAATGTGTCATTGTAAGGCATATTTTTTCAGATCATAAAGGGTTTTTGTAGACTTTTTTACTCAGTGTTACAAAGGAGATTAGTATCGGTGGATACCAGAAGCAACATTGATCGCGCGTATTGATTGTACCGACCATATAAAAAGCTACATGTGTTCTTGCTTTTATTTGTAGATAGGTTTGCAATATATACATGGATTACTAGCTAAGATTTTTTTTTAAAAACATTATATTCTATCACCGATCAAATATTAATAAAACAAAATATGAAAACCATAAATTTTGCTTGTTTGTGGACACTTTTCAGTGTGTTCTTCCAATCTAACTATTCATAAAGAGTTAAACTTTTCGAAAAAGTTAGAAGCTTCATATTTCATTTTAAATTATAACTTTTACTCTAATCACAAGCACAAACTTGTCCAATCAAAACTGGCATAAAACTATGAATAAAATGAACGAGCAAAGTTCTTTCAAATTTTGTAAAATAAAATAGTATACATATCAGTCCATCACAGTATAGTCTCAAAAAGGAAACAATTCAAATTGATGATTGACAAATCAGTAGCAATTAAACTTGTTTTAGCAAAGTTTTGGTTCACTGCTTTTCACCGATTTGTCCAGTCACTTAAAGATAGAAAAATTCAAATATCTATAAATTTGTGCTCGAAAAATAGAATCATACATTATACGAATACTAGCTAAAATGGCATGGCTTTTGCCTTTCATTTAAAGGCCCCATTTGATTCCTTCTCTTTTTTTATGTATCTTATTATTTTAATATTTTTGTTTAATCCAAATGAATGTCTATTCCCATATTTAAAACTTTTGTTTTGGATTGGCATATCTTAATTTTTATTGTTTTTATTCAAATGAATGATTTCATGCTTCTATTTATGAAGAAAACATTATAAATGACAACACTAAGACTCTAAGAGAGACATACGTGGTGATTTGAAAATTTAGTTGTATAGACATACGTGGTTTATGATTCTAATTATAGTAATTCTTCATATCTGTCACAATATAATAAGGGATATATTTTAGTCTATTAATTCCGTATATTTTTTAGTCCTTTCAACTACCGTTAGCTTCTAGGCCTTGTCCTATAAAGTCCTGCTCATTTTCACCATAAACGTACCAGCAATAACACTCTCTTCCAGCAAAATAACTTAAGGTATATATCTACTAGCTAGTGTGCATCCTAAAATGGTGGGGATCTTGAAGTCTGTAGCTACTTCAGTAGAAGATTCAGTAAAAGATAAGACTGGTAATATTTTTGTTGAAAAATAGCTGTTAGCTTCTAGGCCTTGTCCTATAAAGTCCTGCTCATTTATACTTATGGTCTTTTTAACGACATTTTATTACTGAAAAATACGTAGTAGCAAACATTCTCATATATATTTTTGTTGTTGTTTCTGCAGCTTATAAGACACAAGTCTCTCGCAATGAGAATATTGCTAAACTTCAAGCAGGTTACCTCTTTCCGGAGGTATCTACTATATTTATATCATTGTCGAACATTGTTGATAGTTTCAGAATACTATGGATATAAAATCTGTCGTTATTATTTATTTGGAAATGAGACTAAGATACATTTCATGTGCTGAGTTATAGATTCGTAAAAGGGTTGGTGCACATAAGTTGAAATACCCCGATGCAAAAATGATAAGCCTTGGCCTTGGCGATACCACTCAGCCCATTCCAGAAGTTATTAGTTCTGCCATGGCAAAGGTATGAAGATCACTAGGAAAATTTGTGTCATACTTACGCATACATTCGCACAAAGTTTGATGGTTTGATATGTCTACATTGTAGAGAGCATTGGCCTTATCGACTATTGAGGGTTACAGTGGATATGGAGCTGAAAAGGGTGAAACGGTACGCATAAATTGCAGTCTTTGTTAATTATAATTACGTCATAATTCTAAAAGCTATCATGTATGATTATTTTAAAGTGGTCCTCTGTATTCATGAATTTCAGCTATTTTTAAGACACTATACAGTATATCTAAAATCAAAATTAATACGGAGTAACTCATTAATATTTATGTGCCATTTACATGTTCAGCAACTGAGAGCACGACTTGCCTCGACGTTTTATTCAAGCCTTGGCATAGATGAAGATGATATATTTGTATCTGATGGTGCAAAATGTGGCATTTCTCGCATTCAGGTTTGTGGTCTTGTGTAATTTATCGTTATTTTACTACTTTTTAGTAAAATCATCTCCAATATCAGCATTTTTTATTTTTTATCAATCTTTGTGGCAGGCCTTATTTGGGCCTAATGTTACAATGGCGGTACAAAGTCCAGCGTATCCGGTAACCATTTCATTATTCTACATCGACTAGTTTCACAGCTCAAAGACCAAGTTTTATCTTTATTTTTATTTTCATTTCCCCTTACAGGCTTATGTAGATTCAAGTGTGATTATGGGCCAAACAGAGGAGTTCCAAAAAGATGTTAAGAAATATGCGACTATTGAGTACATGGAATGTACTCCAGAGAATGATTTCTTTCCTGATTTGTCTAAAGTTTCTAGGACAGACATTATCTTTTTCTGTTCACCAAACAATCCAACAGGTTATGCTGCTTCAAGGGAACAACTAATTCAGTTAGTAAAGTTTGCTACGAACAATGGATCCATCCTAGTCTATGATTCAGCATATGCCATGTATGCGTCAGACGACACCCCTAGATCGATCTTTGAAATCCCTGGAGCCAAAGAGGTAGGTTCAAACTATAAACACATAAAAACAAAGGTGACACCACCAATATTGATGGATACACCACCAATATTGATGGATACACCACCACATGTGCTTGGTTCATCTTGTGCCTTAGCGGTGTATGCATCAATTTTGGTGGTGTGCAAATTATCTCATCATTAGTTTGGTGAAAATAAAGAGGAATGTCCTTGCTAAAAACTATTTGCATATATGATCCCAAATAGGTAAATTACTTATTTTATTTCAAAAAATTTGATATTTATTTTTGGTCTCTGAAGGGTAAGGGACTAATGACTGAATATGTCAACAAACACTGAAAACAGGTTCATTATGCAAATAGTGTCGATAGGAACAAGTATTTTTATCAGACGTTGTGGAAAATTTATGTAGTTTTCTCACAAGTTAATTTTCGAAAAATTTCTTGAGCCAAATTAAAGAAGCATTTACTGGACTTTGTTCATGCATTTTTACGTTTTTGAGTGTGACAGGTTGCAATTGAAATAGCATCTTTCTCCAAATATGCTGGATTTACGGGAGTTCGTCTTGGTTGGACTGTAGTGCCAAAAGAACTTAAGTATTCAAATGGGTTTCCTGTTGCTACAGACTATAACCGCATCGTTTGTACTAGTTTCAATGGTGCATCAAACATCGCCCAAGCTGGTGGCCTTGCTTGCCTTTCCCATGAAGGTCTTGAGGTAATTAGCTTATAATGGTAGTATTAGACTTTGCAAAATGGTCTAGTTTGGTAATATGTGCAAGTATATATGTGGATTTGCTATTTTGCCAGTGGAATTTATTTCAAATGTTATACAAATTGCTGCAGGCTATGCGTGAAATAGCTGGATTCTACAAAGAAAACACACAAATTATATTGAATACATTTAAATCACTAGGTTTTAAAGTATACGGTGGAAAAGACTGCCCATACGTTTGGGTTCACTTCCCAGGCCAAAGTTCATGGGACGTGTTCAATGACATTCTTGAGAAGACACACGTGGTCACCTTGCCTGGTAATGGCTTTGGACCGGGTGGTGAAGGGTTCATTAGAGTAAGTGGTTTTGGTCATAGGAATAATGTGTTGGAAGCATGTCAGAGGTTTAAAAAGTTGTATAAATTACCAACGAAAGAAGCTTGATACAGCCATCTATGTTGTCGAGTGATAGAACATTCTCTCAATAAGTGTTTCATGATTGAAGTCGTCGGTTATGCCATAAAGTATTTCTATTGAGTTATTGTAAATTTATAATCGTTGGAAAGGCTTGATTTCTATGGAGCTTAATGTTATTGTGATTGAACTTATTTTTAAATTGTTTCAAGTGGCCATTATTTGGAGTGTGCAAGTGTAACAAACCAGTACTGATGTTTATTTATAGTTGTTCCGAAAGCTACCATATTTTGCGTTATATGATGGAACCCAAATATAGACATATGGACTGTGCTTGAGGTCTTTTTTCTGTTTCAAAAACAATCCATCCATTTTAACCCATTAGGGTATGGGCCGCACCAGTTCTCTTGTTTGTTTCATACACAGAATCAGCATTCAGTTTGATTTTCACATATTGGAGGGAAAAATCAAGCACCAAGGGGATGCTCTTTTTTATCGCTCGTGACAACTTGCCGAGAATCAAGGCGAGGAGATGGCTAATCCTTGGTGTAAGCCTAATTTTACTCGAAAATAGTTTGTGTTTCCCATTGCGGTCCGTACGTGGGTATTCACTCCGTTGTACATATCTCGAATAACTTTAATTTATCTCTAAATCAACTCACGTAAGACGCTATCACGTGTTGGAAAATTGTATGCAATTTTAAATTGTACCTTTAACAATTAAACAGTATTAAAGTGTAATAAGTATATTAATTAGTGGCGGAAGCGTAAAATCTTTTATATAATAAAACAAAAGTGGTGACTTTCATATTTTGAAAAAAAAAATGTTTCCTTATTAGATAATAATTGAATTATTATTTTTTAATTTATTAATTCGTTTTATTGATATACTATACAAGTAAAGGATAAATACAAAAATATAAATAATAAACAACTAATAATAAGATTAAACTTGTTAAATGATTATCTTTAATAATAAAAAACTATAATTAAAAATCATAAATCAAACAAAACAAAACGAATATTAAATTCTTTATTTTTTAATAAATAAAAATATATTATTAAAAAAAAATCGCGCCTGCACAGTTGTTATAACTAATATTTAATTGCATACAAAAGAGTTTTTACAAAGTGATCTAGTTACACCTTTTTTATTGTAAACATAAATATAACGCATATAAACGTATCATATGCATGTCGTGTAAAGAATGATCATGAAATCTAGAATCCAACATATGATTTCTCTATCGATATCTATGCTAACACTTCACCCATAGATTTCTACGTCCAATCACGAACAACACGAAAAACATTGCTTGCTTGTAAATCCTTAAGGTCGCAACCCTAAGGATGGTGGTTGTAGTCGTCTAGTCGATCAGTTTGGTTAAGGTTGTTCGGTTTGTGTCGTGCAGTTGAATCACAAGAAAGTGTGTGTGTCGTGTTTACATGTATTTATAAAGCAACGATTTGGGAAATGTGTCATTTTAAGGCATATTTTTTCAGATCATGAAGGGTTTTTTAGAGAATTAAAATGTACATATAATGTTTTCATTTGCACATCTAAAAATTACCAGGTTGTGTGAAAGCTACAGAACAATATTTTCTAAACAAGAAAATATATTTTTCTTACATTCGATCACCGATCAAATATTAATAAAACAAAATATGAAAACCATAAAGTTTTGCTTGTTTGTCGACGCTTTCCCGATGTGTTCTTCCTATCTAACTATTCATAGAGTTAAACTTTTCGAAAGAGTTAGAAGCTTCATATTTCATTTTAAATTATAACTTTTACTCTAATCACAAGCACAAACTTGTCCAATCAAAACTGACATAAAACTAGGAACAAAAAGAACGAGCAAAGTTCTTTCAAAATTTGTAAAACAAAATAGTATATATCAGACCATCACAGTATAGTCTCAAAAAGGAAACAATGCAAATTGATGACTAACAAATCAGTAGCAATTATACTTATTTATTGTTCACGTAGCACTGATAAAAAAATTATGACCTGTCATTAACTTAGAACCGTCAGATCAACGTCACAATAAATCTGAGCCCTTTAAAATGAAGCTAAAACTTATCTTTAGCTGATTACCTGGATTTTCGGAATGATATTACACAATTTGAGCACGTTTCTCTGTTATAGACGTGGATAAGTATGGAAAGAAAACAATTCATAATATATTGCTCGGTCAAAAGTATTATCTGTGAAGTTTGTTTTTCATATTGAGTAAATTGCAAAAATCGTCCCTAAAGTTTAACCAATTTGCATGTTTCGTCCTACAAATTTCGAAACTGCAAGGATTGTCCCTAAAGTTTCGCCCGTGTGCATGTGTCGTCCCTAAAGTTTGGTCCGTGTGCATGTATCGTCCCTAAAGTTTGACCAATTTGGGACGATATATGCCCCAAAAGGACGATATTTGCCCCAAAAGTTTGCCACAAGGACGATTTTTGCAGTTTCAACAGTTCTGGGACGAAACATGCAAATTGGCCAAAGTTTAGGGACGATTTTTGCAATTCCCTCTTTCATATTTGTTATCCAAATACTGATTCCACCCGTAATTACTGCATATCTTGAATTATAGTCCAATTAAATAAATGAAAAATCTATATTATTAACTAGTTATAACACCCACGCACGCGCGGGTTTTTTTAAAAATTTCTGAATCATATATTTTTATTTATTAAAAAATAAATAATTTAATTTTTGTTTTGTTTGATTTATGATGTTTAATTATAGTTTTTTTTATTATTAAAAATAATTATTTAAAATTTTTAATCCTATTAATTGCATCTTATCTATATTTTTTGTATTTATCTTCTACTTGTGTTATAGATAAATATAAAATATTACCTAATAAGAAAATAATTTTTTTTTTAAAATAAAATTATTACTAAATAAGGTATGTATGCATTTTTTTTATATGAAAAATTCTCAATAGGGGTTTTGTTGTATTATATAAAAGATTGCTAGCCATTAACCAAATCATTAATCAGTTTATCTTTCTTTCATACAACATCAAATGCATATTTATGGCAGCCTCAAATAGGTAGTTTTGAAATGCTTTTTCCTATGCATGTAAAACCATTTTGTTTTCATTTCTTAGCACTCGTGCATATTTATATGTATATTTTTATTCATATGCTTTGTTATTTTGAATCTCAGCATAGGTATATGCATGTACTACCTGATTTCATTTTATTATATATAATACAAATAACTTGGAAAATAAAGGTCCTCTCATGGTCTCCAGATTAAGATTGCAATGGACATAGGATCGTCTCACAATCATTTTCCGTAATCCTTAAAAGAATTTTACAATGATATTTGTTTGTTGCATTCTTTTTTCTAGGCAGGTTGGATTTATGAATGTATTTAGGCCCTTTTGCTAATGTACATGCTCAAGCATTTTTAAATCTGATAGGATTATGGCAATTAAAATTATATGGAGATTGTGGAGTTGTAGTAAATCTTTAAGTTCAAAATTGATAAGTTGTAAACGGTTAATCTATGTTTGTCTATGTTGTTGGCATGAAGGTAATGTGGCATTTACCATACAAATAGCTTAAAATAAAAATACAACTGCTTAATATGTATCAAACTTAATATATGTTGTAACACTTGTGATATGATGTTATAGGAGTTCTCTTTTTAAATAACTTTATATTAGTACTATGCGACTGCTTTTGTAATGATACATATCTTTTAAAGCGTGACCCTGACAATGCAAAAACCTCCTCTTCTCACAATTTTTTTAAAAAAGTGTATCCGCGCAACTCACGGGTATTGCACTTTCACATTTGTATCATATGGTTCAGGTCCGTATAAGCCACTTTGAATGAATAAAATGTGATCACTAAAAATTGTTATAGACCTAACCATGCATAGCTAAAGTAATGTTTTTGAGATATGTCTATTACTTGCATAATAATTTCTGGTACTGACATTATTATGTCAACTTTGTTTTTGTCTTTTTACCAGATTTTATGTTTAAAACGAGTCAATATAGGCTAATCGAGAAAAAGGCATATCTTAAATGGGTCATAAAGAATCTATATCATTGTTAATGTTGGCTGCTGTTTCTGACACTTGAATATTATGTGTCGTGACTCGTGAAAACCTTTCGATACTTGACACGGTATCTCTAAGTGTCGATGATAATGTTCTGAATTGTGCTATAAGTTTCTAACACTCAAATCTCATAATCAGCTGATGGAATAACATCACGAACGTAAGCCTTTTCCAATTTCTCCATAACCTGGATAATGGCATAAAGTTCATAAAAAATTTAATGCATTTCCCTCTCAGGTTTGTCGGTCCATAGTTTGACTTCCATGATGTAGATTTAGTAATCAAAAGAGACTAAACCAGTTTGACATTATATCAATAAACTTAAAAATCACAAAAGGGCTAATGTCAAGCAACCAACATATTTTATGATCAATACCGACTAAAGCAGCCAACACATTGATAAGAGTTCAGCAGTACGAACCATGCTTATCAAAAGATTGTGTCATTTCAGTTTATAATATATATATATATATATATATATATATATATATATATATATATATATATATATATTTTAGATGTTATAACAATTTCTAACTTATAAATAACCGTCTACCCGTGCAACGCACGGGTATTGTTCTTGTTAAACTTGTTTTAGCAAAGTTTTGATTCACCGATTTGTCCGGTCACTTAAAGATAGAAAAATTCAAATATCTATAAAATTTGTGCTTGAAAAAATAGGATCATACATTATACGAATACTAGAACGGTACCCGTGCAATGCGGCGGCGAACACTGTGTGATTATATTTTGCATTATTTGGATACACGTTTAGTTGTCTTCATGTTTTATAAGTAGAGATATGAGAGATGGTTAAGCCAAATAATTTTAGTTTGAACCACTAATCGTTTCCTAACCAATTTGCTTCCTAACAAATTAATTTTGAAATCTTTCCATAATAAGCAAGAAAAAAGACTGAAATATAAGTCTGTCTAATTATTGAATAGTCTCAAATGTATTATAATGTTGTATAGATATAGATTAGTGGCTAAATGTTTATTACTCGTAATAATGAACTCTAATGTGTTAACAATAAACTTACAGGTGGGTTTCAAATTTAAAATAGTGAAGACTACTTTGTGGCTCTCATATAACGTGAGTAAAACAATGATCGAGATGGTTTCATGTATTGGGGATTTTTTTAGGATCAAAAGCAGGACAAAACGAAAAAGATTGAGAAAATAGGTTTTGGTATAAATGTTGTTTTTAATTAATTATATGTGTTGCAGATAAACACATTATGTGTACACATATCAATAAAATAATGTATAATTACTCAATTAGATAAGTGTGAAAACTCACACTAGCTAAACTGGCATGGCTTTTGCCTTTATTTTTTTTTAATATTTTTGTTTAATCCAAATGCATGTCCATTCCCTTATTTAAAACATTTGTTTTGGATTGACAATATCTTAATTTTTATTTTTTTTTTAATTCAAATGAATGATTTCATGCTTCTATTTATGAAGAAAACATTATACTACGTACGTAAAGTACAACACTAAGAGAGATATATGTGGTTTATGATTTGAAAATTTGGTTGTATGTACAACGGATAGTTAATTTATGTAATCAATGAATAAGTAAAAGCATAATGAATCAATTTTTTTATGATTACATATATTCATATAACTAAGTTCATATCACCATATACAAATTTATGTTGTTTGCAACTATTTAACTGAATATAAAAGCATACAGCAAAGAGGAATATATAATGGTCATAAAATGAAAATAATAAACAAATTTTAAGGACTTCAAGAATAGGATGTAAACTGTATATGATTGTTAAAATAATATTCTAATTATAATAATTCTTCATATCTGTCACAATATAATCCTTATATTTTACTCTATTAATTCCATATTTATTTAATCCTTTCAACTACTGTTAGCTTCTAGGCCTTGTCCTATAAAGTCCTGCTCATTTTCACCATAAACGTACCAGCAATAACACTCTCTTCCAGCAAAATAACTTAAGGTATATATCTACTAGCTATATATTGTGCATCCTAAAATGGTGGGGATCTTGAAATCTGTAGCTACTTCAGTAGAAGATGCAGTAAAAGATAAGACTGGTAATTAAAATTCACTCTTACATGTTTATTTTCGTCTAATTCTATGAGGACATTAAACGTACACCATGCTTCTATGTATGCACTAGATTAACCGAGTACTTTAAACTTATAAATTTATACTTATGGTTTTTCTAACGACATTTTATTATTGAAAAATAGCAAACATTCTCATATATATTTTTGTTGTTGTTTCTGCAGCTTATAAGACACAAGTCTCTCGCAATGAGAATATTGCTAAACTTCAAGCAGGTTACCTCTTTCCGGAGGTATCTACTATATATCATTGCCGAACATTGCTGATAGTTTCAGAGTATTGTGGATATAAAATCTGTTGTTATTATTTATTTGGAAATGAGACTAAGATACATTTCATGTGCTGAGTTACAGATTCGTAAAAGGGTTGGTGCACATAAGTTGAAATACCCTGATGCAAAAATGATAAGCCTCGGCCTTGGCGATACCACTCAGCCTATTCCAGAAGTTATTAGTTCTGCCATGGCTAAGGTATGATCACTCTTTTCCGTATATTTCTTCCATGTGTTTCTTGTCCGTTTTATCTTAGTTTGTAATGGTGTATCGAGAACATGACCAACCTTAACCTCGTTCCCTTAGATTGATGATAAATTACAGTGTACCAAAAATTGATGATAACAAACTTTTGCCAATATTATCCAATAATCTTCTTGATTCATATAGAATATCACTATTGCACAAAGTTTGATGGTTTCATATGTCTACATTGTAGAGAGCATTGGCCTTATCAACTATTGAGGGTTACAGTGGATATGGAGCTGAAAAAGGCGAAACGGTACGCATAATTAGTTCTAGTCTTTGTTAATTATAATTACTTCATAATTCTAAAAGCTATTATGTATTACTATTATTTTAAAGTGGTCTTCTATATTCATAAAATTCAGCTATTTTTAATATATTGCCATTTATATGTTCAGCAATTGAGAGCTCGACTTGCTTCAACGTTTTATTCAAGCCTTGGCATAGATGAAGATGATATATTTGTATCTGATGGTGCAAAATGTGGCATTTCTCGCATTCAGGTTTGTGGTCTTGTGTAATTTATCGTTATTTTACTACATTTTAGTAAAATCATCTCCGATATCAACATTTTTATCAATCTTTGTGGCAGGCCTTATTCGGGCCTAATGTTACAATGGCGGTACAAAGTCCAGCATATCCGGTAACCATTTCAATGATTTCATTATTCTACATCGACTAATTTCACAGTTCAAAGACCAAGTTTTACTTTTATTTCTATTTTCATTTTCCCTTACAGGCTTATGTAGATTCAAGTGTGATTATGGGCCAAACAGGGGGGTTCCAAAAGGATGTTAAGAAATATGCGACTATTGAGTACATGGAATGTACTCCAGAGAATGATTTTTTTCCTGATTTGTCTAAAGTTTCTCGGACAGACATAATCTTTTTCTGTTCACCAAACAATCCAACAGGTTATGCTGCTTCAAGGGAACAACTAATTCAGTTAGTAAAGTTTGCTACGAACAATGGATCCATCCTAGTCTATGATTCAGCATACGCCATGTATGCGTCAGACGACACCCCTAGATCGATCTTTGAAATCCCTGGAGCCACCAACATTGATTGACGACACCAAAGAGGTAGGTTCAAACTATAAACACATAAAAAGAAAGGTGACACCACCAACATTGATGGATACACCACCACATGTCCTTGGTTCATCTTGTGCCTTAGTGGTGTATGCATCAATTTTGGTGATGTGCAAATTATCTCATCATTAGTTTGTGAATATAAGGAGGAGTGTCCTTGCTAAAAACTATTTGCATAGGTAAATTACGTTTTTTTTTTTTTTTTTTTTTAAATTGATATTTATTTTTGGTCTCTGAAGGGTAAGGGACTAATGACTGAATGTGTCAACAAACACTGAAAACAGGTTCATTATGCAAATAGTGTCGATAGAAACAAGTATTATCAGACGTTGTGGAAATTTTTTGTAGTTTTCTCTACAAAAGTTAATTTTCGAAAAATTTCTAGAGCCAAATAAGCATTTACTGGACTTTGTTCATGCATTTTTATGTTTTTGAGTGTGACAGGTTGCAATTGAAATAGCATCTTTCTCCAAATATGCTGGATTTACGGGAGTTCGTCTTGGTTGGACTGTAGTGCCAAAAGAACTCAAGTATTCAAATGGGTTTTCTGTTGCTACAGACTATAACCGCATCGTTTGCACTAGTTTCAATGGTGCATCAAACATTGCTCAAGCTGGTGGCCTTGCTTGCCTTTCCCCTGAAGGTCTTGAGGTAATTAGCTTATGATGGTAGTAACATACCTTGCAAAATGATCTAGTTTGGTAATTAAAATTGCACCAATGAGATGGTTTAGTAATATGTGTAACTATATGTGGATTTGCTATTTTGCTGGTGAATTTTAAGTTTTTAACACAAATGTTATCCTAATTGTCGTAGGCTATGCATGAAATGGCTGGATTCTACAAAGAAAACACACAAATTATATTGAATACATTTAAATCACTAGGTTTTAAAGTATACGGTGGAAAAGATTGCCCATACGTTTGGGTTCACTTCCCAGGCCAAAGTTCATGGGACGTGTTCAACGACATTCTTGAGAAGACACACGTGGTCACCTTACCTGGTAATGGTTTCGGACCGGGTGGTGAAGGGTTCATTAGAGTAAGTGGTTTTGGTCATAGGAACAATGTTTTGGAAGCCTGTCAGAGGTTCAAAAAGTTGTACAAGTTAACAACAAAAGAAGATTGAGACAACCTTTCTTAGTAGTAAAACATTTTCAATAAGTGCTTCAATCCATGATTGAAGTCGTCGGCAATGGCATAAAGTGTTTCTAGTTATTGTAATTTTCTAATTGTTGGAAAGGCTTGATTTATATGGATCTTAATGTTATTGTGATTGTTTCAAATGGCCATTGTAGTGTGAAAGTGTACAAAATTAATTAAGTATGATATATCCCTCTCCACCACACTGCATTTCATCAGAACTCAGAAGTAAGTAATATTAAGCTGTCCTATTTCACATTATCTAATATCCTAAAACAAGATGTAATTTACTCATAAAAAAATGTATCACTTTTTACTCCTCTCACTTTCATCCCAAAAATGAAATTAAAGTTTTGGCACCAAAAACCTCCCAATTTCCTTTACTTTCATTTTACTTTCCCTCTCCTGAAAACCTAAATACATTTTTGTTTTCTTCACTTTTTTTCACTTTTCACTCAAAATCAAAACTTTAGGCTGGGCGCAGAAGAGCACCTTGGCCAATTCGTTGACCCACTTGATTGTACTTGATTGCCCTACTGTGGCATGTTAGTCGCGATGTGGTCGAGCGTTTTCTTTTGTTGATTTGGGTCGTGCCTGAGACCGAAATATTATATGTTTTGTGTGTGTTAATTAATTAAAAAGAAAAAACTCATATGACGGGTAAAATGAAGGTCGTCCATTGTCACCTGATCTTAAAACAGGTCTAACCTGCCAAAAAGAAATTAGTGCAAGGACCATTGGTACAAATCCAACAAAATCATATCAATTAGGGCTTCACATTCCAACAAAAACACACACAACTGGCTGCGCTGAGCTTCTAACTAGTACTACTATCCATTTTGAACCCAAATCATTTCCCGAAATCAAAAAACATGTCAGCTATTAACCACAGCCACTTGACAACAACTTCACTCTCATCATCAACTTCTTCATTCTTTGCTCAAAACACTTTCGATGTTGTCAGGTATCATTTAATTAATTTATTTATTATTGTTGTTACTTAAATTGATGTTAGTTATTAATTAATTTATGTTGCAGGAGTCAAGTTGTGAGTGTGCCTCGTAAAAAAGTTGGGGTTTGTAAATGTGTAGCTACTTCCCAAGCAGAACAAACTGGTATAATTAATGATTTTTTTTACTGGTTTTTAATAAATTTAGTATGTAAGTTTGATTGTTTTCGACATTGTGAATTGGCGAAACCGTGCCGAAAATTTGTATGGATGTAATTATATGAAGGGGTGTTTGTTTAAGCTTATATGTGGCTTATCACTTATGAGCTTATTTGTTTTTCAGCTTATATTTCATAAGCCCGCATATCTCAAAATAAGCCGAAATATTGGGGCTTATGAAATATAAGCCAAAATCGAATAAGCTCATAAAAGCTTAAACAAACACCCCCGAAGTGATTTGGGGAAAACTAATTGGAGAAAACAGTTAAAGTGCCGTATAAACCTGCAAAGTAAGTAAGGCGTACGTGGTCCCGTAAGTAGTTCAATGTACATTTATGTATTCATTTGAGGAACTTAAAACACAGAAGATGTATAAAAATCTGTTTAGTTCTATGTTTGATTACACTAAGCAGCAGCTCGAGTGAATTTTCTGGGTGTGTTTGGCATAAGTAGCAGTTAGTAGTAGGAGTAGCTGTCTTTTTCTATAAAAACGTTTGGTTATGTAGTTGTAAGTGTAAATCATAAAGTGTCAAATACAGCTCCTAAATGCTACTTCATGGAGCGTTGGAAAAGGAGCATCCCAACATCAGTACTTCAATCCTTAACAATCGTAATACTAAAATCCTTAACAATCGTAATCTACCTATAATTTTGATAAACTCATGTGCTTAAATCACAATGCTCGTAGTTCTTTTTAAGTTTTGCCCATCTTTTTCAAGGAAAATTATAAACTTTTGTCTATCGTACTATTTTTACATTGCGATTTGATTGGCCAAACTTTCAGCTATGTATTTTTATTTCTGCAGCTTACAAGACCCAAGTCTCCCGTAATGGTAACATTGCTAAACTTCAAGCGGGTTACCTCTTTCCAGAGGTACTTGATCACTGTTATATGTTACATATATTTCCAAATGTGAATGTTACGCAATGATCCTCATCTTTTTTAATCACAGATTGGCAGAAGGAAGGCTGCACATATGCAGAAATATCCTGAAGCAAAAGTGATAAGCCTTGGAATTGGTGATACTACTGAACCCATTCCAGAAGTCATTACTTCTGCTATGGCTAAGGTATGATTTCACTTTGTTTTATTTTCTTGTCTGTATTTTTTGTAAATTTTGTTTTTTAATTAAATTCTGTTATAATTCTATGTTTGGCAGAGAGCACTTGAGTTATCGACTGTTGAGGGTTACAGTGGATATGGAGCTGAACAAGGTGAAAAGGTATGTCTAGTTGATAATCTTTGCTGATTATAATTACGACTTTATGGCTGTTGAGTATACTTGTTTGAATTGGTTTAATATATCAAGTATACATATTTGAACTGGTTTAGTATATAGTTATTTATGTGTCGTATGTATGTTAGGAACTAAGGGCTCGACTTGCTTCAACGTTTTATCCAAACCTCGGCATAGAGGAAGATGACATATTTGTATCTGATGGTGCGAAATCTGACATTTCCCGTCTTCAGGTTCGCGTTTGTGCTCATAAGCTTGTTTGTATTTGTGCATCTTATTGTTCTTTTTTACTTATGGTAGAATCATCTGTGTTATCAACATTTATTCACCCATAGTTCATTACAAGAAAAGAAAATAACGTCATTTTGCCGCTGATCTCTACTCTTATTTATCCTTGTGGCAGGTCTTATTTGGCTCTAATGTTACAATGGCGGTGCAAGATCCATCATATCCGGTAACCAATATATGATTCTGTGTCGGTTATTTTTACTTGTGGGACTTTCGACCCATCCACTCTTAGGTTAGCTGAAATTTTGTTTTATCTCTAATGTGTCAAACGGACAATCACCAAAAGTAGCCTAAAAGGTAACATGTCATGAGTCGAATGAATCCAAAGTCACCAAAAGTGTGTAAAACCACATAAATTTTTTTATTTAGAACTATAGGCTATTTTAAAAAATATAATCATATTAAATACACTGGTTATTAATTAATAAATTTATTGGAAAGTCGTAATGCTAAGAGGGAAGAAGTTGGCTACTGAAAAGCTAATTGTTGCCAGACCATTTGCGCTTTAAACTTAGTTTCATAATCCTTGCCTTTTGCAGGCTTATGTAGATTCAAGTGTGATTATGGGTCAAACAGGGCAGTACCAGAAAGATGTTGAAAAATTCGCGAAAATTGAATACATGAAATGTACTCCAGAGAATGATTTCTTTCCTGATTTATCTAAAGTTGCTCGTACAGACGTCATATTCTTCTGTTCACCAAACAATCCAACGGGTTCTGCTGCATCAAGGGAGCAACTGATTCAGTTAGTGAAGTTTGCTAAAGACAATGGGTCCATCATAGTTTACGATTCAGCCTATGCCAAATATATTTCAGACGACACCCCTAAATCAATCTTTGAAATCCCTGGAGCCAAAGAGGTACAAACAAGACTTATTAACATATAGATTAGAATTTCATAAACGGATTTCATTAGAAGATGCAATTTGACCCTCATTCACTCTAATTTGGGTTGCTTGTGATTTCCAACACGTCAAATGGGTGATATTGAATAGTTTTGCTTAAACATGAACAGTTTACATGGGTCTGACATGTCAAATAGGCCAAAGTCACCAAATTATTCTCAAATCCATAAATACACTTAACATTAATAAAACACAAAGAAAAGAGAAGGAAAATTACCACTTTGGACATAAGTATTTACTCGCACTAACGATACATTGATTGGATATTGTTTAACCAACAGTCACAAATGTCTTTTTCATCTGTTTTTGTGTGTGTGGCAGGTTGCAATTGAAACTGCATCTTTCTCCAAGTACGCTGGATTTACAGGAGTTCGTTTAGGTTGGACCGTAGTCCCAAAAGAACTTAAGTTTTCTGATGGATTTCCTGTGGCTAAAGACTTCAATCGCATTGTTTGTACCGGCTTTAATGGTGCGTCAAACATCGCTCAAGCTGGTGGTCTCGCATGCTGCTCTCCCGAAGGTCTTCAGGTTCGTTAATACTTTATACTGTTAGCAATCAACGATTCAACACAGTATTTTTCGTTGGTGGTTATAAATTTATATCATAAACGTGTTTCTTATTTTTGCAGGCTATGGATCAAGTGGTTGGTTTCTATAAAGAAAACACACAGATTATAGTGGATACATTTACTTCACTAGGTTTTAAAGTATATGGAGGGGTACATGCCCCATACGTCTGGGTTCACTTCCCAGGCCAAAGCTCATGGGACGTTTTCAGCGAGATTCTTGAGAAGACCCATGTTGTGACCACGCCCGGTAGCGGGTTTGGGCCTGCTGGCGAAGGGTTTGTTAGGGTCAGTGCCTTTGGCCACCGGGACAATGTGTTGGAAGCCTGTAGGAGATTCAAGGAGCTTTACAAGTAAGAAATGAATCAACATTTTGTAGTTCTAAACCATTTAATAAATCTGATGCTGGCATCAAGCTTTTTTGTTGATTTAGTGCATGTTTAGAGTCGTAAATCATGTTTGATCTCTGTAGAGCTCAAACTTATTGTGATTCTGGTTTAAATTGTTTCAAGTGGCTATTGCAACTTGAAAATGTAGAAAAACTATACTTTTCGAATGTTTAATTTGGTAGATGTTTTTTGCACCAGAGTATCTCCCTTGTATGTTTGCTATTGTCTAATACTGGAACATTGATTGGCAAAATAATTGGCCTGAAACAATGTTGAAAATCTTAAGAAAATAGTTATAGTGGTAATTATGATATCCTTACAAATACTCCGTAATAATCTACTGTAGTATCTTTAATAAGGACATATAAAAGGTCATATCCCCCTTAAATATACATCTGTGTGTATGCTCGACCCATTTGAAATGTTTCCTTTAAAGATTTTTCTCTTAAACCGTTTGATTTGCTAGACAAAAAATAATCTGCAACAACCTTTTTATTAGCAAATGGGTCTAAATTGTCTACTCAATTTAGGTGAATTTCATGACACTATGACACTGTCATTCACTCATTTGTATCGAAGACTGCCATTAGAATCACTCAAGTAATAACCTAAGTAACAATAACTTATTCATTTGCAAATGGGTCTAAATTGCATACCCTACTTTAAAATACTGCATCTCTGGTAAAATAAGTTGATAACCCAAATGTTAGTAACAAAACATTCAAGTAAAATATATGAAGACTCTAAAAGAACTCAATCATGTTTACACAACATGTTAATGAAGTAAATAGCATAACCTCTTTCAGAATATAGGTATTTAATTTAAAAAAAAATACAGATGAAATTCATAGAATAAACAATCAGTCACTTTGTGGAGTCGGTGGTGTAGCCATAGATAGAGCTCTGTGTATGACTACTTTGTGAAACTGAAGATGCTTGAAGGGTTGAAAATGGTGTGAAGTAAGTTGGCACTGGCATATTTAGCGGCAGATTGGGTAGCGGGGATTGAAAATTAAGAACACTAAGCGCTTCCCTAATCGAAGGCCTAAAACCACTGTCAGGATGTGCACACCACAACCCGACAATCATCAAACGTTCCATTTCATTCTGATTATAATCTCCTTCAAGTCTACTGTCAGCTGCTTCTAGAACTCTCCGCTGGCCATAAAGATCCCAAACCCATTCCACTATTCTTATTCTACCCTTTTCCGCCTTAAGCTCCATTGGCTTCCTTCCACATGCTATTTCTAAAGCCACAACTCCAAAACTGTAAACATCTGTTTCCCTACTGGCTTGACCGGTCATGACACACTCTGGAGCCATGTAACCCATGGTCCCAGCGATGACCGTGGTCTGTGAACCCTTGTCATGGTCAACAAATCTAGCCAGACCAAAGTCACCAAGTTTAGCATTGAAATTTGAATCCAACATAACATTGCTTGACTTGATGTCACGATGTACCACACATTTTTCCCATTCTGCATGAAGGTAAAGCAGAGCTGACCCTAAACCTTTAGCTATATTGTACCTCACAGGCCATTTTAACATGCTTTTGTTGTAAAACAAATGGGAGTCCAAGCTACCGTTTAGCATGAATTCGTATACGAGGAGTAACTCTTTCTTTTCATGGCACCAACCAACTAGCTGGACTAAGTTTCTGTGACGTAATTGACTAATGGTTTTAACTTCTGATGCATACTCTTTAATGCCTTGGTGAGATTCACGTGAGACCCTTTTGACTGCAACATATGAGTCCATCTCTTTCACGAATCCTTTATAAACCCCACCAAACCCACCTTCACCGAGCTTTTCTCGCTCTGCAAAATTACTTGTGGCTCGAGCCAGTTCTTTGTATGAAAACTTTTTTGCGCCGGTACCTTTTTCAAATTCACTATCCAACACAAAAATATCATCTTTAGTTTCAAATCTTTTCCTCCTCATTAACATAATCAAGGCCAAACCCAACCCTATAAACAAAACAATCCCAACTACCAAACCGATTACTTGTCCACTTTTACTTTTTTCCGGTTTGGGCTCGGGTCTAGGGGTAGCAGCAGTCCCTGGTTCCGGGTCCATTGTACTCTCATTGATGCCTAAATTTGAACTAAAAGCCCATTTGTATATACTATTTATAACCGTAGTATCCCCGGTTGCTCCCGAAAACCCAAACGTAACCCACTCAGGCAAATGCTCCCTTAGATCAACAATGTAGGAAACCCGCTGGTGCAGACTTCCTTTCTGACTAAAGCCCGTGAACACAACACTAAGCTTATTCAAACTAGCATCATACCTTATTAACGCAGTGTATATTTCCCCTTCTTCAATCCTACTCCGCCATGTCAAATTCTTTACCGACTCCATAGAACTAATATCAATCCCAACATGTTCTTTTTTCGGATCCCACTTATTCTTAAAAACATCAAATTCAACAGCAACAAACGGGTTTCCACTAGAGTTCAGCGCCTGGTTATCACTAGTGAGTCCTAATGTGCCACTACTCGTGACATTATCAGGAATTCTGGACCCGTTTGGTGCAAGAAAGAAAGCAAGTCCATCACCATACCTAGAACTATTAAGAGAATTGATCGTGAAAGTAAACCTGGTTGAGAAGTCGCTGAGGTTCCGTGAACCATGGTCCCAAAGATGAAAAGGTTCAGAATAAGTAGCTCGACCAATGCTAACTGATGCACTAACATTACGTTGGTTTGTAGTGAGTTGGATTGCATTGTTTGAAGGGTACGCATCTCGTTCATATATTATATCTCCATCATTTGGGCTGAAACCATTTTTCTGAAATGATAACGCGGCGGCATAAGGAAGTGTATGAATGAGTATGATGGTGGTAATGAGTAAATAAACCATAGCCATGTTTGGAAGAAGGTTTTAGAGTACTAATGGCATGCACCATATACTGGCTATGTTGGACTTGTAAGGTTTAGCCAGCAACACTCAACTCAGTCAACCATTGATTAAAGAAAATGCTGTGTTTCTCTTTTTTTTTTTCTTGGTAATTTTGAAATAGTCAGTCACATGAAGCCGGCTAAATTAGCTGTACTTTAACTTTCAAATGTAGTGATTTTGTATTTGCATATATGGATTTTAACATTATAATGATGCCAAAAAATTGGCAAAAACAAACACATTTGGTGACTTGTGAATGTTATTTACAAATAAGAAAATCAGAGGCAACAAAGTGCACTCTAGTTTAAAGAATGGTTTACTTACTATATATGACATCTTATAATAACTATGGAAAGAGACTCGTTGGCATCGATGATCTCAAACCGACCGCTCTCGTGATCAACATGCGTGTGGTAAATTGTGCAACGTCATTATTAGAGAGGCTGTTAAACATTAACTCGTGTGAATACGAGGGTTTGTTTTGTTTTTAACAAATTTGTTATAAAAATTTTAGTGATGTTGATGGTAAATGAATGTTATTTCCAAAAATTACAAGAAAAGAAAGTTAACAGTTGTCTACAAAATGGCAAGTGTTGAACTAGTCATTAGTTGGCTGGTTACAGTTATTATAGTTCAAAAACAAACCACTCCGTTTTACTTTTTGTATGGAGTATATTATTTGTATCGACATAGTTACTCATAGTTACTCACAAAGTTGCAATCATTAGTTGGATGATAAAATGTTTATGCCTGGAAAACAAAATAAAACCCGCTATTTAATAATGGATCAAATTGTTTTCTCATACATACAAACAATCAATTGCCGTGCAAAAAAAAAAAAAAAAAAAAAAAAAAAAAAAAAAAAAAAAAAAAAAAAAAGACATACAAACAATCAATTAGCATTACAATTGGAGGACTTTCATAAACTCAGAGCCGGCTGGAGTGCTAGTCTGCTAGACCATCAAGTCGGTAAAGTAAAGGCTTTAGGCAAGGACAGTGCCAAAGAAAGAGTATTGTTTGGAATGTATTTGCTTCTCTGTTCTCCTTATGAATCCACGCAGCAAGCAGCAGTGACCAATATAAGTGAGGACGTCCGTATATTTATTTCCAATAATGTCGTTGAGTTTACTTCAAAATAAACCAATACTATAATGAAGGCTTCTTAAACATGCTGCAGTTAACAGCAACTTATCATATTGCTGTTGCATCTGATCTTATACTTCATCACAATAGTTGCAGCTCTAACAATGAAATATTCTCATGTTACTAAACCATCTCTTCAAAAATGGTCAATTTCAAGTTCGGTAAATCACCAATGTCCTCCTAAACCAACAATTTCATGTTCTTCATTTGATGAAATGCAGCAGCGGAAGGCAGCTGGTAGCTAAAATCAATATACGCCTTTTTAATCTAACATTGAATACCAATGTTCCTTTCAAAACATACAAAGTTCAGTCACAACTTTGCTAATAGTACAGTTAGACATGAATGCAGTTGAATTTGAGGTAAAAGCAACAACTCGTTTTCAATTCTGGTTCAATAAAATCTGTAAATGTAATAACGATTTTAGCATTAACAAAAGTTACTTTTACTGGGTGTTTGTTTAAGCTTACGTTTTGGCTTATGAGTTTATGTGATTTCGGATTATGTCTAATACCAACTTTTCCAGCTTATTTTGAAACTTAAAGGCTTATATAACCCTATTATGGTATACAACTTATACGTTTCAAACTATGCCAAAAACTGAGTTTGTGAATTATTAGCAGGAACCACATAAGCTCACAAGCCAGGTAATAAAAAGCTTTAAAGGGTGTTTGTTTTAAGGTTATATGTGGCCCTATTAACTTCCTTCATTTTAGCTCACATTTCATTCATAAGCCTCAATTTTAGACTTATTTTGACGCTTATGAGCTTATATTTCATAAGCCCCAATTTTTGGCTTATTTCAACATTTATGAGCTTACATTTCATATGCCCTAATTTTAAGCTTATTTTGACACTTATGAGCTTATATAAGATCGTTAGACATAAGCTAAAATCAAATAAGCTCATAAACAGCTCACATATAATTATCCAATTTGTCAATCAACACAATACATAAAGCTCATAAAATAAAACAAGATCTAAAATTCATTCATTAAACACATCTTCAATTCAACTACACAACAATACCAAAACCTAACACAAGGATAAACCAGATCTAATCCATCTAACCAAACACCCCCTAATTCATCTAACCCCCGAACCCATAAAGAGTCCTTCCTTGTCTCTTCAAAGCATAAACAACATCCATAGCAGTCACAGTCTTCCTTCGAGCATGCTCAGTGTAAGTCACCGCATCTCTAATCACATTCTCCAAAAATATCTTCAGAACGCCACGTGTCTCTTCATAAATCAACCCGCTTATCCTCTTCACTCCGCCTCTTCTCGCCAACCGCCTTATCGCTGGCTTAGTGATCCCCTGGATGTTGTCACGAAGCACCTTACGGTGTCGTTTTGCTCCGCCTTTACCTAATCCTTTTCCTCCTTTCCCTCTTCCTGACATTTTTTATAAACTTTTTTTTTTAAATAAAAGATGGTTGTGATTTGTGATGATGAGTGGAGTGAAGTGGGTGGGTGTTTTTTATAGTGGTTTTTGTTTGTGTTTGTTGAGGTGAGGTGTGTTTTGGTTCGTTGGATTTGGGGGTTGGGAAATGATGTGGAGCGTTGGATGGTGATCCGTGTGAGGGTGAAAGGAGTGGTGTTATTGGTTGGTTTGTGAGGGTGCGGATTGTTGGATTTAGATGGTGATAAAATAAAATGTTTGGGCTTGGGTCTTTTGGGAATGTATACGAGAGTTTGGGCCTAATGCACTATACACCTATACATTATAAGTTTATAACTTGCTCAATTTCATGTTATACTACAATCTAATCAATTAGAGCATTGGGTACAATTGAGCCGTGGATGTGATGCCGTGGGAAATTTTTGCTACCACGTCACCAGAAATCCCACGGCACCACATTTCAGGGGTATCTGTTGGCACCAGAATTTCTGGTGCCGTCAGATAAATTTATTTTATTTTTTTTTTCTTTTGCTTAAATTAAAATATATACAATATAAACTAAATAAACCTCATTAACATGTGATCTTTTTTTTAATAACTAATGACAATTTATAACAATTTTAGTAGTAACTCGTTAGACCAAAAAATGAATCAAATGTTATTGGGCTTTCTAACAATGTATGAGCAATTGGGCTTCAAAGAACTAATTTATATACAAACAGCCATAGCCTATAGGGTTTCACCTCCTACTTTTTGTCTCGCCTCCATCAACAAACCTGCAACAACAACAAAAGCAAGAGCAACGTCAACAACTCAACGTGATAATCAGATAATTTGTGTCAAAACGCAGCCCCAAATACACTCGATATATATATATATATATACACACACACACACACACGATGGCGCAGCGCCGATGGGACGGCGCCAGATGCGATGGCGCGAGGGACGGTGTGGTGCGCCGTCGGCCAAAATGGGCTAGTGGCCATGGCACCACCGTACCCCAAGTTATAACTTGATCATCTTATAAATATATAATTACACGTTATGTTACATCTTGTTCAATTTCACATTATTAGAGCATGCACAATAGAAACACGGGTTAAAGTTTAACACAATGTCACGTTAGCGCCAAATCAGCTTTAACTCACAAAAAAACACCTCCAATCATAATTCAACGTTAACTCAACAACAATTTGCAAAAACACCCCTTCATTTAGGGGGGAAGTGAATTTTTTTTTTTTTTTTTTTTTTTTTTTTTACAAACACCACCTTAACGCTGAGTTAAGGAGTTAACACGGCTTTAACGTCGAGACATGCATTGGTTAACTCGCCTTTAACGCGAGTTAAAGGCCTCTTAACGCCGGATGTGCATGACAAATGTGCACGCTCTTAGTGCACTCGATATGGCAAGTTATAGTCTTGTAACTCAACCTTATGGCTTGACACAATACCGTTCCATCACGTTATAAGTTCTTGCGCCAAATTTACCAGTCGAGTTCTATGGTTAAAGTTCTTGCGCCAAATTTACCAGTCGGCATAGCAAAATGTAATAGATCATCTTATAAATTCAACCTAAGATTAACTTTCATTGTGTTTGGCAAAACTAATTTGAGTTGTTTGTACTAAAAAAAGATTTACTAACGTGTAATTGTAGCAATAATAATGTGTAGTATTTCAATTGATTTTCTTTACTTGTTTTAGCTCAATATCATTAAGTCAAGCTATCTCTTTTTGTTTTCATGCCAAACTTAGTTATATATACGCTTACAAGCTGAGAATTTATTGTATATTTAGTTTGTACATACAATGCAATATATTCAAATGTATATTAAATTGCCAATTATCATTTAAACTTTTTTGTTACATAGTATTAACGAGTGGGTGAACCCACGCATTGCTGCGTGAGTGTCGTGCTCATGTATGTCTATAAAAGACCAAAGGTGCAATATACATGGATGAAAAGAGTACGCCTTTTGTATATCAACCCATGTATGAATAAGTTCAATACATATATTATATCAGGTCCACGTGTACAGAAAAATTAGTGTTGCAGGTTAAGTTCAAACAAAAAAAACCGTTATCAAATTATATATGGCAGTATTAGAACGCGTACTTGCGACAGTCAAGATTACGATGTGCGTCATCCTTGGAATCATCCAACGCACATCTCCAGTACCTTTGTCCGGATGGGATGCATCATTTCTTCCATTTCCTGAAGCATGAAGCAGTATTATATTCGCTCAACACAAAGGTTCACAGATTATTATCAGACGTCGACGGATGTTTCCCTGGAAATGCACAACCTTTTAGCCACAAGAAAAAAAAATGACATCTATTTTGTATGCATGTTATGTATAAAAGTTTACTTGATGTCGATGCACAATGATTCAAAACTGGAAAAGTCAAACATACTAAGAACTAACAATGGTTTTGACGATATCTAGCATATCATTTTGTTTTGGACGAAACATCCCAAGCTTTCCTTTAAGTTGACTTATCTGCTATTGATCCACCACCACTCCTATGGCAAAGATCAGACTTCCATTTCTTGCTGCAGCAAATGGTTTAAAACCTGTCATTTATTCAGGAAAAAAAAAACAAAACAAAAACAGTTGTCTGTTGTTAGGTTTGTGTTTGGACATTTATTTGCTATGACATTATTACATCTTGTCACATACACTTGGTTTGATATTTCAACTATCTTGTACTACTCTAACATTTATATAATCTTATAGTGAGCTAAAAGCCATATCTATTATAAGCCCTTCGCAATATCTAGTGATAATAGATGTTTTATCCATGTAGTAGTTTCAATGTTATGTAAGCGTTGTTTTTAATACCTAGTTGCATATCTTCTTTTATACTTTCAGCCTCAGCTAGGGCAATTCTGTGCAGTCTCTCGGCTTCTTGAGTAGTCTAATACAGATTCAGTTTAAAAGAATAATAACTTTTGTTGACTATATCAGCACCCTAATTTGCTTATTGAAAACTGCATACTTAGCACCTAAGTAACACCGATAGGATCACTTATAAGATGCCTAATAGAATGAAAGAATTTCGCTTTATATCCCGATTTGATAAGGATAACGTGGGTGCTTTTGAAGATATCAATGAAGAGGATAAGAAAAAGGGCATGGACTATGTATAGAAAAAGATGAGTCTTTTCTATAAAGATTGCTTGACTCTAGAACCAAAGTATAAAGTTGATAAGAAATTTGCCAATAGGATGATAGGAGCGATTGAGAAAAAGGTGATTGGTTTCTACAAAGAATATTTACAATCAGAGAGTGGAACCAACGATGAGGTCACATAGTAACTCATGACCTTGAGTCTAGCTACAAGACTCGTAAATAAAGAAAAGCGCTTTTTGGGAGGCAACCCATGTTTTGTGTGATTTTATTTTGTTTGTTTGTTATTTATTTCCGTATGCATGCTTTATTTTTATTGTTGGTAGATCATGTTTCTAAACTAAAAAGTGGAAATACTTTACTTTGATTGTTTTGGCCTAGTCTTAACTCCACCTAAAGGTATTTTTGCAAAAGATAAGTGTAAGGGGAAACCCCAAATATGTTTTTAAGAAACAAACCGATCATGATTCTCCACAATATTAAGTGAACATGTATATTCGTATTTGTTAGAGTCAAATGCTTGTATCGAGTCATAATGAAGTTTTGCAGGATTTTCCAGGAAGTAGGACCAAGTTTTTCCAGAAATTTTCCGGAAACTTAACATAAGAATTTCTGCAGGTCACTTCTGACGGCGTCACGAGTTTACTCTTGACGGCGTCACGTGTAAAAATCTGAAAATTTTACAAGTTTTGTTTTTCTAACGGAATCTTAAAGTTTTTGTTGAATTATTAAGTTTTATAATCTCCAGGAAATCTGCAAACTTCATTCCACAAGCATTATATCTTACTTTGTTTTCTAGGATTTAGAACTTATGTATATTGCCGCCGGTTTTATGCGAGGTTGCTTTGTTTGTTTTCTCAGGATTTACAGGTTATGTATGACAAGAAGATGATTTATTATTCTGGAAGGGAAGCTTTGATTGTTCATTTTCTTGGAGGAAGATCTAACCTGGCCACCTTATTATCTATACCGAGCGAATCAGGGGAGTATTTGATTTCATTCTTTTTACTTATTTCACTTTTACATTCTTTACTTGAACATTGGGGACAATGTTCATCTTAAGTGTAAGAGGAGGGTAAAATGATGATACCTTACATATACACTTTCGCTTGAGTTTGTTTTGTTTGATGGTAGATGTGTAATAAAATTATGAGAAATACTTGTTAGTGCAATTTTAGCGCCAAATTTAAATTTTTTTACAACATTTAGGAGTGAAACTTTAGCCATAGCAAGCGTCTCATAGATAGGAGATTGTATGACTAGCACATAACCGTACTTTCAGAAAAATTTTCCACCCAAATATGTGAGGTTCGCCTTTAGATTTGATAGGAAAAGCATTTACTATTAGTGCTTATGAGTGTACCAGTAGCATTTAGATTCTAGAACTTGCGTTAGTTATGCATCCCAAGACCGCTAGTGAGACTACATTCGTGTAGTAGGATTTACTACATGATAAGAGGCATTAGGATCACCCTTGTGTTAAACCCGTATCATAATTACTTGACCATTTAAGTCATATTACTTGGCTAGTTAAGTCAACTAATTTTTCCCGCACCTTAGCGTTGTACTCATTTTTAGTACACGAAACCCCTAGTACACCCCTCCGAGCCTATCTTTTCGTTTCTAACTTTAAGCATTTTACTTAAAGGAAGAATTTGTTACACCCCACTTAAATGTACACCCAAATCGCCTTAGCCTTCCGTGTATGCACTCATCTTTAGTGCATTATTGTTATTTGTTAAACCCTAAATTAATTATCTAATTGATTACATGGTTGCTAAGTCGAGTCATATCCTTGTACATATTATTTTGGGACGATTGGGACTCATGGGTAAAGTACTTATTTATGGAGTAATGGGGAAGAACATCATATATTACCCCCTATGTATGTTAATCTTAAAAGTACTCCAAGTGTTTTGATTTTCTTAATTCGAGTCATTAGATTAGTTTATTGTAGAGTATGTAAAGATTCAAGTGTAAGGGAAATGTTCATTCCCTATGATGTATTATTTTAGATGGTAGGGTAAGAGTGTATGAAAAAAAAAAAAAAAAAAAAAAAAATCAAGAAAAAGAAAAAAAAAATAGAAAAAAAAAGAAAAGAGAAAAAACATACGGACTACCATCCCTTTTTATTTTATGTTCATTTTATGTTTTTGTTATTTTTCATTTATTAGCTTAAATCGAGTCTAGTCTTGGCTTAGCAACGCCATATTGTACATGTAATTAACCAAGATTGTTAACTCGCCACCAGTAAAGACTGCCTATATCCAACAAAACCGTGTATTTCATATCCCTACACCTAATGTTACAACCCTTTAAAAGACCTCTTTGATAGTTTATCCTAGGTGCTTACTGATGCGTGGGAATCGCAACAGGTTTTACCTCTCGAGGGATCTCGAGAAGCTTACAACCCCCACCAGGCAGTGTACCTGATCGTTGTAGTATAGTATAGTGACAAGTACCGGGGGATTGATCGTTCAGCTTAGGAATAGTATCGCTAGGATTAGAAAACCTAAATACTAGTTCTAAAGGTGAGGGATGAATATTTTTGTGTTTTTATATTTTTTATAAAGCAATTTAAAATCTCGGGTTTTGGAAGAATGGGTGGAATTAGTTGCTATTCAACTAACCCAAAACTAAGATGCAATCAAAATAAAATACTAAAAATGAAAATAAACTAAATTATACTAAAGTTGTGAGCAGTAATTGGAGAAAATGTGTTTACTTAGATTTCACTACTCCCTAGATATCTTTTACACGTTAATTACTTGTTATAATTGCATGGATGACGAATCGTATTCCTTAATACCATTCATGGGGTGGCACACATAACTCCCCAATTCTATGAGCTCTTATCTCCTCCTACACCATGCCCAGCACAACTATAGGGATTGTAAACAGTGGCTCATGCATTAAATACAACCAATAAAGACCTAGTGCGCGTTGGTTCATGTTTCTTAAGACGTTCAAGCATGTTACCAATTGGAAATCTACCAGCTTTCTTAAGCCTAACATATAAATCATTCATCAAAGACAAGAATAAATAAGTAATAAACACATAATCAACATCTAGGTTTCATTAGATCTAAGCAAACACAAAAGAGATCTAGCCTAGCATGATAGAATTAAGACAAGAACATGATATAGACAACCAACGCATAGACATATTGATTGAATTAGAAGAACACTTATCTTGATTAATCATGCAAGGTATCAAGGGGTTGGAACCCTTGAAAAACCTGTAAAGTTACACCAAAATCGTACTTAGGGTTTCTCCCAAAACTTTTTTCTTTAAATGTGAAAAATTAAAAAACTATATATAGAAAAATAGGTTTGACGGCGTCAAGAGTAATCTTGTGACGCCGTCACCTCGCCGCCAAAACAATCATCGAACTGCCTAGATCTACTTCTGACGCTGTCAAGATTTATATACTTCCAGGCCGTCATGACTCTTTTACTCTTGACGTCCTTCCCACGTAACGCCGTCAAATCTGTTATGGGTAGTCATGAAAATTCATAAAATTTGCTCTTGACGCCGTCAAGGTGTTGCTCTTGACGCCGTCACCTACTGTTCCCAGCATGGAAAATTAAGACTTTGGCGTTTTCTTCACTTTTATGCTCCAAAAACGTCCGAATTGCTTCCTTTTCCAGATTTCACTCCCAAAGTACCTAAAATCACAAAAGGAACGATTTAGGGCAATATTTGATCAAATAAATTCGAATTCGGGCTTAAATGACCCCCTAAAAACGGATCATTTTTCGCCTCATCACTTACGCCATGTGGTGGAGGTTTGATCCTTTCCCAAGCCTATGGTAATCTATTTTGCTATGACAGGTAGTGAGAGATATCTTCCGTTTCCATATTGTAATTTATACCTTATTACACCCGAGAGAGGTGAGTATCTAAATACTATTTGTGAGGTGCTAGTATATGACCTCCGTGCTTGTCTTTGGTCTTTAGTGGAACGATTATTTGTTGTAATTACTTTTATATTAGTGTTAAATGACCCCTAACTTGTATTTTGATTAGAATAAAAGCGCATTTACTTGAGGACAAGCAAATCTCAAGTGTAAGGGTATATGATGAGGCGAAAAATGAACCACTTTTAGGGGGTCATTTAAGCCCGGAATTGAAATTATTTGATCAAATATTGCCCTAAATCGTTCCTTTTGTGATTTTAGGTCCTTTTGGAGTGAAATCTGGAAAAGGAAGCAATTCAGACGTTTTTGGAGCATTAAAGTGAAGAAAACGACAAAGACTTAATTTTCCAAGCTGGGAACAGTGTGTGACGGCGTCAAGAGCATTTCCTGACGGCGTCAAGAGTAAATTTCATGACGGCCCAGTACAGAAATGAAGGCGTCACAAGGAAGAGCGTCAAGAGTTAAATGTGTGACGGCATGGAAAAGCTTAATACATGACGGCGTCAGATGTAGATCAAGGCAGTCTGAGAATTCTTTTGGCGGCGAGATGACGGCGTCACAAGGTTGTTCTTGACGCCGTCAGCCTCAATTATCTATATATAGTTTTCTAATTTTCATTCATAAAAAAGGAGAGAAGTTTGGAAAAACCCTAAGGCCGAACCATATACGAATTTTACGGGTTTTTCAAGGGTTTTCAGCCCTTGAACCCTTACATGTGTAATTGAGATAAGTGTTATTTTAATTCAATCAATATGTCTATGTGTTGGTTGTCTATATCTTGTTCTTGTCTTGATTCCACCATGTTGGGCTAGATTTATCTTGTGTTTGCTTAGATCTAATGAAACCTATATGTTGATTATGTGTTGATTACTTGTTTATGGTTGTATTGGATGAATGATTTCAATGTTAGGCTTAAGAAAACTAGCAGATCTCCAATTGGTAACATGCTTGAACGTCTTAGAAAACATGAACCGATGTGTACTAGGTTTTATTGGTTGTATTTAATGCATGAGTAAATTCTAATGATCCCATGTTAGGAGCTTCTTAGCCGGCTCGACATAGGAGTGAAGTAGGCACTCATAGGATTGGGTAGTTAAGTACGCCACCCCATAAATGGTATTAAGGAATACAATCAGTCATCCACGCAACTATAACAAGTAATTAATGTGTAAAAGATATATAGGGAGTAGTGAAATCTAAGTAAACACATTTCTCCACTTATTGCTCACAACCTTAGTTTAATTTAGTTTTATTTTCATTTTTAGTATTTTATTTTGATTGCATTTTAGTATTGGGTTAGTTGACTAGCAACTAATTCCGCCCAAATCCTTTAAACCCGAGATTTTTACTTGCTTTCTAAAAAATATAAAAATACAAAAATAATCATCCTTCATCTCTAGAACTAGTATTTAGGTTTTCTAATCCTAGCGACACTATTCCTAGCTGAACGATCAATCCCCCGGTACTTGTCACTATACTATACTACAACGATCAGGTACACTGCCTGGTGGGGGCTGTAAGCTTCTCAAGATCCCTTGAGAGGTAAAGCTTGGTGCAATCCCTACGCTACCACTGAGTTCAATGTGGAAAGTTGAATATTTAGTGGACTGGAGCACATGTTTTATTGTCATCCCAAGGTTGTGCTTAGAACCTGCTGGAAAAGGAGGATGAAGTCTTTACTTCTCAATGGTAAATTTCTTTGAAAAAGTGCTAAGCAGGAGCTTGAATAAAGAGGAACCACCTATGTAAATGTTGAAATTTTGCCGCTTGAGGAAGGTTTTGACTTTTAGCTTTTACAACATTTATAAATTGGATATGGACACATGGCTTGTATAGTGTCAGGAGTATTTAAGTGTTTGAAAATGGATGTGTATTTTATCTTCGAGTATTCAAATGGATTGAAGGGTTCAATTCTTTATAACACCCTGATTCTCGAATATTTAAAACGTATAATGTACTAAGATGAGAATTCAATCTTCAAGATATTTTCATTTATGCATATGTTTTGTTTTGTATTTAATTTTCATGTAAAGGAAGTGAACTAAATTTGGGGAGGATTGTTGGAAAATTTAATGCACTTGAGGGATCAATTCACACCTGGTAATGGGTTTGGAGGTACGGAATGTACACCTATTAGGTCCCTGAATACCCTGATTCAATAGTGGTTATGCAGAGTTTCTACTGCTAGTGTTTCTGCTGGTCGTTTCTGCTGGTAGTGTTATGTTTCTGCTGGTCGTTTCTGCTGCTAGTGTTACGTTTCTGCTGCTAGTGTTAATACTAACAGTTCTAATGTACTGCTCATTTTAACCACTGATTGCTGCTATTTTGGAAACTATTATGATATAATTAATGGGCCGTTAATTATACATAATTTCATGGGCTAGGGTTTGAGTAATCTCTATTATAAATAGAGGTCATAACATAATTGCATGGAGATATACAACATACAAACCCTAAACACTTGAATACGAATCACTTCGTCTTATCCCATAAAGATATTCGTGTAACCCAGGCATAGGGTTGAATAGTTTTTATTGAAAAGTGATAACATGATTTCAAGTGAATATTTAGTACTCATTGATTATCTATACCATGATCTAGAAAACCCTAAATTCACCAACAATTAACCAGCCACAAACTAATTCATGTAAAGATATACCACCTAAAAGATTTTTCCCTCCTTTGAAAGGGTAACTAGATGTTCTTTAGCAACATTATTGTCCGCATCAAGATGGATTAGCTTACAAGAGCTTGAAATTTTAAAATAAGCTAGCTTCTAATATAAACTTTAAAACTTATAAAACTTGAAAAGCTATTTTATTATTATTATTATTTTTTTTAAGAACAGATACTTGAAGTAGTTTTGTAAAATATGAAAGCTTTTTGAAATGCCCGTAATATCTTTGTTGGAATGTTTTTTTTTTTTTTTTTTTTCGTCATTTTGCATCAATAAGCTAAAGCTTTAACTATTTTTTTTGTTTGTTTTTGTTTTTGTTTTTTTTTTTTTTTAATTTTTTATTTTTAACATAAAGCTTTAACTAGTTTGATAAATATATACAGTATCTATACTACTATACTAGAAAGGTGCCCGCGCGATGCGGGGGCGGATTATTGGGGTGAAGAGGAGGGAGGTGGGGTGGTGGAAAATGGTTGTTGGGGTGGTTGTTGAGGTGGTTATAAATTGTCGGGGGTGGTTGTTGAAGTTGTTATAAATTGTTGGGGGTGATTGTTAGGGTGGTTGTTCCTATAATTAGTAAGTAAAAGTCTGAATTTTTAAGCCTTTCTAATTATAGAATAGTCCCAAATACATTATATAGTAGTATAGATAAAGCATTGCTCCACTAAAAATTAAATAAGGAGCTCCAATTATAAAGTAACATATGTCACTTCAAATAAAAAAATCAAAATTATTTTCAAATTGAAATATCTTTAGATCTATTTATTTTTTTAATTATCTAATTTCACCATATTTTAAAAATTTTGTTCTCTTTAATTCAACATCTATTTTGATATATTTTTATAAGTTTTAAGTTTTTGCATTTTTAATTGGTTATTTAGATTGAAATTTTTACAAATTTAAAATTTATTTGAATCAATACAAACTTGCTTCATCAAAATTATAACTCTTGGGAGAGTGTTTGACGGGTAAAAAATTGTGAGAGTCTTTATGCGAGAATAATAATGTCATGGGAAAGTTACGAGAAACCCAAACAAACACATACAACAAACACATATACTTTTGGATTATTGTGTAACGAATTCACTAAGCGGGAAATTGTGAGAGAGTTGAATTAGCAATTCATTCATTATATTTCTATTATAACTATATTTTTTCGCCGCCGCTGTGCGCAAGTATCCGACTAGTATAAATAAAAGCTACGACTCCAATTTCAATTACTTTCGTGAAACATACTTTATCCTATAACTTAATAAGGTCCAACTTTAATTTTACCGTAGCTTCACTAATTTCACCAAAATTAAACTTGGACTTGTAAGAAAAACAACTCGACGTATGTGACCCGAAGTCGAAATTGTGACGGTGTGAAGTGAAGTCGATAAGACGAGTTAGGAAATAAAAAAAGAAAAAGAAAAAGAAGATAACGGTAGCTCCACGGAGGCACTAGAAAGTTCGACACCTGCTTTTTTATTATTTTCGTAATAATAAATCATTTCATTTCCACAACGAAAACCCTAAACCCTTCCTTATTCAGATCATCACTCTCTCAATCTCTTTTTCATTCATTTTTGCTTCTGGCGATTAATTAATGGCAACCGCCGCCTTACTCCGATCTCTTCGCCGATCTGCTCCTCTTTCATCCTTCAAATCTGTATGCTCCTTTTCTTTTTTTACAAATTTATTTTGTTCTTTTAGTCGGTTATTTTTATTATAATCTATTCGGTTACTACATGCGGTATGAAATTCAGCTTTTCATTTCGGTAGGTGTTTGTTTAACCTTATTTATGGGCTTATGAGCTCATCTGGTTTCACCTTATGTTATTATTATTATTTTTTTTGCTCTGGGACTTATGGGCTTGGGGGTTGTTTGTTTAAGCTTATCTTGGCTTATATCTTACTGCCTCAATTTTCCTGCTTATTTTGAAACTTGTGGGCTTATATAGTAAGTTTATTATGATATTATAAACTTTTAAAACTAAGCCGGAAAATTGGGGCTTATCAAATATAAGCCGAAATCCAAATAAGCTCATTAGTCCACATATAAGCTTAAACAAACACCACCTTATATAACTTTATTATGTCATAACAAACACATTTAAGCCGACAAGTTTTAAAATAATCCAAAAAATTGAACTTATGAAACATATGCCGGAAGCAGATAAACTCATAAGCCCATGGATAAGCTTAAACAAACACCTCCTTATATAACTTTATTATGTCATAACAAACATATTTAAGCCGACAAGTTTTAAAATAATCCGAAAAATTGAACTTATGAAACATATGCCGGAAGCAGATAAACTCATAAGCCCACGGATAAGCTTAAACAAACACCTCCTTATATATGTTTTGCGTGTTATATTGATTTTTATTTAAGTTTCATTATGTTTATGACTTTTTTGATATTCTCATGTCCTGTGTTATTTATATGTTTTCTGTGCGTTATAGATGATGTATTTGTTGTAGACTTTAAACGAATGAATTGCGAAAATGTGTGAATAGTTTTGTTGTTGTCGAGATATAAGTAGCAAATATAAATGGTTACACCTATACAACAACATACCAACACCCGATATTGGAGCAAACTAACTGTCGGGGTGTGGCAAATGACATCTTTATTTTCGGCTTTTCCGAGAGTTAGTTTGGTGCTGTTCAGGGTGTTGATTTGCCGCTGATGTTATAATGGAAGCGTGTTGTCTAGTGTTCAATATTGAGTTCTTTTTTTTTGGTTCTAGATTTTCTGTGCTGGTTACAGATGAAATACGCATTTGGTTTGTAGAGTACGCAGAGGATAATAGACAAATCTTGAGGATATGTATTGAATGTTTGCATAATCGCTGTTTTGAGTTTTACGTTATTGAATCTTAAAAAAATGCTTGAATAGTTTTGCTACAGATCTTTGATTTTACAATATTTAGTATAATCTAGGCGCATACGTATTTAGTGTTCCATAAATATGTTGCAGATGCTAGATTTGAAATAGTATTCAACAAGTTTCGTTGTTGTAGGTCAGTTTGCTGTTATGGCATACTTGGTGATTCTTTTTGTTAGAACACTTCATTATATGACTAGTACCTTGACTTGTTACTAGTAAACGACATGGGGTGTTTTTATGTGAAATTTTGTCCTCCTTGTGATGATTCTTTGTTGTAAAGAGTACTACTTTTATAAGAAAGTGCGTCTTCACTTTTTTTTTTTTTTTTTTTAGGTTTCTTGTTCTGCATAAAAAACCTTATGATATCAGTTTTTGAATGTAATGATATGAATGTTTGTGCAGCTAAGTGGATCCAAATCATCATGTGCTGGGTCACAGTTGAGCCACAAGTTAGGTGTAATTTCTAGGCCATTTTGGTAAGTAGATTATGCCTGTTACTACATATCTTGTTAGTAATATTATCTTTTTCATTTTATAATCCTTATATGCTATGTAGCTCGAGACCTCTTGGGAATGAAGTTATCGGGATTGACTTGGGTACCACAAACTCATGTGTTGCAGTTATGGAAGGAAAGGTAAGACTAACACGTTTTCTTTTGGAAGGTTATGCATAGTTTACATGTAATAACTGATAGATAAGATTCTTATTCTTGATGCCTTTTTTTTTTTATGCAGAGTGCAAAAGTTATTGAAAATTCTGAAGGATCACGCACAACTCCATCAGTTGTGGCATTCAACCAAAAAGGAGAGCTAATTGTGGGTACCCCGGCTAAACGTCAAGCAGTAACTAACCCTACCAACACTGTGTTTGGAACAAAACGATTGATTGGAAGACGATTTGACGACCCACAAACACAGAAAGAAATGGGAATGGTCCCATACAAGATTGTCAAGGCTCCAAATGGAGATGCGTGGGTTGAGGCAAATGGGCAGAAATATTCTCCAAGCCAGATAGGTGCATTTATTCTTACTAAGATGAAGGAGACTGCTGAAGCTTATCTTGGAAAGACAATTAATAAAGCTGTTATTACTGTGCCGGCTTATTTCAACGATGCCCAAAGGCAAGCGACTAAGGATGCTGGGCGGATTGCTGGTCTTGATGTGCAGAGAATCATCAATGAGCCGACAGCTGCTGCTCTTTCATATGGACTAAACAACAAAGAGGGTCTTATTGCTGTGTTTGATCTTGGTGGGGGAACCTTTGATGTTTCTATCTTGGAGATATCAAATGGTGTTTTTGAGGTATGAAATGTTTAAGATTTTGTGGCTTTTAAAAACTTTCAAATAAGCAAGTACGGATGTGCTTATTTTTGCATAACATAAGCCAATAAGCCCAGAATATGCAACCTAATTCCCGGTCAGCATTTTGGTCTTTTTGGGCCGTTGCATATTAGGTGACAAATTTTGGTCGATTTCGGTTATGGTGTAACCAACTTTTAGGTTAGAAAAGTTGTTAGCTCTTATAAAAAACTGGATGGTGGGTGAATACCCAAGGTTGCTGTAATATTGGCGTTTTTGGGTAGACACATGAGAAAATAAAGTTAATATTTTCAGAAGTTAATGATGATAGCTGCCATCTCATCACCTTAAATCGAATACTGTGAAAGTTGGCTGCCCAAAACCTTGTTTTTTGACGTCAATTGTTTTTCTGGTTTAAAGAACGTTGATTACCTTGAGTAGAAATTTGACCAAACATGCAATTAGCTCTTTTTCTTTTACTAATTGATGTGCAATAACATGGTGTTTGTATAGGTTAAATCAACAAATGGTGATACTTTTCTTGGAGGAGAGGACTTCGATAATACTATGTTGGAATTCTTGGTTAGTGAATTTAAGAAAACAGAGGGAATTGATTTGTCAAAAGACAAGCTTGCTCTTCAGAGACTTAGGGAAGCTGCTGAGAAAGCTAAGATCGAACTATCATCAACAACCCAAACTGACATAAACCTGCCGTTCATCACAGCTGATGCATCCGGTGCAAAGCATCTGAACATCACCCTCACTAGATCAAAGTTTGAGGCTTTGGTTAACCACTTGATCGAAAGAACCAGGAGCCCATGCAAAAACTGTCTCAAGGATGCGGGAATCACAACCAAGGAGGTTGACGAGGTTCTTCTTGTGGGAGGAATGACCCGTGTTCCTAAGGTTCAGGAAGTTGTTACAGAAATCTTTGGGAAGACCCCAAGCAAAGGGGTGAATCCTGATGAAGCCGTTGCCATGGGTGCAGCTATTCAAGGCGGTATTCTTCGTGGTGATGTTAAAGAGTTGCTTCTTCTTGATGTCACTCCTCTATCTCTTGGTATCGAGACACTTGGCGGCATTTTCACCAAGCTTATTAGTAGGAACACCACAATCCCGACAAAGAAAAGTCAGGTGAGAACATAAATTTCTTGAATGTTTCTAGATTATTGCAATTACTGTGATGTGATGCATACATCTGGTCTGGATTTTTATGCTAATACTCTTTATTTTGCAATCTTTGTACACACCGTCTTGTAGTTGTGTACACCATAAAATAAGTATAATTTCTGTGCCACTCGTTTTCAGTTGGGTTTACTCGAAACAGTATTTTATCATTTTAAGAATATATTATTCCGTAAATTAAGTTTGCTACTGAATAATAAATGTAACATTTTAGAGAAATTACATGATTTTAATAATATAATTATCTAGGAGGTTTTATGCGTTTAAGTACACTTTGCTTAACTTTTGACCCATTTGACACGTTAGAGATTGCTGTTTGCAGGTATTTTCAACAGCAGCAGACAATCAGACTCAGGTGGGCATCAAAGTGCTGCAAGGAGAGCGTGAGATGGCAAGTGACAACAAGCTCCTGGGAGAGTTTGAACTTGTGGGCATTCCTCCTGCTCCAAGAGGCATGCCGCAGGTAGAAGTAACATTTGACATCGATGCCAATGGTATCGTCACAGTCTCAGCCAAAGACAAAGCCACTAATAAAGAACAACAAATCACGATTAGATCATCTGGAGGTCTCTCCGATTCTGAGATCGAGAAGATGGTCAAGGATGCTGAGCTTCATGCCCAGAAGGATGCTGAAAGGAAGGCACTTATTGATGCCAAGAACAACGCTGACACCACTATTTACAGTGTCGAGAAGAATCTGAACGAGTACAAAGACAAACTTCCGGCTGACGTTGTTTCTGAGATTGAAACCGCAGTTTCAGATTTAAGGAAAGCTGCTGGTGGAGAGGATGCTGCTGAGATTCAAGCAAAGATAGATGCTGCAAATAAGGCACAGTCGAAGATTGGACAACACATGCAGGGTGGTTCAGGTTCAGGTGGTGATGGATCGAGTGGAGGGTCAGAAGGTGGCAATCAAACACCAGAGGCAGAATATGAGGAGGTCAAGAAGTAGATCTGTCTTCTGGTGAGTTTACAATGTTATTAGGTGTTTTTGTAACTAAAAGCGAAACATGAGATGATCGGGTTGTAGTAGTAATAATCACATATTTGTTTTGTTAACACTTGTTCTTAACTGGAGGTGCATCTTTTTATGAAGATGCCATCAGTGGAATGCTACTTGCGACTCATGAAATCCTTCAATATGAATTGGTTTCTTTATTTTGTTAATCTGTAAAGCAAAAAATTATCTTTTCACTTCCTGAGATTTCTAGAGGGCTGTAACTATTAAGTTATGTGATACTGATGAGGCAAAATAACTCGTCCATAGAGTTGAGTAGTTGAACAAGAGACTGATAGAGCTTTACCCCCCTCTGCTTGAGGTTGCGAATAGCACAAGCCATATTTTGTTGGTAACTTGGTATGGTGGCTTAATTTTGATGCTTGGTGGTTCAATAATCTTAGAAGTAGCAATGATCAACATTTTGAATCATTCTGTGTGATTTTATTTTTGAGCTGTAATCCATGTCGATGTGTACGATATTGCTATCTAACACGTCTATAAGAACATCTAGTTACCCCTTCAAAGGGTTAGAAAAATGTTTTAGGTGGTATATCTTTAAGTTAATGAGTGTATTAGATGGCTGTTTAGAATTTTAAGGTAAAGGGACAATGTCTTTTGGGAAGTGTTTGTGGCGCAATTTTGTATCCCTCAGTATATTCAATCATGCTCCTGCAGGACATATACAGAGTTTTTGTATATGCAATTTTGCATTACGACACCCAGGCCATACCGTTGTAGCATACAAGCCTTGTGTCTTTAAAGTTGGGAGTTTACATAGCTTAAACACACGATTGGCAGAATTAGTGAGACCAACGTGCGAATACCTCAGTACTAAAAACACAAGCTAATTAGAGTATTGGATGAACTTTGCAAAGTTCCAGTTCATCTTCAAGGTCACATCTAAATCTCAAAGAAAAATATGCCAAATCAGATTGAGCTTGACATGAGCTAAAGTCACAAAATCGGAAGTATACGGATGGATCAGATAGCTCTTTTCCTTTGTGGTGGTCACATGAGTTATACAAGGATAAGCAGGAGATGTATTAGGTAACCTAAGAATTGAGCATTGCTATAGTTTGTAAGATGTTCCTTTTTATTTCTAACATCCGGTCATGAAAAAGTTAATCTTAGTTACACGAAAGTGGACCATTTAATATCGTCCAATACTTATTTACTTATTTTTTCGAACCAAAACCACAACGTGAAAGATAATGTACAATGGTTTGATGGTTTTATTCCGTAAAACCTGACAAACATAGTTTTTCTTATTTATTTATTTATTTATTTTTTTGAACGGCGGGTTAGTTGTTAGATGTTAGTTGTTAGTTGTTGGCTCGAGTTAGTTTTTCTTTTTTATTTATCTTGAATTTCACATTGATTATTATTACGGACATACAAATGTAGAGTTTATTATCATGATTATAGACTTTTGGCTAATATATTCACGATTGCTATCATTCCGTGAATATTTATCTAAAGATATATATGTTGATCGTTATTTCTTTTATGTACTTTTTATATTTTTCGGATCAACAATTGTTGAAGCATAATCTTGCCCGGTTGGTCTCGAAGACTCTCATGGTGCCGTTCGTCGCATCCCGAGTCTTGAAGAGTGCTACAAACATAGAAGAACAGGTTAGAAGGGGTCCCGAGGCCGAAGCCTCGGGAACCACCCTCCGACGGTCAAGTCAGAACCTTATGTGTAAAAGATTTAGCATACCATAATATGTATGATGTGTATGTGAAAGTGTGTTGTATGTAATGAGCCTATATATAGATATATAAAGATCTCCGGAAGTAAATATGTAGATAAAAGTTTAATTATTAATATAGATGAAGAGTAGAGAGAATCCACTTACCTTCAAATGAGCAAATACCTTAGTATTTATAGTGGATTTAGATTGCTTTATCATATGGACAATAAGGTGTGGAACCTTCTATTATCCAATAAGTGTTGACCAAGTGACTTGCCAACAAAGTTGTCCACTTTGCCACTATGGCAGGGGTTTGTCTCTCACTTCGTTTGAGACCTTATTCCCTTCCTCTATTGGTTATATTCATATTTGGCATGTCCATCCCGCACTTACCTTATGTCCATCCTGGGGTTAAGTTCATCTCGGGGTTAAGTCCATCCCTGGCTTATGCATTACATCCAGCCAAGGATGTCCAACCCAGAGTTATGTCCATCCCAGACTCATTCTTTATGTCTTTTCCGGACCATACGTCATCAACAATAATTCATACATTCAACATTCTATACACGTAAGTTTCACATCCAAACACAATTGCTTTTCAATGCTCATCAACTTTCCCGATCAACAAAATCCTCTCACTAACAACAATTAAAAATCATTTAAATATCATATCTAACATATTTGCAACCTCTACTACCACATTCCTACTTTCCACTTACTCCCCCCCCCCCCCCTCCCCCTCCCAAAATAATTATTGCTACTTTTGCACTCTTACTTTATACAAAATGGCAATTTTACTCTTAGCTAATTAATTAACGTCTTCTTTAGAGTTTGTAAAATTAATTTCAATAAGGTTAATATAATAAACTCGATCAAACATCTCTATCTATTTTTAGTGGTAGACAATTAAATTAGGAAATTCGAAAAATGAACTAAATTTGGGATGTCCATGGTATTGGAACTGTACAGAACCAGAACCAGAACCGAGAACCGAAAATATGAAAAAAGTGGAACCAAGAACCGTCCCAAGTTCTTCGATTTGGTTCCAGTACGGTACTCGGTTCCGGTACGGGAATTTTTGATAATTCCCACAAGTACCTAAGTGTTTAAATAATTTATTTTTTTCGTCGTCGATCATTCATAAATGATATGCTAATTATGTTATAATTATACAAATACACACAAAAATGTCTTCAACAATGCAAACCATTCCAAATTTTTAATAGTTCCAATTGTTCAAAATAACATAAACATAAACACAAACTGTCATAAAAAATCAAATAATTGTAACTACACAGCTTTTCGTATGCATATGCCTCTATTTTGGCGAGTGTGATATTGGTTAATGAATCTAACAATCTAAATTATATAAGTCATTTGATTTTTCTATTACTATACATGTACTTCAACAAGAAAAGTTGGATAAAAAAGTGTAGATTGGCAGGGACACCTCAACCCTGTGTATCATAATGGTACCCATCAACCCTACCCAGCAAAAGTTTGATGCCTGTGAAATACCTCCACCCAATACCCAACTATGCTGCGGAACGGAATCGAACTCGCGTCCTTTAGTTGGATCAAGACATCACATGGTTGGACCCAAGCTTCTAAGGTAGCTGGTTGATATCATTAGAGCTTGTGGTCCCCAAGTGAGGACTTCCCGGTTGGTCACCCAACCCGGTACTACTCTCACCTAGGCTCGCTTAACTTAATAAGCTTCACCCAGTGGACCACAGAGCCTCGTGATTCAACAAAAAAAGTTATCGACAACATGAGTAGCAATTACGTCAAATATGATTGAACAAGCATACTATGGTAAGTACCAAATTTATGATAATGATTTCAATTTTTATTATGTGTTTTTTAGTTTTAGATTTTTATGTTACTGCTTAACGATGAGTAGTTTTTATTTATTTATTTATTTATTTTAATAATTTTTCTTATTAAAAAGCTATACAAATTACACCATGTCTCAAATAAACCCTAATAAAATTTCATATTTTTAAAGTAGTCGATTCTTTCGGGAAAGTACCTGAACCGGACGATTCTGACCCGAACCGTCCCGAAAACCGAAAATTTGGAATTTTAGGAACTAAGAACCATACCATGGTTCTAATTAGGGGTGAGCATGGTTCGGTTTGGGTCGGTTTTAGGCGAAAACCGAAACCGAAACCGAATGTTCGGTTTTTTCTTTAACCATAACCGAAACCGTTCGGTTTTTCCTCCGTTCGGTTTTTCGGTTTTTATCGGTTTTTCAGTTCGGTTTCTCGGTTTGTCCGCCCAACCGTTAGTACTTGGGCTTGGGCCCAACTTGGTCCAATTTGGCCCAAAAATTGTGCTTTTTTCTTTATGTATTAAGTTCAAGGCCAAGTGATCCAACAAACTATTTTCAAACCCAGCAATTTAATGTCAAAAACTAAAGTCAACAACCAACAACTTAATAAAACTAACAAATTAAAAGATAACAATCTGACAATTTCTTAAATTGCAACACAAACGTCTAAACATAAATGATAAAACTTAGTCTTCTTTTAACTTCCATGTATCCTTGCAGCAACAATCATCTTGGCTCGATCAATATTTCTTCCGAAGGCATAGATATTAAAGAAAAGAGACCATTGGTTGTTGTGGCTGTTGCCATGAAAAGTTGAAAACTTCATGACTTGAGCAAACACCTACAAGAATTTTTAATACGTAAACAAAAGAAAATAGGAAATAAAACAAATGTTCTTTCACTTCTTTGCCATAATCTAGCTAATATGGTTATGTTTCACTTCTTTGCCATAATCTAGCTAATATGGTTATGTTTCACTTCTTTACACTTATGTATATAGTGGAAGTGGATATATTAGATGCAACAAAGGTAGAGTTTGTTACTACAGGTTGATATTGAACTCACTATTGGTTGTATTTCATGAATAATATTATTGACAAGTAACTATATTGGCTGCATTACATTGCAGCAAAAAAATCACCAAGAATAGCATCAACAGAAAAGAACTACAAGTATGTATAAAAAACAAGGAAATAATTGATACTTACTAGTTACTTCCTGACTAAAATTAATGTTATGAAGAGTCATTGCGTTGTTTTTTCCAAGTAGAAAACATATCTACAAACAAATATATATAATGGATTAGCATAATGTATAGCAGAGACAATTGACATAGTTAAACCAAGTTTCATTGCTTACCAAGTTCTAGTTTTTCCAAATTTTCCACCATCTCTTCAAGTGACAAGCCATTAATGGGCATATCTTGCAAATCCACCGGTGTAGAACGTAACCAATCTTGTGCACAAATGAGACCTTCCGCTGTCTTAGGTGTAAGAGAGCTTCTATATTTATCGATAACTCTTCCACCGGTGCTAAATGCCGACTCCGATGCAACGATCGAGATTGGCATTGCTAACACATGCTTAGCTACTTGTGACAGTATTGGAAACTTCATCATATTTTGATTCCACCAACCTAAAACATCAAATGAATTATCCCCCCTTTTTTCCGCCCCATCCTTTAAATAAATTTCTACTTCACTATAATCATCCCCTTCACCATATTGTGTCTCCAAACACTTTGAAAACCCATCTTCAAGGTCAATCGTCATGCTACTATTATCTTCACTAGGAGTAGAAGACGGAGACACGGTAAAACTTTGATCATTATGTTTGTCGAGTTTGATCTTGTAGTGCACATACGGCTTTTCTACAACGTTCTTGGTTAAAAGAGTGAGAAACTAAACTACCTCTAGATTCGCCCATAGTAGCAGGCTTGAAACTTATTGTTGTTTGTTTCTTCCTATCTGCAGTTCTATAAAGGGGTGAAGTTGTACATACAGATTTTAAATGATAACCTAAGGTGATAGTACCATTCTCCTTTGACTTCGCTGCGAAGACCGTAGCACAATAAGGACATGTAGTTGTGGTAGCACCCTCTTTGGGCTTCGGAAAATGATCCCACACAAATGATCTATATCGACCTTGCTTTTTTTTTTTTCTCATCAACACATTCATTAACACCTTCACCAATATTCTCATTAACGTGTTCATTCGCATTTTCACTATCTACATCAATCACCGGCGCCTTCTCTTTGTCTATACTTTGAGCTTCGGATGTGTCGCTACGTGATGGTTCCATCAACTGAAATAAACAATAAATTTTAGACAAGTACAATTATTAATTAATGTGTCTTATGGCTCATTTTAATGAAAGTATAATTATTAATTTTAGCAGGAGATAGCAGAAGATACACGGTGACACAGAACATGTATTATTACATTTTCAAGAAAGCCCACTCACTTGCTTAGTATTCAACGATTTATAAGAGAACCAAACAAGCTATGAAGTATGAAGTATGAACCCATGTCCAATATTTAACTATAAACTATAATGCATATATATTCTTTAACGACTGTTTCTTCTAACATCAGGCGAGATTCTGCTACGTAATACCCCAGGCAAATCCCACATTGGCTGTGACTTGGAGTGATGCTGGGACATATATGTTAACATTCGCCTTATATGACACAACGCGTTTTGTGGTGTAACGGTTAATCGCCCATACGATTAAGCGTGCTCATGTGAGAGTAGTACTGGCTTGGGTGACCTGCCGGGAAGTCTTCACATGAGGGCCACAAGAACAAAGCCGTGAGCCTTCGGGCAAAGCGGACAATATTGTGGTCTATAAGGCGGGGTGTTACAGATGGTATCAGAGCCACTCCAAGCCGTTCGGGATGTGGGGCAAACATCATCGGGGACGATGAATCCCTACGGGGGGTGAATGTAATACCCCAGGCAAATCCCACATTGGTTGTGACTTGGAGTGATGCTGGGACATATATGTTAACATTCGCCTTATATGACACAACGCGTTTTGTGGTGTAACGGTTAATCACCCATACGATTAAGCGTGCTCATGTGAGAGTAGTACTGGCTTGGGTGACCTGCCGGGAAGTCTTCACATGAGGGCCACAAGAACAAAGCCGTGAGCCTTCGGGCAAAGCGGACAATATTGTGGTCTATAAGGCGGGGTGTTACAATCCAACAACTCAGCCAATGTATACCATAACTTGAAGTCAAAAACAATATTCGTTACAACTGGAGTACCCAAAAAAGTGTCTCAGACGAGACGTTTAGACATAACTGAAGTACCCAAAAAAAGTGTCTCAGACCAGACGTTCAGACATAAACATTGGGTCTCTTTGATTCAAGCTCGAAATCAACCTCGAGGCATCATCATGATAATCATCACTGGTTGTAATGTTCTAATGTAATTTCCTAAATGTAAGTACTACGGTTGTTAACAGATTGAAAGCATGCTGCTATTCTTTATGTAATTGTTTAAGTCTATCATGTTGATTGGCAAGAGTGTGACACTACTTGCTATTTTGCCCTTTCTAGAAGCAATCATAAACTTTTTGTTGTCAATTTTTCTTTCCAAAATTAGAATATTTTCCATCCCAACAGTAAAAAACAAAACAAACAGTTGCAGAGTATGCATTCTTTTTTTTTTTTTTTGGCTTAAAATCAACCAGAAACTGAAAACAAAACTAACGCGTTATAACTGGCTATAGCAGCAGATACACGGTGACAGAACAAGTACTATAATATTTTCAAGAAAGGCCACTCCATGGCTTATAACATGTATTCAAAGACTATAAGAGAACCAAACAAGCTATAAACCTATGTCCAATATTTTAGCACCTATTTGCGGCATTTGGCCTTTATACATTATATCTACAATCAATGCAACTCCATCAGTCCATCATAATCATATGCAAGTTTAAAGATAAATACACAAAACAAGTCCATCATAATCATATGCAACTCCATCAGTCCATCATAATCATATGCAAGTTTAAAGATAAACTATAAAATAAAATTAGATTATAACAAAGACTTACCAATGCTAAATGGCAATGGAGAGAATTGGAGATTGTAGAGTATAGAAGATGATTGATTTACTGATTTAGGGTTAAGCCATTTAATTCCCATCACTTCCCAAGGCCAAGGCAACCGAATAGTATAGGCGTGTTCTCTGTTTTGACGTTTGGTTTATCCAAATTATTTTCAAACTTTTGATCCCTGCTTTTAGTCAACTTCCCAAGGCCAAGGCAATTTGGTTATAATTAGGAATATATCTAATTATCTAATATCTATAAATAAAATATATTATAGTTAATGAAACGGTTCGGTTCGGTTTCTATGGTTGGGTTTTTATATCAAAACCGAAACCGAACCGAAAATTCGGTTATATGAAAAGTAAAAAACCAAACCACCGGTTTTTAGTTTCGGTTGGTTTTTTCGGTTTGGTTTTTTCGGTTTTCGGTTCGGTTTCGGTTATTTCGGTTTTTTTTGCTCACCCCTAGTTCTAATATACGGTTCGGTTCTGGTACGTCCTCGGTTCTTTTTGTTCATCGGTTTTTTTGGACACCCCTAAACTTGCTTCTATTTGCTTCCTACTATTAGGAACCCATAGTCCCAACTTTCAGAACCTCATAATCCCAACTTTCATAATGTCGTATGTGATAAGTGAACCCATCGACTAGGTAGATCTAATAAAATGCGATTCGGCGTCTTCTGAGCTGCAAGTCAAGATGGACAAGAAGACACTGATTGGACAAGCATCATGATTCCCAATGGGATGGGGAAGCTGGCAGCTTCCTGTTGCATTGTTCGCTCACCCGGGGAGTGGTGGCCCTTGGGAAGCACGCCATATCGAGCGACGCGGCTCCATACCCTGAAGGCAGGTAAGGGGACGGAAAGAAAAACTTAAAGACTGAAAATCCGGTCCTAAGTGCATCTTCCGCTCCCTTACTTACAGGGGTGGTGAGCAGAGTGAGAGCGGCCCTCGTAGTACAACCTGTCTGGGTTTGTGTTCAGTAGCCGGGTATAACTATGTTATATTTATAGGAATAATCGCCGTGTTTGTAAATTCTTAAAACTACAAGGACTAAAAGTATAACTTCTTGTAAAATAAACTAGGGCATCATTTGCCGATATCATAACAGCAACCAAACCAAAACATTACAAATATTTATTTAGGGTTTATCAAAACCCTAACTCTAAATTAATCTCAAATTCACTTCAAATTCAGGTTCGTTTAATCAATTTGACTCAATTACTATCATTATTAACTGATTTTACATATTTATTTATTTATATATATTTTTTATAATTTTTTTGATGTAACAGATAGTTTGTTAAAGCTGTTATAAATGGGTAGTAAGAAGAGAAGCTCAGATAGTGTAACTATAGTTGATGAAAGTAAGGCTTATACTGAGCATTTAGAGAAAAAAATGAAAAAATTTAAGAAAACTGATGGAGAGGTTGATAAAGCTAAGACTAATACCGACAGCGCGGCACCGATGGAGCGGAAAAAGAAGCGAAAAGCCTTGGATAAGGAGAAGAAGAATAAATCTGTTGCTTCGGATGAAAACGGAGAATTTAAGGTTAATGTAGGGGAGATGGAGGTTGAGAATAGGATTGTTACTATGCCGGAGTTTCATATTGGGGTGTTTAAGGATTTAGGGAATAAGGAAGTTGAGGTGAGGGAAGCTGCGGCGGAGAGGTTGGTGAGTGAGTTGGTGGAGGTGCAAAAGGCGTATGATTTGATGGAGAGGAAAGAGGAGGTTGATGGTGGTGGGTTGAAGTTGGAAGCGGAGAAAGATGATGGGTTGAATAATTGTGCGCCGAGTGTTAGGTATGCGGTTCGGAGGCTTATTCGCGGTGTTTCGTCTTCACGAGAGGTGTGGTTTAGTTACGTTTTGAGGAATTAATGTTTATGATCGGTTAATTGGTTTAGAATACTAAATAACTTCATTTTGTATGTAATGAACTCGTAATTTATTGCTATATGGCTGCCACGACAGCAAAACGTAACTGAAAACAATATAATTGTCGGTTTTGAAGATGCTTGCTAGTTGCTACGTACAAAACGAAGTTTTTAGTATGATAGATAATACATTTCCAAGCAACTAACCCTTAAAATAGATGTATTAATATTAACTGATTTGTGAGCATTGTGTTGTTGGAATATTGTTGCAGTGTGCAAGACAAGGATTTGCATTGGGTTTGACTATGTTAGTCGGTGCGGTTTCCAATATTGCAATTGACTCGCTTTTGAAACTAATTGTTGACTTATTGGAAGTTTCTTCCTCTATGAAGGGTCAGGTGGGATATTACTCATTTTCAAAGTTGTGAACATCTCAAGTTATCGCTGTTTCAAAGATGTTTATATTTTATTATGTATATGCAGGAAATTAAAGATTGTCTTTTGGGTCGTTTGTTTGCTTATGGGGCACTTGCACGATCAGGAAGACTAGAACAAAGTGTTTCTGATTCCGAGCATGTCAAAGAGTTCACTAGCTCTGTTATTTCACTAGCCGCCAAGAAAAGGTACCTTCAGGAGCCTGGTGTGGTGGTTATCCTGCAATTAAGTGAAAAGGTAACTGACAAAAACTTACTGTAATTTATAAGCTTTAAAGTACGTATAACATTATGATACTTAACTGGAGACATGCTATATAACTATTACGGAGTATTTGACTATTTGTTATGATATCACTTCTATAGGAAGTTTTTAGAGCTTGTATAATTACTTTTTGGACATAATGTTAATTAGTTACTGAAATAATCAGACATGCCAAAAACTCGAATAACTAGTTAGAAAAATCACATCCAGACACTATTTTATACCATTTTGCATGATCAGTTTAAACCCTGCTCTGACGGGATTGGGTTTGTTGTTGTTGTTGTTGTTGTTGCATAATCACTTTAAAAATTTACATACAAAAATTCTTAAGTTAGTGTTATAAACTTCTAATGGTGATTGATAATTGTGTTTGATTTTTATGTTATGCTCGTACCGTTCTTTTTTAATAGTAAATTAAACTTAAAAAGCCTTCCCTTATATTGAGTTGGTTCTAAAACATATTGTCCCACTGATGATGTTTAGTGCAACACTGCTAGTGGACCTTAGTTATTAGGAATCGTGCAGAATAAATCATTATTCTCTGGATCACTACTATTTGTAATTGGATAAATCGTTTGCAGCTGACAAATATTGTTGCACATGGCCGATAGTTCTATGGGATTGGGGTTCATTTATGGGTGTCGTGCTAAAATCACTGGTGAGATGATGTGTGTTGGAACCAACTCATTGCTTTTGAAGGTTGTTCAATACTAGTTTGTTACTTTGTGTTTGTCAGTTATCGCCTCTGGCGGTTACAGCACATTTGGGGTAGAGTATATTGTGTTTTTAGTCTGTAGAGGTAACAATGATCAAACACTAAACTGATGTATGGTTTTGTCTTTCATCTTAAACAATCAACTATAATTAAATGTAGACAGGTAGTAAGTACTTAAAATCTTAAATGCATCACACTATAAAGTAGTCTTGTTTAATGCAGGTTTAAAAGCTCATACCCCATTAAAAGTTTATACATTAACTTAGGAGTGTTTGTATGTGAATTTTAAAACCAGTGATGTGATATTAACTATAATCAAAGAAGCAGTGTTAATAGTTCGAGCTTATGAGTATGATGAAAGATAAATTATGCTGTTTGAAGGTGTAATATACTAATAATCAGTTTCGAGTCAAGCAACTTATATTCTTTTAACCAACTAGATAATTTATATGACCAAAGGGGTTTTTATCTTATTATCGAAGAATAAATTATGGCTATGTATTTTATTTTGTTAAGGGTAATAAGCAATAACTTAAAAAGTTATCATCTCAAGTTTTCATAGCTTTACTAGTTTACGTGATGTGTTGTACTTCATCGAGTACTAAAATTTGTAAGTTTGGATTTCTTCCGCAACTAAAACAAGTTAAAAAATATATATATTTATGATCCAAGTCAGATGATTTTCGAATCCAGGTACACAGAACAACTCTAAAGCTTAACTGGCAATGGTCCAAACAAATTGTCAAGTTTCTCTCGCTTAAGTTCTCTTCCCTGGAAGCACATGCTTATAGTTGCTCTATCTCTAGCATTTAGTCAGAATTTATATTATTGACAGTGCATTGAATCATCTGTTCGAACTGAATTCTTTTGGATTGCAGTTACCTGTTGAAACTGTCTTGAAACAAGTCCTTGAAGCTCCCGGTCTACTTGAATGGTTTGAAGGAGCCATTGAAGCTGGAAATCCTGATGCATTACTTCTAGCTCTTAAATTGAGAGAGAAAATTTCTGCTGATAACAAAGTGTTTGGGAAGCTTTTGCCTGATCCATACAGTTCTAACACGATGTTTTCTGCTGACCACCTATCCTCCCTTGCAAATTGCTTAAAGGTGATTATTAATGTATTACTATTATGATTAGCTCTGTGATTTCTAATTGAGTTAATAAGCATTTGACTCAAAATTTCACTCAGTTTTTGGTTTAACCCTTAAACTTTTTTCGCAATGGTTTAGTCCTCATCCCATTATTTCTAAGTTTTTGAGAATTTTTCTATATATAAAACAAGTGTAGGGGTTAGACCATTGCAGAAGACAACCTAAGTTAAGATGTTTAATCAATTAAGTAATGAAAGCTTGGTTGTATAAATATATAAACAGTTAAGTGTTAAAGCCGTAAATGGGGTGAAATTGTTATAGTTTGTGCCAGTATTAACCCTTCTTTGGGTTTTCCTAATTTTTGTTTATCTGATTCTCCAGGAGTCAACATTTTGTCAGCCTCGAGTTCATGGTGTGTGGCCAGTTTTGGTGAATAGTCTTTTACCCGATATTGTACCACAACATGCTGACTCAGCAACAGGATTAAATTCATCAAAGAAACACAAAAAGAATCGCAAGTCAAGTTCGTTAGACGAAGATATCCAGAAAAACTTGCAAAATTTCTGGGAGATTATTATTGAAGGATCGCTTCTTCTATCATCACATGATCGGAAACACTTGGCATTTGATGTTATACTTCTCATTTTGCCAAGATTACCCGTTTCATGCATTCCAATAGTTTTATCTTATAAAATTATCCAATGTCTAGTGGATATTCTCTCTACAAAGGACTCTTGGCTATACAAAGTTGCAGAATCCTTTCTAAAACAATTGTTGAATTGGGTCAGTTTTGATGATGGTAGACGGGTGGCGGTTACTATGGCTCTTCAGAAACACACTAACGGGAAATTCGATTGCATTACAAGGACTAAAACCGTTAAATCTTTGATGTCTGGTTTTAATTCTGAACTGGGCTGCATGCTTTTTATTCAAAACTTAATGGACATGTTTCTTGATGTGACTTCTGCATCAGAAGAGCCGTCAGATCAAAGCCAAACAACCGATGATAATTCAGAAATTGGTTCGATCGAGGAGAAGGAGTTTACTGGAACACTAGGGACTTCTGAATTCTTGAAAAGCTGGGTTGTGGACTCCATCCCGGGTGTTTTGAAACATTCAAAGCTTGATAATGAAGAAAAGTTTCGTGTTCAAAAAGAAATCTTAAAGTTTTTGGCAGTTCAGGGTCTGTTTTCTTCTTCACTTGGGACCGAAGTGACTTCTTTTGAACTACAAGAGAAATTTAGATGGCCAAAAGCAGCGACGTCAAGCTCTCTTTGCAGGATGTGTATTGAGCAGCTTCAGTTACTGTTGGCAAACGCTCAGAAAGGAGAAGGGCCTCATGCTGTAGCAAGTGGTCTTGAGGCTAATGATCTTGGTTCGTACTTTATGCGATTCCTTAGTATTTTACGCAACATTCCTTCAGTTTCTCTCTTTAGGTCGTTAAGTGATGAGGACGAAAAAGCCTTCAAGAAATTGCAAGAAATGGAAACTCAGCTTTCCCGAGAGGTAATTAATTGGAATTTTTTGATATTTTTTCATGTCTTGCTTGCATGAAGTTAGAGTGGAGGGGTGTTATGATGTGTGTGTTGAAATAAATTAATCAGAATCAGATAATCTATTGTATAAAACGTGTTGCATAAGATAGTGTATGGAGCCATGGAGGTGTCTTTAATTATGTTGTAATTATTACTTTAATTAATTAAACTATTTTAAATCAAAATCACTTTATTCTGACTAGACTTTGATAATGTACATCCATACACCCCCTTATTATGCGGTATGAAATTGGTGTCACAAAGAGAGTTTAGATTGACCGTTCCTGCTCATTTTTACTTTTTAGTAAAACATATTTATCAGAGTACAATATAACATGTGTTTGACTTTTTAAATGTTGGCAGGAAAGGAATTGTGGGATGAGCGCGGATGCTAACAGATTACACGCGTTGAGGTACTTGCTCATCCAATTGCTACTCCAACTTTTACTAAGACCAGGAGAATTCTCTGAAGCTGCATCTGAAATTATAATATGCTGCAAGAAGTTTTTCCCATCACCTGATCTTCTTGATTCAGACGATGAACCAAATGGTGATGAAGCACCTGAATTGATGGATGTGTTTGTGGATACAATGCTCTCATTGCTCCCACAGTCGTCAGCTCCTATGCGGTCTGCCATTGAGCAGGTACCTTTTATAACACAGGTTTTGGCTAATAATGTGAACTTATTTTGTGTGTTTTATTTTTATGTGGTATGGTTTATACAGTTTGCACACTTAAGGACTGGGTAATATCATGGTCACACATTTTTGACAGTATCTTTTCTCATGTGGGCTCTTTTGGGTTGTGTTTAATATTTAACGGGTCAATCCATCCAATATTGTCCAAAAGTGAACAGTAGTGCACGCGACCTTCCAAATTTGTTGGTTGTTTTGATATTGTTTTTATGTAACTATAGGCATATGTCACACAGATTGTTTTTATGTGACTAAAAACCTATAACCAGATGGTTAATAATTGACAAGTATTGATTTTTTAGCCAAAAGCTTGGTCTTCTATCCGCCAAGTCATAATCTCTTAATCTGGCTATCTACAAATGTTGTGCCTGGCCCACACCAAACACCTATATACAAGTTCAGGAATTTTTTTCTCTGACATCATGTAACAATATGGGACGTCGTGGATCTTATCATTTTATCGTATCTGTAGATATATAATCTGAAGATTTCTTTATTGTCACCTCGTTTTGTAGGTTTTCAAATACTACAGTGATAATGTGACGGATGACGGTCTACTGAGGATGTTGAAGGTTATAAAGAAAGACCTTAAACCAGCAAGACGTCAAGAGTCGGACAGTGAAGATGATGGTGATGATACTGATGACGATGATCTTCTAGATATCGAAGAAGCGGAGGATTCTGATGAAGCAGAGACAGGTGATAATACTGGTGATGGTGATGAACAGTCTGAAGACTCTGAAGGAACTGTAGTCAAAGAACCTCGTGAAGAAAATTCAGATGACGATTCTGATGGTGGAATGGATGATGAAGCTATGTTCAGAATGGATTCATATCTTGCACAGATCTTTAAAGAAAAAAGAAACCAAGCTGGTGGTGGTGATACTGCTGATTCTCAGCTTGTGCTTTTCAAACTTCGTGTTCTTTCATTGCTGGAAATTTATCTACATGAGAATCAAGGCAAGTCTTATTCTGTCAAATTTATTGTTTTCTATATTTTCAATATTCCTGAATCATATGTTTAAAAAAGATTAGATGTCATGCAGGTAAACCACAAGTGTTGAAGGTATTCTCAAATCTTTGTCAGGCATTTGTGAACCCGCATACCACTGAAGGCAGTGAGCAGCTTGGTGACCGTATTTGTAAGATTGTGGAAAACAAAATACTCAAAGCCAAACACTACCCCAAAGGTGAATCCTTGCAACTGTCTATGCTCGAGCCACTACTGGAAAAGAATCTGAAATTAGCATCAAAACCATTCAAGAAAAAGAAAACAGCAATTACTCCATCAAAGAAGAAACAGTCTGCATCTTTTCAGCGATATAGAAAAATTGTCAATCTTGCTCAGAACTCAACTTATTGGATTTTGAAGATCATTGATTCTGGAAACTTTTCAGAAGAGGACATGGAAAAGGTGTTTGATATCTTAAAAAGTGCTATAGTAGCTTATTTCGATGGGAAAAACTCTCAGCTTAAACCCCAATTTTTGAAAGAAATCATTAGAAGATGTGCATGGGTAGGCAAACGTTACTTTGGGCTTCTTGTTGAAAAATGCAGTACTGCAAAGTCGAAGTTTAGGCAAGTTGAAGCACTTGATTTACTCTTGGAAGCATTGAAGCCATTTGTGTCTGTCAACAAGAGTGAAGATACCGTGGGCCTGGGAAAGAAGATGATAAGTAGTCATCTTTCTGAACTTTGTGTTTTGATCAAGGAACTCGTGACAAATATGCCCGAAAAGCAAGCCAGGAGGGCTGAAGTTCGTAGATTTTGTGGTAGAATGTTTCATATTATAAGCACCCTTAAATTATCCAAGAAGTTTCTCAAGTCTTTAGACTCTAAAGTCCATTCGGTTTGTGAAAAACAAATTGGTAAAGCTTTTCTTGATTTGAAGAAGCAAGAGTAGGGTTTTTCTGAAGATTACGATTTTGGTGTATAAAAATACTTTTGGAAGTGTTCTGCTGAAGATGCAGCAAAGCTAAGAAACTACACCTTCAGAAAATTTTGCTGGGATGACTTCCATTTGAGTGGCGTGTGGAGTAATCTTTGCAAGTTTCTCCAATTTTTTGATTTACAAGAACCTTTTTATTTTATATTCTGCTGTAACGTGTAACTTTTGACATTGTTTTGATGTATGCGTTAGATTCTTAAATTAAACAATAACTCAGTTACTCAGAATTGCTGTTGTGACTTGTGATGGTTATATTTGCTATGGGTTCTTGTATTCATGTGAAATTGATGAGTCCCGAAAGCTGCTAGAAATCAGGGATCATTTAGGATGCTTGCTATAATCTCGAACTCGTACGTAAAAACTGCAAAAGAAAGATTAAATAAGATAAATGCTCATTTTGCTATTGAACTCGTGAAGTCTCACTTTTGTAGTGGAAGAGGCTGTTTTTTGAGAACAAATATCAATCAAGCTAGTATGAGAAATAAGATATTATATTCTTATTCTACTATTTGGATCAACGACCTACCACAAGTCAATACTTGTTGACCTATTCAGGGTCAAGAGAAACCTACAAGCCTTTCCTCATTGGTCTCAAACAACTACAAAGTCCAAATTCCACAATCTATTGCTATCTAATCTTAAAAGCTTATGGACCAACCAAAACTATCAATTTTAGATTTATTACATGTAAGGATCAAAATATCTTAATTCTGCAGCAAAAAGAACATTGCATACATTTCCATATATGTCAGTCTTACAGAATGGGATGTAGCAATAAGAGATCATAACTTGCATACATGTCATCCAAATTCTATTGTCTTTTTTTCAATCATAAGAAAACCGTCTTCTAAAACTAAAATAACGTGAACTTGACAACTCTTCTGCACATTCCCAATCATCTGCCATCACATGCTCACCCACCTCTAGATTATTAGGCTTCTTATGCCTTTGTTAATATATGCTCTTCTTAACATATTATCTTCTTTGTTCCTCAAGTATGAAACAAAAGGGATATACATTTCCAAACCATTTCCATTTTTGTCATTTGACTATGATAAAAGTAGACATTCAACAACAAATACAACATTGAATAACAACATGAATAAATTGGAATTCAGCCAAGAAAATCATTCATGGTTGGATTACTTAAAGCTACACTAGACTTTTGTCTTGTTGGTCATATGTACACACAAGATCATCCTCTCTTAACTCTTAACTATCTCATCTTCTACCTTTTCTTCCTATTATATAAATGTCAGCAACAACCCCCAAAAACCATTAACATAAGGATTAACAACATAACAAATAAAAAACATTCTAAGTTTAGACCTAAATCAAACCCCAATCACAAGGGTTCTCACTATCTCCTTTTTCGCATTATATCATCTCATTGGAGCTTCAACGTATCGGACTTCTTGCTCTTCCAAAGCGATTGTGCCTCTTTTTAATCCATCATCAAACCGGATCCTGCAATGGCAATAATTCGAGCTTGCAGCGTTCCCTGATTGAGCTCATGTTTGGTTCTGTTCCCATCTGTGTTGTGTCACGATTGTGCATCATCTGCGTCAGAATCACTCCCAGATGAACTCCCTGAGTCTGAATCTGTAAACACATCATAAAAACAATCTCATAAGCAATTCAATCTCCAACCAGCCTCATTTCTCAACCATTTTCAAACGCAAGACAAGATTCAATACCGCTTGATGACGATGAACCACTACTACTTGAGCTGCTCGAGCCGCTAGAACTGCTACTCGCATTGTTGTCATTATTCCCTTGACCTCCTCCTGTTACAGCTTGCCCTTGACCACCACCACCATCATCTTTCTCGATTTCAACATGTGGGAAACTGCTTTCCGGCATCTCATCACCAATATCGACATCTTCTTCCCCTGCGTCCTTCTTACTCTTCTTCACACCATCCATCTTTTCGTTCATAGGTACCTAAATTAGCAACAACAATCACAAGTTCAGCAACCAAAATCAAACATACGACGAAAAAACAGAGCTTTACACCATTACAAACACTTACATCATCAATGTCAGCCGACATACTAGGCGCCGCAACAGCCGAAGCACTATTAACCATTAGAGCCTGTCTTTTCGTCTTGCTCACAAACTTCTTCCAATTCGTAACAAACCTATCAAGCTCCCAAAGTGTCTCCGTATCCAACGCCTCGATATCAAGCTCAATTTCATCCCCCTCTTGCGCCAATTGATCATTTCTCTTCCTGATAATCTGCAACAACTGAGGCATCTTTTCAGGTGGCATACTCTGCAACCCCAACCCCAATTTCTGCTTCTCTTCCATATTCATTTCCCTCTTATTCGGATCCTTCGCCCTCGGTTTCGGCAGCTTTGGCAAAGCCGTTCTCGTCATTGTACTCGTATTCGACGGTTTCACCGGCTCTGTAACCTGCATTGGCGATGGCGTCCTCGACGGCATCCTCACAGGCGAATGCACAACAGGTGGAATAACCGCGTTAACCGCATTTGAAGCAGTTGAATGTATCTGCTTACTCGCAACAGGAAAACCGCTACCTTTCGCCTCGCTCTTCGCCTTTTTTGTCCTCTCAGGTGTCTGAATATCATCCCACGAACTCCCATCCAATTCATCAACAGCCGAAAACTCATTCACACGGTTCACCTCATTCACAACATCATTCACCATATCATTAACATTCACAACTCTCTCATTCGCCATATCGAAAACCCGCGCATTATTACCCACATTCACATTCCCAACTCTCTCATTCCCATTACCCCTTTCGTTTTTCGCCAATTTCGCCTGTATCGGTCTAAACAAATCCTCGAAAATCCTCAACATCTGATCAGCCATACCATGAACATCATCAGTTCTAGGATTATACAACATAGCATTCTCAAAAACCAATCTCACATCAGCCGCGAAATCACCCACATTCGAATAAAACCCTTTCGACAAATTCGACTTAACGGTCCCCAAATCCATAGGCCTTTTAATAATCTGATGATAATCATGTAACCCTAAACCAACCACATCAACAGGAGCCTTAAACACCCAGCTCATTTTATGCTTCATTAATTTCGTCAAAACCTGTTTACACTTTTTCAAAATCTCCTCGTCCATTAGTTCACCCATTTCGCGAAAACTCGAAAGGGGTCTTTTATTCCCCGTACCCAGTTTCTTAAATTTCCCATTAACCGATCTCGAATTATTCGGGGGGTTCGAAAACGAAAACTCCCCGGATTGAATCCGATCGTTTAGCTTTCGGATTCGTTCGAGATCCGAAACGAGCTTCTTTCGAAGCTCGTTAATTTCGGACCTCGAACATGACCCCACTTTATAACTAACATAACCACCACAATCAAAACCGTTGGTATTTTCAACGGGCCTTTGATTAAAAGAATAAGCATCACCCGCTGAATCCTTTTTCACCACCTGATGGTTATTCGAGAAATGTTTGATTTTCTTCGATTTAGGTTTAGGGTTACGGTTTTGGTTATGGTTAGGGTTATTAGGGTGGTTCATATAATTAGGTATTTCACCCATATATGATGATTGATGCTGAAGGTGGTGGTTATTATTACGGCTTGCTAACACCGTTGACATCTCAATCTATTCCATAACATATATAAAATAAAAATAAAAATATATAGATATATAGAATTTGTATCTATATATTTATATTTATAAAAATTTGGAGATGGGTGAAAATGAAAATGATGATGATGATGATCTAGGGTTTGAGACTGAGCGAAGATTGAAGGGGTTGGGGTTGGTTCTTAAAGGCGATAAGATCTGACCGGGTAAGATCTCACCCGTTGATTATTTCCTGACCGGTGATCTAACGGTTGAGTTTGATTTATTTGCTGTCTGGGCAGGCTGACCTAGTTACCTGTAATCTATGGTTGTGATTGGTTGAGGTTGACGCGTGGCGTGATAAGGGCCTTTGATGAAAAACTCGTGAGATTTTGGTGAGAGGTTGTAGTAGTATTTAATTTTTAGGGTATACAAGGTGGGGTGGGGTCTACATGTTTCTGGTTTCGTTGTTCTAAGACATGTCATGACGTGGAGGTTTTGGGTGTTACGCGCCGAGGGTGGGGTTGTGATTCAAGCGCGTGGGGGAGGGTAGGAGTGTAATTTTGGAGTTAAAGATGACCGACCTTTTGGAAGTGGCTTGTGGGATTGAGAGAGATGTGAATAGGGAAAAGTAAAAGGGTGTTTTGGGGGTTGAAAATTGAATTTTTTGTTTTTAATAATAATTTTCCTACCAACTTTGAAAAACCTAATCTTTAAAAATTAAAAATAAGAAAGGAAAATCAGGGAAAATATATTGTTATGCTTTTGTGTGGACAAAAGTTGTGTTAGTATGAAATTATTGTTTTCAGACAAAAAAAAAAATTAAAATACAAGAAAAAAATTAGTATTTTAAAATATATCAAATACTATTCATTAAACTTTTTTTTTATTGGTATACACAAAAAAAGACTATTATTTTAAAATATATTAAAATAAAAATGAGAACTACAATTTTTCGATGGAAGAAGTTAGAAAATATAGCAATAGTTAAAGCAATAAAAGTATGACAAATATAAACGAAAATAAATAGTCAAACACTTTTTATGATATATAATATAAACTAGCATGTAAACCCGCGCGTTGCCGCGGGTATGCCGTGGAGAAACGCGTGAGAATGTCGTGGAGCGTGTGTATATGTTGTCACATTAATCTAACAAAATTGCAACGATACTAATATTAAGATAATAACTATTTTTAACAAAAGAATAATCATACATTGTTATTAGTACCATGTATTTGAAATTTTTTTTAGTAAACAATAATAAAGTTTAGAAGAAATCAGCACAACCTATAAAACTCGAAACGTATCGTATTTGCTAAATATATTGAAATATATTGAATTATTGAAAGTTATGCATATTTATACTCGTTTTCGTTGGAAAAATGATTTCGTGAACAATGTCGCAAGTTTCGTAATTTTTAGAGCCCGTTTGCTATGTCGGAGCCCCGGATCGTGAAACAAATTTCCAAACTGGCAGAATTGGTCCCTCCACATTTTCAATATTCATTTTGGTCCCTCCCTATATAAACCATTTTTATTTCTTTTATTTCATATTTATTAAAAACACACACATACACCAACTCTTTTCTCTCTCTACAACATCGCCGGATTCTTCATCATATCCGGCAACAGCAGCAGTTTCCGCCACCGTCGCCGGAATATTTTCCGGCGATACATTTTTATTGCCGAATCGATAGATCGGCTTCTCTACTTTATTTCTGGAGCGTTTGAGCTTCTGGCTCCCAACGTAACACCCTCACGCGCCACCCATTTTCTCCACCACCACTGCCGAGACCACCACTGCCGCCGTTGATCTGTCTCTCTCTCGGTAACACCCCTCACACGCCTCCTTTCCTCTTTATATTTTTATTTTTCAAACCCTAATTTTTACTTTTTATTTAATTCGATTTTCATATAAATCCTTTTATAAAACCTTTGTAAAAGATTGAAAAAAGTTTGGATCTAAAATATTTAAACTCGACTCGGTGTGATTCGTTCACGACTCAGTGACTCACCGAGTCAACTCGCATTGACTCGGGCGAGTAAAAATCTCTTTGTGAATTGTGGTTGTCGGAATAAATTTCTAATTTCTTTTTGTATATTTATATTTTTTTTTTCAGATTCGCACGTGCGGTAAGAAAATCTGTGGTGTTTGTTTGTGTTTTGGTTGAAACGGGTCGGGTCGACCAGGGTATAATCGCAGTCTTGTTCACGAATTATTGTGACGGTTTTGGTTCTAAGTTTCTGGTAATTGCTCACAGCTTGTTGATGTTTGTTTTAAGTGTAAGTTTTGGCAAAGTTGGTTCTTTTGTGGTGCTCGACTGATAAGAAACCCACATAGGGTGTTGTTTCTTTTAGTTGGTAAAGTGTTTGTTTTGTTCTTATTTTCCAGTCAAAGTGTTTGTTTTGTTCTTATTTTCCAGTCAAGATTTGCAGTACACATAGATGATATGGGTGCAAAAATGTAGTACAAAGAAGGTATTACAGCAACATTACGGGACCTCCACAGTAGCTGTAATGCAAGAATAACGGATGAACAGTTGACGCAACAGTTGTTTTACGGGACGGTGAACAGTACCCCGTTTTTTCCTGGACCAATGGTAGCAGGCCGCATGTGCCACTATCCACATGCACTATAAATTAATTAAACAAATATTTGTACTAATGTTTGTACGACACAATGTTGTCCACAAATAAGGCAGTTGGGCTTCTGTAATAACTTCCGTGATCAGGCCCACATGGCAAACGGAAAAACTGGGTTTTAAATATATATATAATAAAAGTTTCTGCAACTTTTCTATAAAAATAATTTTCAAGTACACCATTTTTGATTTTATATTTTCCTATAAATGGAATTAGCTAAATATATATGTTTTGGTGCTAAAAAAAGGGTTTTTTTTAAATAGAGACAAGGTGGTGACTGGTCTCCATGTTTTGATGAAATTTTTCTAGACTTTAGTACAAACAATAATATAAAATATTTTTTGAATGTACTCTAAAAATAAAAGAAATAAACAATTTTGTAAATTCAACGTCAGATATTTTGGACACCGTACTGTCAAAACTGTTTAACCTCTACGTAAAAATTATGAACCAATCGACTCCGTACATAATAAGGTTTGATAAAGGTGTGTACTTAAATTGTGATAAAGTATCATCTCTTTAAATTAAATTAAAATAAAGAAAGGAAATATAAAAGAAAAAAAGAAACGTAACAACTAGAAAAAGATAAATTAACACGGATATCCATAAATAAAACTCGATTTTGATGGTTTTACTATTTTTAGAGCAAGTACAAACATATTTTACACTTTCGAACGTGTGTTACTTTTTTAACTGAAAATATTTTTGTTGAAAAAAATAAACACGTTAAAAATACGTTCACGACATAAAAATACACACGGGTTTCGGAAACAACAAAGTTTACATAAAAATAAAATCATTTCTATAGAAATAAAAATAAAAAATATCAACTTGAAACGTGCTTAAAAATAAATAAAAACTTGTAGTTTTTGTCGCAGAAATTATTAACTCTTCTAATTAGTATAGTAAATGTTTCTGTTTTTTACAAAAAAAAAAAAAAAAAAAAAAGGTAACTTTTTTCTTTTATTAAAACAAATAAAAAATAAAAACTAAAGCTTAAAAAGCAAAATGGCCTATAAAGTAATTAGAAAACAAAAACATCGAATACCATATACTATACAAATACCATAAATCACCGCCGGTCGCCGGAAAAAGATTCCGGTCACCGGAAAAAGTACGGTCACCGGAAAGGCTAAACAACATTTGGATCTGGGTTTGAAGGTTGGCCGGAGATCTGAAGGTATGAAAGAAAGTGATCGGATCTGATGATGAATTAATGATGATGATAGTGAAAGTGAATGGGTGTTGTTTGGGGGAATGAATTTGGAGAGTGGATTAAAAGTTTTATTTATTTTATTTTTTTTAGCGGTGGTAGTTGTAGCGTATAGGATTTGTTTGCTTTTCTCATTTGAGGAATTTGAGTTTCATTTCATGTGAATTTCACTTGTGTGTCAGTGTTGTTATGTAGCCAGGATATTATTAATTTAAGACACATGGTCTTTGTTCCTTACATGTCTATTTTGTGACACACTGTAGTTATATTGGTATAAAGTTTGATTGCAAATATGGTCCATGTAGTTTATTGTTATTCTGAATTCGGCCCCTGGTGAGATTGTGTTTCCATGTAGCTTTATATTATGTCTCAGGTTCGAGTCTCACCATATATCTTCAAGGGCCCGAAAAAATAGAAGCATGAGTGGGGTTTTATCCTCTAAAAAGAAAGGCTCGATGCTTGCATACTGCCCAATTAGATGTCACTGTGGGCTTGAATCACTAACTACTAACTCGCCGTTCAATAAATAAATAAAATAAATAAATAACTCTAGCTCGAAACTCGACTCGAGCTCGATTAATTTCGCATTTCATGCTCGAACTCGATGAATACTCGGCAAATCAAGCTCGGCACAACTCGACTTGTATGAAAGTAAACTTATGCATCTAAAATGATAAAAATGTAATTTGTTCGAAGCTCGATAAGGCTTGCGAGCTTCACGAGCTGACTATTTTGACGCTCAAACTCGATTCGAAAATATACTCGAGTAACTCGAAATTGAGCTCAACTCGTTTAATTTAGGTCGATTTCGAATAGTTTATGAGTCAATTTTAAGTAACTCGCTAGTTATGTAGTCTCATTTACACCTAGTCATCAAGGACATGCGTTCATCCTTCACACGGGTTGTCATTATAACATCACAACCGAGCGTGGTGATGACTTTTAAAGGTTGAGTTAATGGTGGTGACCAACGACTTGTGGGAAAGATTTACTTATTGATTTGACAAATTTATAATAAATGAACAAGAAAATTGTATTTTGTGGTGTATTTTGTAATCATTGTTACGCTTGTTTGGTGGTGTGGTTAGTAGTTAAGTGAAAAGCTGATAAGCCCACAGAGGTAGCGATGATGAAATCAATTGTTGTTACACCCAGTCGTAAAAGTTATGTCGGTATGCAATTCTTAATTTTGTAGTATTTTATTTCTTTTAGTTGATCACAAATATCACAAATAAAAAAATTACTTAAAAATATAAGTTTGGTTTTGGAGACAAAACTTATAAGAGATTATAAAAAAAATAATACTCCGTATTTCATAATATTTGAAAATCAAATGTTATTTTATGTAGTTTAAAAATTGATCTATTTTTATAATTTCCCTTTTCATTTGCAGCTTCATTTCAGTTCAAGCAACAACTAATTTTGCAAAATATACCGTACGAAGAGTATAAAGAAAGAGATATGATTTACACAATCTTTAAATTGATTGCCACAATTTAATTTAGAGGATCTTGTTATATATACTTCACATGGTGAAAATATGTAAAGGTGATGTAAGAGTATAAAGTGTGCATAAACCTCATATAAAGATATCGAAAGTTGCATAACAACAAACATGTGACAAAGTCATCCAATTTTCTTTCATTTAAAGCCCCCACTTTAAAACTAGGCATCTCACATACATAGCTGGCCTAGGGGTGGCAATTCTCGACACGACACGATAAACAACACGAACCCGACACGAAATTAAACAGGTCTGGGTTGAGGATAAACAAGTTTGGGTCAAAAACAGGTCAACCCGTCTAACCCGTTTAATAAACGGGTCGTGTTTGGGTTGAGTAAGTATTAAACATGTCAACACGTGAACCCGTTTAAGTATATAAGCCTTTAAAAATATATATATAACTTAGTTTTAATGTTGAATATGGATTAAATGTATCTTGTTATGTAGTTAATATGAGTGACTTACGATTATAACTCAGATTTTATTGAAATCGACCCTTATAACTCAGATATTATATTGTTGTATAGTTATTTGTATGTTATTTTTATCATATTTTAGATCATTATATCATTTGTGCATTTAAACTAGTCAAATCAACAAACCACCAACCTTATTCATCGTTTGACATAATTAATTAAACAGGTTAAACGGGTCATAAACTGGTTACATGTATTATGCAGGTGTGGGTTAGGGTTGAAAATGAAAAATGAAAATGTGTAAAGCCCAAATACACACACAAATGTGTAAAGCCCAAGTCCAAAAATGAAAATGAAAAAAAAAAAAAAAAAATGTCTTCTTCTTCTTCCAGCACTACCTACAAAACACAAATAAAACATTGCAACAAACACATCCAACAACAAAAAACCCAAAAAAAAAAAAAAAAAAAAAAAAAAAAAAAAAAAAAAAAAAACGATGGCGCTGAGCCGTCACCGCGGCGCGAGCACCGGTACGGTGCGCCGACGAGATTCCTCGGCTGGTGGTGACGGCGCCAACCACCAGCCAACCGTACCCACGCTCTAAGTGAAAACTTGCATAAATAATTCATGTCATTTACCTCATTTACAAAAATCGTTTACGAGTTCAGTATTTAATTCATTTTTTCATCATGATTTTTAGTTTTACATAAATACTGTTAACTTTGTATAGTTTGTAGTTGATCAATTTAACTTTCAAGTATAACGATGACTAAAAGATTTTTTACGTTCTTTCTTAAAAGTAATTTTTAGGATGCGTTTGGCTAGGGTATATTAAATGATTTCATTATATTGGCATTTTAAATTTTTTGAAATATTATGTTTGGTAGATCAAATGAAGGATATTAAAATTTCATAATTTAGCAAAATGAACCAAATTAAAATGCTTCCGAAAAGTGAAGAATTTCAATTTTTTTTGTTTCTTTTTTGTTATGCTCTTTTAGCATTTTATTTTTATTTTATTTATTTCTAAATCACCAAGAATTGAAATTTATCGGAATTTGAAATTTCGAAATTTTAAATTCATGAACCAAACGCTACATTTATTTGACAATCAATTTACTCCGTAATATTATTAGCTTATTACTTAGAATTTATTTGTATATATATGTTAAAAACTTAAAAATATTTTATAAGTAAAATTAAACTGATTTAAATGATATAATAAAATAATAAAATTAGCTCATGTAAAACAAAGTGTCCCTCAGATCATGTAAATCTTATTATACCTGTATACTAAAAGTCGTGATATCCCCCCTCTCTTTACTGTAGCAACTTTTTGGCCCATTTGCCCAAACCCACTCCCCTTATTACCAACTGGATCCGAAAATCCGTTCTCTCACAAGTCTCCGGTTTACCGGAGATCCGCTGGAGCTTAAAAACCCGAAACGCAAAACAAGTCGGGGCATCTATAGTGTTTCATGTGTGTATAGCTACAGTAAGATCTACAGTTTTTTAATTTTAGGTGGGTGTACAATATTTGGGTAAGGATTTGTGGCTATACTTTATTTTCCCAACCACATATTCTTTTCTTATATACCTAAAATTTTTCTCTAGATCCTTCATTCGCATTAGGGTTTTCCAGCTTCTGCGTCTTCTTTCTTCGATGAAATAATCAATGTTACTAGGTGTGGAATATCTGATTTTATGTTTAATTCACTTCTTATGTGTTTAATTACATGTTTGACATATGTGATACTTGATTTATTGGATTAGGGTTTCGTCATAATACTTTATTTTTTTAATTAGGGTTTAGGCATATTTTTAGGGGTTTGATGAATTATGTTGTTTTGTTATAAATTTTGTCTTTAATTACATGTTTCTGTTCTGTGGCAGTTGATTTTTGGATTAGGGTTTCGCCATATTCTTGGGTATCTCCTACATTTTGTTGTTTCTTTATGAATTTTTGTGCTTGCTCTATTCTTAAGGTAGTATTTAAGGTTTAGGATTATGGAGTTGGTTGCTTTGATTGGTAGTTATATATTTGCAGACCTGAAACATAAATATCTGTTTTACCTTTTGATTGTCAAATATTCATGTTCTGTGGTATGTGTTTCGGATATTATTTTTGCCTGATATTGGCCTGTTGGTGTTTCGTCTATTTAACACCTAACACATACATACATGGTTAAAAAAATCATGGTTTGCATACGCTTAGCTGCAATTGTGGTTTTGGTTTCTGGTGTTTGTCCACTGGATGTGAGTGAAGCTAATGTTGGATTAGCCTTATCCGCCCCTATCTTGGCAGGGCATCACGGTAATGTATTTGCAGCCATGGGGGTGGACTGAACTTAGCGTGACAACTCACTTGGTGTGCAATCAGGGCACATGTAGTGTGGGTGGCGTGGATAGTATTTGTCAGTGGTTTCATTTTGAGCCAATCTTTATTGTCTTGCTGGAGGTGAATATGGGGTTTATGGTCTGTGGTATTGGATTTCGTACTAATACTGATAGTATTTTCAAATGGGCTGTGATGACTATTGTAATCTGAGCACAATGAAATGAGTAGTTGAAGATCCGGCCATAACTTGGCGTGGCAGCGACCGGATGTTATAGTATAAATGGTTATTATGCAACTGTGTTCGCTTGCAGCCATGGCGGAAATTGGATCTTTCTATGACCCGACCCCTATTTATAAGTCTGAGCCTAATTATTTGTTGCATCACTTTGACGGTTTGATACTATTTATCTGATTTTTTTGGATATATGATTTTATGGTTTCTAATGAAGTTCCTTCGTCTATTGATGCCAAAATTAAAAAATAATTCAAAGTAATGATTTAGTTAGTCTGTAGAATGGGTTTTGGATCTATTGTTTCCATTTATATTTATAATAGTTGAATGATGAGATGTTATTGTTTGTCAAGTTCCTTATTATTAAAAACTAGAAAAGCACTAAATAAATGGATTGTGTAAAAAAAATCATTTCGTGTTCTTGCTGTTATATCATTTCTTAGGTGTCAACAAGTAATAATAAAATGCCCATCGTGATAGTATTGCTTGCTGTGAGATGTATCTATTGTGGAAAGTCTCTGTTTTCAGCTTATCTTAGTCACAGAGCAAAGTAGTCCTAAAAATATCCTTAAATCTTTGAATTCGTGTTGTAGGCATCGCTTCGCATAATGGGAGGGCAACACATTCTCAATCTGTGTTTGCAACCATGGTGGATGTGCTGCTAGGCAAAGTTACAGTTGAGGTAATCCGCATCTTGGCGACGCAAATTATTGGATTTGCAGCCATGGCGGGTAGGCCATTCTGTTTACTTTCATTGCATATAAAGTTTACTTTACTCTTTACCCTAAGGCAATGATGATAAGTATTTGCACCTTGAATGTTTCAATTACATAATCTACTTATACCGGTATCTTGGCACGGTAATATGACTTGAATTAGGATTGCAGCCATGGCTGGTCTTTTATGTTGGATTTTACAGTGCATATCTGAGCCTTTTACAAATTTGAAAAAACATTTCCTAGAACGTTGGACTTAGGGTCCGCTTGGTTCAAAGTGGGGAAAGGTAAAGTTAAAGGGAAAGGGAAATGGAATGCAAAGGATTGAGTGAGGTGGGTAATCAATACCTTACCCCTCAATTTACTCTATAATGTTGATTACCCACTACGGGGTAATCAATACCTTTGCACACCCCTAACCAAGCACCTAATTTGAGTGAAGTGGGCCCTTATTAATTCCTTACCCATTCCCCACCCCCCTTAACCCCCTTACCAAGCACCCCCTTAGTATTTCAAACGGGAAGGTATACATAATTATTTGCAGAGGTAATCCAAATGATCCACAAGTTTGCTTTAGTTGTTTACTATTGTCAATGGCCTTGCTTGAATGGTTACAGTTTATCTTAACAATGTGTAGACGCTTAGGTGACTTACTTCTGAAATGAAGTTAACGCTTGAAGTCGATGAGAAAAGTGACCAACAATTTGGAATGTTAAAGAACGGTGGTTTGAAATGTGATATAATGGGTTACAGTTCCATGATTAGCGGGTTTTGTCAAGCGGAGGATGTTAATAAAGTTGAGAAAAGTTGTCTGGGGGTCTTCGGAGGATAATTATTGATGTAAACTTTTTAATTGCTTTGATATAACTTAAATTGTATACATGTGTGAAAGGTGTTTAAAATATTGTTTTCTTTTTATGAGCGCAGGGGCAAAAGATGGCTAGCAAAGTCGGTTTGGATTTCAGTCTCACTTTTTCTCCAGCGCCGCCTAAGATATGTTTTATACTATTTAAATTCTTTATTATGATGCAAGTTTGGATTTTTATGGGTTTAACTGTTAATTACTGAAAAAATATATTTATTATGAAAAAATATATCATTACTGAAAAAATATAGTCGTTTTCAGCTACAAATGGTAATTACCCAACTTTCTGTTAAGCATTTCTTTGTTTTCATATAACAGGTCTAATGTTAGGAGCAACATCGATACGACAAGTTCGGCTGCTTTTTCATTCGCTTGGAGATCAGCCTCATAACCCATGGAACCCATTTCTGAAATTCCACAGGTATGCTTCTATGATCCTTTCAGTGACAAAGAGGGGCATTTTAATTAAAACCTTGAATTTTGTCTACAAGTTAACATGCAAGCCTGCAATTAATTATAAGTTTGAATTTAAATTAGACACATTTTCTTGATCAATCTATGTTTGATTTGAAAAGGTTGGGTTTGGTTTAAAATGAGTCACCAGGAATCTTTTGTAGTACGAGTTAGTTTAGGATGTATTCGGTTTTAGTGGGTCATTCTTGACACATGACAAGTAGTCCAAGTGACGAAAACTAAAGTTTATGTGTGACTTCATGTTTGGTCAATTGGGTTTAATTCAATTTATGTTAGTTAGTGTAGAAAGGGGTGTTTCTGATTGTGTTTCCAAACTAGATTCTGCATTTTCAAAACTGTCTTGCTCTTTCACAAATGTATGTTGTACACATATAACAATTTTGTCCTGATGATTTGCCAAACAATTACTCCAAAACGCAGTCCCAAACACCCTCTGAGTTTGAATACGAACTTTGAAAACTATTCAATATAAGAGGTTGGCTCTTTATGTGATTTGCGTTTGATTAATAACAGGAGGGCAGCTCTCGGGCAAGGGATTTTGTGTCGCGGCTAAGTCCTATACACAAGGACGATCACTAACATGCTACGGTCAGCATCTTTGGTATCTGCTGCTACTGTTATCACAAAAAATTACCGTTTAATAACTTATCATCAGACACAACAATATAACTGGGTAACGCTTATTCACCATTTGTAATAAAGAAGGCAAAATGGGCGGGTTTGGTAATGGGTCAAAATGGATATTTTTGGCATGGGTCTTTCGAGGCAATGTTCGATTGTCTTTCGAGGAAGTGGTAATAATATTTGACCCGTTTGGATCACATGTGCACAAATGGACTCAAGCCTATACACGCTCCTACACCAAACCTGGAAAAGGCCTCCTAACATGGTTTTTCGTAAAGGTCCATTTGGATAGCTTCTATTTTTTTCTTGAAATTTTAGATTTTCTTTTTAAATTTTCTAACTGGTGCCATTTTGCAGTTGGTACCTGAATTTTGGCCATGGGATATGCCGCGTGTTGTTAGTGAAGTGGATAAGCCTGCGGCTACGGATTGGATGAAATAACCTGTTTGAAATATCGGGTGCGTGTTAATGCAATTTAAGCTTATAATTTACTGTTTACACCACACACGAAGGTCTACATTTCAAAAATTTAAGCTGATTCAAACGGCCTAACCCATAAGCTACTTATTGAACATTAGCCTATTTCAAATAAGACTTTTTACTTATATAATACGTGTCTCAGGAGTTCGTAACTGCAACGGACAAGGAACCACGTCAACTTCTTGCTTGAAAGCTGAGATGTTAAAAACTCGGGTCATCATATTGAAAGGTTTGTTATACATGCAACTTGAGATTAAACTGCATGTTAGAGCTGATATGTTACATTTTTTTAGAATTTTTGTGGACAAGATTATTATAAAAAGGTTGTTGACCTGCTGAATGTATTTGCAGAAAAGTGGTATCAAAGTTGTTATTACGTTCAAAGTTAGATTACATTTGTAAAAATACCAACAAAAGTAATTGTGGTCCCTATTTAAGCTATCATGTTTTACCTTCGCCTTAAATTAATTATAGAGATTATGACAAATAGCACAATAAGTGTTTTTTTTAATGCTTTGCAACAAAGAAATGCAATTTATGGAATAACCTTATGTACTTTTAATGTCAGATTATGGGGGCGTTGGACGAGGGTATGAGTAATGCTTTTTTATGCTATGCAACACAGTTTGCTGGTATGTCATGAGAAGAGTTCATAGGGAATCATCACACCTTATGTTTCAGAAAGGGAACAATGGGACATATGTATATTGTGGAAGCACTTTCGTCCTGTCAGCCGGAGCCAATTGGCATTCAACACCGCCACCTGCTGAAAATAAAGCGCATGGCAGATTAACAAGTCATAATGAGTTCAGATTCAGAAGCTTTGTTATGAAATGATCGAGATTGAGATTAGTTTAATTGTAGTGAGTTTGGAAAAACTATCTTGCCATTGCGAAAATTTATATATTTCAGGTTTTTCTTATTAGTTGTCAGACTATACTGGCTTATACTTAATCGATTTGGACACTTTTTTTTGGTATTACAACTTGGTATGGATGGCCGCAATTGCTATGTCGATGATCATTATTTGCCAGGCTTCCCGCAGCGAAGCGCGGGTTCAAACCCTCGTTAAGTCTAAAACATGTAGCAATTAATACGTAGAAGAAACAATTTACTCCGTAATATTATTAGCTTATTACTTAGAATTTATTTGGGCTAACAAACGTACTATTTTCTCACCAATTGTTAACTGTCAGTCTGTCAAGTGGGTCTATTTGATCTAAATGGGCTTTTTCTCACACAGATCATGTAAATCTTATTAAGTCTAAAGTCTAAACCATGTAGCAATTAATACGTAGAAGAAACAATTATAGAGTCATTTTCGACAAATATCAAGTTTAATTTAAGTATTGAAAATTTAACTTTCACGCAATGAATTGTGTGTGTTCTCACACATATACCATGTGTGTCGCTAAAGCTACGTTGTATGTAACTTTTGAACATTCCTATGACTCCTATAGATGACCAACAAATGTTTTCAAGAAAAATATTGTACGATTGCTGCCTACTACAATAACGTTTGAAAATTTAGGGGAAGAACTCTACGATGAAGCCAACATAAACATCTTCACGGTTAATGATTTTAAAGTAGTGTGATATTAATTCAATCATCCACTTGTTCGAGTTGCTTATTTCTAATTTTCAGTCTCTCCTCACACCATCTTACAACATTGACGAGAACAAAGACACACAATGTATATTGTAACATTAACAATATACCAATAAGTTGAACAAAATTGCATACAACTATAACCAACCCGCCTCGCCTCCTTGTCATGTAATTTGTTTATGTTTGCGATTTTAGGCGTAACCAAAATTTTCGATTATGTGCAACGTCTATAGATTATTAGACTTGTAGCATATATTTATAACATTAAACGGTACATTTTGTTACATTGGAATCACAAATTTGGACTAATTAATCGCCTTATTATAGTTGATACAATATTGTTTGCTGGGTTCAAACTCAAAACTTGTGATTAAATAACCGGAATTGAACCATAATGTGAGGCAAACTAACTTAGCATGAACTGTACCGACACGAAGTTTGATTATCTCAGCATTTGGTTTTCGCTTCGAGTTTGACTATACCTGACCACTACTCACCGAGTCACCGCCACAAACACATATACCGGATTTTAAAGAAAGTCATATGTGAAGCAAAGATGGTGATTTTCACACAATTACTCATTTTCAAAGAAACATGAGGATTAATATGAAAACAAAAGTAAAATAAAAAAACAAATTGCGGTTAATCGTCAGTTTATCCAAGAGCAAACACTGTGATTTTGAATCATTGATTAATGCCTGTCGTGCATGGAGATTAATCTTCCTCAGAAACAAAGAAGACCAATTACAAATACAAATAAAAAAAAAAAAAAAAATGATAACAAAGAAAAATTATTCTTTGAAATTATCAAGAGGTACAAATTTTTTTTTGAAATAAAAAAAATCTTCTAGTAAAATTATAATTCAGATTTATCACCAATTCGGATTTCAGAAGTACTTTTTCCCGGTTGTGAACTGAACGTTTTCTTATTCCAACAACATCATATGGATTTTATAGAAGTCTAAATATTTTGGAATATATAGACATCAAGAGTTTGCTTACTCAACAATGTGGGACAAACTCACCTGTTTTTCTTTCCTTGAGCTTCACTTCAAATACCCCAGTTTAAGACTATAGATATCTCACATACATTGACTCCATTTTAGACATGACTTTATTTAACATTCATCAATGTATTTATAGATCTTGAATCAAAATATGACTCCATTTTAGACATGACTTTATTTAACATTCATCAATGTATTTATAGATCTTGAATCAAAATACGATTTATTGTCTGTAAATGGGATTTTTGGAGTAACAAAACGCTTTATCGACATCAGGAGATGTAAGTTTCATACCACAACTCCTGTTGTGAACCAAACGTTTTCTTATTCCAAAAACATCATATGGATTTTATAGAAGTCTTATTCCAATTACATGACATGACTTGACTGTCACATGATACTACAAAGTTCACATTGTGTGATGAAATTAAACCTAAGAACTTTGTAACTTTCGGCTTGTCTGTTAAAAGAAACAAAAATAAGTTAATAGACGATAATTAAAAATTTGGGCTAACAACATACTTCTAATCATGTGGGGCTATTTGATCTGAATGGGCTAGCTTTTTCTCTCAATGATCATGTTAACAAACATTTGTGCTCATTGCTTTCGTTTTTCTTCTAATATTCTACTTTTGTTTTCATTTGGTATCTTCAACAAAGAAGGGTACAGGTTTTTGATTGGCTACATCTCGGGTGTTGATCTGCATTCGGTGACCATTGTTCTGTTCGATGCGATAGAGTTATCATGAGTTGGGATTAAAAAAAAAAAATTAAATGGTGGAATATGGGTGTTTGCTCTTTCAGTTTGATTGTTTAGGAAGCGGTGTGTTGGACGATACTTTTTCAAGTGTGGCGTTCCAAAATTAAGAGGGTATTCGAGAGCAATGTATCTAATCTTTCATCAATCTGTGATGAAGTTCAGCTTATGTCATTTTTTAGGTGTTAAATAGAGCAAAATGGGCAATCACTTCATGGCACAACTAGTGCACGAATCCCTCACAAGCATGCAGATTGTACTTTCTGGTGTCTGTGGCGTCTTCGTCTTTGTTAGAGTGGGATTAGTGGAGGTTTCTGTCACAGGACATTCTTTAGTATCAGGATGTATTTTGCTCAAGCTTCATACGTCTTTAACAAAAGACCTTAGTTAGACTACATTGTTTCATATACTAGAAGTCAAATCATTTTCTTCAATTACGCTATTTTTAACATCTTGGTTTCAGGCTTTTCAGCGATCAAAGTGACAATTCCAAGTCCATTTTCAACTCATACTCATTTTCGAATCAAGAAAAGCTTTTCTATGAAATATGTATTATACTGTATCAGTTTAGCATATTGTAACTTTAGACCGTCTAAAGGTTCAATTCTGAATTGATTACCATCGAGAATCATGAGAACAAATATACGGGTGAGTAGAGAACCCAAATGTGAAGAAAATCATTTGAAAGCAAGATGTTGATTCTTACACAATCAATCATCTTCAAGGTAATATGAGGAGATATGCACTTACAAGTCCTTATATCCCTTTTCATTATGATGTACCACAGATTGTCATTGCTAAAGACTCATTTGCATTTGTAATCATAGTTAAAACCTTTAAATTCTCAAAGATGCTCCATGATCGCAGTGTATGGGAATATATCCATACCATAAATGATACTCACTACTACGTATTACATAAAAACATATACTACATAAATGTAAATTACAACATAAGTAACTGAAAATACAAATATATAGAATGTAACGAGAAAGCACAAATGATTTTTATTTTATATAAAGGAAGCAGAAGAACCAAGACAAATGGATTTACCATAACGTTTAATCTAAAACCATATTTATTGAAGAACGGATCGATTAAAAGTACTCAAGATAACCAAATGAGAAGGATGATAAGTAAATGATTTTAAAGTGAAAAAAATGCAGAAAAAACCAAATGAGAAGGATGATAAGTAAATGATTTTGAAGGATTTTAAAGTGAAAAAAATGCAGAAAAAACCAAATGAGAAGGATGATAAGTAAATGATTTTGAAGTGAAAAAAAATGCTAAAAAGTGTTTTTGGAACACTTTTTAGAATATGAAAGGAGTACAATAAAGTAGGGAGCTATGCAATTGATATGAACAGCTCCTCCTTCATAATACATGCTTTCTTATTCCAAGAACATTATAAAGATTTTGTACAACCATCACTAATATTACTTATAAAGACATCAACAGATTGTTTACCAACCAATGTGGGACAAACTTAGCCATTTTTTTTCATTGATCGAGCTTCATTCCTAAGTCCGAAGTTTAAGACTAGATATCTCACATAAATTAATTAACTCTGTTTTAGACATGTAGTAAGACTTTATATGTAGAACATTCATCAATGTTTTTGTTAGATCTTCTATAAAATTATGATTTATTTGTAAAACAGACACTCAGTAATATTTTATCATAAGTCACTTAAATATACATTACATAACTTTACTATCACATGTTACTACAAAACTCACATTATGCGATGAAATTAAACCCTCAATATACATTACATAACTTTACTATCACATGTTACTACAAAACTCACATTATGCGATGAAATTAAACCCTCGAACTTCTGTTTAATTTCATCAATCTTTGATGAAGTTCAGCTTATGTCAATTTTAGGTGTTAAATAGAGCAAAAGAGGCAAACACTTCATGACACAACGGGTGCACGAATCCCTCACAAGCATGTAGATTGTAATTTATGGTGTCTGTAGCGTCTTCGTCTTGTTAGAGTGGATTAGTGGAGGTTTGTAATTCTGTTACATGACTTTCTTTGGTATGAGGATGTATTTTGCTCAAGCATCATAATATTGCGTCTTTAACAAAGATACTAGTTAGAGTACATTGTTTCAATTCTGAATTTATTACCATCGAGATTCGAGAATCATGAGAACAAATATACGGGTGAGTAGAGAACCCAAATGTGAAGAAAATATTTGTGAAACAAGTCCTTATATCCCTTTTCATTATGATGTACCACAGATTGTTATTGCTAAAGACTCATTTGCATTTGTAATCATAGTTAAAACATTTAAATTCTCAAAGATGCTCCATGATAGCAGTGTATGGGAACATATCCATACCATAAATGATACTCACTATTACATAAAGACAGATACATAAATGTAAATTAAAACAAAAGTAACTGGAATTACAAATATAATGTAACGAGAAAGCACACACGAATTTTGTTATATAGAGGAAGCGAAAAACCGAGACAAGTGGATTTACCATGTGTTCCCCTAACGTTTAATCTAAAAATATCTATTGAAGAAAGGATAGTGCAAGAGTACTCATGATAACCAAATCTTACTTTTAAATGTATTAAGAATAGCTAAGAGTACCTATACTACGGAGAATGAGATTTGCAATACAACTTTTCTTAACACTAAAAACATTCACACTCCAACAAATTTATAAAAATGAAGCAAAACGAACGCTTAAAATGGTAAAAAAGAATGTTCTTGGAATACGAAGGGTATATCATTTTTGAGGAGGAGCTGCATTTCATATGCACAGCTCCTTCTAAATGTTATACACCTTCTTATTGCAAGAACATTATAGAGATTTTATATAACCATCACTAATATTATTTATAAAGACACTAACAGATTGTTTACCAACCAATGTGGGACAAACTTAGCCATTTTTATTTCATTGATCGAGCTTCATCCCAAAAACCACAGTTTAAGACTAGATATCTCACATAAATAAATTAGCTCCATTTTAGACATGTAGTAAGACTTTATATGTAGAACATTCATCAATGTTTTTGTTAGAACTTCTGTTTAATTTCTGTATAAAACGAGTTTTATAGGGCCGCATTTCGCTGCAGTAATCTTGTTCTCCTCTATATAAGCTTCGCCAGCCTCAATATCTTTATTAAGAAAAATCAATCAACACTTTTAATTCAATAATTGAATGCAAAAATCCAAAAAAGAATCTTTGGTCCAGAATATGTAAACTTAATTTGTTGGCTAACATGCATAGTAGTTAAGTTCGCTTGCCCATTATCTTAGCAAGACAATCATGTTGCCAAAACGAGTATATCGGGTTTCCTAGTAGAATCCATTCGACTCATGTTATTTGACATCAAGTATATTAATTGCACCCGTGTTGGAGCATGTATAATCTTTTCCCATTGTACCTATCAACGATGTAAATAATAGTCTTGTTTTAATGCACTTTAACAACCTAATAGACTAATTTATATTCAGCACGTGAAACACATATTAGAACAGCACATCTCTACGGCTAAAAACTCAAATACCAATTTTTTTTTAAAGATAACACTGTTGATATTCAATGTAAGAAAAGTTAGCTTCTAAAGAATAGCAAAATTTTTCATTGTAATAACTGCAACTAAAATAGCTGCCAACAAAAGAGTTCGTGTATAAATGACACTTCTGAGCCTCTTACTTGTGTAAGTAATGATATAATGACCGAAAAAATTATAACAAAACTATTCAACTATTAAATATAACGAGTCATTCAGACCCGTGCGATTCACACAAATTGTATTTAATTGTTCTTAGCGTAATATTTGTGTAAATTGTTAAAGTATAAGTAAGATGGTGCATTTAATTGAAGCGTGACGCCTAATGTTTAGATAAATAGTTATAAAATAAATTGAGTTAAATTAAGCTTAAACGCATACGGCTGTATGAAAATAAGGTTTAACAAAAAATTGGCATTCTAAAAAGACTTACCGAAAAAACAGTAATAATTATGTAATTTCGTATATTATGTGTTCATTACTTAATACATACTTTCGATCAAATCTACAGAGTTTGTTTAAGTAAACTATTGAATCTATTGAGTTTGTTTAAGTAAACTATTGCAAAAACTAATATTTTTGGAGTAACACAACATTTTATCTACATCCGGAGATATGCGATTCATACCACAACTCCTCCTATGGACAAAACGTTGTCTTATTCCAACAATATCAGATTCTATAAGAGTATCAATATTGGAATATAAAGACATCAAAAGTATGTTCACTCGACAATGTGGGACAAACTCACAGATTTTTCTTTCATTGAGCTTCACTTCAAGTACCCAAGTTTAAGACATAGATATCTCACATACATTGACTCCATTTTAGACATGACTTTACTTATCATTCGTCAATGTATTTAACTATTTATAGATCTTGAATCAAAATACGATTTATTGTTTGTAAATGAGATTTTATATTATCATTAGTCAATAAGTTACATGACATGACTCTACTGTCACATGATACTACAAAGTTCACATTGTGTGATGAAATTAAACCTAAGAACTTTGTAACTTTCGGCTTGTCTGTTAAAAGAAGGGTAAATTGCAAAAATGGTCCTTAACGTTTCATAAAATTGCAAAAATGGTCCTTAACGTTCCATAAAATTGCAAAAACGGGACCGAGACAAAAAGTAGCGCAAAAAAGACACTAAAGTTCCACATTTTCGCAAAATCGCCACCGAGAGGCCTTTTCCGTTAACTTCCGTTAGTTTTCCTCTTTAAGTGCAGTGAAATGACTAATATACCCTCATCTTCTTCCCCATTTGAATTTCTTTTTAATTTATATTATAACAGCGAAAAAGAAATCAAGAACATCAAATACAAAAACCCAGAAAAGAAAGTCAAAACCCAGATCCAAACACAGGCACTACAGACTACCAAAGCTATTTATTTTCTTGATTTATTTACTCGCCAAACATAACTTCGTGAAAAAAAACTCTCTCTAATATAACCTTTAAATACGTTAATCTGTGTTATTGGTCAAAACTCAAAAGTGAGTTAATAGTTATCTTCTTTTCTGTTTCATAGATTATTAATGTAAACTTAAGCAAAGTCTCATCTGTCAGTTTTATTGGACTGTTAGTCACTTTTGTTTATAAATAGAAGGATGTGGATCATTATGGTGATCAGTTGATTTGTGGTTGTTAACAAGTATTGGCGTTTGATAGACCTGAGAAAGACCTGGTAAGCTTGATTTAGGCGGAGACTGAATGGGTTAGAGGTAGTTTCCGTCTGATATGCTGTGACGAAGCTTAATACTGCTGTTACAGATGAATAGAGTATTAGGCTATGGTATACCAATCGCTTTGAATCTAGTTAGAAATGAATATCTTTCGGTCTTAGTTTATGTTTTTCAGTCTGTAGTCGAGAATTCTTTTGCATATTGATTTTGGGGCGTGCACTATAAGAGATGTAACAGGCTAGGATAATATTCATCAATCATACTTACTAGGAAAATCACATGATTCTGATAGTTCTAGTAACATACAACATTATCTTATCATAGTGGTTAAAACTTTAAAACCATAAATGAAACTCAAACCTTATATACAGTGAACACGAATGAAGTTAATTTAAATACTTTTGTATGAAGACACGAAAACATAAATCAGACCCAGTTGTTTGGGAGTGAAAAGTTATGAAACCGGAATGAATCTTCACCAGCAGTATCTCTGTTTAATCTGATCTCTAGCATGTCGTTATCCTGTGGATTGATATCTAATGGAACCACTTGATTTGATGTTGCTAAGTGAGCGGTAGGTGTCTATGGTGGCAATGTTGATGCGACTGGTGTGTGAATTTGGGTCCTGAGATTATCATTTCCTAACATAGCCACTTCTTGGTTCCACGCAAAGATGTGAAGTGAAATAGGCGCTTTAGCGTGTCTGTGTAGAGATAGTTTTTGGCTAAGTGAAACTGTGTCGTAGCATCGCATGGCTCCTTCTGGCGAAACCATCCATGGAAGTACTTTTTGATTACCTATTCTTGAGATGATGAGTAGTTTTCTTGCCCTTTTAGCTTCTCGATATAAACTGCTGAGACCTGAATGTGATGAAGGTGACTCTTCATCGTCTTCAATAACAGATGTTACATGAATGAATCCCTGTCAAATAATCAACAAACAATAAATTAGCTATTAATTCATCACTTTAACTAGTTTTTAACACAACAAATTGGAAGTTCAAGAGGGTGGGTGTTTGGGAATGCTTATTCATAAGTTATATATGCATATTTTTTAAACAGATAAACAGTTTTGAGTGTTTGGATTAGACTGTGTATCTACTTATTTTAGAGTGAATCAACATGTTGGGACCTGCTTAAGTTTAAGAAGATAAGCAGTAACTGAAGTTTGTTTTTAGTTTACAGTATCTATGTTAAAGGATTTCTATGCTATAAGGTCACAAAGAAAACAGGCGCTGTTATAATATAAATTAAAAAGAAATTCAAATGGGGAAGAAGACGAGGGTATATTAGTCATTTCACTGCCCTTAAAGAGGAAAACTAACGGAAGTTAAAGGAAAAGGCCTCTGGTGGCGATTTTGCAAAAATGTGAAACGTTGGTGTCTTTTTTGCGCTACTTTTTGTCTCAGTCCCGTTTTTGCTATTTCATGAAACGTTAAAGACCATTTTTGCAATTTACCCTTAAAAGAAACAAAAATAAGTAAATAGGCAATAATTAACAATTTGGGCTAACAACATACTATTTTCTCACCAAGGCCCGTAAAGTGGGTCTATTTGATCTGAATGGACTTTTTCTTTTAATGATCATGAATAGGGGTGTTCATGGGTCGGGTAATAAACCGAACAAACCGAAAACCGAACTGAATCGAACCGAAAAAAAAAACAGAACTGAACATATAACCGAACCGAACCGAATTAAAATTCGGTTTTCGTATATATATATATATATATATATATATATATATATATATATATATATATATATATATATATATATATATATATATATATATATATTATTTTATATATAAAAAATGTCCATTAAAATTTTATACTAATATAAAAAAAACTTTTTTGTGCTTGAATTATTTTTTTTGCCAAAAGTATATATAATTTAAATTAAAAAAAATATATAAATAGTGTAATTCAAGTACAAAATTTGGTCTTCGGTTTTGACCCAAATTTTTTTTTAACCGAACAACCCAAACCGAATAAACCGATTAACCGAGAACCGAACCGATGAACACCCCTAATCATGAATGCTAACAAACATTTGTGCTCATTGCTTTCGTTTTACTTCTAATCTTCTACTTTTGCTTTCATTTGGTGTCTTCAACAAAGAAGGGTACAGGTTTTTCATTGGCCACATCTCGGGTGTTGATCTCCATTTGATGACATTGTTATGTTCGACGTGATAGAGTTATCACGAGTTGGGATAAAAAAGTTTGAATGATGGAAAATGGGTGTTTGCTCTTTCAGTTTGATTGTTTAGGAAGCGGTGTGTTGGATGATGCTTTTTCAAGTTTGGCGTTCAAAAATTAGGAGGGTATTCGAGAGCAATGTATCTAACTTTTCATGATGTTCAGCATATGTCATTTTTTAGGTGTTAAATAGAGCTAAAGGAGCAATCACTTCATGGCGAAAATGATTTTAAAGTGATGCATTGACTTAAATTAGATGCATCGCCTATTATTTCGAAAATGATATGTCTTTCCTAACGTTTAATCTAAAACCATATTTATTGAAGAAAGGATCGAGCAAAAGTACTCGAGATAACCAAATGAGAAGGGTGATAAGTAAGTAAAACACACTATTAAGATGCATTGACTTAAATTAAATGCATCGCCTATTATTTCGAAAATGATTTTGAAGTGATGCATTGACTTAAAATAGATGTATCGCCTATTATTTCGAAAATGATGTAAAAATTGTTTTTGGAATCTGAAAGGGCCTTACGAAGCAAGATGTATGCATTTTCATATGAACCTCGTTCATAATACGCTCTTTCTTATCCCAACAACATTATAAAGATTTTAGATAAGCATCACTAATATTACTTATAAAGACATTAACAGATTGCTTACCAACCAATGTGGGACAAACTTAGCCATTTTTCTTTCATTGATCGAGCTTCATCCCTAAGACCGCAGTTTAAGATTAGATATCTCATATAAATTAATTAGCTCCATTTTAGACATTTAGTAAGACTTTATATGTAGAACATTCATCAATGTTTTTGTTAGATCTTCTATCAAATTATGATTTATTTGTAAAACAGACACTCAGTAAGTCGGTAATATTTTATCATAAGTCACTTAAATATACATGACATAACTTTACTGTCGCATGTTACTACAAAACTCACATTATGATATGAAATTAAACCCTCGAACTTCTGTTTAATTTATGTTGTCTCTTGAAAGAAACAAAAATAAATATTCTCTAGACGATATTAAATAACTTAGGCTAGAAGATCGAACCAAGACTAGTGAGCTGTGATACATGAATTTAATTAAAAGACCCATTTAGAAGTTGGAGCTCTTTGTATGAAACGAGTTTTATAGGGCCGCACTTCTGAGTAATGAGTTGCTCTAACAATGCGAAGAACCATCAAAAGCTTATTTCCATTAATCTTGTTCTTCTCAACACGCTCTTGCGGGATTGGATATGTTGTTGTTGTTCTCTACAGAAGCTCCGCCAGCCTCAATATCTTTATTAAGAAAAATCAATCAATACTTTTAAATTTTAATTTACACTTTTATTCAATAATGGAATGCAAAAATTCCAAAAAATCTCTGGTCCAGAATATTTAAACTTATTTTGTTGGTTAACATGCATAGTAGTTAGGGTCCGATTGTTTTATTGATGAGTTTGGAATAAGATTCTGATTTGATTTTGGTATGAAAAAAAGAGAGAAAAAAATATAATTATTTAAAAATATGTTTGTTTAAGTAATAAATAAATATTAAAGATATAATTAAAAGGCACAATATAAGGCTATATTACCAGAAATTGGGTTTGAGGTTTTCACTAACAAATTCAAATCAAAACCATTAACAATTTCATTGTAGTATCAAAGTATTACTTTATTGTAAAAGGTGTGAAGCAAATGGGCCTTGATGAGTGCTCAAACACTAATCATTTTTTGTCAATCTGCAAAAACATATAAAAACACTCAGTAATGCATCAAAAAACTAAAAATATTCAAAAATTGTGTTTTATATGTTTTAGATGCAAAATGAGTAAAAACAGATGAAAAACGTACAAAGTTTACAAAATTGGCAGTTTCAGTCCCCTAACTTACATAAAATGTCAAAACTAGTCCATGGTCATTCAAAATATAGAAAATTATCACCAAAGGTCCTTTTAAAATCATAAGTTGTCATATTTAGTCCTTTGATGAAAAATCTGAAAAGTTTTGAGAATTTACAATTTTGGTCCATGGAGTTTCACTTTTTGGCAGATTTGGTCCCTGGTGGGATATTTTTGAAAGAAAAACCATTTTTAGTCCTTGGGAAATCACAAGTTGGCAACATTGGTCCTTAAAGTTTTGAAAATTTACATTTTGGTCCCTAATGTTTCAACAATTGGCAGTTTTTGTCCTTGGATGCTCAAAATTGGAAATTTAACATTTATGGTCCTTGGAATATGGAGACTTGGCAGGAATTACCTTTGGATACCTTTGGAACAGTACCCAAACCCACCCCCAACTTTTCAGTTATTACATTTATGGTCCTTGTGAAATAATACTTAACCAAATGGACCCTATGTTTAATAAACTATCCAATAACAAAACCAAACCATTCCAAATCCAATATACCTGATCCAAAACAAACCCAAGCCCAAACACCAAACCATGGCCCAATCCCATCCCCCGTTTTTTATATCAAATAGGTCAAAGGGTCAACCCCGGTCAAACAAACAGTCAACCCTCAACACCATCTCCTTCCCCCTGATTTTCTGGTACTGTGTTCCCCCCTCCTCTCCTTTTCACCAACCTCACTTCCAACACTCCTCCCTCATTAATACCACACCCCTCCTCATTTATTACACCCCAACTCCTCACCAACTCCACTCACCCTGTCCAATTTGGACTTTCCCGCCAAAAACATTTTCAAAGGTCAGGATCAAATTGAGCCAATCCAACGGCTCAAACATGGTGGGATTTAATCAGAGGTCAAAGTGAAGCCCTAAAAATCAATATAAAAAGGAAAAAGAAGCTGGAGTGAAGAGTATGTAGGAGTAGTGTAAATTGGGTAGTCGACTAGTGTAATTTTTAAGCTTCCAGTGTAATGTTAAACTTTCAAGTTGTATTTTCAATGTCTTCAGTGTATTTGTAACTAACTTTAACCTTCAATTTCAAAGTTTCAGTTCATTCTCAGTTTATGCAAGTTTTCTAGTTGAAAATCTCATATTCATTTAAGCATTGTTAAAAGTTGTTGTTTGGTGTTTGTTTAAGCTCAATCAAGCTCAGTTATAAGCTCTCTTAAGCTTTCCACACTTAGAAATTAGTCTAGGGAAGAAAAGCAAAAAATTCAAGAAAATACTAAAAAAATAGGAAATAAATAAAAAAAAATCCGTTTGAAAGAGAAGGAGCAAAGGAATTTGATTCATCTTGGATTCTCATGGTCTAATAGCCTCAGGGGAGGCAATAGGTTGTTGTTTGGTTCCTTTGTCACTTGATTCTCAGTTGGACAAAATTGTAAGCCTATTTCTCAATTTTTAGCTTGGTACTGTAGATTAGTTTATTTGTGCTCTTAAGACTTATTTAGTGTATAAGAGGTGTTGTGATACCATTTAGACCCTGTTTGTTCATTAGATTGCATGATTGCTTAGTTTTACTTGTTCACTGCCAATTTTAGCTTAAATATGATTCTTGGGTTCTAGTTGTTGTTGTCTGTGTTTTATTGCTTAAGTGATCATATTCCATCATATTTCAACCTTTAAAACCAGAAGTATGGTCTGAGTAAGTGTTTAGCTCCAAATATCAAAAATCTTTGTTCATAAAGGAGTGTTTGGTATAGGTGTATTCCCTGTGTTCTAGTTGTTTCTTTGTGTTACACTTAGTTTACATAAGTCACATTAGGTCTTAATAAGTTAAGTAAACCATAAAAACTAGTGTTCCTTTGTGCTAAAGTCAAAATCCTTGTTTACTCACTCAAACTAGTTCACTGTTAGGACTTTGGATTTGTATAATCATCATTTTGGTTCATAAGTGTTTAATACAGCTTAATTTAGTCTTATTATATCATCATTAGTTTGTAGGATCCATTAGAATTTCATTTTAGTCAACTTATGTGTTCTTGCTAAAAATTCAAATTTGCATGAGTTCATATTTTCCAAAATTTCCAGGAATTAATGTGATTTTTAGGTTTAGTTTCAGACCTTGAGCTTTTTACACATTGCAGTCCCCTACCTCAACTTTGAAGTTCCATGGTCCCTCTATTTTTGTGAATTTTCTGTGGTCCCCACCATTGCCCTAAACCCACCTGCAGGGGAAGGTTTACCCCTGCTGCAGCAGCTCAGCCACCATCACCACTTTGGTGGTTGTTTCTGGCCTCCACAGTGGGTCCCACACCCCCTCCTTGGTTCCTTGGACTCCCCTCCTGGCCATCTTCAAGTTTTGAGCAACCATTTGAGCTTAAGACCCCTGGGACCCACCTGAAATCACCCCTAATTGTTGTCCCATTTTCTGTGTCGAACCAAGTTTCAAAGTGCTTATTGTTGCTTATTTGCTTATTCTGTGGAACCCTTTTGTTGTTCCTAGCTTACATAAGTCCATTTTACTCATCTGAACCAAGTTCCACCCTTGTGGACCCCATATAAGCTAAATTGAGCTTATTCTCTTGTTTGGTCAACTAAAGTCAAACTGTGGTGCAAATAAGCATCCACAGTGCTTATTATTGAATTCCAAAAAAGTTGTTTTTGTAAAAGTTTAATGTTTTTAGGTATAAAGCAGTTTTGTAAAAGAAAAATTCAGATAAACCAATTTTAATTACAAGTGACAGTTTCTATTTAATTTGATTTATCTTTTTAATTTCCTTTTTAGATTTTTATTAAGTAACTTGGAATTTTATATTTTTCTTAATTTCCTTTTACCTTTAAGTACTTTCAGTAATTTTCCTAGATTTTAATTTTGCCATTCAGTATTAATTAGATTTAATATTAGTTTTATTAATAATTAATTAATAATTAAGCATTAAATAGCAAAATTAGTTTTAAACGTTTCTGGTTTTTCTGATTTCACAGTCTTGTTCATATAGCTTATTTAAGCTATTTCCTTGTAGATTCCTTAGTTAAATCAATCACAAACCCCTTTCTGTGCAAATTCACCCGATCACAAACCCGTTTGATAACAATTCACACCTCGTCGGGACATAACGACTCGGGGAAACCCCTATACTTACACGGAGATTGACTCTGAGCTGTTTGACTTTGTTGACCATTCACCTGGTCAATTAGGTTGACCGTTTGGAGCCAATCAGGCCTTTAATTTCGCTCGCCCATTATCTTTGCATGACAATCATGTTGCCAGAAATGGGTATATCTCGAGTCTCGTCTCATGTTATTTGCACCCGTGTTGGAGCATGTATAATTTTTTCCCATTGTACCTATCAACAATGTAAATAATAGTCATGTTTTAATGCACTTTAACAACCTAATAGACTAATTTATATTGAGCACGTGAAACACATATTAGAACAACACATCTCTACAGCTAAAAACTTAAATACCATTTTTTTTAAAAGATAATACTGTTTATATTCAATGTAAGAAAAGTTAGCTTCTAGTAAAATTAATTCAGATTTATCTATTTTTTTTCCAATTTCCATAATAATGAGTCTCTTATGGAGATACCACTTAGGGGGCGTTTATTTATTTATTTATTTATTATTTTTTTTTTATATTAATGCTAATGGATGTGTGGGGCTCATGTGAGACCCATGGCTATTAGTGTGTCTGAATGGGAGAGTATCTTTTATATTCCTCTTATGTAAGAGACGAAACAAGGGATCAAATGAACCCAGTTAAAAAAACAAATAATATTTTTGGTGAAACAAGGGATCAAATGAACCCAGTTAAAAAAACAAATAATATTTTTGGTGTGAGAGAACGTTTTATCGACATCACACTTAGGTTCCAAAGATACGCGATGTTAATTAAACGTTATCTGATTCCAAGAATATCATATGGATTTTGTATGAGCATCAATGTTCTGGAATATAAAGACATCAAAAGTATGTTCACTCGACAATGTGGGACAAACTCGCTTGAGCTTCACACCAAATACACCAGTTTAAGACTATGTCTATAGATATCTCACATACATTGACTCCATTTTAGACATATAACAAGACTTTACGTAGCATTCATCAATGTATTTATAGATCTTGAATCAAAATACGATTTATTGTTTGAAAATGAGATTTTATATTATCATTAGTCAATAAGTTACATGACATGACTCTACTGTCACATGATACTACAAAGTTCACATTGTGTGATGAAATTAAACTTAAGAACTTTGTAACTTTCGGCTTGTCTGTTAAAAGAAACAAAAATAAGTAAATACACGGAGTAGACAATAATTAACAATTTGGGCTAACAACATACTATTTTCTCACCAAGGCCCGTAAATTGAGTCTATTTGATCTGAATGGACTTTACCTTTCAATGATCATGTATGTTAACAAACATTTGTGCTCATTGCTTTCGTTTTACTTCTAATCTTCTACTTTTGCTTTCATTTGGTGTCTTCAACAAAAGAAGGGTAATGGTTTTTCATTGGCCACATCTCGGGTGTTGATCTCCATTTGATGACATTGTTATGTTCGACGCGATATAGTTATCACGAGTTGGGATAAAAAAGTTTAAATGGTGGAAAATGGGTGTTTGCTTTTTCAAGTGTGGCGTTCAAAAGTTAGGAGGGTATTCGAGAGCAATGTATCTAACTTTTCATGAGGTTTAGCTTATGTCGTTTTTTAGGTGTTAAATAGAGCAAAAGGAGCAATCACTTCATGGCGCAACTGGTGCACGAATCCCTTACAAACATGCATCTTGTAATTTCAGGTCTTCCGTACTTTCAGTTCCGTAGTTTTATACCATCTAAAGCTTCAATTCTGAATTGATTACCACCGAGAATCATAAGAACAAATATACGGGTGTGTAGAGAACCCAAATGTGAAGAAAATCATTTGTAAAACATGTCCTTATATCCCTTTTCATTATGATGTACCACAGATTGTGATTTGCTAAAGACTCATTTGCATTTGTAATCATAGTTACTACGTAATACTTAATACAATTAAATTCTCAAAGATGCTCCAAGATTGCAGTGTATGGGAATATATCCATACCATAAATGGTACTCACAATTACATAAAAACAGATAACTAAATGTAAATTACAACAAAAGTAACTGAAACTACAAATAAAATGTAACGATGAGAAAGCACAAACAAATTTTGTTATTTAAAAGAAGCGGAAAAACCAAGACAAACGGGTTTACCATGTGTTTCCTAAAGTTTAATCTAAAACCATATTTATTGAAGAAAGGATGGAGCAAAAATTGTTTTTGGAATATGAAAGGGGCCTTACGAAGCAAGATCTATGCATTTTAATATGAACAGGTCCTCCTTCATAATACGCTCTTTCTTATTCCAACAACATTATAAAGATTTTATACGACCATCACTAATATTAATTATAAAGACATTAACAGATTGCTTACCAACCAATGTGGGACATACTTAACCATTTTACTTCATTGAGTTTCATTCCAAAGACCCCAGTTTAAGACTAGATATCTCACATAAATTAGCTCCGTTTTAGACATGTAGTAAGACTTTATATGTAGAACAGTCATCAATGTTTTTGTTAGACCTTCTATCAAATTAGGATTAAAAAAAAAAAAAAAAAAAAAAAAAAAAAAAAAAAAAAAAAAAAGGACTCAGTGATATCTTATCATAAGTCTATTAAATATAAATGACATAACTTTACTGTCGCATGTTACTACAAAACTCACATTATGCAATGAACTTAAATCCTCGAACTTCTGTTTATTTTCTGTTCTCTCTTAAAAGAAACAAAAATAAATAAAAAAACTTGGGCTAGAAGATCGAACCAAGGCTAGTAAGCTGTGATACATTAATTTTAATTAAAAGACCCATTTAGGAGGAGGAGCTCTGTGTATGAAACTTGTTTCATAGGGCCGCACTTTGTTGAGGTAATGAGTTGCTGTAACAATACAAAGAGCCACCAAAAGCTTATTTCCATTAATCTTGTTGTCCTTTACAAAAGCTCCGCCAGCCTCAACATCTTTATTAAGAAAAAATCAAACTACACTTTTAAGTTTTAATTTACACTTTTAATTCAATAATGGAATGCAAAAATTCGAAAAGAATCTCTCTGGTCCACAATATTTAAATTAATTTGTTGTAGTTAGGTCTATTTATCGATGGGTTTGTTTGGAATAAGATTAGGATTTGATTTTGGTATGAAAGAAAATGACAATAAAGATAAAATATTGAGGGTGCGTTTGATATTTAACTATTGGAATGAGACTATAATTATGAAAGTGATTAAAGGTTTTTGTTTAAGATGAGGGGCCCTACTACTATGGTAATGAATGATAGATATAATCCATGCCAAAAGTTCTTTATAGATCCAACTTTTACCATAGAACCCATCAAGCAATCTTAGCCACTTATTTTTTTTATCAAAATAAAAAAATAAACTTTCACCATTTTTTTAAAATTTAAATATTTCGCAAACCGTAAATCGTCAAGCTACAAAAAAAATACCATTGCGACGAGAATTAAATTATCTTTCTATAGACATGCATTGTTATATACTTTCGATGAATTTTTTTTTCGCCCAGAAAAATCATATATGATTCGTAAGAATCATATATGATTCGAAGAATCGAATCATATATGATTTTTTACGAATCATATATGATTTTTACGAATCATATATGATTCTTTCTGGGCGAAAAAAAAGTTCGTCGAAAGTATATAACAATGTATATCTATAGAAAGATCATTTAATTCTCGTCGCGATGGTATTTTTTTTGTAGCTTGAAGATTTACCGTTTGCAAGATATGTTGTTTTGAAAAAAAATGTGAAAAATATAAATGGGTGGCTATGATTGGTTGATAGGTTCTATGACATGTATGGGTTCTTTATGGATCTCAACTCTATAATCCATACTCCATATACATCAAGAGAGCTAGGTATATACGTATATTTTTTTTAAAGCAATAATAAATATAAAGATATCATTAAAAGAAAAAATATAAGGCTATATTACCATGAATTGGATTTGAGGGTTTCACTAATGATTTAATTTAAAACCATTAAAGAAACCATATCAATTTACTATCAAAGTAATACTTTATTGTAAAAGGTGTGAAACAAACGGGCCTTTAATTTCGCTCACCCATTATCTTTGCAAGAAAGTCATGTTGCCAGAAATGAGTATATCGGGTTTCCTAGTAGATACCCATTCGACTCATGCTATTTGTCATCAAGTATATTAGTTTGCACCCGTGTTGGAGCATGAATAATCTTTTCATGTACAATCTTTTAACATTGTACCTATCAACATTCGAAATAATAGTCGTGTTTTAATGTACTTTCACAGCCTAATAGACTAAGGGTATGTTTACTTTTTTTCTTAATGCCTCTTAATAACTATTTGGTATATAATATCATTTTTTTTATTTGGGCCCACCAATTCTCTTTGATAGTCTTTGTGCATAGAGAGTGAAAATTCCCACTCATCCACATTAAGAGGTATTAAGGGAAGAGGGACCCACATAACCCTTAGCTAAGAAAAAAAAGTAAACAAGCCCTAATTTATATTGAGCAAATGAAACACATATAAGAACAGTGCATCCCTACGGCTAAAAACTCAAATACAAAAAACTTTTAAAGATAACATTGTTGATATTCAATGTAAGAAACAGGGCCGTCTAGTGAATTTTGCTGGTCCCGTGCCATCACAATAAAAAAAACCCTTAAACATACACATAAAATACACATTTATCAGTAGTGCAGTGCGTGAACTAATTAAACTCAAACCTCATATTGTGTATACATATATAATAAAAGTGTATGGAATTTTATAACCCTCGTCAAGCGGTAGCCATGTGCAATGATACTGCTTGCACTCCTTTAAAAATGGCACTGTTAAAAAAAGTTACCTTCTAAAGAATAGCAAGAATTTTCATTGAAATAACGGCAACTAAAATAACTGCTAAGAGTTCGTGTATAAATGATACTTCCGAGCCACTTACTTCTAAATGAGTAAGTAATGATATAATGACCTAAATATTTTGAAAAATTATAACAAAACTATTCAACTATTAAATTAACTACTTATAATGAGTAATTTGTCTAATTTGAGCTAAGTGATGGTCTTGTGTATATGCACCAATGGTCAATCAGAATATATAAACATCTAAAATCTTTTATGATACAACGAATGCCAATGATCAGATTTTCACATGTGATGCAGTTCTTTCACAAAGCTCAACTCATTATTATATATACTAATTATCATTAGGATGAATAGTAAAAGTACTATTTTGCACTATTTATCACTCAATTTTCATTTTAGACCATGAGGTTATATATCTATTGCAAAGTTAGTCCGGCCGTTAATATTGTACAGAAGAAGGCCCTCAGGTTAAATTTTAATTTCAAAGTTAGTCCCTAAAGACTAACTTTGCAACATACTGACAATCTCAGGCCGTAAAAAAACATATTATTTTCATATACACTTTACGAAAATAGTACTTGCGGTTTTCGACCTTTTGCATATTTAGTCCTTAATAACAATTTTTTTATACAACCGTTTAATTTCGAGTTTAGATTAAACAAAACATTCTCGCAGCAACGCGCGGGTAAACCCACTCGTTGATTGCTAAATGGAAAATTTCCTTATGAATTGATACATAATAAAATCTCTAATGGGGGGTGTATACTGAATCAAGTGGTTACATACTTACATATAAAGGTCTTAATTACCTTTTATAATGGAGTGAAACTTTAATGAGTCTCTCATAAAAAAAAAGTTATAAAAATAAAAAATAAAAAAATTGTCAACAACAACCCCTAGGGTGTTGTATAAACATTCCTTAATTAAAAACATCTCCATTTATGAACTTACTAGATATTAATACATACCTTATTGAAACTTACTTACCTTAATTATATGTGTTTAAATCATGTATTTATAGAAATGATTAGTTCATTAATGGAAATGTATTTATACAACACCCTATGGGTTGTTGTTAACAAAACCCAAAAAAATGGTTGGAAGTCGTATTCAGAAACAATATTTCGGGCTAGTGGCGCAGCTTGTTGCTCGTTTGCCTTCAACCACTATGTAAATTCTATTTTAATGAAATAAAAAGCATTTATAAAAATATGGTTTTCATAAGCATATTTAACATAAACTATATAAAAGAATGAACTATTCTTATTTTTGCATCATCACTAATACAAATATGACTATTCCAAAGGTTGAATAGCAATGTAAAAGCCAAGTAACTAAACGTCTGTTGTTTAAAGGACGAAGACTAGAACACTCAGAAGCTGTAACTTTACAACAGACCTCCAACTGAGTGAATACTGCACATGACTTTCGTAGCAATTACTATATGTTAGTCATGGCTTTAGTAAGAGCATAATAGTCAGTTTTAGATTAAGTAACTAACACATAAACATGTACCCTTTATACGAGTGTTTGGCCTCTCAATTTATAATATCACATCCCTTTGGCCATTGCGTTCACAAGACAATGTGGGATGTAATCATGTAAGACAATTTCACAAAAATAGGATGTATTCTTAAACTTTTTTATCTTGGAGATATAACCAAATTTGTCAAACTAGATGTCACGATTCAATTATATGGGCTTTTGAAGTTGTCAAACTAAACATATACAATTAGTTAAAGTGTGACTCGCATTCACTCATTTGTAAACGTAATAATAGAAAAGTCACCACAAGTCTATTTATAGTTCTTTAGTCTTTGAATTTTTATATTCAAAGATTTAGGTTACTATTGTGACATTGTTTGGGTAATGACACACCAATAATTATATAAACAAATCCCACGCAACCTTTTTTGACAATGTACTAGGAAAGATATATTTTAATATGTCATCCAAGAATCCAACGAAGCTAATACCTGTCATGATAAGCTAAGACATTTCTAAGTAAGCAATGTGATTAGAATCGAAAGAATCACTAAAATGATATACAGTAACTATATATTAAAAGGTCGATGTCATCTTCACCCGGAGGCTAAAAAGATCTTATGTCAAGAAAAACATAAATTGCATCTTATTTGTATATTTTATGTTTATTTTGTATCTGTATATTTGATATGATTAGTTGATTATAATAAAAATAATAGCAATGATTGTTTAATAATTGAGATAACACATAAATAAGATAAAATATAATGATTAAACATAATACAGTAATTATGTCATTGAATGTCCAAGGCCTTGCCCATAAGGCTAAAAAAGATTGGATTAAGGGGTTAGGCGTCACCAACAAGGTGAACTTTGTGTCTTTGCAAGAAACAAAAATGGAGATTATCGAGCTTTTCAATATTAAGATGTGTTGGGGTAATTTTGCTTTCGATTATGCTTACAGTCCTTCTGTTGGATATTCAGGTGGTATTCTTTGCGTGTGGGACCCGAGAATGTATCATAAAATTAATTCTACGGTTTCTGATTATTTTGTTATGATTCGAGGAGAATGGGTTCCTAATGGTAAAGAGCTTCTTATTATTTCAATTTATGCCCCACAAGAGTTATCTGAAAAGAAGTCTTTGTGTGATTATTTGAATGTGGTGATTGGTAATTGGAATGGTGAAGTGGTAATCATGGGTGACTTTAATGAAGTTCGCAACCAAGCTGAAAGGTATGGCTCTATTTTTAATGTGCAAGGTGTTGATGCTTTCAACTCATTCATTTCAGGTGCAGGTTTGGAAGAGGTTCCTTTAGGTGGGTGCTCGTTTACATGGTGTCATAAATCGGCTACAAAGATGAGCAAATTAGATCGTTTCCTTATTTCTGAGGGATTAATGCGATCGTGCCTTAATATTTCAGCTGTTACTTTTGACCGTTATCTTTCTGATCATAGGCCCATTATAATGCGTGAGTCTCATTTTGATTACGGTCCCATCCCCTTTCGTTTTTTTTCATTATCGGTTCTATATTGAGGGCTTTGATACATTTGTGGAAAAAAAAAACATTGAATGAAGCACAAATCACTGACTATAACGCTATGTCAAGGTTACAAAAAAATATATATAAAAATAAATAAAAATTGAAGTGTACTAAAGAGAAGATTCACGAGTGGATTAAGGTGAATAAGGATAGCTCAAATAATTATAAGACCTTGAAAGCGGATTTAGCCGAGATCGACTTATAACTTGACAAAGGGGAGGGTAACTCTGATATCCTCAATAAACGTATTACCGTTTCCAAAGCGTTACAAGACATAGATAAAGTTGATTTGATGGAGGTGGCCCAAAAGGCCAGAATTAAATGGGCAATTGAAGGTGATGAGAATTCAAAATACTATCATGGTATTCTAAACAAAAGAGAGAAGGCAACTTGCTATCCGTGGTATTTTGGTTAATGGTATTTGGATTGACTCTCCTGCCTTGGTGAAAAAAGAGTTTCTATCTCATTTTACAAATCGATTTGACCAACCGCAGGATTCTCGTGTCTAACTATGTACTGATTTTCCTAATAAAATGAACCTAGAACAACAGGTGGATTTGGATATTAATGTTACTCTTGAAGAAATTAAGAGGGCGGTATGGGATTGCGGGGTTGATAAATCTCCAGGACCCGATGGTTTCACTTTTGGTTTTTACCGACGGTATTGTAATTTTCTGGAAAAAGATGTGGAGAATGTTGTTTTTTATTTTTCCCAACATGGGACGTTCCCTAAAGATGGCAACTCTTCTTTTATTGCATTAATTTCAAAAACGCATAATGCTAATATGGTGAAAGATTTTAGACCCATTACTTTAAAAGGGAGTTTGTATAACATTATTGCTAAGATCTTGGCAAATCGACTTGTAGTTGATTTGGGGGATATCGTTAATGAAGTTAAGCCGGTTTCATCGCAAATAGGTGAATTCTTGATGGGCCCTTCATTTTAAATGAGTTATTTCATTGGTGTAAAAAGAAGAAGAAACACACTTTGATTTTTAAGGTAGACTTCGAGAAGGCATACGATTCAGTTCGTTGGGATTATTTGGATGATGTCTTGAAGAATTTTGGTTTTGGTGATACATGGCGCGGGTGGATTCAAAGTTGTCTTAAATCTTCGGGAGGATCAGTTATGGTGAATGAAACCCATCTAAAGAGTTTCATTTCCACAGAGGCCTCAAGGAGGGCGACCTACTTTCTCCATTCTTGTTCATATTGATTATGGAAAGCCTCCATATTTCGGTTCAAAGCGTGGTGGATGCTGGCATGTTTAAAGGTATTTCAATGGGCACGTCTCTCCAACTTTCGCATCTATTTTATGTAGACGATGTTGTTTTCATGGGTCAATGGAGCGATTCAAACGTTGATACTATTGTCCAGATGTTAGAGTGTTTTTTTCCAGCTTCAGGTCTACGAATTAACATGAACAAAAGCAAACTAATGGGGAGCAGGTAGCAACTAAGATTGGATGCGAGACTCTAAAAGCTCCATTCTCTTACTTAGGTTCGAAAGTTGGTGATATTATGTCTCATGTTCAATCTTGGAACGACATTTTAAATACACTTACTACTCGATTGTCTAAGTGGAAGATGAAGACTTTATTAATACAAATAATGTCAAAAACGTCATTTGTAATCTTCGATCTCTACATGTTTTGATAATCACAAAATATAAATACACGTTACATAAAATTACGTTTAACAACGAGAAAAATCTCTTCAACCACAACATCACTTAAGGTATTGATGGGGATCTTGACACACGAATTAAGTTAGATACTTTGAGAATATACTTTGTAGCGCGCGGAATTTACCACAAAGCACTTAGAAGATGTATTAGAGTGATGTGTATGAATGTTAATGAAACAGTACAATATGAACACAAAGTAATATCAAACTTGTAGCTTCAATATTATTAAAAATAATACGAGTGATCTTGATTATCACTAGGGTTACACCTTGAAGCTTTAGCAATGAATCGTATATTAAATCTAAACCTAGGACCTCCTTTTATAGGACAAGGAGTCCTTTACAAGATAAGTATAACTTTAACTAAATAAGATATTCACAAGATCTTTTCTATACTTATCTAATACACGAATACATAACAGTTATAATATAAGAAGTAGAAACTATATGTACTAGCAGTGGTAATGAAGTTTCGACTGCTTGTGTATTCTTCTAGCAGTTTTTCTTCCAAGCTTAACAGTGGTAACAATTAGTTTATTCCCAACAAGTATGAACAAACAATCTACCAACTTAGTTAAGTGATCAAAAAATTTATTTTTCACTAAACCTTACATTTTTATATGACAAAACATTTTTACAAAAGTATTTTTGTAATTCTAAAGAAATGTTTTATTAAGAAATAATGAAGCATGGGGTTGGAATTGGAAGAGACAAGTAACGGGTTCACGTAATGAAGCTTCTTTAGCCTTGTTAGTTTCGGAATTGGGGTAGGTTCATTTTTCGGATAGTCCTAATTCATAGAAATTGAGTTTGGAGGATACCGGTACTTTTACAGTTCAAGGAACCAGAATTTACATCGATGCTTGCATGTTGCACTTAATTTCCCCATGCACGACTTGGTCGAAAGTGTTACCCTGAAAGGTAAATGTTTTTATTTGGCGCCTTATCTTGGATAGACTCCCTACCCGGTTAAACTTATCGTTGAGGGGCCTCGAGATCTCTTCCATTGTTTGCCCGATATGTAACACCTGTATGGAATCAGTTAACCATGTTTTCTTTGGTTGTAAGGTGGCTTCTAACATTTGGCATTTAGTTCGTATGTAGACCGACATTGACATGCCTTCTTTTTCTTCTTGGTTCGACAATTGAGAGCTTCAAAAAGGGATAAAAATCGAGTTTATGTAATTATGGTGGCCTTGGTTTGGTGTTTATGAATTATGGCGGTATCGTAATAGCGTTAGTTTTTCTTCTAATTATATGAGGAAAAGTGATCTTTTTGATTCAATCCGTTTGTTTTCTTTTTCTTGAATTAAAAGTAGATGTCGTAATGTAGATTGTTGGAACTCTTGGCTTATGAAGTCTGTGTAATTTCTCTTCTAGCTTCTTGCTAGAGAGGTTGTTTTTATTGAAATCATTGTTCTAAAAATATATATATTATTATTATTATTTTGTTTAAGGTTTGTTAAACTCACACCAAATTTTCCATTTATTATTATAATTATAATTTCCAATATGTGATACATTAATTTTAATTAAAAAGTTTATATGAGGAACTTTGCTACATCATCCTACAAATCTTCTTACTCATTTAATTGGAACACTTGAAATAATGATTGGATGATATGAGTAAAGAGAATTAGTAGAATACAAGTATCATATACAAATGTGGGTAGGAGGTAAGAGGATTTTATAGGATCATTTATCATTTCTCTTATATGAGGGAATTAGGCGGCATACCGCTTGCCACAACTATACTACGGATCAATAAATTCTTGAAAAGTCTTAGAACGAAGTAATTGCTAAACAAACAAGAAGATATATAACGGCAAAGAGTTATGATAGACAAGTGAAGGGGCCTAATCATAGACAAACACACACAGAAAAGAAAAAGAAAGAAGAATCTGTGTTGGTGAAACTTCAATTCAGATCCATCATTTACACATCAATCGTTATTCTAATAGTGATCATTTTAATTTTTATAACACGCTAATATTTTTTAAGTTTGTTACTTTTAGGGTGTGTTTCACACTTCAATTAGCGTTGAATTATTTTTCTCAAGTTATGTCAAATTACGTCTTTAACAAAGATACTATTTTCGGTTCAAGTAAAGTTTTTTTTAACATGAAATGAAACTTATTAACACCCAATAGATTGAAACCGTACTATTTTTCTGTACCAAAGGTTATAACGTAGTATGACTAGTATCGAATTTTCCTTAATCCTAGCTAATGCATCATCCTAATCATACACTTGTATCATGTGAATTTGCCCTATGAATAACCACTTAAGTCGCAACTGTAAAAACTTGCCAGTATAAAATCTCGTTATTATGGACGGATGGTTTTATATGGATAGTTTTCTGTGACATCTTTCGTACAAACCTGATTGTCCATCTTATTTTTTATATGATAATAACTAGTCAGTAGTTACCAAACAAATAAAATGACTTTTCTTATCCAATTAGGTGCGGTATTTGGCATTAGTGTGAGGTGCCTTTTGGATGGGGTCAATGAGACAATGATATGGTTGAATTTCATACGCAACCATTAAAATTTATATCCCATCAATCGCTATTAAGAAATATGGCAACTCATCACAAGTCGCAATACATGCATATTAATCAACGCGACGAATATACACACTTGTCCCATGAATCATAACACTTCCATCATCTACCCTTTTATATTCAATACTAGGTCTCTTTCATTTTTAATGTTATTTGGACCTACAAAATTTTAGAATATCTAATTTTCAACACAAACATTATCATGTTTGCAAAATAATTCAACATTCATGCATGCCCATATGTACTCATGTTAGCGACGGCTTTAATGACATACTCCGTACGTGATAGGTCATAGGTGCCATCATAAATACCGTTAATAATTTTGTACAGCACTTTAACAAATGCATATGCGTGTCCTGTTAATATGTAATAACTAGATGGTATAGCGATATATAGTATGCTCAATAACTTAAATTTAGTCAATCAACTACTTTGTATGACTATCAACCGCTATGTATGCCCACTAACCAGCCACTTTGTGTGAATATCTCCAAATAATAGTCATCTAATATTAAAGGATAGATACGACCCAAGCCCGACCCGTTCTAGTTTGTTGTGCACATTTGAACAAAATTCCCGTCCTCTCTCTTTTAGTGCAGCGGCAAGGTTATGCCGAAAGGGAAGCAAATTTAGCGGCAAATCATTTGTGAAGGTGGTGTTACCTAGCACCCGAATAGATCTCTAATATTCCTTGATGACTTGTGATGACTGACATATGAACATACATATAAGCCGATTCATTTTGGAACCAACATAGAGTCTCAATACTAGATGCACACAAATATAAGTTGTACATATCTTTATAATCAATTTCAAACACATATATACATACATCGGAAAATGATAAACGACTACATACGATGCAATCACAAATTACTCAAGCTATTTATTTATTATAATAATACTCGGTATATGACTAATTTGAAACCATTACTCGATCAAATAACATAACATAGCTCATAATTCATATGGACTTAACCTTGAGAGTTCTTAGTTGGAGCAATAACCTTACCATCTTGACTCAGTGTTCCTAATCCAGCACCCATTGCTTGATACTGATGTGTAGCTTGTTGCATCTGTGGTTGTGGTTGCAATTGTGGTTGTTGCATCTGTTGTGTTTGTGGTTGCAGTTGTGGTTGTTGTTGATGTGGTGCAACCATAGCACCCTGCGGGGTGTAGTACACATGCCTACCAGCACCGTTATCATACGCCACTTGACCGTATCCTTGATCTGTCATCCCAACCGTTGATTGAACCATCCGAATCCCTTCTGAATGTGTAACAACCTTTTGCGGTTGTTGTTGTTGCTGTTGTGGAGCCATTTGTTGTTGAACGGGTTGCATACCGTTATAAACAGTATAGTAACCCTGCCCCTGCCCCTGTCCGTGACCAGGTCCAATAGGACCAGTCACGGGCCTGGGCATAGGCGCGTGATACACGCCGCCCGAAGCAGGAACCATATAAACAGGTTGTTGATCACCGACTCCCGTACTCCCCGGAAATCCACCCGACATCTGATACCCTGACACAGGAGCCGGCACACTTCCCGGCAACCCAGTCGTAACAACTTTTTCCGTCTGTCTAAAATAATCACCCCCATAACCAGACATCATACTATCCTCACTTTGTCTCCTGTACATCTGCTGCTGCTGTTGCTGCTGATCTTCGGCGATACGTAACCGCCTAAGATCCTGGATATGTTTCTGGATCCGATCCGTACCATCCGGATCGACATCCAGAAACTCCCTAACTTTCGCCACAGGCGCCTGTGGCGGTACAGACACAGGAACCTGCACTTGCACCGGCGCAGGCGCCGGGGCAATATTCAAAAAATCAGCATTTCCGTACACCGGCAGTACTGCCGGTGTACTAGACTGGACCGGGACCGGTCCAGTATTCAACGCGTTAACGAACCGGTCCCGGTCCGATCTCCCTTCAATAGAACTAAAACTATTAGTAGGAGAAATAACAGGGTTTTGAACAGGGACAGGAAACAAAAAGATTCTTAACCTAGCAGGTTTAGGTGAGGCTCTATTTGACCGATCATATTCATTCATCATATGATCAAGATCATCATCATTAGTAACAGATATCAACGCATCTAAATCTTCACCTGGTAACTGATACTTAAAACTTACTTCAGCATCAGTTATAGCCGACAGTTTATTTAAAAGTGCAGTAAATTTAATACTCCTTTCAACTGCTAGTATCTTAGTTTCACCACCCATGTATGCTAGTTGGTTATCATGTGGCCTTGGGTGGATTTTCCCGCCATAACTGCACATGAGCTTGACTTTGTAGTTGGTGTTGTTGGTTTGGTCTTCCCATGGGGGAGGATTGTCGAAGTCGATTTCGCGGGAGCGTGGTGAGGAGCCGCCGGATTCCGGGTAGGAGTTGTAGGAGTAGTTTGGATCCATGGTATGGTGTGGAAAGTTAGTGAGTGTGGGGAAATTTGGAAAGTGATTGGGTTAGTACATGTTTTAGGGAAGTGGAAAATTGGGGTTTTATGTTGGGATTGTTTAGTGGTATTTGGAAAAGGGTTTTAATCTTGGTTAGATATTTGAGCAAAGTTTTAGTGCATAATAAAAGACTAAATAATTCATGTTAAGTATTTTATTTCCATTAATTAAATATAAGGAAATGATTTAGATGCCTAACTCATGTGACTATTTTTGTGCCTAATCCATTCATTATTTGACACATGGATCCCATAATTTCTCTCTCCTCAAACTTACCATTGATCTTGCCAAGTGTATGGTGATATTTATTAGGCATAAAATTAGGCATGCCAATCACTACTCTTAAATATAATGCACAACGTTTTAGGAAATTCCATTAATTAAACTCTCTACTAATCAAATATTATTTTTACACACTAAAGTCTCATATTATTGGTTGAAAAGTACAAGTGAACACTTAATTTAGGACGTCAAAAGATTTTATTGTAGACACTTAATATGAGATAGAGGAAGTACTACCAGTAGTTTTATAAGAAATTAAAACATAGAGTAATCTTTTTATTATAAAATTAAAAGTTTAGATATTTTTTATTTAAACTTTCATTATTTTTCAGTTTAAATTCATATTTTTTTTCTCGAAATAGTTGCAATTAAGCCTTTAATAGTTATACTGACACTCATCTCAGAATCACAAGTTTACAAATATAATTATTTGCCGTTGTACTCAGCCGTGATACATGTGTAATTGGTCTATTTAGTATCACCAACAGTTAGGTAAATATATATGTAAAATCATAACAAAATTAAGCATCAATCAAGAGGTTATAGATTAGACTTTGATAAAGAAATTTGTGAAATATGTCATAACAAATGTGGGACAAGGGTGTGAAAAGTGTTGTTAAAAAAAACTTATTGCTCACATGTAGTTCATTTCTTTATGAAATTGATTTGCAAATATTGAGAATTTATTGAGACACACAAATTCAAGCATCAAATACTTGTACAGTATCGATATCTTTTTATAATTGATTGTACATATAAGTTTGCAAATAAAAAATAAAATATGCAAATCATCTCTTTTTCTTTTAAGCATTTGCAGAAAGTAGTTTTTCTTAATTATCATGTTATGAATATCAGTTATGTGATAATCAGTGTAAAGCCACTAGTTAGTCGATGTTCTATTGATATTTAATCCTGTAAATATCACGTTAAACATAACTAACAAACTTATATTAATTCATATAGAGAAAAAATATTTTCCAGTAATACTTAAATAAACTTAAAAATAAATAAAATGTTGTCTTTATTCTTTTTAACGTAGTAATTTTAGTGGTTTTAAATTTCAAATTTGCTTAATATCCTACAACAAATATATAATTAACTTAAGTTTGAAAAAAAAAAAAAAAAAGAAAGAAAAAAAAAAAAAAGTTATATATTACATTTTCTATGTTACTTTATCCATACACGGTTAAAAAAAACTTATCTATAATCCTATAAATATCTTTATATCATATAGTAACTATTTATATGATTAAACCTACTTTTTACTTTTCAAATTAAATTACCAAATACATATTAATTATAATATTCAGACAAAAAATACAACAACAACAACAACATATATATATATATATATTACACTATTTAACTAATTAATATCACTCTTATGATCTTATCCATTAAACTTTTTTTTTTATTAGTTGAGATGAAAAAGACTATTATTTTAAATATAAAAGAAAATACTCCGTAATAGTCTTGTAACATAGAGATTATTTCTTTAGGGCATTACACCATTATTTATCATTATATCGAGGCAAGCGTGTCGACGTAAGTTTGGCTGTTTGGGAGCAGGAAATGGTGGGATCCAGTGACGAAAATAACACCACCTGCAAACGGCCAACTTCACTATTGCCAGGTGGAAATTTCCATCCATGACCAATTCCAATAATAATCTTACTAGTCCACATGGCTTACCCTTAAATTATAAAATTTTACATTCACATGCTACCTTATTATTATTATTCGCTTTCACCTCCACCTTTCATTTATTTATTTTTGTAAAGTTTGTTTACGTCTCAACTTGTTTGTTCTTTCCAATTTGTTCATCAGGATTCATGAAGTCTTTTTGGCAAAAGTTTGGTGCACTTTTCGGTTTGTTCCATGAAATCAGTGTGGATATTATGTGCAAGTAAAGTTATGAATGCATTCATTGAAAAGCAAATAGATATTATAATGTTCGAACATGAATGGTAGTAATGATTTAGAGATATTCGTTTAGCCTATAATTAACTTGGAATTATGTATTATTTTAGATAAGGTGGTTCGGTTTACTAGAATCTCAAGAATTAAATATATATGTATAACACTACTAAGTTTGATTTGTTTTTGTACATGATGTTAGCCAAGATTAAATTACATTTTCTTTCCATAAGATTAAGATATTACTAATAAAAAAGTACAGTATGTAACAATGATAACACGTTAAGCATAACACTACCATGTGAAAGCTAACCCACCAGTTGGACTTGGGAATTTTCAATTTTCCAATAGCTAATAATTAAATGGAAGATTTAAATAACCACCTAAAAAGTTTCTTAAACTTCTTATTGATGATACATGCGTGTTTCTGATTGTATTGTCAGAAAATGGACCATTTATGCCAACAAATAAGAAAAAAACATAATATCTAAAATTATCATAAAAAATTAACGAAAATTTAAAAATGAAAAAAAAAAAAAAAAAAAAAAAAATTATAAATAGCGCAAAGCGTGGCGTGACGACATAACCAAGCCTCACATCTTAACGGCAAAGGCGAAGCTTTTGCGTTTATAAAACGTGCCATAAGACAGCATGACTAAGGCAATATAAAGCGTGATGCAACAACATGACTAAGCCTCACACATTTGCGGACCTTTGCGTGGCTTTTACGCGCCTTTCTGAACCATATAAAAAACACATGAAGGAATATATTGCATGATACATGGATGTAATGATCTTAAGTTGTTAACTATAGATCCATAGGAGCCAATAACGCTGTAAACAAGACACTTGCTTTAACCACACATTGACGACTGACACATTATTGTAATCACATGCAATTAACTACCATTTCGTTAAAAGAATATGTTAACGCGATGTTAATGGATGAGTAGTTTTTAGAAAATTGACACAAAATGTACAAATACTAAAACCTTGTGTATGCACGATAATTTAAACATATATAAACACCAAAACTAATCAAATTTAACTTATTTCAAAACAATGCGTGCACCGTATTCCAAAACTAGTTTTTGTTAACGTTAAATTTCAATTTTATTGTTAAAAAGATACTAGCTAGAAGCTAAATGTGACAAATACCAAGTACAAACAAGAGATAATGTATATAGAGGTCACTCAAGTTTTCACCTTCAATTTCTCCAAATTAAGCACATGCAATGCTTGATAAATAAAGTTTTATCAAACATTTTGTTTGCAAGCTCTATAAAAGCTCATGTACTCTTCGTATGCTGATGTACTATGCTTGGTTGAAATATTTAGGTTGTTGTATGATGTAGTTATGGTTATCTTTTGTACTCATTGTATGGTTGTGTACTTAGGCTAGCAACAGAAGGTATATAAGATCGACTCATCCGATCGATTACACTCGATCGCCACTTATGTGGCTAGTCGGTCGACCCACGACAAAAACACAAACCGATCGAGCACTAGACCGATTACTTACTTTTTTTTGCCCTTTATTGTTTACGTTGGAGGTAAAAAAAAAAAAAAAAAAAAAAAAAAAAAAAAAAAAAAAAAAAAAACTAGCTGTTGCTGTCCAAAAAAATAAATAAAAATTAACACACTATAAATACCACATTAACACAACATATTTTACACACTTCAATTCATAAAATCTCACTTTCAATTCAATATATATATGTATGTATAAATATATATATATATATATATATATATATATATATATATATATATATATGCTTCTAATATTTTTTTTTCAAGCATTCAATAAATCGACTCCTTGGTGCCCTCGAACGAGGGGGAGCACACATCAAGAGGGAGCTTTCATTCCGTCACATTCATACATAAGACACAACGGCTAAACCCTTTTGATTTTACAAAAAGGAAAGAAGTAAATATAAACTCACTAAATACTTGCCTAAAAATTTATTTTTGATTTAATGGTTTAAGTTTTGTAATAATCAAAAAGGAGAAAATTGTTGATATAAATAATGTTTAAAACCGTTATTAATATTTTTTGATATCTTTACATTTTGATAATCACAAAATGTAAACTCAATCAAATCAAAGATTATGATGTAAACAAGTATTTAGTTGTAAATATTCATTTTAACAACTCAATCATTTAAGGTATAAACAAACAAAATGTCTAATGCATTATATGATCAAATGAACATTTTCTTAATCACTAGATTTTTATAAAATGTCACAAACATTTTATATATTTTAGAAAATAATTTTTGGTATTAAATTAATATATTAAATCCATAATAAATATATGAATTCAAATTTTCAACCAAAAATGATAAAAATGTTTCAGAAAAACATTCCTCACAAAAAGACAAAGCTGATCAACATCTAGCTAGGGCGGCCCCCTTAATTTACTAGGCGGTCCCCTAATTATTAAGGGGACCGGCCCCTTAATAAAGGGGATCGACCACTCTCCTCTTTGCCTCAGCTTTGTCTATAAATCCTGGATCATCTCTGGATTTTTTCTCACCTTTTGCACCTCAAACTTTCTGATCTAAATCTTCTCTCTTATTCTCTTAGGGCCCGTTTGGTTTATAAATGGGTTTAGATTCGGATTTTGATATTTATTTGTGAGGAATGAATATTATGAAAGAGAAAATATATTTTAATTAAATAATTAAATTGTATTTAAATATAATATTTTAATAAAAAACAGAAAATGTTGTGAGAGAGGTACAATGGGTCTCACGGGTTTTACATAAAACCCATCAGGGTGGTGGCAGCCATACCTCTCAAAAAAATTCATACCTCTCAACCAACCAATAATATCATTCCACCTCACCCACACTTTTTTCATACCTCCCAACCCTTTTTTAGTGGCAACCATACTTTTTTCATACCTCCCAAACCACCAATTTTTATTTTATTATTATTTTTTTTCATAAATAAACAACTTTCAATGCACAACGTTCATTTTTGTTTCAAACGTTCAAAAAATACTCCACCAAACCGCAGCAGTGAACTATTGTAGTGTAACTCCCATACCCAAATCCTAACACCATTAATCAACTCCCATACCCAAATCCGAATCCGAATCCCACACCCCTCAACCATTAATCAACTCCCATACCCAAAACCCACCATACCAAACACCATTAATCAACTCCCATACCTAAATCCGAATCCCACACCCCTCAACCAAACGGGCTCTTAAATCCCTTGATCATATAATCTATAGAAGAAGTATTGTAGTGTAACTAATATCATCTTGTAGTTGTGCTAGATAATTTGTAAAGTGTTGTGTGCTTAAGTAAATTATAGTTAGTTGTGGTGTAAAAAAGTAGTGTAGAAGTTGTGAATAGTTGTGAAGATATTGGGGTGAGTAGAAGTCGTGAAGAAGGCGTCAAAAAGTTGTGAAGATATCGTGAAGAAGTTGTGAAGTTGTGAGATTAGTTCTAGATAGGATTAGAATTCGACATTTAGCTTAGTGTCGTTAATCGGTGTAAGCCAAGGTGTGTAAGTTTTTCTCCGCCATAAGGGAGTTTATTGATATTGTGAAGAAAACTCTCGAGTGTGGTACTCAGGGAGTGGAGTAGGACGAATAGGTGCTTCTTAGCCGAATCACTATAAATCCTCCATGTCTTGGTTTGATCTTTCCAACCTTATCTTTTATTTCATTAACTTACTTGCATTGTTAATTCTTATTTACTTATACATTTGCTCATATTGACCAAGAGTTGAATTCACATAAGAACGAATCAAAGTTTTAAAAAGTAAACAAAGTTTTTCATAACAAATTAAAAAGACGTAAAACTATTCAACCATCCATTCTGGTTTTTCACATGAAATTTTGCGATTGATTTTTTATTCGCATTAGTTTAATATGTTAGTGTTTGGTTCATTATTGCCGTTTGATAATTATCTGGATTAAATTTGAGCGAAATTGGTATAAAGGAAAATAAATACATAATTTGATGCCCTATAAGTTACTTTCAAAAAATAAATGACCTGTACAAGAAAAAGTTAAATGTTAGGGAAGATCTCCTGATATATTGTCCCTGAAAACTAAAATAAAACACGATATTTGTTTATATTATAACAGTCTTTCCATCAAGATTAAATTCCTAACAGAATCCAAAATAACTTAAATACATTATTCGTATTCTAAGAATAATAAATGGATGGTGATTTGCATACATTTAGTTTTTATTTGCACACTCCACTGTACATATAGTTAAAACATATTATAAATAATGTACAATTACATAATTTATTAAAAAGTGTAGTAGTAAATTTTGAAAATATGAAAATCATTTATTTATGGGAAAGGTTATGTTATCCCCACCTCCGTGGGATGTGAAATAAGAGGATAATGGTACCATTTTTTTTTTATCTTCCTAGTTTACAGTACAATTTTTATTAGTTTTCGTTCCGTGTTTTCTGGTTAGTTTTAAATTTTGACTTATTAAAATTTATATTTTTGTTCTGATACTTTTAGATTTATAGTCTTTTTATATAAACAATAAAAATAAATAAATAAATAAATCAAAAAAAGGAAAGGAAAAAAGAAAAAGAAAAGAAAAAAAAGAGAGGTGTCGTTTGTTAAAAAAATGGTGGGAATAAGTCAATAAACCACTACCCTTCCCATAATAAATCTCATGGAGTGTGTTGGAAGGGGAAATGATGATTTACACACAATAACTTTGTAGGACAAATATGTTGACAAAGTGTCTATCATAGTATCATGCGTAAAAGTCAAACATCAAGAGATCATATGGCACCATTTCCTCTTTGTATGCCCCATCCACTTGATTAGGTTTTCTTGATTTATTATTAAAGACGTGTTTTCTGTGTATGCGGATATCGTCATGCAAATAATATATTGATGATGATTATGTAATTAGATATTTGTAATTACAAATCCAACTTTAAAAAGTTGATAATATTCAATAGTATGATATGATATGATATGATCAGAATGTCTTTGCCTTATTTTTTATGTTGCTCCCTAATTGGATTATCTGCTAAAATATATTACCCAAGATCTTGCTTTTTGAAAATTGAGATATACTATTCTTTGAGTTGCATGAATGATGGTTATGCGGATTGATTCGAAAGACAATGGAACTGGCCGGATAAACTTGATTGTCGCCCGTGGGCACCCAATCATCTTGTTAGCTCCTTGCGAAGTCTTAGACGTCTTTACACAAGATCAGTATGCGGGTTGGCCCATACAGGATTTTCACTTAATCTAATATCTACAAACACATTTCATACATAATTATAAATTGTAAAGTGAAATCAGTAAGAGAGACTTGGCAATGTGGTTGTGTATTTTCCGTATTTTACTCATGTTGATCATGATTGATTGAACCGTGTATTTAGTATTTATTCATGTTGATCTATTTTTTGAAATTTACTATTGTGTATTTATATTTTAAAAAGACAAATATCTATAAACATTGTATTTCAGCTAAGAGTGCACGGTGCAATACCAAACAATTCATGGCCGTTTTTTTTTTTTTTTTTTTTTTTTTTTTTTTTTTTTTTTTGAGTGAGCGGGTATTTTTGGTGATATGTTATAAGACCTATTTTTGCCTATAACAATTATAGCTAAGGAAAGTGTTTAAGTTATTGTTGTTATTATGTGTATACTGAGATGGCAACCCAATAACATTTATTTGCGCCAATTTACACTTAGCTCTCTAACACTCCAACCCACGAACTATCACTTAATATGCAACTCAAATGCCACTAAGATCACGCATCAAGCGCATCAATATGAATTAGTGTTTGAGTGCTGATTCTAACAAATAATTCCAAAAATAATACCAAAAAATTTCTTTTATGGTCAAACAAGCACACCTTTAGAACATGACTCAGTAAACTTGACTATAGGATCAGTCAAGCTCAGATAGAAAAATTTAGTTAGACCTAACAATCCAACATCTCTCCTTTATTAAATATAGTTTTTAGGATATAACTTTTCAAAGTAGAAAGTCATCAAATGTTATCTAATTATTGCAATAAAATAACTTCATTATAGTCTTTTTAGTTGAACAAACTCAAAAGTTCATAACAATAAATTCCACATATGAGACATAAGCGTAAGTACATACTATTTTAAATCCCCAATCAAATAAAACTGCTTTAAATTGTGTGTAGACTTCTTATTATATGTGGAAAATTTGGATATGAACTCATGTTGTTATCTTTGGTTATTGCAACGTTAGTTCTTTGTAAAAACGACTTGACTGAGATCTATCAAGTTTATGAGATACGACACTTGAACAACTAGATACTACGTAATTGTTTGTGAACCTTGTGTTAGAGAACTTAAGGTTAAGAAACAATGTTTACGAATACTTGAATTAAAAAAAGTAAAAAACAAAGGAAATGATGCTTGTAATACTACTATATAAATATACTAATTTTTCCATCACTTATCAATGTACGTCACAAAACAAATGGAATAATGTTTATTTTTTGTTGTAAGGATCGAATTGAAATATTTTATCTGGGAAGATAGCATGAGAAATCTGTTCAGTATTGCCCCAAATAATTTATTTAAGGATCTTAGTGTATTGACATTTTCAACTTTAATTTTCCGTAGGATATCGCGCAGATGCCTGAAATTCAAAGTTAAGTGGATTGATCGGTGTTAAAACCTGTTTGACAAAACTCGGGGTGTTTGGATTTCCGTTTTGATTACATGCCTTATGGTTGGTTTAAGTCACTAGTACTGTGCGCATGTGGTCTTCTAGTCGACTTCACGTACTTTTGTTTGCTCGTTAATTTGTAAAGTTTCAGTAGTCCTTCTATGTGACTTTTTGTTTCTTATAAAGCACCATTTCTGTTATATTTCAAAAAAAAAAAAAAAAAAAAAAAAAAAAAAAAAAAAAAAAAAAGTGAGTACAAATTAGGGTTTAACTCCGTGTTAAAGAACCAGTCCTCAACTGACCTACTGTCGAAATACAAGTCCAAAGCAATCTAGCGTAACTTCTCCCTGACTTTCCATGATCACTGTAACTTGGATGTGTCACCAAGAACATTCGGACAACTTATACATAAGATTAGCATGTTCACCATAAATTCTCATTCTGATAAATAATTCATCAAATATCTCACCATCATATATGTCAAAGCCTAACAATATCCCTTTGAGAACCTTCTTATCTTAAACGAGTACCATCCTCTTAATCCTTTACCTTACACCAATGTTCTCAAAGATAATAAAGGACCAAACAGCCCATGAGGAAGTTATTTATCAATGAAAACACAAGCAAGAAAAATTGAAACGTAAATGGAACTACAGTATGATCACAAACTTAATCTCAATCACAAAGAAATATTCAAAAAACTTAAAGTTGAAGATAATCGAAATACATTTCGAAAAGAAAAAAATAATTAAATAAATAAATAAATAAATAAAAATAAAAAATCTTAGCTTATAGCATCGTTGAGATATGATTGAACCACCTGTTGAGAATCTATATTTCTAAACAGCTCATACCATCCTATCAAAATGATGCTATAACAAGACTACCCTATGACTCTACTTTCTTATTTATAAACATAGGAGAGAATTGCTCATTGAGCAATGTGGGATAGACTCAAACCATTCATAATCATTAACTTCCCTTAAAATCATCACTTTAAAACTCAGTATCTCATTTATGCTATCATCCACGAGTATGTAACTCGGTAATATGTCAACATAATTTTACATATCTATAATTATTTGTGTCCAAAGTCGATAAAAACATATTCTTTTCATTGTGTAATTATGCATCGATGTTATCATGTTAACTATAGATCCATATAGGGGCCAAGGAGGCGGCAAACCACTTAATGTAACCATACGCTAGCGCTTAACACATAATGTAGTCACCTACATTTAAATACCATTAATTTGAAAGTATGTTGATAGCAGATCGCTGAATGGATAAACGGTAGATGTATGTGTACCATTCAAATAAAAAAGTCTTAGAAAATTCACATATGCGTCCGCTAAATTTAAAGCTAAAATGGATTGAGATCCTCTCATTTTCAACTCTCTCGTGTTTCTCATGTCGATTCGTTGTGAGAGTGTAATTTTTCGGTCCCATATTTTATTAATTGTGACCCCACTATTTTTGTTTACTTTTTATCTTACTGGTTAAACATAACAAATCATTAGACACAAATTATAAAAAACAATTTTTTTCATCAAGATTAAATTACTAACAAATTCCATCTAGATTAAATTACTTAAAATTTCATGGAGTGTATTGAAAGATAAAATTTGGGGGGAAATGATGATTTACACAATAACATTGTGGAACAAATATGTCTTGTCAATCATTCGTAAATGTCAACCATCAAGATATTAAAAGTTAGAATATTTGCGTATGGCTCCATTTCCTCCTTGGATCATGCTGAATAGATATATCATTTAAGACGTGTTTTTTTGTGTATATAGTCATGCAATTAATTGATGATGTAATTACAAACACAACTTTCAGAAAGTTTATACTCCAATATTTAAGAGTATGATACGATATGATTGGAATATCTTTGTCTTATTGATTATGTTGTTCCCTTGTATGATTGGAATATCTTACTTTATGAAAGTAATATATATACTTTTCTTTGTGGCAGTAACAAAAATGATCGTTATGCGGACCAGAGACGGAGCCAGTAGGGGGGCTGGCGGGTGCTCGGCCACCCCCAACCGCCCACTAGCCTAGCTTACAGTTTGGTTTCCGGCCTTCGTTTTATAGTCTTCAATCTTGTCTAGCCCCTGCCAACTACTCATATCTAACGCACATTGCTCGTTGGATGATAACTAATGGTTTGTTGCAACACTCAATTAACCTACCATTACATAGTAGACAAAGTGGTAGTTTATGAAGAAGAAGATACAAATGAGCTGAGAGAGATAAGAAAGAAAGAGAGAGATAAGAAGTGAGTGGTAAATAAAACTTGATTGACTTTTTTTATTTATTCATTTTATTCGATGGTACAGCATAGCTTTTCCATTTTTATTAAGTTTCTTTAGACAACTACTACTCTACTAGTATTAATGAAAAAATAAATTTGTATATATCTTTTTGTAACTTGAAGAAAGGAATAGCTAGTCATTTTCTTTCCACTATCCCAACAGAAAATACATGTAGAATTTTTTTATTATTCACACAAAAAGGAATAGCTAGTCAATTTTTTTCCGTATATTTATTATGAAACACTCTATTCTATTGTTCACACGATAAAGCAATGAATTTGAGTGTTTGAGGAAGAATTGTTTATAAGGAATTGAAAGAGCGATTAAAAATTTAGCAAAGTTTAGTTTATAGTGTTTGACCAAGGATCAAATGAGAAGAAAACTTAAAATGAGAAGGATGAGAAATAATTATAACTACACATTTGAGATGCATCGGCTTGAATTAGATGCATCCCTAGTCTTTTAGATGCACCATAATATATTTTCTAGCAAAAAATTAGATGCATATGCATATATTAGATGCATTTCATCAAGTTAGACGAATCCTATACATTTTTCGTCCTCTGCGGGTCAAATTTGTTTTTAGTACTACTTTGCATCGTTTTTACTTCAAAATCACTTTCAAAACTAATTGGGATGCATCTAAATGAATAGAGATGCATCTAAATTAAGTCGATGCATCTCAAATGTGTGGTTATAATTATTTCTCATCCTTCTCATTTTAAGTTTTCTTCTCACTGGATCCTTACCCTATAGTGTTTATGTAACTTTATTAATTTTATGACAAGCAACTATTTAACTGATGATATAAAGTACTATATATTAACGTAAATACCTAATTGTAATTTCATATGTGTTATTAATCGATCGGGGTTGGTAAATCATTGAACCGTATCTTATTATAAAAATTATTACGGCCCCCCTTAATACGAATTCCTGGCTCCGTCCCTGATGCGGACTGATTTGAAAAATGATGGAGCTGGCTGAATATACTCGATTATCGCCCTGGGTTCCCAAGCACCTTGTTAACTCCTTGCGAGGCCTCTCGAGGGTGTTACAGACTATTAAAATACGATCAGCCCATGATAATGTGGTCGTTTACGTAATCATGATTGATAAATATTCATGTTGATATATGCAGTTTATTTGTTCAAAAAAAGATATATGCAGTTTACATTTGTGTTTCGATTGTAGAACAAATAAGTACAAACTCAACGATGAAGCAAATAAAAACACATGGCTTTGTCAGATGCATTTGAAAAATTACCTAGATAAGAATGTGAGGACCTGAAAGAGTTGGGGTTGCGGAACCTTTCCCTTCAAGCTTACACATTCCTATCATGATGATATTAAGGAAAGCTGGTATGAATGTCGAGATTCCCATTTTAGACACATCAAAAGTTTGCCATTGGTCGATGTGGGACAAACTCAGGTACGTTTTTAAACATTAATAAACTCCGACATGTGTACTACCAAAAAATAATCCAATCTACACATTTTTATTTTCACACTTAAAAGTGCGTAAATTTGACTACTTTATTAAAATTTAATAATGTGTAAAATTAGTTACACTAATATATGTAAAACAATCGAGTTGAAAAATCTAAAAAATGTTCACACATATAAGTATGAAAAATATGTAGAACTTAGGTGTTTCGATTAATTTTTAAATTTATAAGTGTGAAAAATCTATTATGTTAAAAAAAATCACATTTGTAAATGTAATCAAGTTTTTACATATTTTTAAATGTAAATAAAGTTGATGGAAGATATTGCGTGATACACTGATGTGGCAAACCACTTATTGTAATCATACATTAACGCTTAACATATTTTGTAACCAAATACTTAGTTGCATTTCCTTAAAAAAATATACTGAGAAGTGAGACCAGATGTGAATTTATATTATCTTCATCTATATCTAATTACATTCATCCAACAATATACCCTTGTATCATTCATATCTCAAATCCTGAAATATACATACTACGCGTCAATTAAATTTAGAGCATTATAGCAGTTGATAACAAAACAATGTTTCCATTAAGAGTAAATTACTAACGATATTCAAGACACTTGAAAGCCTATGGAGTAGGGGTGTCCAAAAAAATCGAGGAACCAAAAGAACTGCGAAACCGTACCGGAATCTAACCGTATATTAGAACAATGGTACGGTTCTTGGTTCCTAAAATTCCATATTTTAGGTTCTCGAGACGGTTTGGGTAGGAAACCGTCCGGTTCCAGTACTTTCCCGAAAGAAACGCCTACTTTGAAAATATAAAATTTTATAGGGTTTATTTGAGACATTGTGTAATTTGTATAGCCTTAATCTATGCATATCAAGCTGTAACATAAAATCTAAAACTAAAGAACACATAATAAAATTAAAACCCAAACTTTTAATCTATTCAAATATCATCATCAGTATTCATCAACTTGAACGTAAGTTTATCTTGAAATTATTACCGTAAATTTGATACTTACCTATTGTATAATTGTTCAATCATATTTGACGTAATTACTACTCATGTTGTCGATAGCTTTTCTTGTTGAAGTACATGTATAGTAATAGCGTTATTATCATGTCCTTTATGAATGATCGAAGACGGAAAAAAAAATATATAAACACTTAGGGGGCGTTTGGTTCAAGATATGTAAATGATGCCATTTAAAATTCTAAGCAAATTTAATTGCTTCCCAAGTGAGAGAAAATTAAATTAGCCCATTTTTAGCCTTATTAATGCAATTAAAATTACTGGGCTCACGTTTTTATTATGAATCAAACAAGACTATTTGAGCAATTTTAATTTCAAATTACCTCAATTGCCTTCAATTTACCCCAACCAAACGCCCCCTTAGGTACTTGTGAGAATTACCAAAAATCTCGTATCAAAACCGAACCGAGGAACTTGGAACGGTTCTTAGTTTCACTTTTTCCATATTTTCGATTCTTGGTTATTTCGGCTCCGGTTCTGATTCGTGATGATTCCAGTACTATGGAGTGTATTATTGGAAGATAAATTTTGGGAGGAAATGATGATTGATAATAACATTGTGGGGCAAATGTGTTAGACAAATTACTAATCATGAGAAGAATCAAAATACTTAGCATATGGCACCATTTCCTCCTTATATGTATTATTTAAGACGTGTTTATTGTGTGCCGGGGGTCATGAAATTAGGCCGGTGTAATAGTCATTTTTCCACTGCCTCATCTTATCGTCACATTAGCTTTTTATCATACCACTTAACCCATCACCTAGTAGCAGCCACTTAACCAAACACACAAAAATACTTCACTTAATATAAACATACGATACCTACATACACAAACAAAAATAATATAAATAATAGAAGGGTGGGCCGTTACTCAATTTTTTTCTTAATTTTTTTTATTTTTTTATTTTTTTTCCTCGTTAGATGAACAGTACCACCGAATCAACCCCAAAAACAGCCTTCGTGCGCCAACCTTTCTCTTCCTTCATGAGGTTCATGCGTGAAAGTTTTACTTCACGTGTGGTCTTGTTGCACCATAACGCCCCACCTTAATTGATAATGCTTATGTAATTTAATATTTGTAATTGTTAGTTTTAACGGATATAATTAATGAATATGTCCGGACTCGAACTCGAGACTTCGGGATTACACACTTTACGTTTGAGTTTCAATTAATTAATAATTATTGTTTTAGTGACGAATAATTATTAAATTCACGAAATAAGCACTTAACGGTACCTAACGACCGCTAGACGAAAGTTAAAGGACTAGAGATGAAATTATAAGGCAAGAAGGTTCCGGAATATCCCTATGGGATAATGTTTGGCCGAATACCACAATCCCACATGGATTGGGATTGCCTTTTGCTCCAAGTTTGAGATAGTATAAACACATGGCCTATTGTATTCATTCTTCTCATCCCTTGGTTCATTAGCAAGCCAATTCACTTTCTCATCTCTCTTTCTTTGAGCTATAGTCAATCCCTTGTGATCATCTAAGGCTCATTAGTAGTGCTTGCTCGTGAATTAAGAACCTAGCTTTTCTAATTGAAACTCTATTAGTACATGTGTTCGAAAACGAAGTGTTAGCATACTTTTGCTAACGTAGTGGTGATTGCCCATTCAACTAACTCATTAGTCGATCCCCTTTAAAACCTTATTAGGGTTTATAGTTCTTTATTCTTGCTAGAAATCACAAGGGTACGCATCTTTTATATTCGGTTAATTTAATTACTTGTATTTGATCTATTTCCGCTGTGAACTCTTTGATGTTTATGTGTTTATATTATTGTTATGATTCACATATTCCAACAGTGGCATCAAGAGCCGTTAATACATTGTAATTAATTACCGAAACACATAAAAATTGAATCGTTATGATTATTACATGCTTGGTGTTCTTATGTTTTTTAAATTTTTCATAAACCCTAGAATTTTTATTTTTTTTAAAATTGTCGATTTATATATATTTTTTATAAATGTCAAATTTTTTTGAAAAGAAAGTTAGGGTTTTGAATTTTGTTATAAAACTTGTAGAAACCCTAGGTTGCATGTAATATTTGTGCGTAAATAAATGGATATTTGGGATATGCCGCTTTGGTTGCGTTCCTTTATTGACATGATTATATGTTATAATATGTGCGACGTGGGCATCCATGACAAACCATGCATGTGTTGTCTTGGAATTATGGTAATTTGGTTTTATAGATTTCATGCTTAATTATGCGATTTAATTATAATTGATACGTTTTTTTTAGTAAATATTATGACAATAAATATTACTACAATTTAATTAATTATAAAATTAGGGAAGACCCTATTAAAATCGTGTAAATCAATTGTGTGTTTTAAATTGATTTAATTTGCATGTCCATTATTGTTGTTGTTTGTTTATTTTATTTAATTACTTTTGTTTTATATGTTATGTGATATGATAGTAACAAAAGGGTAATTTCAAAAATAAAATATTAAACGGACTTAATAATGGTGAAATCTTGTTTTGAGCTTACAAATGAATCTTGAACTTTTGGATGATTGATCGCGACTGTATTAAGTGGTTGGAAGGTGAGACTAATTTTGACAAACTATTAAAGTGGGTATAAGGTTGGCTTCGCATTAAATTGTGGCATTAGATAGCCTCCATTCTGGCTTAACGCTCGCCTGTGAGTCAAAATTTAGTTTTACCTAACAACCATGATAACTACGAAGCACTTAAGGCAAAGTTGTAAGTTTCTCAACGCCTCAATCAAAACTTTAGAGATTTAAGCTCGTAAAGAAACTAATGAGTAAAGATGTTTTACATGAAAACATATGTTACAAGATGAATGCATGACATCTTTGTATATATATTTTGATTACACACATCAAATTTACTACCCTTAAATTTAAGTTATATGCCATCCAATGAAAAGGAAACACGTGAAATTGGGTCTACGTTAGGGCGTAACCTGGCTAGATTGCAATGGAAGGGCAAATTACATGATTTCATCACTAGCAGATCAACTGGTGTGGTGGAATTATGTAAGTTTGCTGTTTCTTAAGTTGGTTAACTTAATTGAGTTGATAGCGGGTTCTGATCACTCAAGGCATAAGATGGGGAAAAAACATACTTACATTGCAACTGCGGTTGGCAAATATGTAAATCCCATCCTTTCTAGGAATTGCAATTGAATATTGGCAATTGGGACACGTCTCGTGTAGGATACTAATTAAGTCACAAACATGATAATGATAGTGGTGTAGGTGGCGTTAAGTGAGAAAGAGGAGGAAAGAAAGAAAGTTTGGAACCTTGAGAGAAAATATGAAATATTAGATTAGAGAATGAGAAGGTCCAACCCTCTCCCTTGGTGGGAGAGGGGTATTTATACAAAGTAAGAAAACGCCCACACCCGGGCTGTGGATCAGGCATACAGTCGGTAAAGACCCGTCCTTCTTCCACGGTGTTATTTAAACTAATCCTAACTAATAAATAAACTAACTACGAGCTAACTTAATGCTATTACAATATTTAGGTGGCCGCGTCTTTTATAGGAATATTTGTATTCCTAACAATCTCCCCCTAAGCAAGGTCACCTTTGGAAATTAAGCTCTTTGGTCTTCAAGCATTCTTTAGACATTGTAGCTCGTAGGATCTGATTCTTCACTTTTCAGCACACTTTGTACATCACGCAATGAACGTGTGATTTGAGTTCCTTTGGAATGTGTGATCTTTGAGCTTCTTTGAGATCATCATCCAAAGTAAATCTCCAAGCTCATCCATAGTAGTATTGCCTTCATGTGATGTAGTGACATTAGGACCGCCATGCTCACACCCTTCAGTATTAGGAGACTTTTCATCAGAGTTGCGGAAACGTTGTTGGTAGTCTTTTTAACTTTCATGATCATCATTGACAGCGTGTAGGAAATGTGAGCATGCGGTATGGACTGACCCGATTCAGCTGGAAATAGGAACCATTGATGAGTGTGTAAATACTCATCATTTTTACAATTTCTGAGCTGCCAAAACATCCAAAAACACTCAATAATGAATCAAAATAGTGAAAATATCCCAGGAAAGTGTTTTACATGTTTCAAATGCAAAAATACCAAAAACAGATGAAAAACGCACAAAGTTTGCATAATTGGCAGTTTCAGTCCCCCAACTTTCAAAAGTTGTCAAATCTAGTCCCTGGTCATTCTAAAAACTTAAAAAAGTCACCAAAGGTTCTTATAAATCAAAAAGTTACATAAAAAGTCCTTTGGTGAAAAGTTTCACAAAATGTCAAGTTTAGTCCCTGAACTTTGAAAATTGTCAAAAATGGTCCTTGGGATATTAAAAACTTTGAGAAAAACAAATTTTGTCCTTGCACTAACCTTTTATGACAGGATTGGTCCTTGGTGGAAAATTTGGTGAAAATTACACAAATGGTCCTTGAAGGTTGAAAATTTAGCAAGATTAGTCCCTGGCGATAATTTAATGGAAAAAAAAAGTCAACTATGGTCCATGTACTATTCACATATGGCAAAACTCACCCTTGGGAACACTTTCAAGAAAATGCCAAATCCAGTCCCCAAACTTTGCCAAAATTACAAAACTAGTCCTTGTGTGAAATAAAACCAAAACCGGATCATAAATAATAATACTACTCCTAAACCATGATCCAACCCATGTTACAAGCCCACTCCCAAGCCCAGCCAACACACCCTTTTAATATTATACGGGTCAATGTTTGACCCCCAGTCAAACACCACCATCCCCTTTACCACTTTCCCACCAAAAACCACCCCCTCACAGACCAATACCACCCTGGTATTGCCCACCACCACCACTTGCAAACCCATCATCACATCCCACACCTCCCTGCACCTACCCTCCCATCACATTTAATGCTGCCACCCCTTGCTTGAAAACGTCCAAACTACTTTTCCCGCCAAAAATACGTGGCATCAGATTAAGGGCCTGCAGTAATCCAATGGATGTAATTCAAAGTGGGAAAAGATCAGAAGCTCAAGGGAACCCTAATCATGGGCTATAAAAGGATAAAGATGCAAGGATTGAAGCTGTGTAGATTTTTAGATAAAAATTAGTGTCGTTTTTTAAATTAAGCTTTCCATTTTCAGTGTAACCTTCAATTTAAGCTTTGTAATAGTTAATCTATGTACTTTTAATCTTTTTGATTCGCCTTAAACTAGTTATCTTTTATTTCTCAACCGCTTGTGAATGGTCAATAGTAAAGTCAAACTAATCAAGCCAAATGCTTCCGTGGAATACAGTGTTTCCCCGGGTCGTAATGTCCCAACGAGGTTGTGATGGTATTTAAAAACAAATCTGTGATTAGTGAATGTGAACAAGAAAGGTATAAAGTGTGTGTGAGTGATTTAAACTAGGGTTTTTATAACTTAAAATAACTTAGGAAAACTAAATTAACGATTACGTGAAACCTAGATATCTAAAACGTTTAAACGTACACCAAATTAAAAATCAGACGCGACTGCGTACTGAGAAAAATGTGAGTTTTAAGAAAAATAAACTACAAGGGTTAAAAATGAAAATTCTATAAACTTATACTTAAAATTAAATTAAAAAGAAAACTATTTTTTTATATTATTTTATTATTTATTATTAATTATTTAATTAATAACTATTTAACTTTTTAATTAAAACTAATTTAAATCAAACTAAAAATAATAAACACTACAAATTAAACTAAAAACTTACAAAAATAATTTCTAAACTTAAATTAGAACTTGAAGAAAGTATAAAAATAAAAATAAATGTTTTTGTCTTTTTACGAATTTTCTATTAATTAAATACTATTTATATTAATTAAACTAATTAAACTATTTTGAATTACTAATAATACTAAATCAACTTATAAAATTATGAAAAAATTCCTAAAATTATATTATGACTTATAAAAGCTATAAAAAATATAAAAACTAGGTTTTGCTTTAGAAAAATTAATTATGCTATTTATAACTTACTTATTGATTAATTATTAATAAAACTATTATTAATTCTAATAAATACTAAATGATAATATAAAAATCTAATAAAATTACTAAAAATACTTTAATATAAAAGGAAATTAATAAAAATATAAAATTACAAATTACTTAATAAAAATCTAAAAATTAAAATTAAAATTAAATTAAATTAAATAGAAACTATCACTTATTTTTTATGTTGTCTTTTCTGGATTTTTCTTTTATAAAACTATATTATACTTAAAAATAAACAACTTTTGTAAAAACAATTATTTTATAGCTTATTATTAAGCACTGTGGAAGCTTAATGCTACCACAGTTGACTTTTGTTGACTGAATATGGAAATAAGCTCAAATGAGCTTATGTGGGACCAACTATGGATGAATCTGGTCCTAATAAGTATGTTAGACTTGTCTAAGCTCAATTTTACCAAATAAGCTCAGTAGATAAGCTAATAAGCAAAAATAAGCTATTCCAAAAACTGATTTGAACACAGAATGGGGACAAACTTTTGGGTCTGATTTAGGTGGGGTCCACTGGGATTCAGGTCAAACAAAAGGTCAATCTAAGATCCCTGGTAGGAGGGGGTGGTAAGAACCTAAGTATGACTAATGGGGCCCACTGAGGTGGTCACAAATCACCACCAAAGTGGTGGTGATAGACTGAATCTGCTGGTGCAGGGCACACCCTTGCCCTGCAAGTTAGTTTGAGGGTGAGTGGGGCCCAGTACAAAATTGATAAAAATATAAGGATTGTGGAATCTTAAATATGAGCTGGTAGACTACAACTAGGAACAAGTTTCAGGTTCTAAAACCTATTCCTAAATTCTAAACAATTCTCCCAAGATTTGATAAAATCTGAGATGTGCAAATTGACTTTTTAGTGAAACTTGCTAGTTTGACTTATATGAGATTCTAACACTTCTAACTGACTAATTAAGTTGTAATAAGCTATGATAGACCTAAAATAAGCTAAAGCTTAAAGATATGAGCTAATGGGTGGGTTTATGAGTCTAATATCCTTGACAGTTAACTGTCAAGGGATTTGGTATTGGATTTTGACTATTAGACCTAAACTTACCCAATTTTATGACATGCCTAACTGACTTATACCTAATATGACTTGTTTAAACATAAAATACTAACAAACAAACCCTGGAACATATAGTAACAGGTTTATCCAAACACTCCCTAACAAACTGATTATACTATAACTATTAGATTATTAAACTAACTCTACTGATTTTATACTTGCAACAGTTTATTTAATCACTATTAAAGTTATTTGAACCAAATAAACTACTAATAACAACAAAAACAATAATATGGAAAATCAAGCTTTGAGACTTACAAAGAGTATATGACTGAGATGATGGAACCAGGACCAATATCTATCCTAACAGTCTTCCACAAGACTACTAACCCAGAGACAATCCAAAACACACCTTGCTCAGCTTCTATCTTTCCACAGTGAACTTTTTTATATTTTTACTTATTTATTTGATATTTTTCTTATTTTTTTCCTTTAATGAACTAAACAGATAATCAAGGCATTCTAAGACTTAATAAGGCTTTGTCAAATCTTATATAAGCTTAAGAATCTAATAACAACAACAAATAACAACACTAGAACTTTTTGTGATTTTTGAAATAATAGAAATTTGCATAAACTGAGATCAGAACTGAAACTTGAAATTAAATTTAATTAAGGATTGTAATACATAAAATTAACTGAGTACAAGCTTTTTTAATTGAAAATACAACTGAAATTAAAGATTACATTACCTACGACTACAATAAACCTATGTTACACTAATACTCTTTCTCTTCTGCCTCATTCCTTCTTTATAGATAATCTCTGAGTTTGTGGGACCCACTAGGGCATTTCCCACCAATCCTTAGCCCTTGATATGGTCAAAGTCATCATGGCCGTTTAAATTATTAACTTGGCGCCAAAGTCTCAATTGGGTACTGTAGATAACGTGGGGATGTTTTCAAGGTTTTGGAGGGTTGTGGAGGTGGAGGAGAGTGGGTAGACAGCTGGGGTGGTTTTGTGGTGTTTGACCGGGGCGTTGACCCTGCGTTTTATTTATAACGGGGGTTGGACTGGGCTGGGTAGTGGGCTAGGAAATAGGATAGTGGGTGGGCTTGGTTTATTATTTGGATTGGGTTTAGATTTGGTTTATGTAATAATAAGGATCCGTTTGGTTTTTAGAAATTACACAAGGACCAAAAATGTAATTTGGTGAAAGTTAAGGGTGGGGTTTTGGAAACTTTCCAAGTTTATCAAAGGGACCATACATGCCATACTTGAATACCCAAGGACCATAAATGTATATTTTCCATTTTAATATTTCCGGGGACCTTTTATGCCAATTCACCAAACTTCAGGGACTAAATATGCAATTTCACCAAACTTTACACCAAGGACCATTCCTGCAAAAGATTATTAGTACGAGGACCAAAATTAATTTTTCTCAAAGTTTTAAACATCCCAGGGACCATTTATGTCAATTTCCAAAGTATAGGGACTAAACTTGTAATTTTGTGAAACTTTGCACCAAAGGACTAAATATGTAACTTTATGATTAAAAAGGACCTTTAGTGACATTTTCATGTTTTTAGAATAACCAGGGACTATTTTTGCCAATTTATGAAACTTGAGGGACTGAAACTGCCAATTATGCAAACTTTGTACGTTTTTCATCTGTTTTTGCATATTTTGCATTTGAAACATATAAAACACACTTTTAAGATATTTTAAGTATTTTGATGCATATTTGAGTGTTTTTGTATGTTTTGGCAGCTCAAATTGGTATAAAATGATGAGTATTTAGACACTCATCACTTTTCAAGCAATTAAATCAAAGTTTCATTTCTATCTTGTGCAATTCCGAATTTTCTCAATTTTAGGATTCCTAAATAAGTTTGATTGTGAACTGTGCCAGGATTAATGGATTGAAAGAAGCTCACATAGGTTCCAAGAAGCTTATTAAAGCTTTAGAGACCTTAAAATTCAGATATACTAGAAGAAAACTAAAAAACACAAAATAGTCAAACTTGGTCAACTGTGGTGTTTGATTTTTGTTTTCAGGTTGAAAGAAGGATTTGTGAGCAAGCTTGGAGCTGGTTTGGCCTATCTAAAGATAGGCTTCTGTGGAGAAGCCCCTTGTTCAAGCTAGGGGTTGGTTGTAAGCCTTTGCTCATTTAAAATTTCCTCTAAAAATTAGTCATTGGTACTGTTTGAATTGCTTGTTGATTATTGTCATCTGTGTTCTATTTGTGTATCTTAAGTATTGTTTAGTTACATTCTAGCTTAATCCACATAGCTTGTTTGATAGAATAAGTAGTTATCATAAATCCTAGTTTCAACTGTCAAACTAGCTTTAGTGTAAAATTGAATGATTGTAGTGATAATATGTTTTTAAGTGTTTAAACTAAGTCTCTTAATCATAATCAGTAGTTAGAAATCAAGTTTGTATAACCTAGTGATCATTTATTTTGAAAAATCATAAAACAGTTAGGTATAAGGGTGTTTGGATTAGCCAAATTGGTGGTGTTGTTATTATTCTCAGAAGGTGTCCATATCTCAAACACCCTTCCTTAGGCATTATTTGGTAAAATAGATCATTAAAACCATCTTTGTTTCACAGAAAAGTCAAAACCTCACCAATTTTCCCTTCACAGTTATCTGTGAAGGTTTTGTGAGTCCAAATCACTCTAATTAGTTAAAATAGTTGTTAATATAGTGGTAACAAGTTTAAATATAGCTTATTACTTAGTTTGTAATCAGTAAAAGCCATTAGAAACTCAAATAAGTCAAAACTTGTGATTTCATCAAAAAGTCAAATTGCTCATCCTCAGATTTTTGCAAAAACTCCAAGATTATTTGTGATTTATGTGTTTTGATTGAGAAGCTGAAACTTGTTGTAGTGATACATTACCACCTCAACTTTTGACTCCTACACTGGTTTGATTTTTGTAATTTTTCTACAAGCTTCCACAAGCCTTGGAAGTGAGCTGCAGGGCAAAACCCTTGCCCTGTGCACACAGACCTCACCCACACCACCACTTTAAGTGGTGGCTGCAGCCCACCTCAGTGGACCCCACTTGCCATACTTGGTCCCATTGAACCCCCCTCCTACCAGGGTACATACATTGACCCTTGGTTTGACCTAGGACCCAGTGGACCCCACCTAGAATTCACCACAAAGTCTGTCCCATTCTGTGGCCATTTTCAGTTTGTGCAAAGTGCTTATTCAGTTCATACAGCTTATTTGTGGTTCATGCTTGTTATTTCTGGCTTATCTGAGTTTGTCTAACTTACTTGAACCCATTTCCATCATTATGGACCCCACTCAAGGTCATTTGTGCTTATTTGACCACACAGTCAACCAAAGTCAAACTGATTAAGTTAGGGGGTGCTACTGCTTATTTATAAGCTGATTTTAAAAGTGTGTTTACAAAAGTTTCTCATTTTCAGTAGTTAAGTAGGTTTGTAAAAGAAAATCCAAGAAAAAACCAATTTAAAATAAGTGATAGTTTCTATTTAATTCAACTTAATTTTAATTTTCATTTTTAGATTTTAATTAAGTATTTAGTATTTTTATATTTTTATTAATTACCTTATATAGTAAAGTATTTTTAGTAAATTTTTCAGATTTTTATTCTATCATTTAGTATTAATTAGATTTAATTTTAGTTTTCTTATTTATTAATTAATATTAAGTATTAAATCTCATATTTAGTTTTTATAAAGTAAAACCTAGATTTTATATTTTTCCTAGCTATAATATAGTATAATAGACTTTTAGAAAATATAATTAGAGTTTCTACTGTTCATTTTTCCATTTTACTTATTTTAATCATTTAAATTAGACTTAAGTTAATTAAAAGGTAAATAATTAGTGGATTAATCTTAAAACATAATTTTTAGAGTTTTTATAATTTTTTAGGATTCCTGTGATGGTTAAGTAATTTTATAAATTTTCTTATAATTTTCTAAGTTATTTTAGTATTAATATTAATTAAAAGTAGTTTAATTAGTTTAATAAAGATAAATAGTTTTTAATTTATAAAAAACCCATAAAAAGACAAAAATTTTTATTTTTATTTTTTATACTTTCTTCAAGTTCTAATTTAAGTTTAGAAATTGTTTTTGCAAATTTTTAGTTTAATTTGTAATAGTTATAATTATTAGTTAATATAAATTAGATTTTAATTTAGTTTTTAAATAGTTTTATTAATTAAATAATATTTAAATAATATTTTAATCATTTTTATAATTTCATTTTCATTTTTAATTTTAAGTTTTAAAAAGTGTCAAAAGCACCCCTTGTAGTTTGTTAAATACCAAAATCCCACTTTTTCAGTCCGATTGCGTAAGTCTGAATTGTGAATACATGCATATATCTGTTATCTGATTTTTGTGAATATTATATCTGTGTACAAATACCAAAATAACAGTAGCAATATCAACTCCACATCATCTGGCTACTGTCCTCAGTGCCACTTTCTCATAAACGATTTCAAACGTCACCATTTCAATCTCGCTGGGACTTTAACGACCCGGGAAAACACTATACTATCCACGGAGTATTGGGACGAGGCTGTCTTTGACTTGTTGACCTTGGTCAATAATATCTGACGGTTTAGAACCAATCAACCATCAACTCCATCTTTATAGGTGTCCCTGAAATAAACCAGTTAGCAATAAAGATAGTGAACGAATATGGCTTTGTCATTCGTTCGGCAAGGACAGACTACCCTCCGGTTTGGTGAAAACCGACCTGTGATCAGGTAGAGTCTCTTTTAAAGAAGACTCTCCTTGACAGGGATTTCCAGCTTGTAGTAATGAATTTTCCAAAGAATCCACTTTGGAATCTTCATACTAAGCATTTTCTCATACCGGAACGTCTCAAAGCAGACAGCACGATAGAGTGAATCGGTGAATTTATATTCACGGATTGATGAGAAAATAGATTTATAAAGATCACTCGTGTGTCACTTAATAAACATTTTTAAGACACGACGAGAGTTTTATACATTGAATCACATTTTCATCAAAAATACTTTTGTTTGAAAGATTATACACAATCAATGTGCTCGAAAATGAGTTGGTGAGCACACTGAAAGGTTTTTGCAAAAGTATCCGTCAATCCATATCCTGGAACAAGTTTGATTCAATGTTGAATCTCACTATCGTTGCTTTCCAGTTGTCACTTGATCATTGATCCAAGATGGATCACACACGTTACCTACCAAGAGCTTGAGTGATGTTCACTCTAGAAGGATTTCCATCTTCATTGTGAATATTATCATATCACTCGGATGTTTTGGCAATACCACAAGGATAATGCGTAGGACTCTAAATATTTTATCTTATTTTTCACATTGTGTGAAACAATAAGCATATTTGGAAGTGTGTCCTATTGAGATTTATGGATGATCTCATGGCTCTAGACTCAATAGTGCGTTTTGATCCGCTCCTGGAGACTGGGGAGGCGCCTCCTGTTTTAGGTATCAACATAGCTCGCAATGAGCAGTCGATACATTGCACAGGGTTCCCCGTGAGAATGAAACAAGCTCTTTTAAGAGAACATGAGTGGTTGGGAAGTTTAGTGCAGTGCGTCACTGGGTCCATGACGTATTGTCTTCAATACTAGTGTTACCTTAGTAACCACTAGTAGCATATGAAGTTGAACCCGGTTTCTGCCATAAGGTTGAATACTTGGAGGGCTATTTCTTTTCACCCTTTTCACATTTCATTTCTTTTTCATTCTTCAATGTCTTCAGTGCTTACCGAGACTTCATCACTAGAACCTTGTTGGGTTTGTTCCAGTCCTAGCTCTATCTCAGTCCGCACTCTTCCCTTTCTCACTTTTCTCCTTTTTTCAATCATTCCTAAGGACTTCTAATCTATCTATGGATTGTCCCTGGGAAGATCCTTCCGGTTCTGGTGGATCATGGGAACTCATACCTAACCTTAACCATCCTTATAACTCCGTGCATAAAGATAAATGGTCGGTCTTTGGTATTACTTCCACACACGCCTTTTGCTCCCCCTCAATATGTGCATCGATATTCGAAAGAGTTTAGCACATATGTGGGAGCCTATTACTGAGTCCGAAAGATCACATTTGATTATCAGATTTCATATTTAAATCACATTCTCTCCCCCGATCAAAAGTTTCAAACCATTTGAGATTTTTTATCTCAATTGATTTAAATAATTTAGAAAATGTTTGGGAGAGAAATGCGGTCAGTTTTAACGTTTTTAGATAATGGAACCTTTTCCTTGCTCCCCCGTAATCTGTGAGGGAGGTTGTTATGTGTCAGATTTGATGAGTTTACAAAAGATTTGAAGTTTTAACGAAAACTCTTTGAAAATTTCTCATTCTGACACATAACCATCACAAAGTGTATTATTGCAAGGTTTTTGTACAAAGTGTGGAGATTATTGATGATACATAAAATTTTGAGAAATCACTCTCCCCCTCAATCAATGACGGATGTTAAAACTGAAATTTTGTCATAAAATATTGAAGTCATTGATTGAGTGAAAAATTTTATCAAAATTTATATTCAATTTGATTTTCAATCAAAATCTCATGGTGCCACCAAGTTTTGTACAAATACTTTCTGGAAGAATCATAAAAAGGAAAAGTATTTGTCGATAAAAAGAAGATTTCTCTTCTTTATCAAGAAATAATGCAATGAAGTGTACATTAGATCGAGGAAACATGGATATAAAGTAATCCATGCCCAGGTGAACTTCACCCGGTAAGAGGAACAACCGTCTTTTTGGCGACGAGTTTTCCCTATTTTGATAAACGGGTTGCTATCTGAAGTAATAGCAAGCCATAATTTTGAAGTCCCGGTTACATCCTGAAATGACTGCAAGCCATAGTTTTGAAGAATATTTTGAGATATGACATGTTTTAGAGAAAAATTTATTTGAAAACCGAAAAACTCTTGCTCAAGCATATGTATGATTCTGTGTCATTGTTGAATGAAATTTCTAGAAACGTACATAATATTGATTACACAAGAGACATGTCGTGAGGAGAATATTTTTGGATTTTAATGATTTTTCAGATTTTTATGGTTTTTATAGGTTTTATAATTTTCTATTTTCTTTTTGTTTTAAGTTATGTACAATGATATGTGAAGCCAATCCTTCAATCATCATTCTCTTCCTGGAGTGACTTAAGAGTTTCTGGAGTGAGGCTCTTCATCCCAAGTCGTGGAACAATGAACTGGAATCTTTCTCGAGAAAGAGCCTTAGTAAATATATCAGCCAGCTAAAACTCTGTCCTCACAAAGTAGAGTTCCACTATCCCTTTCTCCACTTGTTCTTTGATGAAGTGATGACGAATGTCAACATGCTTGGCTCTGGAGTGCTGGACTTTATTACAGCACAGGGCAATGGCACTTTTGTTATCACAATACATTGAGATTTTGTTGAAGTCATACCCATAATCTGATAGCTGCGATCTCATCCACAAAATTTGAGCACAACATAAGGACATGACAATGTATTCAACTTCTGTGGATGATATCGAAGTGCACATCTGCTTTTTGGATGACCAGCTGACAAGTTTCTCACCCAAGAATTGGGCACCTCCGGAAGTACTTTTGCGAGTATCTTGACACCCCGCATGATTAACATCTGAGTAGGCCGTAAGAGCCATTGCATTGTCTTTAGGGTACCAGAGACCCATGTGAATTATCCCTTGGAGATACCTGAATATTCTCTTGACTGCCTCCAAGTGCTTTTTGGTGGGCTTGGAATGATATCTGGCACAAATGCATAATGCGAAAAGAAGGTCTGGCCTACTTGCTATGAGGTACATGAGAGATCCAATCATGCTTCTGTATTTGGTCTGATCAACGGATACTCCTGCAGAGTCGTCATCAAGTTTGGATCTTTCAACCATGGGTGTATCAACCGTGTCACTTGAATCAAAACCAAACTTCTTAAGGATGTCACTAGCATACTTGGCTTGATTAATAAAGATGTCACTCGGGTTTTGTGAGATCTGTAACCCCAAGAAGAAAGACATTTGTCCCATCATAGACATTTGAAACTTGGAACTCATTTCCTTAGCAAAGCGATCACATTCATTGGAGTCTGACGACGCAAAGATAATATCATCAACATAGATTTGAACGTGAAGTAGGTTGTTTCCAGTCTTCCTAGTGAACAAGGTAGGATCAACTACACCCTTGGTAAATCGATTTGCAAGGAGAAACTTGGATAGTGTGTCGTACCAAGCTCTAGGAGCCTGTTTGAGACCATAGAGTGCCGTCTTTAAGCGATATACATGATTTGGTCTTTCAGGGTCCACGAAACCTTCAGGCTGAGTAATATAGACCACCTCTTTTAAATCCCCATTCAGGAAGGTAGTCTTAACATCCATTTGATAAACAATCATGTTACTGCTGGCAGCATTGGCAAGAAAGATTCTAATGGCCTCGATACGAGCGACAGGTGCAAACGATTCTTCAAAGTCAATACCCTCTTATTGACTGTATCCCTTAGCAACTAGTCGAGCCTTGTTTTTCAACACATCACCATGCTCATCAAGCTTAACTTTGAAAATCCATTTGAGAGCAATGATCATTGCGCATTCAGGTGGTGGTACTAATTCCCGTACATCAAGACGATCAAACTCATGGATTTCTTCTTGCATTGCAGTGAACCAAGATACTTTTTTCAGAGCATCCTTGAAGTCTTTGGGTTCTATTTTGGACAAAATGGAGTTGAAGAAGCACCACAAGGCGTCAGTGGCAAGTTTTTTTCTGGTGGACACAGGTCGTGAGAGATTTCCTATGATGTTGTCAATGGGGTGATCATTTGTCCATTTTCTGAGATGTTCATGAGGTTGAGGATAGTGAACTGATATAGCATTGTTTGACTCTCCTGAGGATGATGTTTCGTTGGAGGATTCAGGTGCAAAGACATTTTCAAATGGTTCTTCCTCCAGTGGAGCAAAAGGATTAACTTCCCATGATTTTTCAGATGCCACTCCTTGGCGTTCAGAAGACGATTGTATATTTAATTCATTTTGAGAGTTGCTACATTCTGGTGCATCCAGATCAAGAGAGATGGAGGTAGATGGACCATTTGTATCATGAGGTGCATTTACAGCCATAGTATTAGGTTCAGCAGCCGGTTGTACCGGTTCATGAGGTGGTTGTGACTCGAAGTACTCGTCAAACATAGGGTCAAATAACGTCTTCAATTCTTCACAGGTGGTGGGAACATCGGGAGTGACATGGTTGGAGTTCTGTACAAGTCCTGAAGATTATTGGTCCAGGAGATAAAAGTTTATGTGAGGGTCCAGAACTGGTGTGTCCTGAAGCCGTATGCTCTCTCAGCTCATCAAACGTGACATGTATTGTTTCCATGATTTGTCGGGTTCTTTTGCCGTAGATTCGGCACCCTTTTCAATCTGGCGCATATCCGAAGAATACCCCAATATTAGCCTTAGCTTTAAGCTTCCCTAGGTCTTCACTATTGTTAGTTGGATAGCAAAGGGCACCAAACACACGAAGAAAGGAGAGATCAGGCTTTTTGAGATGCACCAGCTCATAAGGTGTCTTGTTGTGGAGAGGATGTATCAATGACCGATTTTGAGTGTAACATGCAGTAGCTATAGCTTCAGCCCATAGAAACGTTAGTGTCTTTGAGAATATCAGCATAGTGTGAGCAGCTTCAACTAGTGTGCGATTCCGTCTTTCAACAACTCCATTTTGTTGAGGAGTTCGAGGAATACTCTTCTGATGACTGATGCCGATACTTTCATAAAATTGAGTAAGTTATTGGTTAAAAAAACTCCGTTCCATTGTCAGTGCGAATGATTCTAACGGTTTTGTTGAGCATTACTTGCAACTGCTTGATGATTTTGATGATGATTTCAGGAGTTTCATCCTTGGATCCTAAGAACTTCACCCATGTAAATCGTGAGTAATCATCCACTATAACAAGAATATATCTTTTCCCATTGAAGCTTTGCACTCTCATGGGTCCGCACAGATCCATGTGAAGAGTATGAAGTACTTCAGTGTTGGAGTTGGTGGGTTTTGGTTTGTGAGTTTGCTTCTTGCTTTTACCTAATTGACATGATGAGCAAAGATGATCTTTTTCATACGTCAATCTGGGCATGCCTCGAACAAGATCTTTGCAAGAAATTTTTTTAATGGTGCCGAAGTTCAAGTGGTTCAAACGACTGTGCCATAACCATGATTTGCTCTTTGAGGCCTTAGAGAGCAAGCAAATAGGAGAGGACCGCATCATGTCTTTGATAGTGATGGTATACAAATTAGTACCACGACTTCCCTTAAGAAGATCAACTCCATCAAATTCTCTAACAAAACATGTGTGTTTTCTGAAGGCCACTTCGAGATCAGAATCACAAAATTGTCCAACAGAGAATAGATTGTGCCCAAGTCCTTCCACATAGTAAACTCTAGAAATAACGTTGTCACCAAACACATAATCACCATACCCCATAATGGCTCCAAAGTGGTCGTTTCCGAATCTAACTGTCCCGATAAACTTTTTCAGGAAATTTCTGAGCCGAGAGCGACCCCCAGTCATATATTTTGAGCAGCCTGAATCCAAATACCACAGGACGATTTGTACGACCTGCATTTGAAACCAGACAGATATGGATAACTGAAAAACATGGATCCCCAAGTGTAATTGGGATCCAATAGGTTAGAAAATGCATACTTAAGAGATGCATGATTAGTATTTTCATTGGCTCTCACAGTTGAACTGATACTAGTAGGTGCTACTGACTTAGTATCAAGGCATTGAGTCACTAAAGGGAATTTTCTACCAGTTGCCTTCCATTTCTTAACCGCTAAAGACTTAGGATCGGGCATATTTGTCAATGGGCACTGGCTTCCTAAAGTGAATTTTCTTCCAGTAGGTTTCCACTGATATCCTACATTGGTAAAAACTTTTCCTGTTGCTTTCCAAGTATGGTTTTCCAGTTTGTGTGTCAAACTTAACTGAGGATTTATAAGAAGAATTCAAAAATGACACAACACATTAATCATGATTACCAGAAATTAAACAACCATTACAAGTCTTACAAGTAGCATTAGAATTCGAATTAATTACAGTACGCTTAACGCAACTACTAGAATCAACACGATTCTTTTCACTCAAATCAATCTTATTGTTCCTAAGGTGGTCTTCTACTTTCTTCCCTTGATCACTCTTAGCAGGCGAAGTCCTATCATTCCTTGTATGGCCTTTAAGCTTTGACCCACTAGCTTTAGTGACATTGATTACTCCTGTAGAATTGACGATGGGAACATAAGATTGTTGCATAGTTGTTAGGTTTCTAGGTGGTGATGTGCTATGATCAGAAGTAGCCAAAGGTATGTCAAAGGTAACATGCTTTTTCAAATTCCTAGATGAGGATGTGCCATTTCTATCACGCATGTTGGGAATCTTGGGACATGTACCTATGGCATATTCTAACAACTCTTGTAACCGTTTGGTGAGAAAGCAAATGTCAAATAGGGCGTTATCAGATGGTCTCACCATTCTATCTTCTTCAATGGTCTCACGGGTCATGTCAAGGCAGTTCTTAAGATGTCTAAGGTAATCACTATCGACTAGCTCATTGTTCTTAAGGGGAAGAGGAATAAAAACAGCCTCACATTCATATTTTTTACAATCACAGACCACAAAATTGATATTGTCACTTCCAATAACCGGCATTTTCCCTTTCACCTTTGTCTTTAGATTCTCAATTTCATTAAGCAAAGAGGTTATCTTTTCATTGGTTTTATCACGAGTGATCTTAGTATAATCATATAACTCTTTGTAATGTTGTTTAACTTTAGAATTTTCAGCTTGAAAACAATCACTTTCATGTCTAAGTAAGCTGATTGTGTCTTGAAGTTGAAAGTTATGAGAATCTGAAAACATTGGTTTATGGGTGTCGATCACAACATTATGGGAGACTTCAATTGGGCAATTTGAGCCCTCAATAACCGGATCGTGTTCGTGTGAGCTTGAATTTTTTCATCCCTTTTTGCTAATTCAAAATATGTATCAAATTCCGGAGCATCAGAAGATGTCTTGGCCTTTGATATTTTCATTTTGTCTTCTGAATGTTGATATTTTGATTGTAAATTAAGATTATCAACCTCTACTTTAGAAAAATGCTTGACCATGTTGTCATGATCATTATTTTGAATTTTTTCATGCAATTTCAAATTCTCCCCCTCAAGCTCAACAACACGATTGTGAAGGTTATTCAAAGCAATAGACATTTCATTAAAATGACAAGCATTAAATGAAGAATCTGTGGCAGTATAAAACACATCTTGTGTAATACATTTAGCAATCAAATTGTCATTCATGATGAGGATATTTTTCCTGGCAATTTCACTATGCTGAAGATCTATTGCATTTTGTTTACACTTATTTTCCACATTTTTAAACACCTCTTTCATTTCTTTTAGCTCAACATCAAGGGATTGCCGTAAACCCTCAAAGTGTTCTTTGATTAGTTTAAAAAAAGGGATGACTTCAGTTAAGTAACACTCTTTGGTAAGCTCAAATTCCCGCTCACCCTCAGTGATTTCCGTTGGTGTGATTCTCTTTTTGCATGTTTTATCAAAATCAGTGAACATTTGACAAAGGACATATATGCTAATAAGAGTTTTGCATTGTGTGGGAAGTGACAACTGAACTAAGTGCATTGGTGTATTGGGGGGATACACCGTTGGGGCAACTAACTTTTGAGGTGTCAGCTTTCATTTTCTCAACGTCTAAAGGACAAAATACCTGTTCTGGTGTTAACTTAGTTTGAGGTGCAAAAACAGTCACTCAGTTTTGTTCATAATAATCATGGGGCTTAACAATGACTCGGTGTTTAATGCACCTTAGGATCCTTCATTTTTTTTTTATCAAATCTCTCTCTATCTGTAGAATCAAGATCATCCAATTCTTTATCAGACCAACTATTTGGGGGGTCATGATTGGGTGTAAGCATAACCTTAGCATCATAGAGGGCAGGTTGAAAGACTCTAACGCTCTTCAGGAAGTTTGTTTTAGGCATCCCTAAATCCTTATCACTATGCTTATCCCGCAGTTTAATGTGCTTTTCCATCATTTAAGCTGTTTGACAGGTTTGGCCTTGAATGTACAACTTGTTTTCAAGTTTGTTTTTCAACTGCTTAAGGTTGAAAAATTCATTTAACAGTTTAGTTTCCTTTTCCTGAAATTCATTTTTTAGAAGATTTAAACTATCCTGAATTTCCTGTTTTTCCTTAATAGCACGATCATGTTGATTTTGAAAAGATTTAATCTCTTGTTTAAAGGCAATTTCCTTTAAGTTTTGTTCAGTAATGTAAGCATGCATTTGCCAATCCATTTTTTGTTCACGTTCGTTTAACTCAAATTTTGCACGTTGTTCATAACACCTAACTTGATCCTTAAGAATATTAATCCTAGTGGTCAGAGTTTCATCGGGTGCAACAACAGTGTACTCATCAAATTCACACACATTGTCATCAACAGAGGATATATTACTTGATATAACAGACTCGACGTTGTGCTTTACATATTGTTCATATGGGACAATATTGCTATTTCCCATGTTAGCAATATCTAATTCAGCAACGTTTGTTTGTTGTACTTCGTTATATATCTTTTGTTCATGTATTACATTATTGTCACAAGCAACATAAGACATTCCACAAGATACGTCAGAATTACAGTTGTGATCCGAATGTTGCTCAGTTGGGAAAACGTTAATGTTTTCCAATTCAGTCTCATTTGATTCACCAACATTATTTTGTCGTATATCGTTGAAGGTCTTTTGTTCATCATTAACTGCACATTTATCATATAATTTCAGTACCTCAAATATGATGGATGATTTGGAAGGACCAGATTGTTGTGAGGGTGTGACAATAGAGGATAGATTAGCCATGAAGATTGTCTGAGCAGTGGATTCGTCATCAACATCTGAGTCGAAAGCATTACAATCCTCAGCCTGGAAGATGTTTGGATCATTAAGAGCTAAGTCTTGAACTATTTGTTCATCCACATCATCATCATATGTCTTTCCATCATCCCCAGCAATAAACGCCAATTCTTCCTCATTTAGCACAACTCCATTCTCTTGAGCTTGCATGAGCAACATTTTGTCCTTGAAGTAGTCTGAGTTTTGAGGACGTTTTGGCTGAGAGCAGTTTCCGGCGATGTGACCAAAACCCCCACAGTTGTAACATTTTGGTTGCCTTCCTTATCCCTGATTCACATTTCCAACTCTGTTCTACAAGTTACCCCGTACAGCATTCCTTTGATTCACATTTTATCTGCCCTGAACGTTCTGCACCATTACTCTTCCATTTTCCACAATAGCCTGATTACGTGGATTGGAGGAAGTTCTGAGTTGATTGTTGGTTGGTGGGAGTGCTGCCCTGAAATGTTGAACCAGTGGAGACACTTGATTGGAAAGATTATCAATCATCTTGTCAGTATGAGAGTATCCTGAGTCGAGATGGGTATTCATGGCAGCCGATGACTGTAGAGATGAGTGATCCACTGATGACACAGGTTGAGTGGTTGGCAACATACTAGTCATGAAAGCAAGTGAGTCATTGGTGGCAGTTGGATTGAGCTTCTCTCTTAATTGACGATAATATGCTGCATGCTTCTCATGTTGTTGTAGGTATGCAAAAAATTGTTCATAGTTCGTATTTCTCAATCCTTTGTTGAGCTTGACTGCTGTAACAAAGCGATCCCACTCAGGTGACATGTTGTTCACAAACTTATAGTTGAGTTGGATGTTGGGCATTGTCATTCTGATCATTCTCATGTCATTAACAAGCTTGTTAAATCTGACATAGTAGTCGGTAATGTTTTCACCAGGATTCATTTTGAAATGCTCAAACTCATCATACAATTGAGATTCATGGTCTTCTTTGGTCAGCTCCGATCCAGACAGAAGCATTTTGACATTGTCCTAAACATCTTTGGCTTCAGTGTTGAAGTTGATTAGCTTGTATACATCTTTGGGTAACCCTTGTATCACGATGTTGGAGGTGATAACGCTCAAAATTAACATATTTTTAGTCGCGTTATTGTTTGTTTTATGCATGGAAATTGGTCATATTTGTATATGTTTGTTACTTAATCGTGGAAAAGTGTTTATGCATGCAAATATAGCCAAAAGCAGGTAAAAATGATTAAAAGATGAAGAAATGAAGTGATCATGTACATTTGGAGAGTTTCAAGAAGATCAAGAAAGAAAGAAACGTCGCATGGACAAAAGGATTTCATAAAGACAAGTTTTCTACACATATTTATCAAGGAAATATCAAGTTCTAATGGATAAAGTCATGCCACGAAGAAAGACAATGCATGCAACGTAAAACGACAAAGAAAAGACAAAGGAATAACTTCCAGACAGGGTCTAACCGATCGGATGCAACCCGCATCCGATTCGGTTGGAATGTGCCAAAAGAAGTGCCATCCGATTGGATGGAGAGAAACCGATCTGATGGAAATGACTGAAGTTACAAGTTTTGCATTTATGGACGTATTTACTCCCCATAATCATGTGTGGCTGATCATTTCTGCTTATTAACTCTAGAGGGACGTTTTTACTTGGAGGATAAGTGTTATTATTGATGCGTGGGAATCGCAACAGGCTTTACCTCTCGAGGGATCTCGAGAAGCTTACAACCCCCACCAGGCAGTGTACCTGATCGTTGTAGTATAGTATAGTGACAAGTACCGGTGGATTGATCGTTCAGCTTAGGAATAGTGTCGCTAGGATTAGAAAGCCTAAATACTAGTTCTAAAGGTGAGGGATGATTATTTTTGTGTTTTTATATTTTTATGAAAGCAAGTAAAATCTCGGGTTTTGAAAGAGTGGGCGGAATTAGTTGCTATTCAACTAACCCAAAACTAAGATGCAATCAAAATAAAATACTAAAAATGAAAATAAACTAATTATACTAAGGTTGTGAGCAGTAATTGGAGAAAATGTGTTTACTTAGATTTCACTACTCCCTAGATATCTTTTACACGTTAATTACTTGTTATAATTGCATGGATGACGGATCGTATTCCTTAATACCATTAATGGGGTGGCATACATAACTCCCCAATTCTATGAGCTCTTATCTCCTCCTACACCATGCCCAGCACAACTATAGGGATTGTAAACAGTGGCTCATGCATTAAATACAACCAATAAAGACCTAGTACGCCTCGGTTCATGTTTCTTAAGACGTTCAAGCATGTTACCATTTGGAGATCTGCCAGTTTTCTTAAGCCTAACATATAAATCATTCATCCAAGACAAGAATAAACAAGTAATCAACACATAATCAATATCTAGGTTTCATTGGATCTAAGCAAACACAAAAGAGATCTAGCCTAGCATAATGGAATTGAGACAAGAACAAGATATAGACAACCAACACATAGACATATTGATTGAATTAGAAGAACACTTATCTCAATTACAATGCAAGGTATCAAGGGTTTGGAACCCTTGAAAAACCTGTGAAAGTTGCACCAAAATCGTCTTTAGGGTTTCTCCCAAAACTTCTCTCCTTTATGTGAAAAACTAGAAAACTATATATAGGAAAATAGGGATGACGGCGTCAAGAACAAATGTGTGACGCCATCATCTTGCCGCCAAATACTTCCTCGGACGGCCTTGATCTACTTCTGACGCCCTGTGTGACGCCGTCATCAACTACGGATTTTTATTATTGAGGTTTGACGCCGTCAGGAAGAACTCTTGACGCCTTCATGTACTGTTCTCAGCATGGAAAATTGAGACTTTGCCGTTTTCTTCACTTTTATGCTCCAAAAACATCCAAAATGGCTTCTTTTCCAGAATTCACTCTCCAAGTACCTAAAATCACAAAAGGAACGATTTAGGGCAATATTTGATCAAATAAATTCGGATTCGGGCTTAAATGACCCCCTAAAAACGGACCATTTTTCGCCTCATCAATTATGCTATATAATGACCACTTAGGGTCTAGAATTACTTGTACCACCAAATATCTAACCTAGTATTACACCAAATATTGTTAGTTCATCTTATATTGCCTGAAAGTTTACTAAGTGTTGTGAAAACGTCCAGAACGTGTTGAGTTAGAGTCTCAAGCATTGGTTCGAGTGTGGAGTTGTTTACTTACGTTATTGAGCAATTGGAGGAGTGTGGTTGCTATAGTACCACAAGTTTATTCATTGTAATTTTCAAGACTAGGTACACCTTGATACTTATAATGAACAATTGTTACTTTGAGTTTTATGAAAGTTTTCTTATTTACTTGTGTTTTAATATGATTGCTATGGAGTAATTTGTGATATACTTGTGTGTATGATGCGATTGGTTAATGGAGTATTCTTTTATGAAAAAGGTGATGAATGAAAACATATCTATTTTATGAGTTTGTTGAAGCAACATCTAATCTTGCTTAATTTGTTGGTAAAAACAATCTTTGGAAAAATAGGTCCGAAAGAAATTTCAACTTGTTTTTATTCCAAAACATTAGTGCACGAATTAGTATGGAATAGGACGCTTGACAACCATCTCATTTACTTGTTAAAATGGATTTGAGAAGATTTCATCACGAAAAGGACCGAAAGGATTCATAGGAATTCATAAGAAAAGAATTGATTTTAAAAACAACCATGTGATTATAGAATTGTCATACTCATTTGATATGTCCGAAAGGAGTCATTTAGGAGATAGAATTCTTAGTGGTAGTTAAAACATGACATACATCATAGATTGTTTAACTACCCATTTTTAGTTGCGCATCATAACAAGTTTTACACCAAACTTTGTACTTAAATTGTCATGATACTCCTAATTACCAATCAAGGAATTATACACAAGTATATGCTTAGTTTTATTGAGTTTCTTTTAAATTAATATTTACATAAATTTGGATTGACAACCCTTATTTAACAAACATTTTTCTTGTTAACAAAACAACCAAATCCCTTGGGACGATCTCGACTTACCCACCTTTATTACATCGGACGAGTATACTTGCTCGTATGTGCTAAATAATAATCGAATAATTCGTGTTTATAAATTTTAAAACTTGTACTAATAAAAACGCACATCAAGTTTTTGGCTCCGTTGCCGGGGATTTGATTAATTTTCTTAGTTTTTAGTAATAAAATTGTTTGTAATTTGTGAATTTTTAAAGTTTTTAGTAAAAAGTAAAAAAAAAAAAAAAAAGTTGGGTTTTAGCCAACTGAATCGGATTGATGTCCATCCGATCGGTTGGTGGTCTCGGTAAAAATTTTAGGATTCTGTTTTTCATATTTAATGTTCATTTTTCTGTTTTTAATTAATTAGTTTTAATGATTATATGATTAATGTTAGTTATTATTAGTTATAAGATGTCATTATGAGTCATTTTAATGTTTTTAGTAGTTTTAATTATAGTTAATGTTTTAGAAGTTTAAAGAACACATTAGTTAATGTTTTTAATGTCCTTAATATTATCATTACTGTTTTATTAAATTTTAGTCTTTTTATAAAAAAAAATAGTTTCAGAAAACTCCAACCGAATCGGTTGCGGGTTCCAACCGATCGGTTGGAGGTGGTAATTTGTGCTATCCGATCGGATGGATGTCCATCCGAACGGATGGAGGTTTCGGAAAAAATTTTAACATTTTTATTTTTTAGTTTATTTTCAATTCTAAGTGTTTTAGTTTGTTAATTTACTTGTTCTTATTTCATATTAAGAGTTATTTGATTACAACTAACCCTCATGCTAATGATTTGGATGTTTTTTGTTGATGGTATGTTATAGTTAGTAATTGCTTAAGTTGAAATGGAGAGTTTAAGTCAGATTTCGGCGTACTTGAAAGATTTGGAGGATATGTTCAAGGATTCCGGTGATTCCTTGGAAAAGTTGGAAAACATGTTGGAAAAGGCTAAGTTGGATTTAGAAGGAGAAGAGGTTGTTGGAGATAATGTGTCTTACTTGCCACATGAAATGTGTTACCCAAAGAAGGAAAAGGAAAGGAAGGTTGCTGTTTTCACAAGAGCACCACCTAAGGAATATGAAGCTCCACACATGAGGTATTCTACACCTTGTGCGGTGGAAGGTGTTAAAGCGTGGGATGCGGAATTGAATATGGAATATGGAGACAATTACATTTCGGAAGAAGTACTTGACAAGCTTGGTTTTGTTAGGCTTGACTATGGAAATTATGGGAGAAAGGAAGTGAAAGGTGTTAGAGTGAACATTCATGGTCACATCTTCAAAGTTGATTTTGTAGTTTTGGAATATACTAATGCCGATGAACCGGAGGTTATCTTTGGTAGAGATTTTCTTATGAATACCAAGTGTACATTGGATTTCGCACTTGGGGAGTTACGAATTAACATAAGTGATTTGGAAGAAGGAAAAAGTGTGAATGAAATGCTTGTTGATGTTTGTGAAGGAATGGAAGAGATGAAGGAAGGAAGGGATGAAATTTGTAAGATGGGCAAGGCTAACCGAAACAAAACACCATTGAACAAATTAACCCAACCCTCCACCCAAAAAGAAAAAGAAAAAGAAAACAAATCATCATCATCATCATCTAAAACTCCACCAAATTCACCAAAAAGTAGCAAACCTTTAACCAAAGAGCAAAAACAAGCTATCTTGGAGAATCTTGAAGCAAAAAATTAGTGAATTGATGGAAAACAAACCGGTCATTGAAGTGTTAAGAAATTACATGGATTATAGGAAGAAATTAGATGGAGTTATGTTAGCAAAGTCGAAGTTGGAGGATAATAGTTTTGATGAAGTAGAGGAGAGAAGGATAAGTGAGAATGGGCTCCCAAAGAAAATGAATGATCCTGGAAATTTTGTTTTGCCGGTTAAAATTAATGGGACAACTCCTTTATATGCATTAGCCGATACGGGCTCGAGTGTGAGTATTATGCCTTATCCATTGTATCACAAGTTAGGATTAAGAGACCCTACACCTAACAATTCTAAACTCACTATGGCGGATAATTCTAAGGCAAAAGCAATGGGGGAAGTAAGGAATGTGAGAGTTCAAATTGGTTACCAAGCGTTCTTGGCGGATTTTCTTGTGTTGGATGTTGCGATTGATAAAGAACTACCTTTGTTGTTAGGTAGACCATTCAGAAAGAACATGTGGAGCTATAATAGATATGGGAAGATGTACCATGACAATTGATAATGGAATTCTTAAGAATACTTACTATCTAAAGCCTATAGGGGGTAGTAATGTGGATGATAATGATGAGGACCAAGAGGAGGATTACCTTGGTTGCTTTGAAGTAGGAAGAGATGAAGATGGTGGGCCTAAGTTTGGCCCATGCACACCTAGTTTCTTTGATATTGAGGATGAAATGGAAAGGGCTCTAGCAATGGAGGCTTTCTTTAACCCATTTAAAAACATTTTTGTGTTTAACAAATTAACAGATTTTCTTGGATCTTTACCGGTCCAATTGAAGAACCTGGAATGGGGATCCAATGGTCATAGCATTTACAAAAGAGAAGAAGGAGATGGTGATTGGCATTGCAAATTTGATATCACATGTCCTAGCGGAAGGAATTTTGCACGAAGTTTCAAAACTCAAAGGACTACTAGGAAGTTGTCAAACAAGTATCGTGGAGAAGACATTCTTAGGAATGAATATTTCTATGGATGAAGAAGAATGATCACAAGAATAAAGCACATCTTGTGCTATTTTGTTTGTTTCGTATTTTTAATTTCATGCAATTTATTTTATGTTTTTAGGTTTTATGCATTTTATGTTTGAATAAGACTATCTATCTATCTATCTATCTATCTATCTAGTTTTATCTAGTTTTTTTTAGAGGTTAAGTTATGTTTTAGTCTTAAGTTAGAAGTAGAAATGATGACCAAATTTTTGGTAGACAAAGTGTGTTTGGAATACATACAAAATAATAAGTTTTTGAGGAGACAAGAACTACTAGTGCTTGTACCAAGTTTAGTAGTAGAAAAGCTTTGAAAAATCAATTTCGTACAAAACCGAACGGATGTATTCACAACTGATCGGATGGAATTGAATATATAAACCAAAATTTTCAAAAATCCAAGAAAACCACATACACACAATCCACCAAGAATTGGGGTCATAAATTCGACCATAAGAAGTTGTTTAAGAGTTGCAGGAGTGATAATTGATCATCAATGGCATCAAGTCAAGTAAGTTATATCATTAATTTCGTTCAATTAGGTTTTAATTCGAATGATTGAAATTAGGTCACGAATTGGGTATTTTTGAATTAGTTCGAATTAAGATGTGATATTTTGGGGATAAGTGATTAGATGATAGGAGAATGTATTGCAAAAAGAATTAGATCAATTGATTAAGTTTTGAGTAAGAATTCATTGATTGAATTTTTGGATTGAATTGGGTAGAATCTTTGGAGCTAGTTTATTTGCAGTTGATGAATCCCAAAAGTTACATGCTTGATAATTAGTGATGTTAGGTAATTGCATTGTTGAATAGAGCACTAATTGGAAGATTTTAGTAGATGTTATTTTTGGTTTTCATAGGATCATTAGGTTGATGCATGAAAGTGTTATGAATCATTGATAGGAGAGTTCATATGTTAGAAGTACTCAAGAATGGTAGATTACAAGTTAGAAAGAAGTTCGGATTGATTGGGAAACGTCTAGAACGGATTGAGGATGCATGAAGTAAACAGGAACTCCAGCCGAATCGGTTGCGAGTTGCAACCGAACGGATGGGAGAATGTGCAAAAGATCCATCCGATCGGATGGACCTCAATCCGATCGGATGGATGCTACGGAAAAATTTTTGAAATTTTTGAAATTGCGTTTTCTAGTTTCTAAATTGATTGGTATTAGTTTTTATATTTTTATAATAACATAATTTGAGATTTCTTTCAGGGAAATTTTGCAAGATTGGGTCGTAATCAAAGAAACCCGATTGTTAACAAGTATTTGAAAAGGAACGAGAGAAAGAGGATCACTTTCAGTTTGAAACCGGAGTCTAATGATAATGTCAAGTTTTCTCATGTGTAAAACAAAGATGAGAAGAATGCGTATAGGGAACGTCTTTCAAAACTTCAAGAGAGAAAGATTGCTAAGCCTAGATTGATTGATTGGGAATTGCTTGCGGAGTATGAATGTAAGGATCAATTGAGGAGCATGATGACTATGATTTATGTGTATCCCGGTGATGGGGATAGGTTTGAAGATTATTCTTGGGAAGGAGCTTTTAGTATACGTGAGGATGTTTACAAGGAATGGTGTCTGGAGTTCTTTTCTACGTTTTACTTTGATAGGAAGGTGAATGATGTTCTTGGGGATGTTTGTGTTTGCTTTAGATTGTGTGGTCGCGAACATACTTTATCTTTGCCAAATTTTGCAGTTGCCCTTGGTTTGTATGAGGAGAGTGAGGTTAGAGCTAATGATCAATACACGGGTGTTGATACTTATTGGAATAGAATTGGTGATCCAACTTGTCTTAGGAGGAATTCTTCTAGGATTAAGAATCCATTGATGAAGGTGTTACAAAAGTTGATTTCTTGGGGATTGTTGCATAGGAGCGGTAGTCAAGACAAATGTAGTCAACCGAACCTATGGGTGATGAAGTTGTTGGAGGAAGATAAGAATGGGAATGTAGCATGGATTATTGCCGAATATCTTTCTAAGAGTGCACCGGGGATTAAGAAACAAAGTGATGTTTGTGGAGGTCATTATGTGACCGTTTTGGCTAAGAATCTTGGGTACTTTAATGATAATGAGTTGAGGAAGTGTCGAGTGAGGATGGAGAGAGATATGGGATGCTTTTAGTTTTGGAAAAGCATTCGATAGGAATAACAAGACTTTGGGACCTTGGACCGAACCAAGTGTGGGGGCGCAATCAGGAGCTTATGCGGAAGCACCATCACAACCTCAAATGGGAAGTTTTCCGGGGAATACTCAAAGTGGATTTGATTCAGGATGGGGTGATTGGAACCGAGAGTTGAATGCTATTGAGTGTAGGGAAGTTTGGAAAGATTCAATGCTAATGAGGAATAATTACAACTTTGATTATTCCATGCCTATGATCCAACACTTGGCGATGCCAATTATGAGGTACCTCCCTACAATCCACCGAATGTTCCACCATACCCGTTACCATATTCTCCATATCCTGGACTATACCCCTACCCTTATCCTAGTTATTCACCATTTCCCGAGCCATACCCTCCATACGGTAGACTTCCCGAGTAAGGTAGTTCAGGTGTAAATGTGGGTGGATCAAGTTTTAATCCTGGAGGATCGAGTTATGATGTTGGAGGTTCGTCATCAAGAGTTGGAAAGAAGAAGCGACGAGTGGATGATGAAGACGTTGAGGAGGAAGATGAAGATGAAGAGGAAAGCGAGGATGAGTTCATTCGTTCCGACGTGAGTTATTGATGATGACGAGTGATCATCATATGGTTTATGGTTTGTTTTCAAAACAATTATGTGTCGAAAGATTTCTATTTCCACTACCTTTAACTATTTCTGTTAGGATTTATAACGTAACTTAATTTTCTATTTATTTTGTTTTAGATATTTTTGTTTGTGTTTGTTTGGTTGTTTCGTATATTTTGCAGTTTTCTTGCAGGGGTTTTGTTACGGAAGCATATAGTTGATCAACGTTTGGAGTCGATAAACTCATTTGCTTATTATGATCAAATATGCATGTTGCGTATTTAACTCCGGTATTTTCTAAATTTTTCCATTTCCTTTACTTTGAAGTCATTTTTATTACATTGAGGACAATGCAAAACTTAAGTGTGGGGGGGGGGGGGGGGGGGAAGAAAATAGAAAAATTGCATAATTTTTAATTTTTAATTTTTAATTTTAAATTTTCGTTTTTTTTAGAGTCGTGAACTTTAGTAACTAGAAGCAGTTCGCCCTTCATATTTTAGTTAAAATAAAGTTGATTCAATGGTAAATAATAATTATATTTTTGGAGAATAAATTCAGTTTTAAAGAGTAATTCGTCTCGGAATTGATAACATTTGCTAACACAATTTTATACCCTTATTACTATAAATTGTGAGGATTAGTTTTTTTTTATGTGAATAGTGTTTCTCATGCTATTTATATATTTCATTATGAGTGTGCCGGTGGTTGTGTTAATTCTAGAACTTGTACTTGTTATGCATTACGGTTAAATCATTTTCGAATGATAAGTACATATTCATATGATAAGAGGCAAACTTAGGAATAAAACCAAATGGCCATCCGTTTACAAAAATAATTTTTGCTAACCACATCGGTTAGTTACCCTCGTATTTGGAACCCATTTGTTAGCGTTTATCTTTAGCACGAGATACCCCTAGTTTCACCTCTGAGCCATCCTTTTCATTTTGTTAAATCCAGAAAAATACAAAAAGATTTTACACTTTTTAAACCTTAGCCTAACCCTTGTCAAAGTCTAAACGGTGGGTTGCTAGTTGCTTGGTATGATGATTAATAGTTAGCCACACTTCACCAATCATGTGTGTGCTATTCCAATAAAGACGAAGGATGCATACTTCTTATTTGTATTTTTGTGGTGTATGCTTATGCGAAGTGTGGGGGAGATGTAAAAAAAAAAAAAAAAAAAAAGGGTCATCGCAACTATAAGATGACAATTATAGCAAATGTGCTATATTATTATGAATAAAGAAAGTTATGTGATATGTTGTTAGCCAATGTGCTACGTATGAAGAATATTTTTATGGTGAATCGATGTATCGACATGTGAAAGTTCGAAGAGGAGAAAGATTGTAACTATTATCATTTTTGGGTTTGTGGTTTGTTTGTGATTAGCAACAATGGGACTTAGACTTTGATTTTATTTTTCTTTAAAACCAATTTCATAAATATTCCTATGCCTTATCCTTATCTTTTTGACTTAGTGTAATTATTTGCACGAAGGTTTTATTTACCCTTAGCCTAAACGTTACAACCCGAATAAAAGACCTCTTTGATGAATTATTCTATTGTTTTGATACTTGTACAAGCCTATGGTAAGAAACATAAATCATGACTGAACAATGAGTGATCTATTAATCATGACACATATTGAGTGATGAGTGAATTTAAAATTATCTTCGTGAGGTGCGTAGAATTGTTATCAAGCTCTTTATTTACTTGATTGAGTTCAAACAAGATATTTGCACTATTGCCATTGAAATCAATTTTCTTTTGATTAAGACTTGCTCGAGGGCGAGCAAAGCTCAAGTGTGGGGGATTTGATAACGCTCAAAATTAACATGTTTTTAGTCGCGTTATTGTTTGTTTTGTGCATGGAAATTGGTCATATTTGTATATATTTGTTACTTAATCGTGAAAAAGTGTTTATGTGTTTATGCATGCAAATATAGCCAAAAGCAGGTAAAAATGATTAAAAGATGAAGAAATGAAGTGATCATGTACATTTGTAGAGTTTCAAGAAGATAAAGAAAGAAAGAAACGTCGCATGGACAAAAGGATTTGATAAAGACAAGTTTTCTACACATGTTTATCAAGGAAATATCAAGTTCTAATAGACAAAGTCATGTCACGAAGAAAGACAATGCATGCAACGTAAAACGACAAAGAAAAGATAAAGGAATAACTTCGAGACAGGGTCCAACCGATCGGATGCAACCCGCATCCGATTCGGTTGGAATGTGCCAAAAGAAGTGCCATCCGATCGGATGGAGAGAAACCGATCGGATGGAGATGACTGAAGTTACAAGTTTTGCATTTATGGATGTATTTACTCCCCATAATCATGTGTGGCTGATCATTTCTGCTTATTAACTCTAGAGGGACGTTTTTACTTGGAGGATAAGTGTTATTATGCTATATAATGACTACTTAGGGTCTAGAATTACTTGTACCACCAAATATCTAACCTAGTATTACACCAAATATTGTTAGTTCATCTTATATTGCCTGAAAGTTTACTAAGTGTTGTGAAAACGTCCAGATCGTGTTGAGTTAGAGTCTCAAGCATTGGTTCGAGTGTGGAGTTGTTTACTTACGTTATTGAGCAATTGGAGGAGTGTGGTTGCTATAGTTCCACAAGTTTATTCATTGTAATTTTCAAGACTAGGTACACCTTGATACTTATAATGAACAATTGTTACTTTGAGTTTTATGAAAGTTTTCTTATTTACTTGTGTTTTAATATGATTGCTATGGAGTAATTTGTGATATACTTGTGTGTATGATGCGATTGGTTAATGGAGTATTCTTTTATGAAAAAGGTGATGCATGAAAACATATCTATTTTATGAGTTTGTTGAAGCAACATCTAATCTTGCTTAATTTGTTGGTAAAAACAATCTTTGGAAAAATAGGTCCGAAAGAAATTTCAACTTGTTTTTATTCCAAAACATTAGTGCACGAATTAGTATGGAATAGGATGTTTGACAACCATCTCATTTACTTGTTAAAATAGATTTGAGAAGATTTCATCACGAAAAAGGACCGAAAGGATTCGTAGGAATTCATAAGAAAAGAATTGATTTTCAAAACGACCATGTGATTATAGAATTGTCATACTCATTTGATATGTCCGAAAGGAGTCATTTAGGTGATATAATTCTTAGTGGTAGTTAAAACATGACATACATCATAGATTGTTTAACTACTCATTTTTAGTTGCGCATTATAACAAGTTTTACACCAAACTTTGTACTTAAATTGTCATGATACTCCTTATTACTAATCAAGGAATTATACACAAGTATATGCTTAGTTTTTATTGAGTTTCTTTTAAATTAATATTTACATAAATTTGGATTGACAACCCTTATTTAACAAACGTTTTTCTTATTACTAAAACAACCAAATCCCTTGGGACGATCTCGACTTACCTACCTTTATTACATCGGACGAGTATACTTGCTCGTATGTGTTAAAAAATAATCGGATAATTCATGTTTATAAATTTTAAAACTTGTACTAATAAAAATGCACATCAGGAGGCTCGAATGTCAACATCATAACGCTTCTTTTCAACATCATTGAGGTCATTGTAAGTGCGTGGTCTGTCAATTCCATGGGTGACAGATCCATCCTCAGCTGTGGAGATAGCATCTCTGGTTGTACCCATCTGCATAGGACCTTCATCAATAGATCGCAGAATGTTCTCACCATTTTCTTTACCCAAGCAATACAATCTGATTCTTTGTGCCCATGGTTCATAATATGTCCTGTCTAGCATAGGAGGTCGGGTATCGGACCCAACAGCTTGAATGTCATCCGAAACAGTTGACATCTCAAAGTATTCAAATGGGATTTTACAACTTTTGTGACTTAAACCGAGAAATGATTCTTTCTAGGGATTTTACTAAAGTCAACAAAAGAAAACGAGAGATATACTCAGCAAGTTAAACTAAGAAAGAGATACTGGATGAGTCACAGTTTGCACCAAGTGTTGAGTTGTGACAAGTCAAGTTACAATATATCCAATTGAGATTAGTCAAGTCGTAATAATTAACTCACAACGTCAGATCAAAATTAGATTAATCGAAACAACTTAAGTTACAACAATTCACGAATTGCAAAATGATTAAGCTATCACATGAATCACACCACTTAGTTAATTACCACCAAAGTAGAGATACTCGCAAAAATGTAAGCAAACCGCTAAGTACAAATAACCGCAATTCTGAGATTAACGCAGAGGTGAGTAAAACGCAAGATCAAGTAGGGTAGCCGCAAAGAGGAGCAAACCACAAAATAAGCAAACCGCAAGGTGAGTAAAACGCTAGGTGAGTTAAATGCAGGGTGAGTTAAACGCTAGGAGCAAACCGCAATAAGGAGTAAACCACAGGATGGGTTAAACACAAGTGAGGTAAACGCAGAAGACGCAAACCACAGGAGCAAACCACAATCACTAAACCTCTAACCACCAAACCGAAAAAGCAATTCGCAGTTCACAAAAGTCCAAACCAGTCACTGTCCTTGCTTTTTGTCCTTATACCCAAAATAGTAATCGCTATCAAGTAAACCACAGAGTCTAGTAGCAAACCGCAACCACAAAATGAAGCAGTGAAGCAAACTGCAGTCAAGAACAACGACCTAAACTCAATCCAATCTTCAAATAAACGTTTGATGTAGCAAAACCAACTGAAAAACTATATCATACTAGTACCAATGATCACGAAAGTACACCCATAACGTATCAAATAACACTATAATGATCAAACTAAGATGTTTTCAATAAAAAGACTTCTAACTCACAAAACCACACTAAACCACACCAAATATGATTCACCAAGGCCCTAAGATGAAATCTTGGCTCTTGATACCAATTGTAGGATACTAATTAAGTCACAAACATGATAATAATAGTGGTGTAGGTGGCGTTAAATGAGAAAGAGGAGGAGGAAAGAAAGAAAGTTTGGAACCTTGAGAGAAAATATGAAATATTAGATTAGAGAATGAGAAGGTCCAACCCTCTCCCTTGGTGGGAGAGGGGTATTTATACAAAGTAAGAAAACGCCCACACCCAGGCTGTGGATCAGGCGTAGAGTGGGTAAATGATGCGTGGGAATCGCAACAGGCTTTACCTCTCGAGGGATCTTGAGAAGCTTACAACCCCCACCAGGCAGTGTACCTTATCGTTGTAGTATAGTATAGTGACAAGTACCGGGGGATTGATCGTTCAGCTTAGGAATAGTGTCGCTAGGATTAGAAAGCCTAAATACTAGTTCTAAAGGTGAGGGATGATTATTTTTGTGTTTTTATATTTTTTAGAAAGCAAATTAAAATCTCGGGTTTTGGAAGAGTGGGCGGAATTAGTTGCTATTCAACTAACCCGATACTAAGATGCAATCAAAATAAAATACTAGAAAAGAAAATAAACTAATTTATACTAAAGTTGTGAGCAGTAATTGGAGAAAATGTGTTTACTTAGATTTCACTACTCCCTAGATATCTTTTACACGTTAATTACTTGTTATAATTGCATGGATGACAGATTGTATTCCTTAATACCATTCATGGGGTGACACACATAACTCCCCAATTCTATGAGCTCTTATCTCCTCCTACACCATGCCCAGCACAACTATAGGGATTGTAAACAGTGGCTCATGCATTAAATACAACCAATAAAGACCTAGTGCGCATTGGTTCATGTTTCTTAAGACGTTCAAGCATGTTACCAATTGGAGATCTGCCAGTTTTCTTAAGCCTAACATATAAATCATTCATCCAAGACAAGAATAAACAAGTAATCAACACATAATCAATATCTAGGTTTCATTAGATCTAAGCAAACACAAAAGAGATCTAGCCTAGCATGATGGAATTAAGACAAGAACATGATATAGACAACCAACACATAGACATATTGATTGAATTAGAAGAACACTTATCTTGATTAATCATGCAAGGTATCAAGGGGTTGGAACCCTTGAAAAACCTGTAAAGTTACACCAAAATCGTACTTAGGGTTTCTCCCCAAAACTTCCCCCTTTAAATGTGAAAAATTAGAAAACTATATATAGGAAAAGGGGTCTGATGGCGTCAAGACCAAATAGGTGACGCCGTCACCTCGCCGCCAAAACAATCCTCGGACTGCCTAGATCCACATTTGACGCCGTCAAGAACATTGCATTTCCAGGCCGTCACGACTTTAACTCTTGAAGCCCTACCCTCATGACGCCGTCAAAACTCTTCTGGGTCGTCATGGACTTTTACTCTTGACGCCGTCATAATCTTCCTCTTGACGCCGTCATGCACTGTTCCCAGCATGGAAAATTAAGACTTTGGCGTTTTCTTCACTTTTATGCTCCAAAAATGTCCGAATTGCTTCCTTTTCCAGATTTCACTCCCAAAGTACCTAAAATCACAAAAGGAACGATTTAGGGCAATATTTGATCAAATAAATTCGGATTCGGGCTTAAATGACCCCCTAAAAACGGATCATTTTTCGCCTCATCAGTAAAGACCCGTCCTTCTTCCACGGTGTTACTTAAACTAATCCTAACTAATAAATAAACTAACTACGAGCTAACTTAATGCTATTACAATATTTAGGTGACCGAGTCTTTTATAGGAATATTTGTATTCCTAACATCTCGTACCTTATTGAATACCTTCATCACTAGCAGATCAACTGATGTGATGAACCTATGTCAATTTGGATCCTAGTTTTCAATGTAAAATTAAATGGTTATATGTTTATGAACCAAGGGTATTTAATTTTCTTGTAATTTTATTAACGAAAGTACTAACTTCTGAATTTTTTAATCTGTAGAAATGGCTACACATGAGAACACTAATATGAGCAACATGAGTTCTACGTTCAAGCAAATGATTGATCGAGACAAGTTGACTGGTGAAAATTTCAATGATTGGTTTCGATCCTTAAGAATCACCTTAAGGATGGCCAAAAGATATGATTATCTTGGTAAACCATTTCCTCAAAAACCTGCTGATGATGCAACACAAGCACAGAAGGATGCATACAATGTTGCATATGAAAAGCACAATGATGTGGCTTGTCTCGTGTTGGCTGGGATGGATACTCAATTGCAGAAACAGATTGAGCACTATGGACCCATGGACATGATAAATGAACTCAGACGAATGTTTGAGAAACCACCTGCTGCAGAATTATATGACTTAAAAGAATCTCTGCACAATTGTAAGCAGGAAGCATGAAAATTCGTGAGTGCCCACGTATTGTCCATGAAATATTATTTGGACCAATTGGAGCTACTCGGTTGCGGATATCAGGAAAGCGTATGCATTGGTCTCATCTTGTGATCCTTTAATCAGGATCTGTATAGTGAGTTTGTACGCAACTACAATATGCATTGCAAGGGGAAGACAGTGAGTGAAGTTCATGCAATGCTTATTGATTATGAGAAAGGCCTGAATAAGAAGGCACCTACACCTGCTGTAATGGCGATACAAGGTGGTAGGATCACTAAGAAGAAACCCAATAAATCGCAAAATGCGAACTACAAGGGTAAAGGCGCTGGTAATGGAAAAGGCAAACAAGTTGTGACTTACCAACAAAAGCCTAAGAAGCAAAATCCTCCTCCTCTTAAGAAGAAGGAAACTCCCAACAAGGATATGGCTTATTGTCACTATTGCAACACTCCTGGTCATTGGAAGCGGAACTGTCCATTGCTACTAGAGGAGTTGCGCCTCAACAAGAGTAAAATGCCTGGTAACGTCGCAAGCACTTCAGGTATGTTTATGATTGAATTATTTTCTTTTCCTCGTAAGAATAATTCCTGGATATATGATACAGGATGTGGTACTCACATTTGTAATACGTCGCAGGGACTTAGAGGATCAAGGAAGCTGGCCTATGGGGAAAGATACTTGTACGTAGGGAATGACATACGTGTAGAAGTTGAAGCCATAGGGACTTTTGATTTAGTTTTACCTTCGGGGATGATACTAGTATTGAATAATTGCCATTATGCACCCTCTATTGTTAGGGGTGTTGTTTGAGTTTCTTTGTTATTGGATAATGGTTTTGTTCACACATTTATTAATAATGGAATTTCTGTTTCTTTAAATAATGTTTTTTACTTTAATGCAATTCCAATAAATGGTGTGTTTGAAATTGATATGGAAAATCATGTGTCCAATAGAAATAATTCTATGTATGGCATTAGCAATAAGAGAATCAAGTCTAACTTGAATTCGTCTTATCTTTGGCACTGTCGTCTTGCTCATATAGGCAAGGATCGCATGGAAAAGCTGCAACATGGTGGGCTTTTGCAAAAGAACAATGATGAATCATTTGATAAATGCTAATCCTGCATATCTGGGAAGATGATAAGGAAACCTTTTTCACATCAAGTGGAAAGGGCAGCAGAACTACTTGGATTAATACACACTGATGTATGTGGTCCACTTATGTCACAACTCATAATTTCCGGTCATTTTCCAAACCTCGACAATTTACTATTCATAGGTTACTATTCATTATTTACTATTCATCGATCACTATTCATCATTTTTGAGGTCAATTTGATATTCTGAGAAGCGTTCAGAAATTTTACTATTCACTTAACACTATTCATTTCCGGAAGAAAAACACTATTCACGTGCATTACTCATCTCATCGTAAATTTAGTTTACGAGTATTCAAATTCGCGAAACTGTATTGGTTCAGGAGCGAATTCATGCATTATCATTGGGACATTTCATACAGACTAGAAATTGTCTGCATATCATCATTATGGCACTTGCATACTATTCCACTCGTAGGATTTTCAAATTAATATTTTTGGTATAATTGACTTTTTACGTATAATTATTTCTAAATAAACGTTAACAAACAACCAATAATGTGACTAACACGTCCGAAACTCCCGACTATGATCCAAAATATATTTTTATATTCATTTTAATAATATAAAAATTATAATATTAATTTGCCCGGTGTTTTCCAATCAATTGCTACATTTTACGGTCGGAGCTTATAACTCCGTCGGTTTGCGTTATTTCAACCCGATAAATATTTTAACACCCAATTCTCATCAGGAATGTAAATTTATAATTTTTACAACGTCATCACATTTTATTTGGTATAGTTAAACTTTATTTCTAGCAAACTCGGTACCCGGTATCACCTAAAACTAATAATATATACCTAAAACTACCTAAAGTCCACCAAAATCTTACACAACCCATCCACCCCCTTGAATTTCCGCACCCCTCCATTCCAATCACTTACACACCTTCAATAATTCACTAACCCCATTTATTACAAGTCCTTTCTTGTCTTTGAATTATTATACAAAGCTAAAAATCAAAAAGTCACACATACATTTCTCATACTACAAAGGCAAGTAAAATTATTTTTTCTCTTTTCTCTCAAGGGTGTGCTCGGCCTAGGGTAATCCAAGAAGCAAAAACCATCATTTTTCAAAGATCAAAGTGTAATCTTGTTCATATAGTTATCCTTGTTTGAGTTTTGTGATAAAAACTCAAGGTTTCTTAGGTTTTTCTCATCCAAGCTCATTAATCTTTCTAAGTAAGTTGTCAAACTCTTTTCCATAATTTCTTCATGTTATTTTTATGATCATATGATTTCTATACAAGATCTACATGCATATGTTACTTATACCACTTTATTTTAAACATACCAAACTTTTGAACCCTAAAAAGTGATTATAGTTAGATCCTTGATAGATCCACTTGGTTTATGATGTTTAGGAACCCATGACACCCTAAGAAGGTGTATGGTAAGATTAGACTAGATTTGTGGTGATTGAAAGTGGTTTGGTTGAAGTTGAAACAAGTTTGAAACTAGGAAAATGATTTTTGAAACTATATAAATACCTACTGTCCTTATTTTGAAAACGTGGGAAAATCAGTAGATGATGGGTAATTTTTTACCAAAGATTTAGAAAATACTTTCAAAAACGAAGCTGTGGGCGAAAGAACGGATTAAAACGAGCTTATAACGAAGGAGATATGATTTTTGTAAATTTAACGACGAAAACTATTTTCTGAAAAACTGCATGCTGTTTGACAGTTTTCGATGGGCAAATAGAGGCGTTAAACGTAACCTAGAGGAGCCGAGCTATCGAAAATATATTAGTATATACTAAAACGAATCCGTGGATATAAAGAACGAGTAAAATGAGCTTAAAACGAACAAGTTATACATGTTTTAAAATCGTCAAAACTATATATATATATAGTCACTACTAGAAAATAATATAACTACGTACTAAATAATATATTTTCTAGATTTCTTATTCAAGGAGTTTATTTTTAATTAACGAAATACGTACGACTCAAGGTTTATTACGCGACTACTAGACACTATTATAAGGTTTTCAAGACGAGGAATATAACACTAACATTTTTATACGATATACTACGACAAGTTATATACTTCTATATTTGGACTTATTTTCCTAAGTATGGAAACTATTTTACTTTGACAATAACTAGTATTTCCAAGTTACGAGTGGTATAGGCATCATGTGCATGTGCATTCATTTCATCACGTCATGATCTAAGGTAGATCGTTATTACTCATATTAGGTTGCGGTTAGAGACCGTGCCTCATTTCAGTGTATCCATTCTTGTCATCGTAGCTATCGCACCAGGTGAGTCATAGCCCCTACTTTTTCAATTGTTTTGGTAAACTCTTTGGGGGAGAATACATGCTCGTTTTACTTAAACGCACTACTTGTTTTACCTGGTTGATTACTCAAATATTTCCAGCTTTATCTAAATATATATTTGATCACCTGCACTTCATTAGTATGCTTGACTACCGGTATTTCTTTGGTATATTTAATCACCTGCATTCATTGGTATGTTTGATTTTCCTGTATTTCATGGGATTGATTATCCTTGTTTATATGACCTCATAGTCACCAATTGTTCCTATATGTTCCTTGTAATATTGTGGTATTCCCCACTTGGCTGTGATGTCAAACGTATTGTGGTATTCCCCACTTGGCTGTGATGTCAAATGTAATATTGCTGTTTTTCCTACTTGACTGATTTATCATATGACCTCCTTGTAATATTGTGGTATTCCCCACTTGGCTGTGATGTCAAACGTATTGTGGTATTCCCCACTTGACTGAATGTCAAACGTAATATTAATGTTTCCTTACTTGACTGAATTAAGATGCCTTTGCATCAACCTTATTACGGGTTTTCCCGCTTGACTGATTTATCATATGGCCTCATTGACTGAATTATTTATATAGCCGTTTTGCTATATTTATCTGGGAATTTGGATACCAGTATTACTTTTTTTCACGTAGACTTTAACACATTTGGCAGTGGGTTGTAAACACACAGGTTATAAGTCTCTTATGGCGGGACTTGCAACTGAGTGGATTTACAATGCCTTTGCTGGGCGATCATTTCTCTATAGGCATTATTTGTTAAACAAACTCTATGAACTCACCAACCTCGTGTTGACACTTTAGCATGTATTTTCAGGTTTTAAGCATATGGCATGCTACTGGAGGTTTTGGCAGGGCATGGCATGGTCATAGAAGACTCTGATTATTCATATGGGGACCGTTTAAACTATTTTTAAGGGCCTACTTCCTCACTACTTTGAACAATGTAAATTCAACACTTTTGGTTAAACGATTTTATTCTAAATGATTGAAATGAAAACCATTTTGTACTTGTGTTGTGGTACCAATTGAGTTACACCCCAGCTACATGTATGCTTCCGCTGGACCCAATTTTGGGGGTGTGACAACTTAGACATGTGTCAAAACGCGGTGCTAGCTACTTCATAACCTTCACGGATGATTATAGTCGTTATGGTTATGTTTATTTACTTAAACATAAATATGAAGTCTTTAATACCTTCAAGGTTTTCAAAAGTAAAGTAGAATTAGAACTCGGTAAGAAGATTAAGGCACTTCGATCCGATAGAGGCGGTGAATATATAAGCCAAGAGTTTAAAGATTATCTATCTGAGTGTGGCATTGTCCAGCATCTCACGGCTCCTTATACTCCACAGCAAAATGGTGTATCTGAAAGGAGAAATCGTACTTTGCTCGACATTGTATGATCAATGTTTAATCTTACATCTCTACCCTTATCCTTTTGGGATTATGCCCTTGAAACTGCAATTCGCATATTGAATATGGTTCCAACTAAGAAGGTTGATAAGACTCCATATGAATTATGCACATGAATAGCTCCCAACTTTTCTTACATAAAGGTCTGGGGTTGTGACGCATTTGTTAAACGTGATTCACCAGATAAACTCCAACAGAGATCTGTTAAGTATATCTTCGTAGGATACCCAAAGGAAAAAATGGGTTACTACTTTTACTTTCCACCAGAGAATAAAGTTATTGCGGCTAGGTATGGAGATTTCTTTGAAAAGAATCTCATATCTCAAGAATTCAGTAGGAGAGTTTATGATCTCTAAGATGAAGATACATCACCTTCTGAAAACACTAGCTCACTTCCTGTGGAACCTGAAAGTTTAGGTCCTCCACCTGAAGTGGAAATGGGACCCATTCGCAGATCTTCAAGACCTGTGAAAGCACCCAAACGTCTATGTCTTAACGTAGAGTGTGAGGAAACTATACTAGGGGATCTTGATGAACCTACTAGTTATAAGGCTGCCATGAATGGTACTGAAAAGGAGAAATGGCAGAGTGCTATGAATGGGGAAATGCAGTCCATGAAAGACAACGAAGTCTAGGAAGAAGTAGACCTACCTCCAAATGCTAAGGTAGTTGGAAGTAAATGGCTCTACAAGAAGAAAACAGACATGGATGGCATTGTACACACCTATAAGGCTCGTTTGGTAGCTAAAGGCTATACTCAAACATTTGGTGTTGACTACGAGGAGACATTTTCTCATGTAGCTGACATTAGAGCTATTAGGATTCTCTTAGCTATAGCTGTACTATTACTATGAGATATGGCAAATGGATGTTAAAACCGCCTTTTTGAATGGTCGCCTAGATGAAGACATCTATATAGCGCAGCCTGAAGGGTTTGTGAATCCAGAATTTCCAAACCGTATATGCAAACTTCAAATATCCATTTATGGATTGAAGCAAGCATCACGTCAATGGAATAAAAGATTTGATGCTGAAATCAAAAGTTTTGGATTTACTCAGAATCTTGATGAGCCATGTGTATACCAGAAAGCTAGTGGGAGTAATGTTACTTTCCTTATCCTATATGTCGATGACATATTAATCTTAGGAAATCACGTACCAAGTTTAAAGGAAGTTAAAGCTTACCTTGGTAAATGCTTTTCTATGAAGGATTTAGGAGAAGCAGCATACATCCTTGGAATCAAGATCTACAGAGATAGATCAAAGCGGTTGATTGGATTAAGTCAGAGTGCTTACATTGATAAAATATTAAAGAGATTTAATATGCAAAATTCCAAGAAAGGATATTTGCCTATGCAAGTGGAACATGGCTTAAGTAGCAAATTATGTGCCTCAACTCCTGAAGAGGTTGCACTCATGAAGAAAGTTCCATATGCTTCAGCAGTAGGATCTATCATGTATGCAGTTACATGCACAAGACCTGATGTGGCGTTTGCACAAAATATGACCAGTCGTTATTAACAGAATCCAGGTGGAAAGCACTCGCACGCTGTTAAAAGCATTCTTAAGTATTTAAGGAATACTAAAGATATGTTTCTAGTGTATGGGGGAAATCCAGAAGCATAACTTGAAGTTACAGGTTACTGTGATGCGTCCTTTGAAACTGATAAAGATGATACAAAGTCTCAGACGGGTTATGTATTTGTTATTAATGGAGGAGCAGTTGACTGGAAGAGCAAGAACCAGATAACAATTGCGATGTCTGTTACAGAAGCTGAGTATATTGCTGCATCGGAAGCTACGATGGAAGCTATTTGGATTAGGAAATTCATTTCGGGGCTTGGTATTATGCCGTCAATTGAATTGCCTATTAATATGTATTGTGACAACTCTGCCGCAGTTACATTCGCCAATGAACCTAGAGTGATGAAGGGCGCCAGACATTTTCCTAGAAGATATCACTATGTTCGAGAACAAGTCGATATAGGTGAAATAAATTTACTCAAAATTCACACATATAACAATCTAGCTGATCCATTTACGAAGGCTTTATCTAAGGAAAATCTTACTCAACATGTTAATGGCATTGGACTTCGTTTAGCTAGTAGTTTCATGTAGATCTATGGTTAGTATTTGGATAAAGGATATTGTAAACAATAATTATTCAAATGAAATGAAGTATTTTGTTATGTTTATTTCCATTTATAAAATATTGTATCCTATATTTGCATGTTTAATTCATGAATAACTTAAAGTTATTCTAAATGGTCCGTTGTCAATTAATGATATGGGAGTATCATTGAACTAAGAAAAATCTGAGTTTTGGTATAATATATTTAAAATATATTGATGCGTGGACATGCCAAATTCACATGATATTCAATAAATGAAAAATTGGATATAGGACAAAATCCCAATTACATGATTATACTTATGGATGTTGTCATTATAGTAAATCATGAATATTTATCCTCAGACTTGAGATACCAGGTAACAACTGTGGATGTAGCTCATTTTCTGTGAGATAGTCTAACTCTATCCGTAACTGGTAGTTATAAGGATTATTTTCAGAGGTGATGCGAAGTTCATAGGTTATGCTTGTAGTCAATACAGGATTTGGTTCCTTCAAATTTGTTTTGAAGTTTAATACTGTTTGGCCACTCGTAGGATTAACAAGATGTTTGCATGGCCATGCCCAAGGTGTATCTGGAATGCGTTCAGATGAATTGGTAATCTTGCTTGATCATAAATAACGAGAAACAATAGTTAATTATGGAATGACTTCGATCCATATCCATATTAACATAGTGTTAGAATCAAAAGGATAAGTATGATGATGAATGATGAGGCGAAAAATGAACCATTTTTTGGGGGTCATTTAAGCCGGAATTGGTATTTCATGTGAGTATAAAACTAGTTGGTATATAAATAAAATATCTTTACTACATATAATGGAAAAATGGTCAACAATTGAAATGTTGAGTTTTCAATAGTGGTCAAATGAGAGAGAAAAGTGAAATGGAATTAATACTCTTATTAAAACACCACATTACTTAAAAGTACAATGATTTATTCGCATTGTACAACCAATTAAAAACAGATATACCAAATTAAATACAACCAATTAAAACACAAACCGGGTTGACTCGGGACACTTCAAACCCGGCGGGTTTACCCAGTTTAATTTGACCCATTTCCGACCCAACCTAGCAAGTTGACCCAGTATAAATCGACCTATTTTTCGACCGGAACGGTTCAACCGGTTGAACCACCCAGGTCGAACCGGGTTTCAAAACATTATCTATTGCTTAAAAGTACAATGATTTATTTACATTGTACAACCAATTAAAAACAAATCTATCAAATTAAATACAACCAAATAAATTAAAACATAAACCGGATTGACCCGGGACTCTTCAAACCCGGCGGGTTGACCCAGTTTAATGTGACCCGTTTTCGACCCAACCTAGCAAGTTGACCCAGTATAAATCTACCCATTTTTCGACCGAAACGGTTCAACCGGTTGAACCACCCGGGTCGAACCGGGTTTCAAAACATTATCCATTACTTAAAAGTTTATTTACATTGTACAACCAATTAAAAACAAATCTATCAAATTAAATACAACCAAATAAATTAAAACACAAACTGGGTTGACCCGAGACTCTTTAAACCCGGCGGGTTGACCCAGTTTAATTTGACCCGTTTTCGACCCAACCTAGCAAGTTGACCAGGTTTAAATCGACTCATTTTTCACCCGGAACGGTTCAACCTGTTGAACCACCTGGGTCGAACCAGGTTTCAAAACATTATCTATTACTTAAAAGTATAATGAGTTATTTACATTGTACAACCAATTAAAAACAAATTTATCAAATTAAATACAACCAAATAAAACACAAACCGGGTTGACCTGGGACTCTTCAAACCCGGCGGGTTGACCCAGTTTAATTTGACCTATTTTCAACCCAACCTAGCAAGTTGACCAGGTTCAAATCGACTCATTTTTCACCCGGAACGGTTCAACCGTGATGAGGCGAAAAATGAACCGTTTTTAGGGGGTCATTTAAGCCCGGAATTGAATTTATTTGATCAAATATTGCCCTAAATCGTTCCTTTTGTGATTTTAGGTACTTTGGGAGTGAATTCTGAAAAAGGAAGCATTTTGGACGTTTTTGGAGCATAAAAGTGAAGAAAACGACAAAGACTTAATTTTCCTTGCTGAGAACAGTACCTGACGGCGTCAAGAAGGAATTTTTTACGGCGTCAAGAGCAAAATGGATGACGACCCAGAGAAAACGTGACGGCGTCAAAAGTAAGACATCAAGAGTAAATTTGGTGACGGCCTGGAGCAGAATTACACATGACGGCGTCACCCATGGATCTAGGCAGTCCGAGAACTTTATTGGTGGCGAGATGACGGCGTCAGATTTTTCCTCTTGACGCTGTCACCTCACAGAATCTATATATACTTTTCTATTTTTTATTCATTAAGAGAGAAACTTGTGTGGAGAATACTAGGGCCGAACCTAATAAACCCTAGGTCGTTTGTAACAGTATTTTCAAGGGTTTTCACCCCTTGAAACCTTTCATGTTCAATTAAGATAAGTTTTCTCTCAATTCATTCAATATGTCTATGTGTTGTTTGAATATATCTTATGCTTGTCTTGATTATAACATGCTAGGCTAGATCTTTCATGTGTTTGCTTAGATGTAATGAAACCTAGATATTGATTATAGGTTGATTGCTTGTTTATAGTTGTAATGGATGAATGATTTCAATGTTAGGCTTAAGAAAACTGGCAGATCTCCATTGTGTAACTTGCTTGAACGTCTTAAGAAACATGAACCGATGTGTACTAGGTTTTTATGATTGTATTTAATGCATGAGCGAATTCTAGTGATCCCATGTTAGGAGCTTCTTAGCCGGCTCGACATAGGAGTGAAGTAGGAGCTTATAGGATTGGGGAAGTAAGTACGCCACCCCATGAATGGTATTAAGGAATACAATCCGTCATCCACGCAACTGTAACAAGTAATTAACCTGTAAAAGATATCTAGGGAGTAGTGAAATCTAAGTAAACACAATTCTCCCACATATTGCTCACACCACTAGTTTAATTTAGTTTATTTTCATTTTTATTATTTTAGTTTGATTGCATCTTTAGTGATTGGGTTAGTTGACTAGCAACTAATTCAGCCTACTCCTTCAAAAATCAAGATTTTTATTTGCTTTTATAAAACATAAAAAATACAAAAAGAATCATCCCTCATCTCTAGACCTAGTTCTTAAGCTTTCTAATCCTAGCGACACTATTCCTGAGTTGAACGATCAATCCTCCGGTACTTGTCACTATACTATACTACAACGATCAGGTACACTACCTGGTGGGGGTTGTAAGCTTCTCGAGATCCCTCGAGAGGTAAAGCCTGGTGCAATTCCCACGCATCTATGAATCATAAAATGTGGTTTTTTCCAGGAAACCGTACTCGTGATCGTTCTGGGGACATTGGCGTGTTATGCTAGACTAACCATTGTCATTATTACATTAATGTATATCCGAGTGGGAGCTGTTAGTTTTAACGAATATAATTAATGAATATGTCCGGACTCGAACTCGAGACTTCGGGATTGCACACTTTACGTATGAGTTTCAATTAATTAATAATTATTGTTTTAGTGACGAATAATTATTAAATTCACGAAATAAGCACTTAACGGTACCTAACGACCGTTAGACGAAAGTTAAAGGGCTAGAGATGAAATTATAAGGCAAGAAGGTTCCGAAATATCCCTATGGGATAATGATTGGTCCTAAACGGTCAACTAAGTTTACCAATGTGAGTGGTCAACCAAGTCAAACGTCTCAGACCAACTAACCAAGGAGTACAGTGTATTCCCGAGTCGTTATGTCCCAGCGATGTGAGCAATTGTATTTGAAAACGTTTAAAGTGATCGGGTGATTTAAAAGGATGATCAGGATTTTGATTATTATGATTACACTACGAGATTATGATTCAAATTAACTTAGAAACACAATTATAACAATTACCGATGATCAAATAACCTAAAAACGTAAGTGAAACCTAAAACGCGCGTTTGAATTTAAATTAAACGCGAATGCGCAAAATAAAAAGTGAAATGTGAGCTAATAAAGTCCTACGAATGTGAAAATTATATTTTTACAATCCTAATGTTATAAGAAAATTTTTAGAAAATTAAAATTATTTTTACAACTATTTAATCAATTACTATTAATTAATTACTAATTATTAATTACTTTTTAATTAACTAAATTATACTAATTATTAATTAATTATGAAATTTAACTAGAAAAATAAAAATTAAATTCAGAAAAATCTAAAATATTATAAAACTAATTTTAAAACAGAAAACCTATTTTTCCTATTATTTAATTAATTATTACTAATTAAAATTAATTATTTAATTAATTTAAACTAAACTAAATTATAAAAAATACTAAATCAAATGAGAAAAATCTGAAAAAATTACTAAAAATCCATTATGAGTACAGAAGCCTAAGAAAAATTTAAAATCAGATGTTGCTTATAAATAAGTAGAAAATAAGCCAAAAAGGCTTAAATAGAAGCTATCACTTTGCTTATTTTTGTCTTTTTCTTGATTTTATTTTACACAACTATTAAGCTACTTGAGACACTTTTGTGAAGGGACTTTGGCTTAAGCTCAAATATAAGCTCTGTGCACACCAATAAGCCCAACAGTAGGCTTATAAGGTGAAAATGGATTGTGCATAAACAATAAGCAACCAAATAAGCTATGGACTGAATCAAAGAGTAACAAAATAAGCAAAGGGTGCTGAAGGTAACACAAATAAGCTATAATGAACTGAAAATCACAATGGAATAAGCCAATGAGCAGGATTAAGCAATGAGTACAATCTACAGACCAAAGCAGGTCAACTTAGGGTCTTTTGGACCTCTGTGGGGTCCACAGAGGTGAAAGGTAGTCCAATTTGGAACTTGACCTGCCAAGGGTGACTGGTAGGCTACAAAATAGCCAATAAGCTATTCTTATTGCTTATTAATCAGCTCTGTGTGAGCTTGGGAAAGTTGGCTCAAAAACTGAAGGCTCAGTTTTAAGCCTGAGAATAGGTCCCAAGTGGAGGTCCAAATAAGCTAAGCCAAATAAACTAAAGTCCAATCTGAGCCTAGTTATGGAAATCAGAGCTGAAAAGCTCTTCAAAAAGCCAAGTGGCCAAGGGTGGGGTCCACAGAGATGATCAAAGTTGGCCAAAGGTTATGAGCCAAAAGGCCTGGCGAAGGGGAGGTTGCACCCCCTGCAGCCTTAAATAAGCAGATGCATATTCAACAATAAAAATCTCAAAATTAAGCCAAGCATAAATCTTTGGTGTTTAGCTGGGATACTATAACCACAACAATTTTCAAGACCCAATTTAACTCCTAAAAATCAGGATAATTCACCCAAGTTTTGGAAAAACTGAGTACACATGAACTTTTGACTTTTTTAGAAAAACATCTATTTTGACTTTTGTGAGATTTGAGAGGTCCTAAATGACTGATTATGTTGTATTAGCTTATAAGTAGACTAATATAAGCTATCTTAACTATTTATGAACTGATATGAAAGATTATGGCTCCTAAATCCTTGACAGTTAACTGTGAGGATAAGATTAGAGGTGATATTGACTTTTAAAACTAAACCTACCAATTTTATGCTACTAACTCTCTAGTACTAACCTAAGTGTTATATCTAAACAGGTTTCAAACTTAGATAATGACAGAAACACAGAGAACCACATTCATCCAAACACCCTTTATATTTTAAACTGTTTTGAGTTTTCAGATGATTCCACAGGTTTAGTTCAGGAATGTGATTCAAAATCACTTAACATGCCACCATAACTATTTTTATACTAAAATTGACCATAAATAACCATGAACATACTGAGGTGTAATAACTGAAATTGACTCAGTAAAAGAAAAGAAAATGCTAGCAACTAAGATATTAAAAAACAAACTCAATCTAAACTAACATAAATCACCTAGAACACATTTGCTAAACACTAAACACTGATTAACAAAATTCTAAACAATCTACAGTAGTAAGTAAGAAAATGAGACTCGGAATCTTACAATAGCTTTCCTGCCAAACTGAGATGAATCAAGAACAATTGAACACCCTATCACTCCCCATGGAGTACTAAAATACCTAATCCAATGTCTGAATCAGCTCTGCACCATCTTCTTCTTCTTCTCTTCTCTTTTTTTTTTTTTTTTTTTTTTTTTTTAAATATTTTTCAAGTATTTTTCATATTTTTGTGATGTTTTTTTGTATTTTTGGATTATCACTTCTAAACTGAATTTTAAGATTTCTAGAAGCTTTAATAAGCTTGTGGGAGCTTATGTTACCCTAGAAAGTCCAATGAAACACTACAAACAATATTCTCTAAATTAAGATTCTATTGAAAATAAAGGATAATTGCATACACTGAGATTAACTGAAACTTGAATTTTAATTAATAAAAAAAGTTGGAATACACTGAGAAAAGCTTAATTCATAATTGAAAAGATAAGGATTACACTAGGAATTGAAATTTTACGATAACGAAATAAAAAAGTCTAAGAAAAACTAGGGTCCCTTCTCTGCTCCTTCTTCTTCAATTTAAAGTCCCAATTTAGGGTTTCTGAGCTCCTTTGGACTTTTCCCAGCACTCTTCTTAACCCTTGGATCAATACCACTCAATTTTGACCGTTTAATATTTTTGCCGCCAAAATCCTTTTTGGCCTCTTCTTTGAATAATTGGAGCCAGTGGTAAGAGTTTGGAGTTTTGAGCTTGTTTGGTTAGCTAGAGGTTGGGATTGAGTGTTGCAGTGAAGGTTTGCAGGGTTGTGATGATGGAGGGTGTGGAGTGTAGCAGGTTGAGTGGGGTGAGGTGGAAGGGGAGTTTGGTCAAAGGTTTGTTTGACCCTGGATATATTATTCAGGGTGTGGGTGGGCTTGGATAAGTTGGGCCAGGGGATGGATGGTGTGGGCTGGTTGGGTGGTTTAGTTTGTATTTGGATTAAAAGGGATAATATGATCCGTTTGGTGTGTAGTGTACAAAAGCCCAAGGACCATTTTTGTTATTTCTTGATTCTTGAAGGGCTGAAATTTCAAACTTCCAAAGATATCACAAGGACCATTTTTGCCATATTATATTTTCATAAGTCCTTATTTTCCAATTTTAAAATTCCAGGGATTGATTTTGCCAAATTTGCAAAGTACAGGGACCAAACATGTAATTTTCTAAAAGTTTTCACCCAAGGATCAAATTTGGTACTTTTGACTTTTAAATGCCTTAGGTTGACTTTTCTTTCATTTTAAACCTTTAGGGACTAGTTTTGTCAATTTGTGAAACTTGAGGGACTGAAACTGCCAATTATGTAAACTTTGTTCGTTTTTCATTTGTTTTTAAACATTTTGCATCTAAAACATATAAAACACAATTCCTGGAATAATTTCTGTATTTTGATGCATTTTTTAGTGTTTTTTTTTATGTTTTGGCAGTTCAGATACGATAAAAATGATGAGTATTTACACACTCATCAGATAATGTTTGGCCGAATACCACAATCCCACATGGATTGGGATTGCCTTTTGCTCCAAGTTTGAGATAGTATAAATACATGGCCTCTTGTATTCATTCTTCTCATCCCTTGGTTCATTAGCAAGCCAATTCACTTTCTCATCTTTCTTTCTTTGAGCTATAGTCGATCCTTTGTGATCATCTAAGGCTCATTAGTAGTGCTTGCTCGTGAATTAAGAACCTAGCTTTTCTAATTGAAACGCTATTAGTACGTGTGTTCGAGAACGAAGTGTTAGCATACTTTTGCTAACGTAGTGGTGATTGCCCATTCGACTAACTCATTAGTCGATCCCCTTTAAAACCTTATTAGGGTTTATAGTTCTTGTTCATTGATTTCTTGTTCTTGCTAGAAATCACAAAGGTATGCATATTTTATATTCGGTTAATTTAATTACTTGTATTTGATCTATTTCCGCTGCGTACTCTTTGATGTTTATGTGTTTATATTATTGTTATGATTCACATATTCCAACAATAATCACATACACAACTTTAACAATGTTGACGATACATAAGAGTATAATATGATTAGATCGTCTTTGTCTTTTTTTATTATGTTGTTCCCTTAAATTATCTACCCAAGATCTTACCTTTTGAAAATTTAGATGCACCTTTCTTCAAATGAGTTACATCTTACATGAATGATCGTTATGTGGATTGATTCAAAAGTTAATGACACTGGTTAATGGTCATTTATCTAATTGGTTAGATAAACTCGATTAATTGTTGCCCGTGGGTGCCCAAGCATCTTGTTAGCTCATTGTGATGACCCTTAAGGGCAATACACAAGATTAAAATACGCGCGGGTCAGCCTACATGGGATTTTCAATTAATTTTGTACATACATTCTATACATGATTATAAACTGTTAGACGATGGGCTTAGGCTATGATTAGGCCCGTGGTATTTGGCCCATATTGTAAAATTATATATACTCTATTATGTACTGAATTCAGGATTCAATATATCGATTATAACATTATATATACTCTATTATGTCTAGTTCTGTTACTTCTTGTTTTGATATTGTTCACTCGGATTTGTGGACATCCCCAATTCCAAGTCTTTCTTGTTTCAAGTATTATGTTTTGTTTCTCGATCATTATTCTCAGTATGTTTGGGTTTATCCGTTAATGCATAAATCTGATGTTCTATCTAAATTTGAGTTGTTTTGTAGTTATGTTCGTACTCAGTTTAAATGTGAAATTAAATCATTTCAGTGTGATCATGGTAGTAAATTTGATAATACTGCATTTCATAAACTATTTTCAACCTATGGCATCCAGTTTAGATTTTCTTGCCCTCGCACCTCGCAACAAAATGGAAAATCTGAACGCATGATTCGTACCATTAATAATCTTATTCGTACTTTATTGTTTTAAGCACGCTTACCACCAAACTATTGGAGTGAGCCACTTAATATGGCCATTTATTTATTGAATATTTTACCTTCCCGTGCCATTAATAATGAAATACCCTTTACCTGACTTTTTGGTGCTACACCTGATTATAGTGTTCTATGTGTCTTTTTGGTGCTACACCTGATTATAATATTTCTGGGACACGCTGCCAATCATTTTGGCTATCGTTGGCTTGATCTTAACACCAAAAAAATTATCATCTCTCGACATGTTACCTTTGATGAAACAGTTTTTCCGTTTCAATCCCATCCTTCCAAGCCCACACCCTTGATGAGTGCTCAAACACTCATCATTTTTGGTCAAATCTGAACTGCAAAACATACAAAAACACTCAGAAATGCATCAAAATACTGAAAATATTTCAAAATTGTGTTTTATATGTTTTAGATGCAAAATGAGCAAAAACAGATGAAAAACGTACAAAGTTTGCAAAACTGGCAGTTTCAGTCCCCCAACTTTTATAAAATTACAAAATTAGTCCCTGGTCATTCAAAATATGGAAAATTATCACCAAAGGTCCTTTTATAATCATAAGTTGTCATATTTTATCCTTTGGTGAAAAATTGGAAAAGTTTTGAGAATTTATAGTTTGGTCCCTGGAGTTTCAGTAATTGACAGAATTGGCCCCTGGTGGGATATTTTTGAAAGGAAAATCATTTTTTGTCCTTGAAAAATCAAAATGTGTCAAAAACAGTCCCTGGGTGAAAGTTTTGAAAAGTTTACATGTTTGGTCCCCGTAATTTGGAAATTTGCATAATTGATCCCCGGGAATTTTAAAAATGGAAAATATAATTTATGATCCTTGGGAAAGTACAAGTTGGCAAAATTGGTCCTTATTACATCTTTGGGGAATTACATTTTCAGTCCCTATGTTTTGCTAAATTACAAAAATTGGTCCTTGTGTTTAATGTAATACCAAACGGACCCTGGTTCTTTTTATTCATCCAAACCAAACCAAAACACAATCTAAACACAAGCCCACCACAATTTTAGCCCAAAATACCCACCAGCCCAAAACCACAAACAACCCACCCCCATTTTACAACTAATAAAACGCACCCTTTTATATCAAAAAATCCGGTCAACCCCCCTTCGTTGACCCTTCCTTCCCACCACCACTTGAAACCTGCAATCCCAAACTAACACTCAACCCCATCCTCACCTTCTGCTACCATTCCTATACCTTGCCCCCTCCACCTCACAAATACATCCAAACCCCAATTAATTCCTCAAAAGCCTCACAAGCAACCCAACTGCCTTTGTCCTATTTTCCCGCCAAAAGGGCATTTGAACGGTTGAGATTAATTCAAGATATCCAAGGGCCAAGAAACAAGTGGGAAAGTCAGAGACAAGCTCCAGGAGCTATTTAAATAAAGAAAAATGAAGGGAAGCTTAGTTAGTTAGTTAGTGTAGTTTAGCTTAAGTTGTAGCATGTCGTTGTAGTAAAATTCTAACTTTCCATTGTACTTTTTAGCTTCAAAGTTGTATTGTTAAGGTTTTCAGTGTAATATAAACCATTTCCAGTTAGTAATTCAAGTTCTTGTTGCTTAATTAAGATTTGATTCAAAAATGCTCAATTCTTCATTTTCACTTAAATGTTGTTAAAATTATATGTTTACTGTTCTATTAAGCTTTATTAAGTGTATTTAACCAATTTGAACTTTGAAATCTCAGTTTAATTCAAGTCTCATTAAAAATCTCAAAAATACAAAAAAATAGGAAATAAATCAAAAATCCATGAGAAGAGAAGAAGAAGCAAGGAATGAAGTATGGTACTGGTTTAGAAGCTCATGGGAGTGACAGGATGGTGAAAGTTGGTCATGACTCACATCAGTTCTAACTTGGATATTTTGTAAGGCATTTTCTAGTTTTTTTTTGCATAATCTGTGTTTCTCAATTGTTGTTGTTAGATGTTGTTTTATTCTGTGTATTTACATGTAATTTAGCTCAGTATAGGTTTATATATGTGAGTTATGATTTAGAACACCCATTTGGTTCATAAATCCTCAAAACAGCCAAGTTAAGGGGTGTTTGGATTTGCTAGTTTGGATAGGTCTAGGAAGGTTTTGTTGGAAGATTATGGTTTAGTCATGTTTATTTAGGTTATGTTAGGTCATAAAAAGTCTCAAATCCAAGTATCAAATAACCAAAAGTCAACATCATCAAAATCACACCACCACAGTTAACTGTGGTGGTAATTAATCCCATAAATCTTTAAACTGAGCTTGTAACTTGTAGTTCTAGGTAAGTTTAACTTGATTTTAGCTTATTATATGTTTCCAAGCTTGTTAGATTAGATCAAAAGTTCAAAAAAGTCAAGATCCCAAGTTTTCATGAAAAGTCAATTGTGCACTTGCTCAGTTTTTTCCAAAATAGCAATAATTTTCTAGAATTTTAGGATGGGATTCAAGCCTTGAGCTTTTGAGGTTTTGCAGCATACCAGCTCATCTTTGAGATCCCATTGGTCTATTATTTTTGTGAATTTTCCTTTGGGCCCCACAACCCTCCAAAGAGGGCTGCAGGGCTGCTGTGTGCTCTGCATCAGCAGGTACACCACCCACCACCACCACTTGGTGGTGGTTTTCTGATCACCCCACTGGGCCCACAAGCCCAACCTTGGTTCATTTCAACCCCCCCCCATGGTAGGCACACTGTTTTGACCAAAGTTTGACCCCTAGACCTGTGGACCCCACCTGTATTTGGCATTCAATTCTGTCTCATTTCAGTGTTCACACAAAGAATCAAAGTGCTTATTTGTTGGCTTATTGCTTATTCTGTGGTCACACTTGGATTTTTCCAGCTTAAACAAGTTCCTATAACTTATTTGGACTAGAATCAAACATTGTGGGTCCCACCTAAGCTGGTTTTAGCTTATTTCCCTTGTTGGTCAACAAAAGTCAACTGTTGAGCTTTTTACCTTCCATTGTGCTTATTTTTAACTTATAAAAAAGTTGTTTTCATAAAAGTTTGTTGTTTTTAGTTGTAAAATAGATTGGTAAAAGAAAAATCCAGAAAAAACAATTTAATATTAAGTGATAGTTTCTATTTAATGTAATTTAATTTTAATTTTAATTTTTAAATTTTTATTAAGTACTTAGCTTTTTTTATATTTTTCTTAAATTCCTCATATATTAAAGTATTTATAGTAATTTTCTCAGATTTTTATTTTATCATTTAGTATTTATTAGAATTAATCTTAATTTTTATTAATAATTAATTAATATTAAGTTTTAAATAGCATAATTAGTTTTTATTAAGTAAAACCTAGTTTTTATATTTTTCCTAGCTTTTATATAATATAAAATAATTTTAGAAATTTTCTTGTAATTTTTTACAGTTCATTTTCTATTTTTCTTAATTTAAAATAGTTTAATTAGGTAATTAATATTTAATTAGTAATTAATTAATAGAAAAATCACAAAAAGACAAAAATACATATTTTTATTTTTAAAACTTGTTTTTAGTAATTTCATAATTTTAGAAATTTTATTTTCATTTTTCTAGTGTTAAATTAATATTATATCATATTTAAGTTATTTAAATATTAATAATAAGTATTATTTAGTATTTAATTAATAATAAATAATTAATTAGTGTAAAAATTAATTTTCTTTTTCTAAAAATTTTCTTTTATCATTTAGTTTGTAAAAAAGACATTTTCACCCCCTGGGTGTTTTCAGATTTCAGTTTTTACTTTTTATTTTGCGCGTTCGCGTTTGTTTTAAATTCAAACGCGCGTTTTAGGCTGAACTTATGTTTTTAATATATCTGATCATCAGTAATTGTTAATATAGTGTTTCTCAGTTATTTTCATTCCTCATATCGTAGTGTAATCATAATTACCAAATTCCTTACCTTTCTGTCCAAATTCACCCGATCACAAACCCGTTTTAATACCATCCACACCTCGTCGGGACATAACGACCCGGGGAAACACTATACTTCCGCGGAGCATTGGTTTAAGTTGTTTGACTAGTATAGTTGACCATTCACAAGTGGTTGACCAATAATTATCTGACGGTTTAGCACCAATCAAATTTTGGCGCCGCTGCCGGGGAGGTTGTGTGCGTTTTCTAAACGGTTTTTCTGATTAGTGATTTTGGAATTTGTTCCATTGTACATTTATCCATCCTTTGTTCATATTTTCTTATTATCAAAACAAAAACCGTTCATGAAAACATTTTAAACTCAGTTTTCAACGAAAAAAAAAAAAAAAAAAAAAAAAAACACAAAAAGATTTTCTTTATCCTTTGTATAAAATGTCTTTCCAAAAATCCAAAAACATTCTCCTTTACCCTCTCATATCTTTGATTCTTCATCCCTACCCCTCCCAAACCTTTTGATTCTTTCTATGTCTCTTCCACACTTTCTGGTTTGCCATTGGTGTGGTAATCCTTATAATGGTGCCAATTGCACCAGCTGTAGCATGGTAGAGTCGGGAAACGGGTCTGTCTATAACCAGAATCCCTATTCCTACCATGACACAACTGATCCATTCCATCAGTTACCACACCATGAGACTCAACAGTTTTACTGTTGTGAGTACTGTCGTGGTTCACATTACAGTTCCGATTGTCAATCGGGAAACACGCTTGTCTATGAGCAGTTTCCTGATCACAATTATAACTCTAGCACATACAACCCACAACCACATCAGTTTCACTATTGTGATTACTGTGGAGGTCCACACTCTAGCTCGGATTGTCAAACAAGGAATCCATTTCCTTGTAACAATTACGACTATTCGTTTTCAGACCCACCTCCACAATACCAAATGATTCACACAACTCCTCATGATACTGAGCAAGACCTTTTACTAAAGGCTCTTGATATATTAAAAGAACTTAAAGAGGAGTTGGTTACTACATCGTTTTGAGACTCTCGTGAGAAATCTATGGCAGAATTACTTGCTGAAGAACGAGAGGCTAGAAACGAATTGAGTATGGAGGAATTACTTGTCTTAGAACAAGCAGCTATACCACGTGCTAAATTTCGTCAAGCTGCTCTTCTAGACTGTGATGATGATAATGATAATGAAGAAACCCTTGATATCCTTCAATTTTATAAGGGTTCATCAGATTCATCATTTGTGATTCCTCCCACGGAAAATCAGGGAGAAAATAATGAGTAGGGAAAATTACTAGCCGTTGAACAAATGGAACTTGAAAATTCCATGAATGCTAGCTCCTCTCATCTCCATCAGTCTGTTGTTATCACACCCGAAGTTCACACTCACTCTCTAAACATGGGGGATGAGTATCTTAGCACTGTTCCTAATAAGGAATCAGACGAATTAGTAAAGTCTAGTGTTGAGATCCTTGTCCCAATCCTGAGAGAATCACAGGGGACTTTTGATCAAGTGTGTGATATTCCCTCACCCCATGATAATCCAAATGATCAAATTGATAGTGTCTCTGATTCCAGTGATGATTGTACATCTCATGGAGACATTGAGTATATTGAGGCATCAGTTCCACATTCAGATGCTGATCCTCTTCTTGAGGAGTTCGCCGATGAACTTACTCACATCAATCCACTTTCATTGGAAAGTGATGATGGTCTCCTCGATTTCCAAGCCGATCTGGGAGAAATTGAAAGTCTCCTATATCATGATCCATCACTCACTTCTAATCCCAGCAGTCCAATTGAGAATAATAATCATTTTGTTCCCGAAACATTCAATACTACTCTCACCAATCCTCTATTTGAATTCGAATCTGAATTCACTTTGATTTCTGATAATCCACTCTTTGATATTCAGAATGAGGATTGTGATGAGTCTATTCCGGAACATGAGTTCACAGATCCACATCTTGTGAATGATTCTCTTCATGAGGAGTTCTCCGGTGAACTCACTCATCATATCATAACTCCTCTAGAGTTTGATATCCCGGGGGGAGATGCACTCAATCATGAGAATTTGCAAATTCCCACCCACCCTCTCGGGATATTTACGACCTTACCCTTTGAAATCCAAATTCAGGCTAATGAGCCTGCTTTCGAGGAAGAAAATCAAATCATGATTTACATCATGGTTTTCTTCCTTTTCTTCACCTATAAGGTGACTTCTCTTATTCTTCACTCCTTCGGGAATGAAGATACCATCTTTGATCCCGGCATTTTCATGTGTCATTATCTTGAGTCGGATACTTATCTCATCGGTGTGGAACTTTCACGTGCTTCAAATGTTTGTCCAAACATCTTGAATGAAAGTCCGATTGAGATTGTTTCTTTCACATCTTGCTTCCCCATGGACAAATGAATTCGGGGTCGTGTCAAGCTAGCGACTCGGTAAACAAAAACAGTAGCATGCTTATAGGGTTTTCACCCTAAGTGTGGGGGAGTCCCCCATGCTATGGTTACAAAAAAAATAGTGAAAAACAAAATGGTATTTTCCACGCTTAGCTTGTAATGTTTAACTTTTACGTTCAAAGAGTCGGCATAATAGCCGGGACTTTGAATATTGAGGAAAATATTCATGCTAAGTGTGGGGGGTATTTCGCTATTCTAGCGAATTTTATCACATTTTACTATATAATACCCCCGTTTTTAGCCAAAATTCCAAAAATTTTTAAAAAAATTTCACTGGTGCTTCAAAATTTTTGTGGTAATCAGTCCACCTTGTCTAACCGACAAAAGGGATTGGCTAGTCCAGGAGCAAACGGCTCTTGGTAAAGACATCTCAAATCCGTTTACGGCTTGCAATTTGCCCAAAATTGTATGGTACCTCAACTCGCCATATCCTAAAACGCGAATGAGTTGGCTAGCCCGCAAGATTATGGCTTGTGGTAAAGGCAGTGGAAAATCCATAATTGGTAATCAGCTCACCAAGATGTTGACTATTCCATCAAGAGTTGGCTAGTCCAGAAGCAAACGGCTTTTGGTAAAGACTAATCAAATCCGTTGACAGCTGGTGGTTTGCTCAAAATCACACGGTTATCAGGTGTACCACAGTTCTTACACCTGGCTACTCCAGAAGTGATGGCTTTTGGTAAAGAGTTTAAAATCCATCAAGTTTTCAAAACAGTATTGCTAGGGACTAGCAATAGTTTAGTGTGGGGGATTGATGAGTGCTCAAACACTCATCAACCCTCATATGATTTTTTGGACGATTCTTCCAATCTCATTTCCACTATTATTAACACTACACCAATTGGTTCACCTTCCAATATACATGTCAATATACCTGCATCACCTACATCTCCACCGTCTCCCACAATTGATCCTGTTCCTGTACCAACGCCTCCACTCACTCCACCAAATGATCTTGTTCCTGTACCAATGCCTCCACCCTCTCCACCACATGTTCATGTTCCTACACCTCTACCTGTTATATCTACTCATCCCATGGTCACACGTTCTCGTGTCAGGACTACTCGTCCTAATCCTAAGTATGCTGGTCATATGTCTATTGTTGCTCCTTCCTCTAGGTCCTATAAGGATGTGTTGAGGCAACATTATCAAGATCTCCTAATGTTTTAATGATGACAAATAAACCTTCGAAACACATAAAATAACAAACGGTAGCAAAAATTCCCCAAATCCATATTTGTTCCTGACGCGCCAGGCTTCTGTATGGATCGGGACGAATTTTGAAAGTCGGCTTTCCCCTTACCCGAAAAATGTGGATCTTTTAATACAGGTATGAATATGCTTAATTGAGAACACTCGAAACGAGTTTGGGGATTAGAAATATCCAACTTTTAAAGCACCCACTTACGGGAAAACGCCAATTCATGTTTTCTAACTCTCGCCTCTAGCCAAGGCTTTTCTAAACTTAGGGAGCTTATATATTTCACGTAACATCATGTGAATGCATCCATATGCTCATATCCCGTGCTTACGTATTCTCTAATCACGTAACGGGTTTACTCCCTTATTGGTCAAACTAAGTCAAAGGTCTCCTTGCGTAAACATCCTTTCTCACTTGGGTTATGCTTTACATCAAGGCAAAGCACTTAACTTGTTTGAACCAAAGTGTTAGTTGAGTATGTCGAGTCGTGGAACGTCATGAGTTACGAAAATATGGATTCTCGACGTTGTGTTATTTGAACTTATAAGTAACCTATGATTTTCTCAACTTATAATCTTAATTGTCTAAACCTTTTCTTCTTAATGACAATTAGATTATTTCTTAATCTCCTCTTAATCTTATTTTTACAAAAGACAAAACCACCAAATCTCCCACAATCCTTCCCAAAAATCCTTTTTCAACAACCTCTTACATATTCCCTTACATCTCTGACACACTCATATCTTTTGACTCAAACAAACTCCACACAAGATTCCTCCTACTTTATACATTTTCTATACCCCTTTCTCATACACCAATACATACACTTCCCTATACACACATACACTCTTTTTTACACACACCTTTACATTCAAAATACACACACTTCACACACACACCTCTCTTCACACACACAAGGCTCCTCATCATATCATTCTTACATATTCCTTACACCTTACACACATCATATCCAACCAACATATTCCTTACTAGGGGTGAGCGCGGTTCCGGAACCGCACGGAACCGAACCGAAATCGCGAGAACCGAGAACCGAAAAACGGCTGGCCAAGGAATCGAGAACCAGACCGAGTAACATGTCTCGGTTCCGGTTCGGTTCTCGGTTTGGTTTGGTTCCTTGCGGGTCTACCCGATTAGAACCGAGTATTTTCTTAACTTGACACAGAAAATCAACAATATAAAGGTAACTTGAATGAGATTAAAGATGCGTGCATGCATGGGTCATCAAAGAAGCCACCTCTCTCATTTACAAGCAAATTAAACATTATTTTCTTTAACATTATATAAGGTTGGTACATGTATGATCATTAACAGTGAAACTCTCAAGTTATCTTTGAAGTTGAGATAAGGAACATGTATGATCATTAACAGTGAAAAGTCATTTTCTCTAAGTAGACTGTGCGAAGGTGGAATGTAGGTGACGCAACATTTTTATGATAGTAAAAGATTAGATCGACATTATGAAAGGTCGCTTCAAAATATTAGTCAACCAGATATAATTTAAATAACAGCTGTAAAAGTATAACTGATTGGTCGGTTCTTCGGTTCCGGAACCGATACCCGCGGTTCCGAACCGAGAACCGAAATTTCCAATATCCAATAACCGAGAACTGGACCACGGTTCTAAAATGCGGTTCGGGTTGGGTCATTTCCGGTTCGGTTCTCAGTTTCGGTCCAGTTCTCGGTATATTTGCTCACCCCTATTCCTTACACACCCCAACAACTTTATTTTCAAATTTATACACACTACTCACAACCATCTCACTCTCCACACGCACTAGGCTCACCATCACATCCATACTTACATATTCTCTTACACACACAAAAACCAACTCTTATATACCTTACACTCTTTCACATCCCAACCTTTCACTCACCCTCTTCTCCAAGGAAGGAATATTCCCTTGGATATGCTTCTCTTAACCCAACCATGGTTCACATTTAACCAAAATATGGTTAGTTCCCAACTTACTTCATTCTCACCTAACTATGGTTAACTCTTAACCACACCAAGGATGGAACATTCCCTTGGATACACCCTTTAACCTAACCATGGTTCACCTTCTAACCTAACCATGGTTTATTTTCTATACACTTCTTTCTAAACCTAACCATGGTTACTTCTTAACCTAACCTCTCACACTCTTCCCTATAGAGGAATATCCTATGGCATATTCTCTTCTCTCTTTTTTGCCATGAGAGGAATACCCATTCTACCCTTATCCAATTATCTCTTCTTTCCTTCTATCTTTGATAATTGGTTTTCTAATAAATACTTCACAAAATATTTTCCAAATTGGCTATTTAAGTTGGTAAACCTTAGATTGATTAATGTTAAGGTTTAGTGTGAAGTACAATTGGGGGTTTAGCAAGGTTAGGTATTTAAAAGACCAAAACCCAAGTGTTGGGAAAATTATTACAGAGACTCTGGCACGTCACCCACGCGTTGACGCGTGGGCAACGCGCCGGGCTCGGTAAAATTTTCCCAAGTTGGGTCTTGGCCTATAAATACCCCACCTTGGCTCTTGTATTCCTCACCCCTTGCCATTATTCTTTCTCTGTACATTCTTTCTCTCTATTCTATCTAATTCTATCTTGTGTTCTTTGTTAAACACATCAACATCTTTGAAAGAACACATCTCTTTGCAAGGGAAGAATCTCAAGAACTTAATCCACTCTTGTGATTGTGTCGATAGTCTTCTTATCTTTACCCTTTCTACTACAATCGAGTCTCTAGGTTAGGTTAGGGCTTGATTGAACAAACATTCATTTGTTCATTCAATTATTTGTAAGGGAAGTCTTGTGTCTTGGTGACCAAGCCTAGATCATTGATGATCTAGTTGGGGTTTGATACTTACGGGTGGAAGTTTTAGTTGTGGTCTTGGTGACCAAAGGATAAGTCGAATCACGAGATTCTTTAGGGTGGTTTCCGAGGGCGGAATACCGTAGGAGTAACTCCTTCTTTGTGAGCATCGATATTGGCGAATATCGGTGGAGTGAATTATAACGGTTTGTAGTCCACCGAAAGGATTATACTAGTGGAATAGTATCGTGTTGTGGATTCGCAATTGGACGTACAGATGGTATAAACCCCCATCCCAAACGAGTATATATCGTTTTGTTCTTACTTGTTTTATATACTTTGGTTGTGTTTGTGGTTGTTGGATTATTGTACAACCACTTGGTGACTCTTACGGCTTTAAAGTTTTTAAACATTAAAAAAGCTTAAGAAACCATATTCACCCCCTCTACGGTTCTACATGATGATTTTAATTATCCAAATTGGCGCAATGCTATGTATGATGAGTATAATGCACTTGTTAAGAATAAAACTTGGAAACGTGTACCTCGACATGTGGGTGTCAATGTTGTTAATTGTATGTGGTTGTTTCATTATAAGTTTGGCTGATGGCACTCTTAGTCAGTACAAGGCACGTCTTGTTGCCAATGGTAGCACGCAGATTGAGGGAGTTGATGTTGATGAGACTTTTTGTCCGGTTGTTAAACCAGGTACCATTCGGCCTGTTCACCTTTGTCCTCTGCTGCTATTGTTTATTGTGATAATGTAAGTGCCATGCACTTGTCCTCTAATCCTGTTCAGCATCAGCGGACGAAGCACATTGAGATTGATATTCATTCTGTTAATGATTTGGTTGCTACTGGTCAGGTGCGAGTTCTATATGTTCCTTCTCGGTTTCAGTATGCTGATATTTTTACCAAAGGATTACCGTCTGCCTTGTTTGCTGAGTTTTGTGACAGCTTGAGTGTTTGGTCTTCTCCCGCTCAAACTACGGGGGAGTGTTAGACGATGGGTTTAGGCTATGATTAGGCACGTGGTATTTGGCCCATATTGTAACATTATATATACTCTATTATGTACCTAATTCAGGATTCAATGTATAGATGGGAAAATTGTCCAAATATACATTCAACTTGCCACCTTTTACTATTGTATGCATTGAACTTTTTTTTCCTATTATATACACAAACTTTACTAATCACCCTTATTGTATCAATAAAACGCCTTTTTGATGACTAATCATCCCTATTGTATCAACTTGCCATGTCATCAAAAAGGTGTTTTATTGATACAATAAGAATGATTAGTAAAGTTTGTGTATATAATAGGAAAAAAAAAGTTCAGTGCATACAATAGTAAAAGGTGGCAAGTTGAATGTTTATTTGGACAATTTTCCCTATATAGATTATCACATTCCTACATAAACTATATAAATTGAAACCGATAAGAGAGACTTAGGGCTTGTTTCTTTTTTTTTCCACATTAAGTGGGTGGGCCCCTTTCTGTTAATGGGTCTTAATGGGAAGGAGCACTATTTGCTTCCTCTCCTCATATAGACCATTTAACAGAAAAAGAAACATATTATATGTGTGGCCCCACCACTATCTCACCATTAAGACTTATTAACATAAAAAAGAAACACCCCTTAATAATGTGGCCGTGTACATAATCATGGTTGATTGAACCATGTGAATACCCATGTTGATATAGTTTAATGAAACTTGCTTTCGCCTTTCTATTGTTCCTATACGTTTTAATGTTAAAAAATGAATATAAATTAGCATGCGTGCCGATATCTTACCAATCATACAAAAAGAATTATCATACTACCATGTCACAACCCGCCTACGCGAAACGATTATTTTCGAGGATAGTGGGGATTCCGGATTATTCCACACTTCTCTTGGAGGATCTTGGATATTCTTGGAAGCCCTTGGAATATGTTGGAATGTGTTAGAAGCTCTAGAACTTCTTGGAAGTCTTAGAAGATTATGGAAATCATGGAAGCTTATAGAAATCCTAGAAGCTTCCATGAAAGTATCTAGAACCTTGTACATAGTAGTATAAATAGATGGTAGCCTAATTTGTAGTGATCACCTCTTAAATCACTTGTAATCTCTTGTAAAGTTCTCTCAAGCAATACAAAGTATTTCCCATTTCACTTGTACCCTTATTTAAAGCTTTCTCTAGTTGTCTAGATAATTGAGTATTCGAGCAAGGCTGACTTAGTCGAGACTAAGTACCGCACGGAAGAACCTTGTAGAGACAAGTCCGTGACAAGTGGTACCAGAGCCAGGTTGATTCAAGGAGATGGCGAACGAAGGTAACAAGAATATGGGTGGTAGATATGATGTTGTGATTGGTGAGAACCGTGGTCGGGAAGAGTCTCGCCAAGGAGACAAGAGGAGTAGAGGTGCGTCTAGAGACACGGTAGCAAGTTTGGCCAAAAGGATGGAGGGTGTCGAGACATCCATGACGGAGTTGAAGAACCAAGTTGAGGGCTTGGTAGGTCTATACTTCGAGTTCACGAGCATGAGGGATGACTTTAGGGTGGTCATCAATACTCTTAGCGGCGACTTGAGACGTGAGATCCATGACTTAAGAGATATGTTCATGGGTGAGATCACGAAGTTGTGGAAAGAAGTTGGAGAAGAGATCTCCGCGATTCATCAAACCATTGAAGGCGTGCAAACGGATATGGTATTGTGCAAGCGATCGATGACTAGTGGAGGATGTAACACTAGCAACATTGCTTCAAAGTTGGAGGTCCCTAAACCATCACCGTTCTTGGGAAAGCGAGAGGCTAGGGCGGTTGATGATTTCTTGTGGGAGATGGAGCAATACATGGAGGGTGTCAACATAGTTAACGATGCATCAAAGATCAAGATGGCGACGCGTTACTTAAAGGACACTGCGGCGTTATGGTGGCGACATCGATATGGAGATATCGAACGAGGTACGTGTACCATCAATACTTGGGCCGATTTTGTTCAAGACTTGAAGAAGCAATTTTATCCGGAGAATGCTAAGCACGAAGCAAAGAGTCGACTTCGCAAACTTACGCATTCCGGGACGATCCGGGAGTATGTCAAAGAATTCACTACTCTTGTACTCGAGATTCTGGATCTTTCTGAGCAAGACTCTCTCTTCTATTTTCTTGATGGTTTACAAGGATGGACCAAGACGGAGTTGGAGAGACGAGGAGTCCAAGACCTTGCTACGGCTATTGCGCATGCAGAGGCACTTATTGACCTTGGTGAGCGGAGGTCGCTCAAACCCACAAATGAAGATAGTGGTGATGAGCAAGGTGGGAGAGAGAAACAAGTCCGAGATTGGGATGATGGAGCACGAAGATCGCAACGAAAAGAGAAAATACCATATAAGAGTATAAAGTGTTTCGGGTGCGATGGACCACATAGAGCGCGAGATTGTCCTAAGAAAATGAGTCTCCAAGCTATGATGGCAAATACGGAAGAGAGTCCGTGTGAGGAAGAGGATGCGCACTTGGGATCGTTGCGAATCCTCAATGCCATTAATGCAAGGAAGGAGTTGCCCACAGTTGAGGCGAAAAACAAAGTGAGAGTGATGTCGTCCAAGATAGATGCTAAGAGACAACGAGCACCTATGGTAGAGACCAAGGGTAAACCGAGGACAAAGTCAAAGGCAAAGGCCAATGGACTTCGATTTGTGAGCACAAGTGTAAACGGGATATCCACAAGAGCCTTAGTCGATACGGGAGCAACTCATAACTTTATCTTGGTAAATGAAGCTAAGAGACTTGGGCTAAAGACAATGGAGGATAGTGGATGGATCAAAGCTGCAAACGGAGATGCCAAACCAATTAGAGGGGTTGCACGAGGCGTGAAGGCTAAGATCGGGGAATGGGAAGGAGAGTTAGACTTATCGGTCGTTCCTATGGATGATTACAAACTCGTACTCGGGATGGAATTCTTCGATAAGGTACAAGCCATTCTTATCACGTTTACTAACACATTGTGCATTTTAGATAAAGGTCAAGTGTGCATGGTGACAATGGAGAGAGGCACGAAGAGTGGAGCCAAGATGATGTCCATAATGCAACTTGAGACTGGCTTCAAGGAGTTGATGCAAAATACGAGCGACATATCAAACGACGTAGAGACGTCGAGAGACCCTAAACACGTCCTTGAGGAGTTTAGGGGAGTAATATCGAGAGTTTTACCCGAGCGACATGCACTAGAGAGTTGTAGCAAAGGTAGAATATGTGCGAGGAAGAGACATCGTGTTACAAAGCCCGAACAAGGATCAACCATGGTAGAAGCCAAAGGAGAATCAAGTACACCTATCAAGGCACGCCATGTGCGAGATCCAACGGTGTTGAAATACACGACGAGGACGTCGCGAGCTTAGGTGGGGGAGGATGTCACAACCCGCCTACTCGAAACGATTATTTTCGAGGATAGTGGGGATTCCGGATTATTCCACACTTCTCTTGGAGGATCTTGGATATTCTTGGAAGCCCTTGGAATATGTTGGAATGTGTTAGAAGCTCTAGAACTTCTCGGAAGTCTTATAAGATTATGGAAATCATGGAAGCTTATAGAAATCCTAGAAGCTTCCATGAAAGTATCTAGAACCTTGTACATAGTAGTATAAATAGATGGTAGCCTCATTTGTAGTGATCACCTCTTAAATCACTTGTAATCTCTTGTAAAGTTCTCTCAAGCAATACAAAGTATTTCCCATTTAACTTGTACCTTTCTTTAAAGCTTTCTCTTGTTGTCTAGATAATTGAGTATTCGAGCAAGGCTGACTTAGTCGAGACTAAGTGCCGCACGGAAGAACCTTGTTGAGACAAGTCCGTGACAACCAGCTTACTTTGTGAACATAAAACTTGAGTTTTGGATCATTTAGAAAAATATGTTAAACCAAACATTCCAGCATCTACAATACTATAAAACTTGAGTTTTGGATCATTTAGAAAAATATGTTAAACCAAACATTCCAGCATCTACAATACTATACCGTAGCCGATCTCTTAGTTGAAAGTCATCAATTGCGGTAATCTAGCTACTTAATGAAATAGAACAAATTCACAATTTCAGTTAAACATTACTAACATAATTCATTTGTGATCTTTCATCTTTGGTGTAGAACAAGAACCAATCCTGAGTTGACCTACATGAGTACGTGCAAACCCAAAGCAGTCAAGCCTTTTCCATGATTATCGGTTCAATGGGTCATCAAGAAGATTAAAACAACATATATATATATATATATATATATATATATATATATATATTCACCATTAAACATCTCTCACTTGAAAAGAAAAACATCAACTTATGATATTCCTTTAAAAAGCTTCTCATCTTGAAACAGGTACATACCTTAATCCTTTATCTCATCAATTTAAGCCAATCTTCTCAATGATAAATTAATACTCCAACATCGGCAAGGTGATCAAAATTACGTTGGTGAGCATGGAAATATAAGGCTTATACCGCATCAATCATCTTCAAAGTTAATATATGTTTTGTGCCAAACCACTATGTAACATCATTCCTCTAAACCATACAAGAACTTAACTTAATATTTCCTCGAGATGTATCCGTGTTATTTGGTGGTTGAATATCATGTTGTTTAAGAAAATAAGATAAATAATGTGAATTTCATGGGAATTACTGTAGTAGTTTATGTTAAAATTAAAGAATCATGACAATCATATAAACATGTAAACACATATGCGGAACGAAGGAACATCTGTAACATATTAAAGATTAACATAAATTAAATAGGAACGTACCGTGGGATTCTAGCTGAACAAGAATCAAACTTAATAACCTTGGACAAGTGATGAACCCTAATTAGGGTTTGTGTAGATCAATGAATAACCCCTTACCGATTTTGTTATTCGATCTTTTGATAATAACTATAGTGAGTTATTACCTAGTTCTTGTACACACAAACTACTAACGAATTAAAGAGATTGCAAGATTTTAGTAAACACAAGATTTTGATAAAATCAAAATCGACAAACCCTAAGGAAGGGGTGTTGTCGGTCGGATTTGAGCAAGAGAAAAGAAAAGAAAACTTTAGGGTATTGTGTGTGCACAAAAGGTGATAAACAATGACCATAGGTTTTGTATATATACTAGATGTAAACTTAGGGAACAAGTTAGGGCAAAGGGATCCCCCTTTGGGTTGGGTTCGACCGGCCATACACCTCCATGAGGTGTTCCGGAACCTTCTTATCTCCTAAATACATTTTTTTTTTCATTTAACGATAGTTAGTCCATACCGTTAACAACTAACGATTATTAGCCCTTTTACTTGTGTTAAATAATAAATATACATAACATTTAATATTTATTAAACTTTAATTTTTATTTGTAATGTGTGCAATCCCGAGGTTTCAGATTCAATACTAGACATATACGTATTAATATTTATTCACAAACGAACAGTTTAATCCTCCTTCTTCATGTAGGCTATGTTTGGCGACACGTAGCACTAAGCAGTAGCAATAAGCAATAAGCTGTAGTAGTAAGCAGTAGCAATAAGCAGTAGTTGCTTGTTTAAAAAACGTGTTTGGTAACGTAGCTGTAGATGTAATTATAAAATGTAAAATTACAAAAAAGGGCATATACTTATGAATGAATGTTATATTTTTAGGGTAAATTGGTAATATTAAAAGTAAAACGCTAGCGGTATATTAGAAAGCTTCTTTAGGAAGCATTAAGATTGCAAGCTTTTGAGGTGTTGCTAAACGCTAGCAACAGTGTTGCCAAACAAGCATTAAAACTGAAACGCTTGTCGCTTACTGCTCTTAAACGCTTCCAAAAGGGTGTTGCCAAACATGACCGTAGAATTGTAAAAAGGAAATGAAGAAATGAAGTAGACACTAGTAATGGTGGGGTCGAAAATGGATATGGGGGCATTTTAGTAATTTGATTAACCAAAAAAGTAATTTTTTGTTATGACTTACTATGAGATAATAAAATAATGAGGTATAAATTTGGCTCGTGATATTTTCATCGTAGTCACAATACAAGAAGTTTAGTATAGATAAGTAATTAGAAAGTTCGTTTATTAAAATAGTAAATTTTTAAAGTATGATTTTTATTTAATGAATTTAATCATACGCATAAATTAAAGCTAAAAAAAAAACCTACACTGTATCGTCAAAATAATAAAAATTGCTTATGATAAAAAATAAATAAATAAATAAATAAAATAATAATAATAATAATAATAATAATAATAATAATAATAATAAAAATTGCTTTAAATGTGGCCGAAGTATGGAGCTACACTCAAGAAAGTGTCTATGCATTTTCTTGGTTTAGACCCTTATTTTGATAACATTTGAAAGCATTACATATTGTAATTACGCATTCAAAGTTATAAACCCACTAATGATTTGGTTAGCTACCAATGCGGGACAAACTCAACTTATTTATTTTTAGTTAAGTTTCATTTAAAACACTGTTCATTTTAGGCACATAATACCTCTATGAAACTACTATCATTGTGGTGTACGTAACTCAAGGATATATCGCTCGTACAAAGCACGCAAGTTTGTAATTGTACATGTGTCTTCAAAATTAGTGAGAAGCATTATTTCACCAATAATTTTGCAGCAGGTTGTGCCACATGAGTGATACGTGGATATTATAACACTTTTTGTTTGTTTTCCTTTCCATAACTTGTAAAGAGGTATCGTAATTTGTATTTTGGCTTTGTATTTGATAACAAAATGTTGCAGTTAAATTAAAATGAAGAGGGGAAATTGTTGATACAAAAGTTGGGCGTTTCTTATTTGGGTTCCTGTTCTCGTACCAATCAGATCTTAATGCTTGAGATAGGGGTGACAATTTCTGACCCGACCTGAAACCGACACGAAAATTAACAGGTTCGGGTTGAGCTAAATAGATTGTGGGTCAGGTTTGGGTCGACATATCTAACCCGTTTATTACACAAGTCAGGTTCGGGTTGAGAATAAAATAAACGTGTCAACCCGGCAATCCGTTTAAGTTTTTTTTCTTAATTAAAAATTATTTATATTTAATTATACGGGTTAAATGGGTTAAACGCAGAGACGGAGCCAGTAGGGGGGCTGGCGGGTGCTCGGCCACCCCCAACCGCCCACTAGCCTAGCTTACAGTTTGGTTTCCGGCCTTCGTTTTATAGTCTTCAATCTTGTCTAGCCCCTGCCAACTACTCATATCTAACGCACATTGCTCGTTGGATGATAACTAATGGTTTGTTGCAACACTCAATTAACCTACCATTACATAGTAGACAAAGTGGTAGTTTATGAAGAAGAAGATACAAATGAGCTGAGAGAGATAAGAAAGAAAGAGAGAGATAAGAAGTGAGTGGTAAATAAAACTTGATTGACTTTTTTTATTTATTCATTTTATTCGATGGTACAGCATAGCTTTTCCATTTTTATTAAGTTTCTTTAGACAACTACTACTCTACTAGTATTAATGAAAAAATAAATTTGTATATATCCTTTTGTAACTTGAAGAAAGGAATAGCTAGTCATTTTCTTTCCACTATCCCAACAGAAAATACATGTAGAATTTTTTTATTATTCACACAAAAAGGAATAGCTAGTCAATTTTTTTCCGTATATTTATTATGAAACACTCTATTCTATTGTTCACACGATAAAGCAATGAATTTGAGTGTTTGAGGAAGAATTGTTTATAAGGAATTGAAAGAGCGATTAAAAATTTAGCAAAGTTTAGTTTATAGTGTTTATGTAACTTTATTAATTTTATGACAAGCAACTATTTAACTGATGATATAAAGTACTATATATTAACGTAAATACCTAATTGTAATTTCATATGTGTTATTAATCGATCGGGGTTGGTAAATCATTGAACCGTATCTTATTATAAAAATTATTACGGCCCCCCTTAATACGAATTTCTGGCTCCGTCCCTGGTTAAACGGGTCGACTCACTAACACGTTTAACCCATTTAACTCGTGTAATGTGCTAACTTTTTTATATAAAATGGATTAAATGGGTCAACTCGAAACCCGTTTAACATATTCAACCCATGTAACCTATTTAACCTGTCAACCAAGTATATATATGGGTTAAATGGGTCAGGTTCGAGTTACGTGTAAACAGATTAGGGTTGACATAGCTGACCCGATGATTTATATGGGTCAGGTTCAGGTTGGGGTTTTCTGACCCGCCAACCTGACAACCCGAACTCGCCAACCCGACCCCTAGCTTGAGACCTGCGCACTAAGAAAACAAACAAACACCGTTAAGCTTATCGTTGGATTGTCTCTCACGATTATCTTCCGGCATGAGAGTAAGTAATCAGTTTTAAGGTTATATTGAAGAGTTAGTAAATAACGACGAAGATTTGTAATTATATAAACCACAACTTGCCTATAATTAAGGTTACAAAAATAACGACGAATATTTGTAATTATATAAACAAACATAATTACGACGAAGATTTGTAATTATATAAACCACAACTTGCCTATAATTAAGGTTACAAAAATAAAGGTGCAAGATTTTTTGTGTATGAGCTTAATAAATGATGTGGCACAAAATCATAAAGCGAGAGTAGTACTGGTTTGGGTGACCGATCGGGAAGTTCTCACTTGGGAGCCACAAGCTTTAATAATATCAGGCAAATCGGGAATAGGAGTGGGGTTATCCCCTAAGGAGAGGCTCACGGTTGATATCTCTCCCCGAGGATGCGACACTAACTCGAGCCAACAACTAACAACTAACATCTAACAACTAACCCGCTTTTAAAAATAATAAAAATAAAAAAAAATCATAAAGTAAAAGTCAACGTGGGACAAAATCAGTCTATTTTAGTATCATCAATTACGCTCAATATCAAACATCTCACTTTTTGGACTTAATAAATGTTATCAAAGTAATAGTGGATGTATGAGCTTAATAAATGATGTGCATTGAGTTTTCCCACATTGATGAGCTACCAAAGTTTTGATGTGTTTAAAAGGAAGATTGTGGAGAGTGGCGACTGATATTAGCTTCTACTAAAGTATCATCATGATGGGAATGCGTTAACTATGTTGAGAAAACAAAGTTGCAACTCTAACATAATTTTCACCATCTCATACATAGGCCATGGGATTAGTATTTTTATTATTATTATTATTATTATTTTTTTTAAGAATAACCTATCATATACATGTAACACCTTAGGCAAATCTCACATTGGCTGTGGCCTGGAGAGATAGCCGTGAGCCTGCGGGCAAAGCGGACAATATTATGGTATGAGTAGGCGAGATGTTACAAGTGGTATCAGAGCCACTCCAGAGCCGTTCAGGATGGTGGGGCAAATCTCATCGAGGACGATGAGTCCCTAAGAGGGGGGGGGGGGGGGGGGGGAATGTAACACCCTAGACAAATCCCACATCGACAGAGGCCGGAGAGATGCTGGGTATATAAGAATAACATTCGCCTAATCAGACACAACGCGTTTTGTGGTTTATTGCGAGTATGGTTCTTAGGAACTACGCAGTTAAGCGTGCTCGTGTGAGTGTAGCACTGGCTTGGGTGACCTGCCAGGAAGTTTCACACGAGGGCCACAAAAGCAAAGCCGTGAGCCATCAGGGCCATGAGCCATTTGGGCCGTGAACCATCAGGGCAAAGCGGACAATATTGTGTATCAGTAGGCGGGATGTTACAATACAGGCTATAGGATAGTATTATTTTTTTAAACAAAAACAACTTGTACACAGACTTTTGCAACTCTTTTATCTTAGACCAGTGCCAACGGGCTCGTCTGTTTGTCAACCGACGAGCGTCGGTTAACTGACACTGATGGCACCACCTCCTCAATGGTGCGTTGGTTGGGTGTTCTTCGGTTTGGCGACGAGCAAGGATGAAGTGGTGCGGGGCCCATTTTATTTTTGTGTAAATGTTTTTTGTGTGTGTTTTATGGAGTATATTTGAGTAGTGAAAAAAAAAGACATACAACCACTGGTAAGAGTGTGTCAGTTTGTGCGTCGGTTTAAAAAATGGTGATGTGACGTTGAATTAGCTCAACTGACACGCCATAGTTGGGAGTGATCTAATTGTGCATTTCTTATTTGAGTTGTCTTATGGGATATTATTACTTTTTCTGAATAACATCATCTCATGCACAAGCTTTTGCAACTCTTTCCTCATGGCTTACGCCTTTTATTTTGGCAATATTATGGGAAAAAAGTGCAATTAAAAGAAAAATTGATCTCACTCAAAGGCTTTTGCATTGTGTTTCCTAGGAAGAAAAAAGTTGCATCTTTTTCATCGTGGATGTCACTAGTGGCCCTTTCTTACACAAGCATTTGTAACTCTTTCTTTATAGCTAACAATATTCTTATTTCAGCGATGTTAGTGAATAATAGTACCTTTCTTTCTAAAAGAACCATCTCATACACACGCCTTTGCAACTCTTTCTTTATAGCTAACATTTTCTATCAAATGGGCATCCATAAGTTATACATGGGACTTCTCCTTTTTGGATCGGATCTTATCTTGTATGATCGAAACCTCCATTTCTAGTCAACGAGTGTATATTTTCAATTATCTCGTCCAAAGACCGGCCTTCGGTTTCATCACATCTCAAATGCTGCATAAGACCATGAAGTAGCTTGTTTACAATATCCTTACTTAGCTTCAACAACTTCCTTGAGATTATCCACATTATAAACTCGTGCTGTTTCAAAATCCGAGACACATGATTCCACGTTAATTTCTTGGAACTGATATATCAATAAACACAATTTTTGTAGGTCTATTACTCAATGATTCAACTTTCTCTTTGGTGACTAATAAGGTTGATAGACTATCTCTACATCCTTAAACTCTTCACGTATAGCAGACACTTTATCTTCAGATATATTCATAACCACTATTTTTCCACACCATTTCGCGATTAAATGTTTGATCAAAATTTTTCCTATTTTGCCTGCTTCAACAACCAACACATCTACGGAAGAATAGAAATGTTCTGGAAGCTTCATTTGTGCAAAATCAACTGTAGCTGAAATGACCGAAACTGACCCTAGCTGGAAAGAAATTAGTCTCAGTTATAACCCGTTCTCCTACTGTGATTGCGTGTTTTAATAGCCAACTTATCTTCCTATCAAACCGAGAGACACCTTGTCCTTTCTACAACATGCTTTACTTAAGAGAGAATTTGACTTTCACCAAGCACATGGAATCAGGTCTCAAAGATACTTCAAAAAAGATACTTTAAAAAAGCGTTTTTTGGTTTGTTTTCTCACAACAAGAACGGATGTCGACGGATATTTGAAACTGGAACAACACTAAAATACTATCTAGGGGTGGCAATTCGGGTCGAGTTCGGGTTAGCAAGTTCGGGTTGACAAGTTGGCAGGTCAGAAACCCCCAACCCGAACATGACCCATTTAAATAATCGTGCCAACTATGTCAACCCTAACTTGTTTACATATAACCCAAACCTGACCCATTTAACCCATATATACTTAGGTTGGCGGGTTAAATAGGTTACATGTGTTTAATAGGTTAAACGGGTTTTGGGTTGACCCATGTAACCCGTTTATATACTATAGGTGGCACATTAAACGAGTTAAATAGGTTAAATGGGTCGATCCATTTAACCTATTTAACCCGTATAATAAAATATAAATAAATTTTAATTTAAAAAAAATCTTAAACTGTTTAGCAGGTCGACGGGTCGACCCTCTTAATTTATTCTCAACCAAAACCTGACCTGTTTAATAAATGGGTTAGATGGGTTGACCCAAACCCGACCCGAAATCTATTTAGACTCGACCAAAACCTGTTGTTTTATGTCGGGCCAGAAATTGCCACCCCTAAATTGCTATCCCATAATTATATTATGTGTCTCACATGGTTCATTTGAAAATTAAAAAAAAAAAAAAAAAAAAAAAAAAAAAAAAAAAAAAGTATCCCATAAATTCGCCGAGACAGGACTTTTGAAACAAAGAGAGAAAGAGTTGAAGTGCCACAACCTTTTCCTCTCTAAGCTTACACAATCCTATCATGATGATATTTTAAGGACAACTAATATAAGCATCTAAGTTCTTAGTTTTAAACACATCAAAAGTTGGCCCATTCATCAATGTGGGACAAACTCAACCCTTTTTTTAAACGGTAATTTACTTATCATTTCAAGGATAACACAACCAAGAAAAATTGAAACATAATGGAAATACAACTGCCAAGAGGTTGTGTATGAGATGGTTCTCAACATAATGGAAATACAACGGCCAAGGGGTTGTGTATGAGATGGTTCTTCTAAAAAAATTGTAACCTCATAACATTGCTGAGATAAGTACGTTAGCTATATAAAGAACGACTTGCAAACTTTTCTATAAAGCTCACACAATCCTATCAATATGATGTTATAAAGTTACTGATAAAGACCTCTGGACTCATATATAAACAGACCAAAAACTTGCTCATTAACCGATGTGGGATAGCCTCAAACCATTTTTAAGAATTAACTTCCCATTTAAAAAAACATATTCTTTCACTAAAAAAATTCCAACTTATAGTATCACTTGCGGGAAGACATTACCATTAATTTAAAGTATGTTGATAGCAGAACGCTGAACGGATAAACAATAGATGTATATGTACCGTTCAAATAAAAAAGCATTAGAAAATTCACATATGCGTCCGCTAAATTTAGAGCTAAAATTGATTGAGATCCTCTCCTTTCCAACTATCTCATGTTCTTCTCATATCGATTTGTTGTGAGAGTAGGTAATTTTTGGTACCATATTTTACTAATTATGACCCCGCTATTTTTGTTTACTTTTAATTTTACTGGTTCAACATAACAAATCATTAGACACAAATTATAGAGGATCTAAATCCAAAACATTAAAACAACCGATAACAAAACATTTTTTTCCATCAAGATTAAATTACTAACAAATTCCATCAAGATTAAATTACACAATAACGTTGTGGAACAAATGTCTTGACAAATTGTCAATCATTCGTAAATGTCAACCATCAAGATATTAAAAGTTAGAATATTAGCATATGGCTCCAGTTCCTCCTGGATCATGCTGAATAGATATATCATTTAAGACTTGTTTTTTTGCGTATTTAGTCATGCAATTAATTGATGATGTAATTACAAACACAACTTTAAGAAAGTTGATACAATATTTAAGAGTATGATACGATATGATTAGAATATGAGAATATCTGTCTTATTTATTATGTTGTTCCCTTGGATTATTTGCTACGCAAGATCTTACTTTATGAAAATTAAGATATACGGAGTACTTTTCTTTGTGGGAGTAACAAAAATGATCGTTATGTGGACTGATTCGAAAAATGATGGAGCTGGCTGGATATATTTACTCGATTATCGTCCTGGGGTTCCAAGCACCTTGTTAACTCCTTGCGAGGCCTCTCGAGGGCGTTACACAACATTAGAATACGGTCAGCCCGTGATAATGTGTTCGTGTACATAATCCTGATTGATATATACTCATGTTGATATACTTCGATCCAATTCACATTTGTGTTTCTATTGTAGAACAAATAAGTACAAACTAAAGATGGAGCAAACAAGAACACATGGCTGTGTCTCAGATGGTTCATTTGAAAAAATAACTATCCCTTAAATTCACCGAGATACGAAAGGTAAAACTCTCGAGGAAAGAGTTGGAGTTGTGCAACCTTTCCCTTCAAAGCTTACACATTCATATCATGATGATATTCCAAGGAAAGCTGGCATGAGTGTCTAAATTCTTATTTTTAAACACATTAAAAGTTAGCCCATTCGTCGATGTGGGGGAAACTAGGTCCTTTTTTAAACATTAATAAACTTCTCACTTTGAGACCCCATAATATATCTAATACAGTATATCTCTAAGAAGATTTTATTGATGATACTCAAATTTTGAAAATCTATATTCATCAGTGTTCGAAGTTGACATATTTGTTTCACCAAAACACTCCAACATGTGCATTATCAGAAAATAATAGTTCAATCTACGTACCTTTATTTTCACCACTTTTAAAAGGGATGTGATTTGTACACTCTCTAAATTAATTGGGACACTTAATTTAGAGTGTTTTGACATTTATACCCTCATTATCACTTTTATACATTTTCACCTTGTAAGGGTATAAATGTCAAAACATTATAAATTTGAGTGTGCTAATCAATTTGAAGAGTGTGTAAATCATCTCCCCTTTTAAAAAGTGTCAAATTTTATTAATTACTGGTTTATTAAGGAACACTTAATAATGTGTGATAATTAGCTACATTAATAACTGTTAATGTTAACTTATAATACTAAGGTTATTACTATGAAAATGTATTTGTACTGTTGTGCTAAGGTTAGTTGATCAAGACAAATTTGGATGTAATGAACACTTGTCAATAAGCGTTCAAATTTGTTAAATGATGAGTATATAAGCGAGATATCCCACATCGCCAGAACATAAAACCAAATTGATATTTAAATAGCCCATACGGGCTAAGAGCCAGGGGCTTCATGGCTTGTGTGTCCGTGGCATGCAACGGCGTAATCGCGTGCGCCCTTGAGACCTAAAAAAGTCTTAGCCAACCTCCTATTTAGGGGAAATGGAATTGTCAAGACTTGACTAATTCCAATTTCCCAAGCTACAGGGTTGGCTTAGACCCTTCCTAGTCTCTACATGAGCCGTTTCAACACACTCCGAAGACCAAATTAATCGCCCGTTCACTCGACCATGGATGATCCCTTCTTAGTCCGACAATAACTTTTTACCATGATTGATCCCTTCTTATTCCTATTTCAAGGGTAAACTGCAAATTTTGTCACAAATTAAAATATTGTAAACTACGAGTCTATATGATGTTGTATACCAATCCAACAATGAAGGTGACTTGTTCTATTTGACGAAAGCTTATGAATATCACCAATCGTTGCAACAAGAAGATCAAAGTTCACATTCGCGTAATTCAATATACCATGACGATGAACTTGCAAAAAAACGTTAGATGACCGACTATTTTGGTGATAAACCAAAATATCCGAAGTCCAATTTTAAACGTTATCGTTGTTAACGTATGAATGAGAAATTAATTTTAAAAATTGTTGAACTTATATCTACTTATATTGTCAGTCATCTTTTGGATAATTAGTTGAATAAGCTTATGTTATATTAGACCCTCCTATGCCTATTTATTACCAACTTCGTGTGAGATAATTTTTTTCACACTATGATGTGGGAATTGGGATGAGCAAAATTCATTTAATTAAGGGCTAATTATTTAAAAATGCATCAAACTTGACACTTTTTGCCATTGTATGTAGCTATGTTATTTTTTTCTATTGTGTGACTAAACTTTCGAATTCAGTACATTGTGTGTATTTTGTGACCACTTTACCTTAACATTTTCCAAATTTTGAAGGGTAAAAAGGTCATTTTACAGGGCTGAATAGTCACAAAATACACACAATGTACCAAATTCGAAAGTTTAGTCACACAATAAGAAAAAAATAACATGACTACATACAACGGTAAAAAGTGTCAAGTTTGATACATTTTTAGATAATTTGCCCTTTAATTAAAATTAAAGCAATTTGTACAACACTAACTTTTCTTAAAACCTAAACACACACCATCGTTAAACGCAACCTTCTTAAAACCTTCAAAAATTTCCAGTGAAAAAAAAAAAAGCTAGTGTTTTAGTTGTAACAACCAGTGTATATCATCGTCTAACTTATTACAATCTTGCTAGTGTTTTAGATGTAAATTTAAATGTCAAGATTTGCTACTCAACACGAAGCTGCAGATTGTGTGACGATTAACATACTCATAAGTTGAACCCTGTTCGTCATGGCTAAGATTACCGAAATAAGTGTCCAATCCAAAAACGAATAAAAAATATAAAACTCTTTAATCCAAAACGAATAAAAATAAATAAAAATCGTAATACATATGAATCTTTGTTCGTTTGTCCTTTTATAGACATATTAATACTACTTTAAAAAATGACTAGTTAGTTAAATCTCGAGCTTGAACAAGGATCGTACTGGTCATGTATAACAACCCACATTTTTGGGACCTTACTCAACCTTAAAACTCAAAATGATTTATTTTTGAAGTTACATATTTCTCACGCGTAAAACTTTTAACTAAACTGCATGAATTGAAGGAATGAGCCACACGCGTACCGACACTAAATTTGTTATGGCATTAGTTTGACAAACTCTTATGTGAGTCAAGAATATATATATATATATATATATATATATATATATATATATATATATATATATATATATATATATATATATTTGTTAACACACTCTCAAAACCGTATATTTCGCGTCTAAACTAAATACATCAAATTCAAACCGAGACACCGTGACTCACACTTAGACTCAACGGGAAACGAAATACACTCCGTAAAAACCATAAAATTATTATTGGGATAATCAAACCCGACAAATTAAACTGGGCTTACTTGGGCCGTGACCCAAAACGAATTACATTTTCTTTATTGTTGGCCTCGACGCAAACACACATAATTATACCCATTGGGTTTGGCCCATTTTTAAAGCAAAACAACAACAAATCACCAACCTTGGGCCTAAGCTCCTAAAGCCCAACCCCTTCACTAATATTGTTGTGAGTCGTGTGTGAGAACGGGGAAGCGAGTACATACAAACACAAACGCACCCTAGGAACTTTAAAACCTATGACAAAATCAAAAACTTACGATACTACTCACCTCCAAATCGTACCTGTGTCCCCCTCCATGTCTTCTTAACCTTTGAATAAAACTAATATACACCACAAAGTCAACTACTATCAAACGCTTCACCACCTTTCTGTTTTCCCACACATGACAGGCAAAGTACAAGGTACTATGACTCTAGCTCAACCTCTATGAATATGGTACTAACCCTTCTCTACTTAAGCACTACCGAAATCTTTTCCTTCTTGACCCCAAAAGCAAAACACAAACACACATATTTCTTTGAGTTACTGTCGAGCAAAAAGGAGAAAAAGAGAAACAAGCTTGGTGTCAAGGTAAGAAGTGTTGGAAAATTTAGTGCTCTTGAGGGATTAATTCACACCTGATAATGGGTTTGGAGGTATGGAGTATACACCCATTTGGTCACTGAATCTCCTGACTCAATAGTGGTTATGTTTTGATTATACTGATAGTAGATTCTACTGTTAGTGTGTTTCCACTGATGTGTTAATGTTACCACTGCAAGGGTTAATGTTTCCACTGATGTGTTAACATTACCACTGCAAGGGTTATTGTTACCACTGCTAGTGTTAACATTACCACTGCTAGTGATAATGTTTCCACTGACAACCACAGATCTCTATTATTATGGAAAGTATTATGTTATAATTAATAGGCCGTTAATTATACATAATTCCATCGGCTAGGGTTTTGAGTATTCTCTATTATAAATAGAGGTCACATCATTCTGCATGAAAAAAACGTTTTTGATATACGATTAACACAAAACCCTAAACACTTCAATACGCATCTGGTTCTTGGTTTGTGCCTAAAGCAAGAACATCACTTGGTCTTATCCCATAAAGATATTCGTGTAACCCAGGCATAGGGTCGAATAGTTTCTATTGAAAAGTGATACCACGATTTCAAGTGAATATCCGGTACCTTTATTGATTATCTTAACCCAAATCTGGGAACCGTTATACAAATAACAACCAACAATCAATAGAAACTATTAGTGATAATCAATGGCTGCTGCTATGAGACAAATGGCTGCTAACTTTTCCAAGTTGGAAAAGTTTGAAGGTGTTGATTTCAGAAGATGGCAAAAAAATATGCACTTCTTATTGTCAAGTATGAATGTGGTGTATGTTCTCACGACTGAGATTCCAGAAGATCATGGAGATGATGCTACTATGGATCAGATGAGGGCAAGGAGCAAATGGGAGAATGATGACTACATATGCAGAGGTTTAATTCTCAATGGTATGTCTGATTCTCTATTTGATATTTATCAGAATGTTGAAACTTCTCAAGAACCATGGGATTCCTTGGAAGCCAAGTATATGGCTGAGGATGCATCAAATAAGAAGTTCCTTGTAAGTAATTTTAACAATTACAAAATGGTTGATTCAAGACCTGTCATGGAACAATACAATGAACTTCTTAGTATACTTGGTCGATTCACACAACACAAGATGAACATGGATGAGGCTATTTCAGTCTCTTGTATCATCGATAAACTACCTCCCTCTTGGAAAGAGTTCAAGCATATGCTTAAGCATAAGAAGGAGGAGTTAACTCTTGTTGAGTTGGGCAGTCATTTGCGCATTGAGGATTCACTCAAAGCTCAAGACATTGACAAGCCAAAGAGTAGCACTGCTACTGGTCCATCAGTTGTCAATATGGTGGAGCATAACAACTCCACCAAGTACAATGACAACAAGGGCAAGCGTAAGCATCAAGATAACACCAAATCTGATCTTAACAAGAAACCTAAGGTGACTTGTTGGAAGTGTGGGAAACCTAGACACTTCAGGAAAGATTGCAAGGGCGGTAAAGTTGGAAACAAATCCAATGGATCAGGCACAAGTGGAGGGAATGGTAACACCAATTCTCTGAAAGGTCAGAATGTGTTTAATAAGTCTTTTAAGATTTATTATGTTACATATATATCTGATATTTACTTTGTGCAGGATGATGATGTTGCGTGGTGGGTTGACTCTGGAGCAACAATTCATGTGTGTAAAGATAGAAGCTGGTTCAAGACCTACAAGTCAATGAATGATGGTTCTATTCTTCACATGGGAAACGAGTCAACTGCCCTGGTGCATGGAAAAGGATGTGTTGAGTTGAAGTTTAGTTCTGGAAAGATTGTTTCTTTATTTAATGTTTTACATGTTCCTGATATTAGAAAGAATTTGGTTTCTAGTAGTGTTTTGAATAATTGTGGTTATAAACAGGTTATTGAATCTGATAAGTTTATTTTATCTAAAAATGGTGTGTTTATTGGTTTTGGTTATTTATGTAATCAAATGTTCAGACTTAATATTGTTCATGATAATATTGATTCTGCTTTTATATCTACATCTAAACTTTATGATTCAAACCTTTGGCATGCAAGACTTGGCCATGTACATTTTAAAAGAATGCAAGATATGTCCAAGGATGGGTTAATACCAGCTTTTGATATGAACACTGAAAAGTGTAAAACTTGTATGTTGAACAAGATAACTAAGAAACCTTTTCAAGGAGTAAAACGTGAAACTAAAGTTTTGGAGTTAATTCACAGTGACCTTTGTGATTTACATGCTACTCCCTCTTTGGGGAATAAGAAATACTTTGTGACTTTTATTGATGATGCTTCTAGGTTTTGTCATGTTTATTTATTACATTCTAAAGATGAAGCATTAGATAAATTTAAAGTATTTAAAACTGAAGTTGAATTGCAACAAAGTTCTTTGATTAAAAGATTAAGGACTGATAGGGGAGGTGAGTACATGGATACTCTGTATTTTCAGTCTGTTGGTATAATCCATGAAACGACTGCCCCTTATACTCCTCAGCAAAATGGTATTTCTGAAAGGAAAAACAGGGTGCTGAAGGAGATGGTTAATTTCATGTTGTCCTATTCAGGGCTGAGTCAAGGGTTCTGGGGTGAAGCTATGTTAACAACTTGCTATTTATTAAATAGGGTTCCCAACAAAAGGAACAAAGTTACCCCTTATGAACTTTGGACTAAAAAGAAACCTAACCTTAATTATCTTAGGATATGGGGTTGTAGGGCTGTTGTAAGACTCCCTGATCCAAAGCAGAAAACTTTGGGTGAAAGAGGCATTGAATGCATCTTTGTTGGATATGCTAAGCATTCCAAGGCATATAGGTTTTATGTTATAGAACCTAATGAGTCTGTTTCAATTAACTCAATAATTGAATCAAGGGATGCACTATTTGATGAGAACAGATTCTCATCTATCCCTAGACCAAGTCAAAGGATTCCAAATGGAACCAATGACAATGGTGTTTCAGAGGTTCCTGCTGATGAGGTTCCTGCTAATGAGGTTCCTGCTGAGGTTGTGGAACAACAACCTGAACCTGAGCTCAGAAGGAGCAATAGGGTGAGGACTCCAAAGTCATTTGGACCTGAGTTTCAATTATACTTAATTGAAGGTACAAGGAGTGAGGTGTCTGACCAATACTCCTATTGCTTCATTGTGGAGGATGATCCCAAAACATTTGAAGAAGCAATGAAGTCCCAGGATGTTGCTTTCTGGAAAGAAGCAATTAATGATGAGATGGACTCTATCATGGGCAATAACACTTATGTGTTGACTGATCTACCACCTGGTTGCAAACCTTTAGGTAGCAAATGGATTTTCAAAAAGAAAATGAAGGTAGATGGAACTGTTGAAAAGTTCAAGGCAAGATTAGTTATTCAAGGCTTTAAACAAAGGTCAGGAATAGACTACTTTGATACTTATGCTCCAGTGGCACGTATCAGTACCATAAGATTGCTAATTGCTTTGGCATCAATTCACAATCTGATTATTCATCAGATGGATGTGAAGACAGCTTTCTTGAATGGTGATTTAGATGAGGAGGTTTACATGAACCAACCTCAGGGCTTCATCATGCCTGGCAATGAAAATAAGGTGTGTAAACTGATTAAGTCTCTTTATGGACTAAAACAGGCACCTAAGCAATGGCATCAAAAGTTTGATGAAGTGGTTTTGTCTAGTGGTTATTTACTTAATCAAGCTGACAAATGTGTATATAGCAAATTTGATGAATCTGGTAAAGGAGTCATCATTTGTCTATATGTTGATGACATGTTGATCTTTGGCACTGACCAAAATCAAGTTGATCTTACAAAAGAATTTTTGTCATCAAAGTTCTCCATGAAGGATATGGGGGAGGCAGATGTTATCCTTGGCATAAGGATTAAACATGAAAGTAACAAAATTTCTATCTCTCAGTCTCATTACATTGAGAAGGTGTTAAGGAAATTTAATTACTTTGATTGTACTCCAGTGAGTACTCCTATGGATACAAGTGAGAAGCTAATGCCTAATACTGGCAAAGCTGTATCTCAACTTGAGTATTCTAGGGTGATTGGCTGCTTGATGTATGCCATGACTTGTACAAGGCCTGATATTGCTTTTGCTGTGGGTAAATTGAGCAGGTATACTAGTAATCCTAGTGCTCATCATTGGCAAGCAATTCAGAGGGTCTTTAAGTATTTGAAGAGAACTATGGATTATAGTCTCTCATATACTGGTTATCCTTCAGTATTAGAAGGATATACTGATGCAAGTTGGATCAGTAACACTGAAGACAATTCGTCTACAAGTGGCTGGGTATTCCTACTTGGTGGAGGTGCAATTTCTTGGGCATCCAAGAAACAAACTTGCATTACCAGTTCAACCATGGAATCTGAATTTGTGGCTTTAGCTGCTGCTGGCAAAGAAGCTGAATGGTTGAAAAACTTGCTTCTTGAGATTCCATTGTAGTCTAAACCTATAGCACCTATTTCTATCCGTTGTGATAGTGGTGCTACATTGGCAAAGGCTTATAGCCAGATGTACAATGGGAAGTCTAGACACTTAGGTGTTAGGCATAGCATGATTCGTGAACTTATCATGAATGGGGTGGTATCTATAGTGTTTGTTAAATATCAACAAAATTTAGCTGATCACTTGACGAAGGGTTTGGCTCGACTTGGTTTTGAAGTCTGCTAAAGGGATGGGTTTAAGTCCAACTTAGTCACTGAATGCAAGGATACCCAACTCCCTTCTAAGGAAACTTGAAAGCTGAGTTCAATGTGGAAAGCTGATCATTTAGTGGACTGAAGCACATGTATCACAAACATCCCAAGGTTGTGCTTGTTACCTGCTGAAAGGAGGATGAAGTCTTCACTTCTTAATGGTTAATTTTCTTTGAAAAAGTGCTAAGCAGGAACATGAATTAAAGATGAACCACCTATGTAAATGTTGAAGTTTTGCCGCTTCAGGAAGCTTTCGACTTTTAGCTTTTACAACATTTATGAATTGGATATGGACACATGGCTTGTATAGTGTCAGGAGTATTTAAGTGTTTGAAAATTTGTGTGTATTTATCATCAGGTATTCAAATGGGTTGAAAGGTTCAATTCTTAGAACACCCTGATTCTCGAATATTTGAAAGTATATGTACTAATGTGGAAATTCAATCCTCAGGATATTTTCATTTATGCACTTGTTTTGGTTTGTGTTTGATTTTTCATGCAAAGGAAGAGAACTAAATTTGGGGAGGATTGTTGGAAAATTTAGTGCTCTTGAGGAATTAATTCACACCTGGTAATGGGTTTGGAGGTATGGAGTATACACCCATTTGGTCACTGAATCCCCTGACTCAATAGTGGTTATGTTTTGATTCTACTGATAGTAGATTCTGCTGTTAGTGTGTTTCCACTGATGTGTTAATGTTACCACTGCAAGGGTTAATGTTTCCACTGATGTGTTAACATTACCACTGCAAGTGTTATTGTTACCACTGCTAGTGTTAACATTACCACTGCTATTGATAATGTTTCCACTGACAACCACAGATCCCTATTATTATGGAAAGTATTATGTTATAATTAATGGGCCGTTAATTATACATAATTCCATGGGCTAGGGTTTTGAGTATTCTCTATTATAAATAGAGGTCACAACATTCTGCATGAAAAAAACGTTTTTGATATACGATTAACACAAAACCCTAAACACTTCAATACGCATCTGGTTCTTGGTTTGTGCCTAAAGCAAGAACATCACTTGGTCTTATCCCATAGAGATATTCGTGTAACCCAGGCATAGGGTCGAATAGTTTTTATTGGAAAGTGATACCACGATTTCAAGTGAATATCCGGTACCTTTATTGATTATCTTAACCCAAATCTGAGAACCTTTATACAAATAACAACCAACAAGAAGTGCAAGCGTCCCTTGAGTTTAGTCGATACGCGTTAAGATTGTTGGAAGCTAGGTTGATGGTCGAATCTCCTTTGCTCTCCTTTCGTACCCGTCTACACTCACTCTCGCATCTCACCACCATCTTCGGTGTATAGTAAGTCTTCGACGACCTCTTTTCAATACATAGCTAATCGTTATCATTTTTACACGTCGCATATAAAATTGTAAAACCCTCTAAACTTGTTACTAGTCACGTACAAACTCAAACTTAAACGAACTTATCATGTCATTATAAGTTATAACTTGTGTAATGTCAAAAGCTCTTACTAATATTAATAACCTCAAATTAAACTAATACTTCATAAATACTAGAATCAATACACACACATACTATGAGAACCTATTAAGGATTTCTAAAGCTAGAGTCAACTAACCCGTTCTCCTACTGTGATTGCGTGTTTGAATAGCCTGCTTATCTTCCTATCAAACCCAGAGACACCTTGTCCTTTCTACAACATGCTTTACTTGAGAGAGAATTTGACCTTCACCAACATGGAATCAGGTCTCAAAGATACTTCAAAAAAGCGTTTTTGGTTTGTTTTTCTCACAACAAGAACGGATGTCAACCGATATTTGAAACCGAAACAACGCTAAAATACTATCCCATAATTATATTATGCGTCTCAGATGGTTCATTTGAAAAAAAAAAGATACTATCTCATAAAATTGCCGAGTTGAAGTGCCACAACCTTTTCCTCTCTAAGCTTACACAATCCTATCATGATGATATTTTAAGGACTATCCCATAATTATATTATGTGTCTCAGATGGTTCATTTGAAAAAAAAATAAAAAAAATAATAATAATACTACTGTATTCCATAAAATCGCCGAGATAGGTTCATCCAACACGAGAGAAAGAGTTGAAGTGACACAACCTTTTCCTCTCTTAGACAATCCTATCATATGATGATATTTTAAGAACAACTAACATAAGTCTCTAAATTTTTAGTTTTAAACACATCAAGAGTTTGCCCATTCATCAATGTGGGACAAGCTCAAGTACTCAACCCTTTTTTTAAACGGTAATTTACTTATCATTTCAACCTCATTTTGAGACCCCATAATATATCTCTAAGAAGATTTTATTGATGATACTCGATAATATGTTAACGAATGTCGAAAATCTATATTCATATGTGTTCGAAGTTGACATATTTGTTTCACCAAAACACTCCAACATGTGCACTACCAGAAAATAGTGTAATCTACGCACACACGTACTTTTATTTGTTAAAAAACTATATTTGTGCTTACGTGTTGTTTAAGAATGTTAGTATACACCTACTCGTATATATTAAATAATTAAACAGAAGATATTGAGACAAAACCTACTCTTATATAATCAAATGAATCGAATGAAACCTGTTAAGTAGACATACGACCATTTAGAAACTGTAAGGTGTAGCTCCAGCATCTTTAGCGACACATCACCCCTTTAGTACCAGATTCAAGATAATTAACTACAACAATATTCACTCAATCTCTATCATTTTGTCAATCATGTTGTCTTCTGTAGGTCATGAACAAAACACCTATATATAATTAAAAAGTCTAGCATGGGAAGATATTCCCTGTCCTTAAAAGGTGTTAACGTACTCCCCTAGATTCATGCATACCCGCGTTGCATATTGTTAACGAACAACTTCAACGCAAAGCTAATGGTGGTAGTAGAAAACCGATTGACAAGCGTAAAATGCATCACGCTCATCATGCTTATATTCTGTGTATGATGTGTGCATTTTGTGTTAGTTGAATATAGTTGTAGATTACCCTATTCATTGACTTGAATTTGGCATCAATAGCGTAGTTCATGATGATCACCCATGATCAGTGCCTTCTCATGGATTTCGGTGGCCTCGTGCCATCATCACAAAAGAGACTCTTAAACACACATACAAAATACATATGTATCACCAGTGCGTGATCACCCATGATCAGTGCCTTCTCATGGATTTCGGTGGCCCCGTGCCATCATCACAAAAGAGACTCTTAAACACACATACAAAATACATATGTATCACCAGTGCGTGATCACCCATGATCAGTGCCTTCTCATGGATTTCGGTGGCCCCGTGCCATCATCACAAAAGAGACTCTTAAACACACATACAAAATACATATGTATCACCAGTGCGTGAACTAATTAAACTCAAGTCTCATGTTGTGTATATACATATAATAAAGTGCATGAAATCTGTGGCCCTCGTAAAACGGTGGTCCTGTGCAATGACACCTCTTGCACTCCCTTAAAGCCAGCCTTGCCCATGATCTCACTATTAGCCTAAAAACTAAGATGTAGATCGAAGTGACGGTTTCAACTTACGATGTTGCTAGCAATGCCAGCTCACTAACTAGTTTACCAAGTCCTTGTTTTGTTGTTTTCGTTACTTGCGACCCAACCTATAAGTGTTGTACAGCTAGTAGTTGCATTGACTTCTTGTACATCGTGCTTCACATGCGTTTTAAACTATGAAAAACTTAAGTTTAACATTATTTTCACACTTTAAAAAAGTGTGTAAAATTTTATTACTCCTGTCTTCTAAAAAATTAGTCTTTATTGTTTTTTTTGTTTGTCCTAAAATAATAGTCCACTCCTTGTTTTGTTGAGAGGTCATCGACTCATTTCCAATTTAATGAGTTCTTTTGTGAAAGTGGGTTAGAGTAGGCAAGATAACTGATCAGAAGTGTGTTAATTTTCATTTCAGTTTCACGGCTCATGTTTAGATTTCTTTGGTTACCTTACGTGTATCTCAGTGTTTCCGAAATGAGAGAAAAAATTGTTTGTTTAAAAGTTTAGGATTAAATAATGGGCATGACACCCATTTACATTGTACTATTTCAAAAACCATTCATGTCACTGGGTTTTGCACTGTTTTAAGGGTTCATCTACAGATTCACTCTATATCTCTCTTGGTAAAACAATAAATTTTAATTTCAATTCTCCCGCTAACTATTTAAAATAATATTTTTAATTAAATATTCTCTTATCACGTTTTCTTTCGTATTAATAAGATATCCGAATCCTAAACCAACTTCAAATCAAAACCAGATTCAAGTCCAAATCCAGTAACAAACCAACGCACCATAAGTATGCTTTTGATTTCTTTCTTCAAGTGTAATTGTATGGATCCTTTGGGATTCAAATCAAAATTATGTCCCTTTTGCCAAAAAAAGTATAGAAAAACTTGAATTTCACATAATAATATACAGCTTTTAGTGAATCATTACTGTTGTACTCATCCATCCTCAACAGTAATCTCTCATATGGGTATCCATAAATTATAAAACTTTCCACAAAATGATCCATCAACAAATGTAGTAATGAAAATATGAATCAGATAACCTCCCACTAAGCAGGTTTACACCTGGGACTTCTCCATTTTTGATCGGATCTTATCTTCTATGATGGAAACCTCCATCTCTAGTCCAAAAATGCGATTCAATGAATGCATATTTTCAATTATCTCGTCCAAAGACCGGCCTTCGGTTTCATCACATCTCAAATGCTTCATAGGACCATGAAGCAGCTTGTTTACAATAACCTTACACAATTCATGTATAGCTTTCCGGTGCTTCTTAGATAACTTGGGGCCCATTTTTGCTAAACACTTTTCCATTTCGCTTGTTATGATTCTTTCAGCATACGCTCTAAGCTTCTTGATTGTAGGCACAGTTTCTAAAGAATCTTTCCAAGCTTCAAATTCTCTCACTTCATCTGATATGATTATTTGAGCTTCTTCCGCCTTGCGTAAACGGTCTTTTTTGTTAGCTTCCACAACTTCCCTGAGATCATCCACGTTATAAACACGGGCTGTTTCAAGATCCGAAACACATGATTCCACGTTTCTTGGAACTGATATATCAATAAACATCCTTTGTGTTGGTCTATTACTAAGTGTCTCAACTTGTTCTTTTGTGAATAAAAAGGTTTCAGAGGCTGTGCATGTGAAAACCACATCTGAATTTGAAGCACACAATGTTAAATCTGAGAAAGGTTGATAGACTATCTCAACATCCTTAAACTCTTCACGTATAGCGGACACTCTATCTTCAGATCTATTCACAACCACTATATTTTTACACCCTTTTGCTATTAAATGTTTGATCACAAGTTTTCCCATTTTGCCCGCTCCAGCAACCAACACATCTACGTTAGAATAGGAATGTTCTGGAAGTTTCATTTGTGCAAGTTCAACTGCAGCTGAACTGACTGAAACTGACCCTGAAGAGATATTCGTCTCGGTTCTGACCCGTTTCCCTACTGTTATTGCGTGTTTGAATAGCCCGCTTATCTTCCTATCAAACCCCGGGACACCCTGTCCAACCTTTACAACATGCTTTACTTGAGAGAGAATTTGACCTTCACCAAGCACAATGGAATCGAGTCCTGAAGATACTTCAAAAAGGTGTTTTGTTGCTTCTTTTTCATAAAGCAAGAATTGATGTCGACGAATATCTGAAACAGAAACACCGCTAACCTGCATTTGGAATGTGTATTCCAGAGTTTAATCATTTATGATTCCGTATATAAGATGAAGTGCATATGCAATAGTAGTATCTGGTTTAGTACCTTTGACATCCATTCAGTAATTTCTTTAACACCACGATGTTGGGAGAGTGCTACAGCATATATCTCCATCCTGTTGCAAGTGCTAAGAACAGCGGCTTCTTCTATATGATTCAATCCACATAATTCAATAATTGCTTTAGGTAATTCTGCCTCTGGAATGGAAAGTTTCTCACGAATTTCAACTGGTGCTGTGTGAAAACTAAGCCCAACAACCACAAGACCGCTCTTTTCTTTAGTATATCCTACATCATGCAGAAAAAAAAGTATGAATAACAGAACATATACATGTCTTTTAAATGGATATCGACTCACCACGAAACTCTATATACCTATAAAAACAACAAATTCAGTTGAAAGAAAGTATAATTCCCATGGACGATGAATTGATGTTATGCAAGCACGCTAAGCTAAGAGGTATTGCCTAGTGAATTATGAGGGGATCATCGATGGTCAGACATTCTTTTTAACTCCTTTAGGGTGTGTTTTTCCCCTGTCTTAGTAAAAAAACTATGGTTTTCAAAAAGGTCATTATACTTGTATACTAGGAGCATTTGCTGATTAAACATTTATCGCGAACTTCCAAAATTTTGTGTCTTCAAATTAGTTTTTCCTTATACACATATAGCAAGTAAAAACTATAACAGATAAAAAGAAGTGTTATACAAAAAACTAATACAGTAACAGATAAAAACTATAACAGATAAAAAGAAGTGTTATACAAAAAACTAATAACAGATGCTTTAATAAAATGATTCCCAACCAAAAGCTCTTCACAAATTCTTAACTTGGCATAAAAGAAAAGCAACAAACAAATAACTTAATTCGCCAAACCTTAGGCGTTCAGTTTGATATAGACTTTTCAGCTTTTTAAAATAAAGTGACTACCAACTATGAAATGAATCAATTAGCTAGCTACCTTATTCATCACCTCAAGGATAAAAGCAACTTATTTCACCCCAATTTAAACTTTTCATTTTGAAATCAATAGATGATCATCAAATTAAAATAAACAATCTTTAACAATTTAGATGGTGTTTAGAATTACTTCCTTATTCTGAAGCAGGTAAGCAATTTGGAGTGTTTGGAAAACACTTTAAAGCTTGTCAGAAAAATAAGCACCTGATTATTTTGATCAAAGCTTAACTTTTTAACACACCAACAATCTCACTTTCGTTGGTTAGCTGAGGACATAACCAGGGGCGGACCTAGGGGGGTTCCCGGGAACAGATGGATGTTTGTCGCTTAGTGTAAATTTTCGACAAAAATCCAAATTTCTTGGAAAACCTGGTCTCGAAATTTCGTGCCACACAAATACATGCCTTGTTTAGTTAGAAATACATGTCCTCTTAATTAGTTTATACTCGTGTAACGTGAACATAACTATCTCACAGATACCGCTAATAAAATCTATAACTTATATACATACAAGTGTAATAAAAATGATAAAAGAAAAAAAACTGACTTTCAGCAGCAGATGTCTTAAGAAGCTCAAGTGCCTTAACACTAGAGGAATTCGATACCGTAATAGATTGCGAATCCGAACCAACCTCACATCTAACATTATTCCCACATGATCTTAATCCTCCTCTATTATCACAACTCAACATCCCAACACTAATGGGATTAGTAAAATTCACACGAACCCTTGATCCAACATTATTTCTCAAACAACAAGAAGATGAAGAACCAATCAAATTAGATTGAATATTAATCATTTTTTGATAAATCCTGTGCAATTGTGGGGGGCAAAAAGAGGTTAAAGGACTAGTTGAAGTGGTTGTATTTTGGCATCTTTGAAAAAACCAAACATTGGATCTTTTTTAGGTTTTAAGAACAACAAGGTGGTTGAGTTGTGTGGATCCCACACGCATGTTTTGAGTTTTGACTTTTGTGAATGTTGATTGCTTTGACTTTTTATACAGGGTTGACTATTTCTATTTTGGGTCAAAAATATGGAAGGTTTGGTTACCTCTATCGAAATTGCAAGTAACTCTTAAACTTTTTTATTTATTTATTATTATTTTTTTTACTTTTATAATTTTTTTATATTACAAACTACGAAATAAAAAAAATGATCGAAAATATAAAGTTTGATAAATAAAAAATAGTAAAACACAAAAAATACGATGCAGAAAACCATAAAAAAAACTGTCTTATCCGGTTAATAAATTAGTTTAAAAAAAAAAGAAAAAGAAAAAGTGGGGAGCAAAAATTCTAAAGTTTGACAAGTCAAAAATAGTAAAAATCAAAAAATACGAAACAAAGAAACATAAAAACTATATTTTCTTGTCAATAAAACAAGTGCTAGAGGATATTAGTTGTAAAAAAATATGCAAGGTACCTATAGTACCACCCAATATACAAATATGATAGTGCAAGATACATGTTCGACTCTTTTAAAACAATGCATAAAGACTTTCAAAAACTTTTTTTTTCGTATACACTGTATTTTTCTAAACAGTGCAAATGCATATTTATACTTTAAAAGCTTGGTTTGTACTAAAATATATCTTGTGTGAGTGAGAAAATCTTTAATTCATTGTTTTAAAAAAATTTCGGGTTTCTCAAGTCACTAGAGATGTCGTAATAAAACTAGCTAAGTATTGTGGTTTGCAGCAGCGGTTAACTTACACTAAATTCATGCGCGATAAATTTTATATAAGGAATAGTTACAGCATCAAAATATAATACGTAGTAACAAAATAAGTATCATCCTATCAATTAATATAAAATGTTAATATGAAATAAAATTATAGACTTGTTGGTATAGGATAAACACATATATGCCATCATGAATATCATCCTCGATGATAAATTGATAATTATAATATCAATGGTATTGCTAAAAGATTTATATAGTGATAAGTTTACAAACAAGACTTTGTAGGTGTAATATGTATAAATTTGTATCATTACCCAGTTCTTTGTATATTACCCAGTTCTTCGTAAATGAATTTATTTACCTCTAGAAGTATTTTAATATACTATGAATATTTGAATTAGTTGTAAATTTGTTACTTTTAAAAGTCTAGCGACGATTTCAGCCTAAGATTTTTCTCAAAATACAACATTTCTTTAAATAAAGAATCTCACCCGGTTTAAAAATATAATACTAAATGCAACGTAACAGATTTCCTAAGTTGGATTACTATTATTAACTCTATTTATGATACGATAAGAAATATGTTTATGTCGACTAATTCAATCTTGTTGTTTAGGCATGCATAATGTTAAACAAAGAAAAGAGGCATGCTTGAATGCATGGTTTCATTCCATTACTAGTTTATTCAATTTCTTTGTTGTTTCGTTAACAGTTATTTAGCGGTTTCCTAACAACGTCTCAAAACATATGCCATATAATTGTAACCTAGCCTACTCATGTGATATGAGATTGCTCATAACTAAATGGTCTTTGATTTAAGGTTAGAAATATGTGCAGTATGCATATAGTGTGGATTTGATCATTTTCATTTATTTGTTTTATTATTTTTTTAATTTTATTTTTGGATAACTATTGACTCCGACTTTTTGATCGACTAATACACGAGGTTTGAACCCACTGCACAATTAGCGAAAAGAATAACAAAAGTGTGTCAATAATTACGACGAGAAGTAGAGGTGCAAAAAAATCGGTTTTTTTCGGTTTTCGGTTTTTTAATAACCGGTTATAAAAAAACCAGTTTTTCGAATAACCAGTTTCGGTTCGGTTTCGGTTTTTCGGAATCGGTTTTCTTTGGTTATAAATGTTCGGAATCAGTTTTTTTCGGTTATAAATTTTCGGAATCGGTTTTATTCGGTTTTTTACCGGTTCGCTTTTTTCGGTTAATAATGTTCGGATTCGGATTTTTTATCGGTTGTTTACCGGTTCATTTTTTTTTGTTCGTTTTTTTCCGGAATTTTACTAAAAGCTTCGAACATTTATTTAATAAAATTGTTAATTATCAAACATATAATTAAACAATATTCTCATAACTTTTATTTAAACAATACAATTATACAAAAAAAAAAAAATACAATCATAACTTTTATTTATACAATACAATCATAACTTTTATTTAAACAATACAATCATAAAAACATATAAATACTAATACATTTTGCGAGCTTCGGCATGGCCATCACCCGAAAACATATTAGTGTAATCAAGTATATCGAGCTTCGGCATTGCCATCACTCGTTATACTCAACTAGTCACTCAAGTCGTCATCAAGATCATTTTCTTCCAAAAAATCTTGTACATCTAAATCTTCAACTTCAAATTCTTCAAACTCACCTTCATCTAATTCGCCTTCGGTATTCGTAGTCGAAGACGAAGGTGATATCCCCGCTTCTTCTTCTTCTCTTATTATACCTTCTTCAACATCTTCATCTATTATTGGACCTTCCAACGACGATTCATGTTGTATCCTATCTACTCCGTCCAAATAATCTTTCAAACATACACATACTTCCACGGATTCGCATGTTAGTCTTGTCCTTCTATCCGATATAATTCGACCACTAACCGAAAAGGCCGATTCGGAAGCTACCGTCGAAGCTTGGACCGCTAATAAGTCACGAGTCATAGCGGATAAAACCGGATATTGGATTTCCCTTTCTTTCCACCAAGCCAAAATGTCAAAGTTTGCAAACTCATTGGGACTTAAAGTTCTTAAAAAGTTTGTAGCCATATATTGTCCCAATTCGCTTGTTGGAGCCGATGATCGTTGACGCCTTGTAGCGTCTTCAAATAAAGAATTATAAAGGTTTATATTAATGTCTCTTGTTTGGGACGATCCGGCCAGCATTTGGTCAACAATTGGGTTTTGTTGGTGACCATATTTTGTTGCATAAATGCTAAACAATTTTTGAAAATGATCGTTAAATCTAAAAATTTGAGATGTTATATAGTTGGAGTCTTCACCGTCTAACCCAAAAGATAAGTCTAAATTTTCCATTATTTTTGTTATTAAATAATCTACACCTCCAACATTTAAACATGGATTAAGTGCGGCGGAACAAGTAAAAACTAAAGGTAAACTAGCAAAATATTTTATAAATTTCTTTTTTATAATTTTAACCATTTTTCTAAACATTCGTGAAGGTGAGTTTTTTAAATCATATAATTTTTCCGTCATAGCATAAATTTGTTTTAAAACTAATGGGCTAGTTGGGTATTAAACACCCGATAATATAGTTGTTGCCTCTTTAAAAACTTGTAAAAACATAGTTAATTCATTTAGTCGATCCCAATCTTGGTCGTTTAGTATTATGTTGGACAAATATTTATTAATAAGTTTTTTGATTATAAGCATGTAAAGTCGCACGTTGTCGTAATATATTTTCAAACATCATGCAAGTAGAATTCCATCTAGTATTAATATCAAGGCAAGGTCCTAGGGGTTGTTCATTACACATTTTACGAAAACGTTTATAGTTTATTTGTCGTTCGTTGCTCGATTTATATATCAATACTAATAAACCCCTAAATTTCGTATATAAACTATCACATATTTTTAATGCCGCTTGTACGGATAAATTTATAACATGAGCAACACAACGGGAATGAAAAAAAGCACCATCTAAAATAGGTTTTACACGTAATTTTAACAAGTCCATAGCTCTAGTATTATTTGATGCATTATCTAGTGAAATCGTAAAAACTTTATCATCTAAATTATATTCAATTAAAGTGTCATGCAAAATTTTTCTTAAATTACATCCCGTTTGAGGATAATCAAATATTTTAAAAGCGATTGTCCGTTTCATTAATAACCAAGATTCGGGATTAAACCAATGAGCCGTAACGGCGAGATAAGAATTTGCCGTACCATGTGGTGCGGTCCAAGTATCCGTAGTTATAGAAACACCATATTTATAATCACGAAAACCTTCAATTATTTCTTTTTTAGCCGTTTTCCATAATTTAAAAGCATCACTTCTAAGAGTAGTACGACTTACATGTTGATACCGCGGTTGTAGCCTCCTTTTGATGATCTCCGTAAGCTTGACGTTGTCGAAGTGGTTGAATGGAAGCCCTTGTTGAATGACAAACTTCGTAAAATCAAGTCGAAGCGCATCCGCATCATATATAAAAACTTGACCATCCGCACCAATAGTAGTTTACGAACTAGTATTTTGACCCGCCTTACAACTACCAATATGATTCCTAAGTGTAGAGTTAGACCCGGTGCTATAAAAATTCCCACATTTCCGGCAACGCGCTTTTACGTTACCATCTTTCATAACACACATATCGAAATTAGTCCACACATCACCTTTTCGGGTGGTTGGTCTAACCTTTTCAACATCATCGTTTGTGTAATGTTGTTTTCGGACATTGCTAGTAGCAACGGAGGGAGTAGTGGAAGCTTGTTGTGATTGTGAGTTTTCCATTATAGCGAAAATACGAAATAGCGATTTTTGAGCGTTTTTGAGAGATTAGAGAAAGAAATGAGATTGTTTTTTATGTGTTTTCAACCCCAACACATTACCTCTATTCATAGTGCCTTAAAACTCCCCAAAACCCTCAAAAAATTCAAAAAAAACGGCTATATTCATACTAGCCGTTTGGCTCGGTATTCTTTAAAAAAAACCGGAAAAAACCGGTTAAATCCGATTTTTTTTCAAACGGCTACTTTTTTTTTTTTTTTTTTTTAAAAACGGTTATATTTTTTGACAAAAACCGGTTAAATCCGGTTTTTTTTTTCAAACGGCTACTTTTTTTTTTTTTTTTTTATAAAAAAACGGTTATATTTTTTTGAAAAAATCCGGTTAAAACCGGTTAAATCCCGTTTTTTTCAAACGGTAACATTTTTTACTTTTTTTTTTTTTTAATTAAAAACAAATAAAACCGGTTAAAACCGGATAAAACCGGATATAAAACCGGAAAAAACCGGTATATTATGAAAACTCATAACCGGTCTAAACGGTTCGGTTTTAGAAAACCGGTCCGGTTTTTTATAAAACCGGTTTTGTGAAAACCGGTCACCGGTTTTACTACCGGTTAAAAAAAAAAACGGTCGGGGACTTGCACCTCTAACGAGAAGAGAGCAAGAGACCAAGGCTCGTTTGTAAGTGGGCTTTCTTATCAAATAATGGAAACAATCGAAACATCTGATTCAGTTAGGCCTAAAAAGATCATCTGTTTTGGTGTAGCCCATGACACTAGTGTAACTTTAAAGTTGGTCCGTTGGTGCATGAAAATTGAGAATTAATATGCGCAATAACATTTTTTATTGACACACATTAGATAGTTATGCTTTAGATATAACATGCTTTAACTGGTTGTATACTGAAGTATACAAACAGAAAAAATAAAAGTGTGCCAATTACTTCTCATGAAAATTGGTAGTAAATTTTTATTACCGGGCTTATAATTTAATTAATTTATATAGAAATAGATTATGTAAGCTTATGCATTTATATATCAAAATGAATCTTTGCATATAGTCTCTACTTTCTAGATTAGTTTACGAGCATACAGCTGTAAACTTGGAAAAAAAAAAAAAAAAAAAAAAAAAAAAAAACCTTACTCCGCATTTCCCTTAATAACCTTAAGCCAATTAGCTTGATCCAAATAAACAAAGGACCTTACTGCATTTTGATAAAGTGAAAACCTAATAAGTTGTGTAATAAGCTAATCCAGACACCCCTATAGGGATTGTCGCGTTAGTTGAGTATAAATCAAACGCAGTTAAGACTTAAGACTAGGTTAGTCAGGGTTATCATCTTTCAAAGTACATGTGGGAGATATAAATGCACAAGTCTTCCATAACTTTTTGATTTAAACGTTATGATATATGATTGATGTATGTATCATGTATGTTTAGCCATTCAAATCCGTATCAACACTGGACTGAACTTTTTATTTCCTGAACGATTCATACACATCATGAGTAAAACTTAATACACATAAGTCACGTATGTTTGGCGAAATAGGCTGAGGCTGAGACTTATATTATAAGCCGAAATTAAATTTTGTATTTTTATAAACTTGTTTGGCAAATGGACTGGGGCTGATGCTTATTATTGCAAAATTACTAAAAACGGCATAATTAAATGAGTTTTTGTATATGTTATAAGCAATTTATTATTCAAAAGCCTTGGGCTAAAGTTTTTAGCCTTTTTATGGGGCTAAAGTTTTAAGCTAACTTATTTTATAAGCTCTTACATAAGCCCCATAACAAACGAGACTTATTTTATCAGCCGACTTATTTTAAAAACCCAAGACTTATGAGCTGTTATAAGCCCTTTACCAAACACAGCCAAAGTCCCATAAAGATAGGGCTACTACGCCATCCCACGGTTGATGTAAAACTTTGAAGCCCAACTGAAATGAATGAAATACCAAACATGTGCGAACACAAAATATAGTTTCATATTCAAATTTTGCTACAAAGTTCAACTTTGAAAATATTCTAACAAGTGTATTGGCACAAACATGGTGCCACAGGCATTATTGGTTCTAAACATTTTCCGGTCCCATTTTTGAACTTCTTAGAACACTTCTCGTTACAACATCCCGTGAGGCAACCGTCGGTGCATAACCCCAATGTAGTCTTGCAACTCTTCGTAGCTTTTGTCATCATCTCCAACTCGTTTGAACCTAGTGCCATTTTCTCCTTAGATGCCACCACTGATAGAGATAAACCCAAAAAGAAAGGTATCAAAACATGTTATGACTGAGTCCAAACTATCTATTATGAAATAATTAAAGTAAACGAAACATAACGAGACATACCAAGAAAACATGAAAGAAGTACGAGTAGTACGGTGAGTTGCGTACGTGTTGCAGTGGTCGCCATTGTTATTGCTACCTTTGCTATTAGCTATAAGGTGTTTTTGTAAGAGAATGAGATAGGAATATTTTTGTATTATTTGATGATCATAACATACAATGTTGACCTTATATATAGAGCCAATACAAGAGAAATATATGGAAAGTACTAATTATCTAGTCACTAATGCGCTAATCTCCTAATCTTTACTACATGAATAACTCTCTCTATATAGAGCCAATACAAGAGAAATATATGGAAAGTACTAATTATCTAGTCACTAATGCGCTAATCTCCTAATCTTTACTATATGAATAACTCTCTCTCCAAAATTTTGAGACTTACAAGAAATTAAGCATTATTTACAATACTTTAATACACTCAATTTTCATAATTATAAAAAAGTAAGCATATTGTATAACTAATATAGCATAGTGTCATTTTAACACCAAAATTCTATCAAACAAAATTAATGATATTAAAAACACCCATTCATCAAAAATTACAACAATTTAAGCACAATGTACAATAGCTGCAATCAATTTTCAAATTTACAACAAAATAAGTATAGTGTACAACAAAATAAGCATGATGTAATTTTGAGACTTACAGCATCAATGCTATTAAAGTGGTCAATGTTATTATTATTAATGACTATAATGACTACTACTTACAAAAAAGAAAAGAAAAGAAACATAGTGTACAACACTTTAATGCACATAATTTTCAGACGTACAAGACAAGAAGCATAGTGTACAACAAAACACAATATTAATGCTATTTAATGTAATCAATTATTTAACTGGTCAATAAATACAATTAATAAAATTATTAAAACACCTCTTTAATAAGAAATACAAATTATCAAGAATATTGTATAACCAAATTGAACACAATTCCTGCATTAAATTTCACTACTAAAAATAATAAAGCACATTATACAAATATTCAAGCCCGAACGAGCAACGAGTCAAATGGGCTTGAGCCCGAACGGGCGCGAATCAAACGGGCTCGAGCCCACGGGTTCGAGCCCAAACGAGCACGGGCTATACGAAATTCTTGATATCCGTAAATTTATTATCAATAAAAACATAATAAACTAAAATACATTAAAAAAAATTATTTCAAGGTCGCTGCAACGCGCAGATACTCTGCTAGTCTCATACTAATCATCTAGACACTAATCGGTAATCATAATAAATGTACAATACATAAACAGCAAATACAATTGATAACTAACAGTTTTTATTAGCAAAATTTTATTGTTGGTGATTTGATTTTGTCTCATAAGTAGTATATATCATGGACCTACACGTTATTATCTTTTGCAAAAGCAAAAAGATTCGTAATCTCGTATTTGCTTTTCGGTGCTATCAAATATCCACCGTTATTAAAAGATTTGTTTCCCTCTTACTACTGAATAAAAGTAATATTTGCTTTATAGTAAAGATTGGATGGGACAAAAAAATAGGCATTTTGAATTATGTCAATATTGATGAACAACTTTATGTCAATTTGAGTATTCGTATAGCTTCAAATAGTTTTAGTAATAAAATAAAATTTATGTGTTATAAACGAAAAGTAATAAAATAGTTTGAATATTTAGGAATTAAACATAATGTTTTGAAACTCGGTTCGACCCAGGCGGTTCAACCAGTTGAACCGTTCAGGTCAAAAAAATGAGTCAAATTAAACTGGATCAACCCGTCAGGTTTGATTGAAAAATGGGTCAAGTTAAACCGGGTCAGTAAACCAGAATAATTTTTAAGCCCTCTAATCCATGCGATGCAATTAATTTGCTGATGTGTCTTGGCTGTGATTGGTTGATTATTTAATGCGTACAACTTCATGATTGCAATACTTCCTCACACTTTATAATCGCCATTCAATTTTTAGTAACTAATTAAGTAATTCAAATTGCCATTCTTTGAATCAATCCTCCACAATTAATTTGCTATTTTTGCTAACTCATTAAACACATTTAATTTTCCACCAAAGCTTATTTCAATAGCTTCCACTCTAAATTAATAACGCCTCCAATATCAATTCATATTAGTTTCAAATAGGGATCGCAACCGGGGAGGGGGGGGGGGGGGGATGTCGAGGATTGTACTTCCCATCCCTATCCTTGTTTTATATTCTCCATCCCCATCCCCGTCTCCATCCCCATCGGGGAATTGCTTTACATCCCCATCCTCATCCCCAATGGGGATTGGGGATCCCCGCGGGGATTCAGGGATTCTCTACCTTTATGAAATAACTTAAAAATTCCACAAATTCGTCGAAAATATATAGAATTTTGACTCATAAAAGTACCTCAATAAACGTGCATCGCTCATAGTTATATTAATTACAATTTCAATTTAACTTTAAAGCATTGTAAATATTATAACATCAAATATAATATAAAAACAATATGTATCATATGTGTGTATTCGAACGAAATAGTTAAGTAATATGTAATTGGTACTTATACTTCTAAATCTCAATGTGTTTGATCCTATGAATATCACATATGCATATAAACATACATGTCCATACTCATAAACATATGTACAAATACATATACAAGTTAATCGAGTATGGATAAAACATATAAATTCTAAATAATTATACACTAGAAAGATCGGGGTCGGGGCTGGGGTCGGGGATTTATGATAACCCCATCCCTGCCCCATCCCCAGTTTAATATTTCAGGGGATTCCCCATCCCCGGTCAACTCGGGGATTCCCCACTCAAATTGGATTTGGGGATCGGGTCTCCATCGGGTACGAATTTTTTTACCATCCCTAGTTTCAAAAAACCCAAAAATCCTTTCTGAATAAAAATCATATTCAAAACAAAATCAAAATCACCTTTCTACTACATTTCACCCAATAATTTCGGTAAGATTTAATTATATTGAATCTATTTGGTTTATGATGCAAACCTAATTTTTTTAATGTTTATGATGCTAACCCAGTAATTCAATTCAAATTGATTTTTGATTGTTTCAATTCAATCGATGATACAAGTTTCGATTTAATTTGTTTTTTCAATTTAAATGTTAATTCAAGTTTTTGTTTAATTTGTTTTTATGTTTATGATGAAAAAATTTAGTAATGGTAGACTTAATTTGTTATTTCTCATATGAGTTTTTATTGGGAACTATTTTTTTAAAGGGATAATTACTAAAATAACCCGGTTGCCCTGGGTCTAGGCATATTTAGCTCGTTTTAGAAAAATTCCCGTTTTAGCCCGGGTTGCCTTGGGCAACTAATGCATAGCCAACTACAGAGTGCCACGTCGGGGCAACTTTTTTGTATTTTGGGCAACTTTTTTGTATTTTAGGCAACTTGAGGACACTTGTCAACTTTCAGTTGGCTATGCGATAAAACGGGATTTTTTTTTTTTAAAACGGGCTAAATATGCCTAGACTGCAGGGCAACGGGCCATCTTGGCAATTTTCCCTTTTTTTTAATCATTTTTTTTGCAAGTTGTGTTTTAGGATTCATGATTTTGGCTGTCAAATATCTTTGGTTGATTTATTTATAAGGATATCATCGCGGGGTAAGTTAAATTTATAATTATTGATAAGTATCATTGTCAATTTGGCAGAATAGATGAAAATTGGTAACTTCTTTTGTTCTTTCTGGTATTATGAATATTTAAAACAAAATATGTTATTGAATTAGTAATCAAATTCATCTAAGTAGCTGCAATATAATTTTAGATGTTAAAATACTTGGTAACTTCCTTTATTATGAGTTTTGTGTTTCTGGTCCTCAAATGCAAATGTTGCATTACAAGTAAAGAAAGCATGGGAATACAATCTTTTACTGCATTTATCGCAACACCAACAACAACCTCAAATAAAGGCTATCCAGGCACGATATACTTTTGATCAGGTGACAATTTGTCATGTTCTTTTGCAATTCATATTATAAATTGAATTATGACATGACTAGGTTTACCTCCTAATAAGTTTCTTAATATCAGCATTTTGCTTTTATGAACCCATGGAATACAATTATTTGGCATTCTCATTTTCTTAATTTGTCGACGTATCAGTAGCATTTGTTGGTTCGGGTTAAAGTGACAAAAGCTTTTTATATTTTTGGTGTAAATCTTCATTAGTTATAACGCCCGCGCACGCGCAGTGTTTTTTCTAATTTTTTGAATAATGTATTTTGATCAGTTGTAATACGAAACGTGACAAATGGTTTGAGTGTCTCAAAATGTACAAAAGTAATCTAGTATATTTTCTAAATGCATATATCTATTAAACTGTATTATAATCGTATTTTTTGTAACATTTATTCTAATTATCTCCATCCTCGATCTGATAGACTTGGCTATTTGTTATGTCATTGCATGTATTGTTTGATATGGGACTTTTATTTCTCATAGAGGAGTTGTCATACCCAGAAATGTGTTAGAAAATGTATATGTCAAATAATTTTCTTGTACGTTGTGTCTAAATGATTTTGTTGAAATATTGTAGTACACATAACGGAAAGTAAAGTTCAACGATTAACGAAATTAGAATGTGAATTTTGAATGCTATAACTTAAAGATGTTTGTTATCCTTATCGAGCTCTACACATGCAAACAACTCTTTGGTAGCCTTGACGCTTACAAATTACAAACCATACAGGATCAATTATAAAAGGCTTGAAAGCTCATTACTTCAGATTTATAGGCAATTTTTGAAAACTTGCCAAACGTTTAATATTAAACTAAATTTAGCTCTTTAAACTTGTACTAATAAATCAGCTGTAAAACAAAACAATATTACATCCAGTTAGAATAAAAAACGAAACATCTTTATGATTTCAATTTGTCAAATTATAACACCAAGTACCAGGTGTTCATTTGGATACATGATGAGCATTATTGATCATGGTTCCCAAATACTTAGAGATCAAAATGAATTGAAAAACAGTATTGATATTTATTTAGTTATATCATATACTTACCTAAAGGTATGAAGGTACCCATCCTTCTTGTGGTATATGACCTTTTCCAGCACCTGGTAATACGTTGAGTTCAATATCCGAGATTTTTGCATCGAACTCATCATCAAATAATGTATTGTTACGACTTGATATCTCGGTGCCCCACTTTAGGTGCAATAGCCTCATGTTAATCCAAAAAAAAAAAAAATACCTTTCAATTAACCTATGACTACTTCAAGCCTTGTTTTCCAAACAACTGACCATTATTTTGATTACTAATAATAAAAACTAATAATGTCATATCATCCATATATAAACAAACCTTAATTTAGGACGCTGTTACATGTATATGTAAGCATGAAACACCATATATCATGTAAATTTATGAATGCAGTTTGATGAGACGAAAAGTGTACCGCTTTTAGAGGGTTATTTAAGCTCAAAGTTGAGATTATTTGATCAAATATTGCCCTAAATCATTCCTTTTTGTCATGTTAGGTACTTTGGAGAAGAAATCTGGAAAATGAAGCATTTTGGACGTTTTTGAAGCGAAAAGTGAAGAAAACGGCAAAGTCTCCAAATCAAGCTGGAAACAGCACCTGACGGCGTCACGCATTGCATGTGATGGCATCACGTTATGGCAAAGAGATAGATAAAAAGTATAACGAGACGCGCCAGAATGTTTTTGGAATTTAACACGTGACGGCGTCACCAAGGCCGTCACGTGTAATTTGCTCTTGACGGCCATGAGAAGACTAACACATGACGGCGTCAGATCTAGATCTAGGCAATACGAGGATTTCTTTGGCGGCGAGTTGACGGCGTCAAACTCAACACGTGACGCCGTTAGACCCTAAAATCTATATATAGTTTTCTAAATTTCGTGTATTAAGAGAAGAGAATTTTAGAGAGACTTTTGGGAGAACTTGTGGGGACTGGGGAAACCCTAGGTCGAATTTTACAGCGTTTTTCACCCTTTTATCATCCATGTTCTAATAAAGATAAGTCTTCCAATAATCATTCAATATGTCTATGTGTTGTTTGATTCTATTTTATGCTTGTCTTTACTTTAACATGCTAGGCTAGGTTTTCTTTATGTTTGCTTAGATGTAATGAAACCTAGCTATTGATTATTGGTTGGTTGTTTGTTATTAAGTGTAATGGATGAATGATTTTGATGTTAGGCTTACGAAAACTGGCAGACTTCCAATTGGTAACATGCTTGAACGTCTTAAAAAAATATGATCGGATGTGTACTACGATGAATTGGTTATATTTAATGCATGAGTAACTACTAAGGAGGCCATGTTAGAAGCTAGTTGTAATACCCCCATTTTCACAGACCGCAACGGATTTAGGGTTGGGGTATTAATCCATGGTATCACAGTCACAATAATAGAAAACGACTCGAAAATAAACATTTTATTAATAAGTTATCATTCATTAAAATATCAGAGTTTTATTAAGATGAGGTCCCTTGAATCTAAATGTGAAATAGTGTTTGAATGATAACAAGATTGAAAGTCCTCCGAGTTCAGTGCCACTTCCTACCAAAGCTCTGTAACGGCTATATACCTAGGATACATGCTTAAAGAGTCAACACTAGGTGTTGAGTGAGAGTAATAGGTTTAAGTAGTGGTAGTAGTGTGAATACAAGTTTAGTAAAGCATGGGCTAGGTTGTTTTACACCCATGTAGAGTAGTAGAAACCGTATTTAAACAGTTGTATCTGTCAGTATTGTATGATCAGTACAATACTACAGATAGGGCTTTATTGCACTAAGCTCATGAAACCGTTCTGACAGTCCGGGTCATGGGGGCTGCAGACCCACCATGAGGGGAAGAGTAGGATAACTTGCCAAAGTTAGTCCTTAGGATTTCAAGTATAGTACTTATTGGTACTCCCCCAGTAAGAGAGCTACCAACAGGAGTTGTCAAACTCCAATAGATCTATCAACTATACTCACGTTCACTCGGGTACCCCCGCACAAGTGATTATGGTTCATGAATTTTGGATATGTAGTGATGGCGGATATAGTTTACTCGTGCAATAATTAATGAAAAGATTTGTATTCGGTTTAAAGTAAAGCAAGTAGCATGTATTCCCCTTATAGAGTTTGTAAAGCATTTGGAAAGCATTTAAAAGGTGTGAGGCTATGAAAACTCACCTGAGCTTTAGGATGAAAGTGACTCAAGGATTAGACTGCTGACTTACGTATCCTGTGGGTAGGGTTTGGTGTGTGTGTGTATGTATGTCAAGTCTTAGTCTAGGTTTTTAAGTAATTATTCTAAAGGCTTCTAGATATAACATAACACCGTTTGGGCCATCACAATTCAGAAGTATATGACTCCTCACATGAAGCTCCCTACTATTGTATTATGTTATCAACATAATACCGTTCGGGCCATCATAATTCAGAAGTTAATACTCCTCATATGAAGCTCCCTATTATTGATTTATGTTGTTATTAAGTTTTAGTTATAGCATAACACTGTTCGGGCCATCATAATCCAGAAGCACATGCAATAATCGCTTGAGGAGCCAGGGCACTTTAATTCATAAACCCAACAAACTTGTCAAAATGAAATATCCACATGGTACTCCTCACATGAAGCTCCCTAGTATTGTGTTATGTTTCTAACTCAAAAATAGGTTTTTATGCTTATTATGAAAATAGTCCATTTATACCCTTTAAGTTTATATATTTACACTTTCTACCCTAAACTTATAAACATATAACAATTAAGCATATAACTTCCCATCTTTCACACAACTAGACCTTATACTTATATATTTTCAAATAATGGCATAAATAGTCCTTAAACTATACTAACTTTTTATATTTACCCTTTATACACTTAAATTTACTATATTTGCAAAACTAGTCCTTTTTAGTTTATAACTTATTTTACTTACTATCCTAAGGTTTTAATACTTTGCAAAATGAGTCCTTACACTAATAACTTCTAGAAAATGTCAAAAACAGTCCCTAGACTTTATAGTTTCAGGAATTTACCATATATACCCCTATGCATGAAAACTATTGCAAAACTAGTCCTAATATTAAGTAAACTATATTTTTATGTAACTACTAAGTTTCCTAGCTTGTGTTAATATAATATATACTCATTTAAGTCATTTAAACCAGATTATAGCACATAATAAGGCAATTTAGCATGTAAGCACATATTTATCTAAAACTAGGGTTTTAAAATGTAAAGTCCTAAATGAAAATGATCAAGGCTTACCTAAAGGTTCTAAGGCATGTAATAGGAGTCCTAGGTCAGTACTATAGTCATTAAAATCAAAGTGGAGGTTTACCTAGGTCGGTTTAGTGTTAACGTGGGGGTTCTAGGGTTTCTAGGTAAAAAACGACTCGATAGGGCTTCTAGGTTTCTATGACTCGACTTATAAATTTACTAGGACACTATTACTACTCTAAGGACCAGAGAATGTGAGGTGTTTAAGAGGTGAAGGTGTGGTTTGAATGGGAGAGGGTAGCGAGGTATTTATAGGGCTCGTTAGCCCTTGTGGTTAAGTTAACTTGGTGTGGTGGCCAAGTAACGTGGGGAGCAAGGTAAGGACAGGTGGGGGTGACTAGGAGAGGCTATGTGATGAGAATGATAGGCTATGGGGGTAGAATAGGGTGGTGTGGAGTGTTTGTGACCGTGTGTGGGTTTTGGGGTGACAAGGAGCTCGGTGACGAGCCTCCTTGGTGGCTATTTGGTGACCAAAAGGTGGTATGGCGGTGGAGGAGAGGGGATTGTAAGCTGTTTAGAGCCTATAGAGGCGGTTTGGAGTGGTGTGTGGTTGTAATGTGGTCGTGGGGTGGTTTTGGTCAAAGGTGGTGACTAGGTGGTGATGCACCACCTTGCTTGTGTGCTTAGAGGTGTTAGGGTGCTAGGTTATTATTAGGGAGGTGCTAGGGTGCTTGCTTGGTAGCTTAGAGTAGTATAGTAGCTAGTTTTAGGTTTTTAAATCTAGTTTTAACCTAGTTTTTCCTAGAAAGAGTTTAGGGTTTTGCCATGGGTTTATTGCCTATTTTTTGTTCCTAAGAGTGTTTAGTAACTAATCCTAAGTCCTAAGGGGTTTATACTAAGTGAGGGTAACTTATGGGAAAGGTTTGGGAAGGTTTGACCTAGTTTTGTGACCTAAATGACCTAATTGTGTTTAGTGGGAGATTAGGGTTTATCCTATGGTTTAGTGCCTATATTAGTGTTCTATGAGTGCCTAATGACTAATCCTAAGTCCTAAGAGGTTTATACTAAGTGGTGATAACCTATGGTGAAGTTTTGGGATAGTTTAGACCAAATTCTGGGAAGTTATGACCTAGTTAGGGTTTTGTGCTTAAGGGAATTGTACCTAAGTTGTAAGGGGTTGTACTTGTGCCTAATGGTCCTAAGGTATCCTAATGTTCCTAAGGTAACTTATACTTAAGCCTTGAACACTTTCAAACTAGTTCAGATAAGCAATTAGGGTTTTAAAGATAACCGTAAACACATAGGGTTCAATTAGGGTTTTATTAGGGTTTCTAATAGATATAGCATATTAGAATGATAGATTACTTAGTGTAATAATGTTTAGAACCTAGACTCGACATACTGGGGTGTTTACATAGTGTAAACATAGTGGTGTTGGGATTATGTGGATATGTGAGCAGGTCTAAAGAGTCATGCATGCAATAAAAAGTAAAAATTTACCTTGTGGTGGAAATGACGTTGATGAAATTTTATGGGTTGTTACACTAGTAGTCGGCTTGACATAGGAAGAGGTAGAAGCTTATAGAGTTAGGGAAGATCGTACGCGTCAAAAGCAAGAAGGGTTTGAAAGTTATTTCTGATGCAGATGGTAATCTATAAAAAACTACTACAAATGTAGTCTATGAAGAAGCTCTTCAAGGTCTATGATCAACGTTCAAGAAATATGTACAATATACATATTTCATGTTTTATGTCATTTTTTATATTTACATTTATAATTAATCACAAACTTCTTTCACTTACATTTTTTTTAAAACTTATTAAGTGCTCACGGAATAAATATTGGGTTGAAGTGTTACAATGCTCACCACATACATTTGATTCTCAAGATCATCAAGATTGGAGGTCACGATGCAAAGGACGTTTATTACATAGATATTTACAAGCATAGTAGTTTATATTCTCATTCACTTATAACTTATTATTCCGTTCAAAAAATATTTTAAATTGTTTACGTTCGTTGCTCTTACTTACATATTTTTTAAACTTATTAGGTGTTCACATAATGGACCTTTTGTTGAAGTGTAGAATGGTCACTACATACATTTGCTTCTGAAGACAAACATATTGGAGATCATGAGGCAATGAACATTTATTACACAAATATTTACAAGCATTGTATTATATAATATGAGTCACTTATAACTTATTATTCCGTTACAAGAAAATTTCATAGTGTTTACGTTCGTTATTCTTTCTTATTTTGTTCACGTACTTACTTTTTTTAATCAAAAACCCTCTAAAATCCCGTGGATTCCACGGGTATGAATGACGCGTCTAGATCCTCGCTGGCACTACAAACGACACGTCTTCTTTGAAAAGTTCACCCTACTCAACGTGTTGGTCATGGACTTTTGAGGGAACTTGGTCGTTTGGACGACCGAGTTATGTAGATTGAGGTTTTTTTTTTTTTTTTTTTTTTTTTTTTTTTTTTTTTTTTTTTTAGTATATTTTGGGATATATTTGTGTATAAAGTGAGGTATATTTGGGTGGTGATATTGATTGTGCTATTACACCATGGTGGTGGTGATGTTGGTTTTGAAGAGAGAAACTGACGTGACGCTGAATTTGCGATACAAACACTATTAACACCAGGGTTTAATTACATTTCATAATAATTTCATAATATCGTTTTGATAAGCTGGACATTTTTTCTTTGCATTGAGTTTATTAAAGTATGGGTTGTGTGTGGTTTTGATTAAAATTATGAAACTAAAGTTACCCAAAAAATAAATACTTTGATTTTAAAATTAAAAAAGGAGAAAATCATGGTTAACAAAAAAGAAAATTATTCAATACATTTTTATTTACTTTTGACTCATTGTAAATAAGGTAAGATACTAAAATGTTAACATCACAGTAACAATCATCTTAGAAATAACCCATTTCCAAAAATATTAGCTTAAGAATACACATTTGATTTTCTTAGTTAGGTTAATTATTAGCTCGAGTTAATAAAAACAGTATGCTGATTAAATTATTTTAGTCACTTTTAATATTATTTTTAAGACTTCAAATACAATCAATTATGAAAACAATATCTATCTTTATGAGTTATGACCATAATCAGGAACTAACTGTAACTACATTATATCTTTGAGGACTTTAGTGTAATTTAGGTAAATAGTCATCTAAGTCAAAGTCAATAGAACTTGATCATAAAATGGAACTAACTGTAAATACATCATATCTCAGAGGACCTGAGTGCAAATTTCAGTTAATGTCAGTTATCCCATTCATAACAGATTTTCCCGCCTTATTTTTTCACCTGAGCTAACTATATATAAACGTCTATCATCACATTTTCAAAGCCATTTCCTCTCTAACACTCAAAATCACTCTGTAACAAAAATGGATCAAAAACCAAAAATCGACAGGTACGCAAAGGCGAGAATTGAAGAACCGAATCAGCAGTTGCCTAAATCGTTACTGAAACCTGGTAGTGATCCGAATTCTGATCTTTGCTATCAGAGAATCTTTGGTAAGAATCTAACTGATTATCGGAATTTCTTTTAAAGATTCGTTTCTCGTGATGTTTTTTTTAAAGATTCTTGTTGCATAGTGATTCTTGAACTTGATGTTATTATGTTGGTAGTTATTGTTTTGGTAAGAAGCTGATTAATATCTGTGCGACTTACTGATATTTCGTATGTTTGATTCGTTTCTCGTGATGTTTTTTGTGGAGAAGTTCGTTTATTTATAAGAGATTCTTGTTGTGTAATGTGTCTTGAATGTATGTGTATCGAACATGTAATTGACAGATCATAGGTGTAATTTGTGTATTCGTTACTGTGAGTGTATTTGTGTGTTTGTGTCTATTTTCATGAGATTTATGCTGCGTTTTGTTTACTGAACTTGATTTGTTGTTTTCATATTCGGTTATCTAATTGTTTAAATTTCATCAAAAAGAGACTCGTAATCAATGTTTATATTTGGTGTTTGAGGTAATGTGTGAAATCAGACAGATAGATGTGTGTGTATCAAGCCTGTAATCAACTGATATCAGTTTGTAATCTGATCTGTGTGTTTTCTTGACTGCCATTTCTTGTGCTTGATGCTATTTATAAGAGATTTCTGCTGTGTTTTGTTTAATTTACTTGATCTCTTTGTGTAGGTAGTTCTTGTTGTTAGTATTTATCCATAATCTAATTAATCGATCCGTTTGTGTATAATTTGCGTTTGAGTAATCTGTGTATGTATTTTGTATTTTTGTGATGAATTCAACCAAATAGATCAGATAAATCTACTAAGTACTTTGTGTCTTTGAGGTAACTTTTGTGAATCGATCTTGTAATGGTCTCGTATGCTGATAATATATATCCAAAATATCACCTGTGATTCTCTTAGAAAATATTGGTTGTTGCTGTTCTTTGATATCACATTCTTAGATGTCAAATATATGCATTACAACTTTACAAGGTTTTTGTATCAATAAGAAGTCTGCATGAGGACTTGCATGTGTAAATGTCTCTGTACTTGTCGATAAAAAAAATAGATCGAGCAGTATGCCTATTAAAGTTCTTGAATAGATAGTTTGTTTATATTCATTCTGCACTATCATTACAATAGTGTCATTGAAGCATGCATGTTTTGTATTACTGTTTTCTATTTAAGATGTTCTTGATTGTTGTGTTTTCTTTTTGAATCATTAACAGAAGAGGATAATCGAAAAGCTCAGCATCTCGCTGAGGCAATTGCTGCAGGAGCACAACTTGGTAGGAAAGTGTATCGGATTCGTAACAAAGAAGTAAGTGACTTCTGCACAGTTTATCTATTCCATAAACAACGCCAACTTTCCTTCTTTAACCAATGATTTGTATTTTAACTTCCTTATTGACAGCTTATCAAAGTACTTGAGGTAGACTTCGCAGGGATGATACACATTCACAGAGTCTCAAAAGCCACGATCGGACTATTAGCTGATACTGAAACCAATGAACACAGTCACGCATATCTTGACTTAGTGGGCACAGTTGAACAAGTAAATATGGCTGAAGAACTCATCCTAAACAAAGTCCTGAAGGTTAAATATCTTTCATTCATTGACATCATTTTTTATTTGTAACTAATCTGATCCCAATATTATACTTTATTGATTATAGACTTACAGTAGCGTCTGCTATCCAGTAATTTTGATGCCACCAACTGTTTATGGGTATGAAATGAAGATTCACGAAAACAAGGTGATAAATCATTACTTCATCAATCCCAAAATTAGCTGTATGCATGCCAGTTTTACCTTAAAAGAATTTTTGACAGGCTTGTTTATTGTATATGTTTTTGTAGGTTTCACGTATTCTTGGCTTTGAACGAGCCCATATTGTGAGAATGGAAATGACATCTGGTGCATGGATAAGGGTTTGTTACTTTATATGACAAATAAGCAAAAATCCAGAAGTTTGTTCATATATATTAGGTTATTAAAATTATAATTCTGAATGTTCAGGTTAATCCTAAACCTCCACGTGGTGGTAAAGAATGGGAGAGAGTAGTGAGCGTCTATGGTCCTCGTGAGAATGTTATCAAGGCAGTTTCATTAATTCACCAGACAATATGTGAGGTGATCTTTTAGCTTAATTTGTTAAGGATAAGTTGGTTGGTGCGTATATTAGTGATGCTTATTAGATTCTTTTTTTTTGCAGCCAATGGAATCTTTTGAAGCTGGAAATGACTTTGAGCCTACATGTGCTGAGCTAATTGGTGGTAAGAATTCTGGTGAAGGAAGTGAGCCCAAGGGATCTAAACAAACTGAAGAGGCCGAGCATAAGGAATCTGGTGATATGGGAAAAGGGAAGGAAGCTGCTTCTGGTTCTGGGCAAACCGACAAATAAAAGCATCTGACATGTTTAAGAATAATGTGGATATGAAGCACAGCATGTTGAAGAAACTGTTTCTGATGAAGCATCTGAGCTAAAGTAGTCTATTTGATATACATTTAGTGATAAATCCATGTTTTTTCCTACACAAACCAAACTTTGTCATACTACAGATTGTGTAATGAAACACCAATCACACCATCTTCGCTAATGGTTTGACTCGTCTTTTTTACATCAGAGAATATGGTCAAAATTTTGAGGTAACTCTAAGATGGGCAAATTTACTCATGGCCATTTATAAGAAACTGTAGACATACAATTCTAGAAAAGCTTTACAAAAAAAATGGAGATGCTCACATTTAGTTTCTGGAAGTATTTATGTTTTCCTTCAGTTAATGGCTTAATGCACTCTAACTTTATTCCATGAAATTGGAATGCCAAAGTTAAATAATCCTTTTAAGTATATAAATTTGTGGTAAAAATTAGTGAAGGTGGCAATTTCAACGCATTTACTAAGTTGGATTATGTTTTTTTCTAAAACTGGTTGAATAGGACATAGCAGCTATAAAGGTAGTGGTCAAACGGGTTGAAACTTTTGTTTTAAGATTTTGATGCACACAACTTCTACTATAAAGGTGTCATAGCATTGTTTTTGAATCAATATTAGTAATCAGTGACAAATAAGTTTGCGCGGATCAATCCACCCACCTGACCCAACATGTACTAGCAATTGTATTGTTTCAACCCGTACCTGTTTTGACCCAGTACCCAACCCGTCCATCTTGACACCTCTACGAAATCGCCTATGTTACAACCATTATTTGGTTAGTTGAAGAAAACTTCAATATAAAACCTAAGTTGTCTAAGAACCATGAATTGATGTGTAATATGCGTTAAGTGAATTCAATTAGCTCGGTTCAGTTCCAACATCTAGTTCTAGTGTGCAACACCTTCACTTTTTATAAAAGACAAAAAGGTTATCCAGACTAATTAAAAAAAAAAAAAAAAAAAAAAAAAAAAAAGAAAAAAAAGCATGAGGATGTTGAAGAAGCTGTTTCTGATAAGGTATCTATGGCTAAAGTAATCGGCTCAGCATGATGATAAAGACTGAGATGTCGCGACATTGGTGATAAATTCGTAATTTTCCATACTAGTCAAATATTTTTAATGTGTTATAATAGTGGAAGCTACAAATCGGATATAATCGGCAAACTGAAATGAATCATCTCTGTTAGAGTCTTATATCATTGACAAAAGGGTCCTGCAGTTGACTCACAACTAATAAGAGTACTAAAAATGCACATATACAATAGTCAAAAGAGTAAATTACACTGTTAGTCCCTGTGGTGTAGCCAGATTTCACGTTTAGTCCCTTTTACAGTAAAATTACTACGGTCCTCCTCAACGTTTGAATTATTGCTCGCTGCCAGTCCAATTTTCTAACGACCGTTATATAATCTTGTTAACTATAGTCACGTGCTATTCACACGAGAGTATCTATGTCTTTTCGCGTTTTATCCTTTTCTCATCTACCCTCTGCAATTATTCCTTTAGATCACTCAATTTAACAATTAAATTTTTAAAAAGTAGTTTAAATTGTCATTTATTATTTATTCGATGCGTAAGTGAAATAAAATAGTAAAGCAACTTAAAAGTGTAAAGCTCAATAATATTGCACATTAATCCAGTTAACGAGCACGGGTTATTTTCGTAATGCCCATATTACAGTGACTTGTATACTTGTATATTATACTGTTGCATACAATATCGACTACATCAAATCTAACAAACTTACACAAAATTATAAAAAAATATAATGCAATATGAATAACCCATAGAATATAAGTTTGGACAAAATTCTGGTAAAGGATATAAGTCAGGCAAACATGAGCCAAATGTGCGGTTGCATGCTAGTGCGTGTAAACACCTAGTAATCGCGTAGCGAGCAAACTATTGGTCTTGTCTTATACGAAAAACGATCATAATTAACTGCTTGTTACTTAAGCATGCACATACATCTCACTTTAAATTACCAATATTGCATGCCAAAAAGCCCAAAACAAATATAACTCACTTCACGTAAACAAACAAACAATGCTACAACCCAACACCTCTTTGACCTTTGTAGTTAAGAAATATGCACCAGAAATGATCACTCCAGCATCACCCACGCCTAGAGAACTTAAACATCTCTCCGACATCGACGATCAAGACGGGCTTCGTCTTCTGATCCCTACGATCCAGTTTTATCATAAGGACCCGAAAATGGGAAACAAAACTCCAGCAAGTGTGATCAGGGAAGCTTTAGCAAAGGTCCTGGAAGGAAGCTGATGGTGGACTGCATGGGCGAGGGCGTGTTGTTCATTGAGGCTGAGGCAGATGTTACATTGAAGCAGTTTGGAGAGACTCTTCATCAACCATTTCCTTGCTTGAAAAAGCTTCTTTGTTACGTTCCTGGCTCGGATAGTGTCGTTGCCTCCCCATTGCTACTAATTCAGGTTGTTGAACATATTTTCGTACATTATGGCTTCTAGTTTCTGAGTAATGAATTAGCCATGTAAGTTGTATGCATGACAAATGCCGTAATATATTACTAATACACATAGCTACGGCAGATATACTTGAGACTGAGGGCCAGGTATGCAAGTGCATACCTTTGAGTACCATCCGCAGCCTGAAAAATAATTTAGAATTATCTTTTAAAGTTTAACACTACATGACTACATGTATACCTTTTTTGTTTATAAAAAATGTGCATATATACCCTTCGACACAGGATCAGGTGGCGGATCTAGGGGGTTCCAGGGGTTCACAGGAACCCCTTGATTTTATTCACATAGTGTAAATTTTGTCAAAAATCATAATTTTTTTTTTCAAAATGAACTTGGTAACTTCGTAATTCTTCTATATTTTAATTTGCACCCGGTGACTATAAGTTAATTATGAGTCTGGCCCTACACGTATTTGTATAAATTTCAATAAAAATATAATATAATTTCTAAGTGACATGTTATTATTAGGTGACTCATCTGTTATGTGGACGTTTTATCTTCACTGCAAGATTAAATCATACCATGTTTGACGGACATGGTTTCGTACAATTCCTAACTGCATTGGGTGAAATGGCTCAAGGTGCAAGTGTGCCCTCGATTTTTCCTATGTGGCAAAGGGAGTGGCTATTTGCTCGAGATCCACCGCGTGTTACATTCAATCGTCATGAGTATGAAGAAGTGCAAGAGATCAAAGACAACATCCTTTCAATGGGCGAAATGACAGAACAATCATTTTTCTTCGGGCCTAACGAGGTTTTAGCCCTTCGTAGGTTTGTTCTAGATAAGCTAAAAAGTTGCTCTACTTTTGATGTCGTAACAGCTTGTATATGGCGTTGTCGTACTATTGCTTTACAACCAAATTCAGAAGACAATATGCGTCTAATGTTCTTTGTTAATGCACGTACCAAGCTGAATCCTCGTATCCATGTTGGCTATTATGGAAATTGCGGTGTTATACCATGTGTAATTTCCAAAGCTAGAGACCTATCGAACAAAACATTAGATCATGCACTAAAACTTGTAATGAAAGCCAAATCTATAGTCTCCGAAGAGTATGTGAGGTCGACAATTGACCTAATGGTTATCAAAGGACGGCCTCATTTCAATATTGCTTCGACCTACATCATAACAAGCGTGACTAGATATGGATTTAATGAAGTCGACTTTGGGTGGGGAAAAGCAACTTTTGGAGGGCCTGCCGAAGAAGAAATTATCCCAGAAGTCTTTAGTTACTACATGCCTGCTACGAACAACAAAGGTGAATTCGGAACCATGGTTCCCATAACCTTGCCAAGCCTAGTGATGGAAAAGTTTATAAAAGAGCTAAGTATCATGTTAACGTCAGATTGCCAAATCCGGTTTTACTTGTTCCCAAAATCTCTTCTGCGATCTAACTGCAACACTTCTTAGCGAATAATGACAGGAGATATGTATATTAAGTGTTTGTGTGTGGCTATACTTTGGTTGTACTATTCTCTCTAGATAATCTATCAAACTTTGATAATTATAGTTCTATGTCTAGATGATGCCCCGCTAATTGATTTCAGTGTAGATTTTTTCATTCGACATGAGAAACTTTAATATTATTATTATTAGATTTAGAGGAGAGTGAATGAAATGTAATTCTCATTAATGAAATGAAGTGAAGGATACAACTTATATACTTGGTACATGAGAAAGTCAAAGATGAAAGTCAAACAGGCTAATAACTAGAACTACATAACTAAACTATTGTTACATTGAGTCACATTTAACTAAGCTCTTTTTTAGTATAATCTATTTCAATGTGCTTTGTTCTAGCATGTTGGACAGGATTGTTTGCAAGGGCAATATTAGAGACATTAATTATCACACATAACCAATGATGGTGTAGGAACCTTAACTCCCAAATCATGAAGCAGACACTTTAACCAGGATGTTTCACATGAGCTGTCAGCTAAGGATCTATATTCTGCTTCAGTTGAGGATCTTGAGACTACAGACTACTTCTTTGATTGCCAAGAGATTAGGCTTTTACCTAGGAAGAGAACAAAGCCAGAAACAGGCCTTCTTATGATTGGGCAGCTTGCCGAATCACTGTCACAATATGTGGTTAGTTCAAGTGTGTTTGAACTTGGAAAGAAAATGCCTTGTCCTGGACAAAGTTTAATGTACTTAAGAACCCTTTGTAAAGCTACAAGGCGAGGAGTCCTTGGGCAATGTGAAAACCGACTTAGTGTTTGAGTTGCAAAGGCTAGGTCGGGTCTTGTGATGGTTAGGTAAATTAGTTTTCCCACAATGGTTCTATAAAGTGTTGGATCAGGAAGCTCATCACCATCTGTCTCATTGAGCATATTTTCTTTGACACATTGTCAATCTAGTGGTGTTTCTCATGACTTCAATCCCTAAGTAGTAGTGAATGAGGCCCAAATCCTTGATACTGAACTCCTTATGCATTTGATCTTTGATGAATTGAAAGTAGGTTGAGTCTTTGCTTGTCAGAAGAAATGTCATCAACATACACTAGGAGTGAGGTGGTTGAGTTTTGATGGTGGATAGTGAATAAAGATGTGTCCACATAACTTTGTTTAAAGCCGAAACTAAGTAAGAAGGTAGTCAACTTTGAAACCACTGTCTATTAGCTTGCTTTAGACCATATAGTGACTTTGTCAACTTGCAGACAATATTAGGTGGTAGATTCTTGTTGCAGCCTTTTGGTACAGTCATATAGACATCTTCATTTAAGTCCCCATGGAGGAAAGCATTATTGACATCTAGTTGTTGAATTTCCCAACCATTGTGAACAACAACTACAATCATGGTCCTGACTGCGGCCATCTTTGCAACTGGTGCAAAGGTTTCATTGTAGTCCATCTCTTCCTTTTGGTTGAAACCCTTTACTACTAGCCTTGCTTTATATCTTTCAACTGTGCCATCATCTTTGAGCTTGATTTTGAATACCCATTTGCAGCCAATTAGGATTTTGCTAGGTGAAAGAGTAGTATAAATTCATGTATTGTTCTGCTCCAGAGCTGTGATCTCTTTATCCATAGCATTGATCCAATTTCGGTCCTTGGCGGCCTGTGTGTAAGATTATGGTTCCAATATGTAAAAGATGAGGCTTTAGTTAAGTAGGACTTGTCAAGGGTGTTTAGATTAGCTTATCGGGTGGACTAATCGGCTTTTTGAGTTTTTGTAAAGTCGCAAAGCTCCTTTTTTAAGGTTTATAAGCTTATGAAATTGAGCTTATGGCTTATTTGAGTTTGTAAACGTAAGGTTAATAAGATATCAAGACCAAAAAGGTGAGCTTATCTACACATATCAAATTTTTCATTAGTCCACTAACCAAAAGTTATACAATGATAGTGTCTTTATCTTAATTGAATGATGATTGTTACACGGTGCAAGTAGTTGGACCTTTCAGCTTCTAGATTCTGGTGTCGGATTAGCTATTACAAAAGGTGTCAGGTTTTCTGTATGTGAAGGATGCATTACAATTTAGTAGTCTACAGTTACATGGTTCCGTGAAAGTTGTCCCCTGGTGCTCACCAAGGCAAAAGGGGTTTTATAACAGAGCTTTTGCTTTATGTGTTTTGTCAAATGTTAAAAATATTGTTTGGTCAAGCTGTTGGTATGTATATATCTGTATATGTTTTTTGAATGAACGATTTGTCGGATTCCCTAAATGCTATGGGCGTGTTTGGTACGCGTGCTTGTAGGAACTTATTGGTGCTCAAGCTTAATTTTGAAAAAAATCTTAGCTTTAGTTAGAATATAATTTCATTTGCTTGACAAAGCCTATTAAAACTGTTCCTAAAATGCATAAGCTTCAAGTTATAAGCTATTTAAGGTAGTGTTTGAAAAGAAGCTTAAAGTTTCTCAAACTGGGTGTAGTGGTTGACGCGTCATTTGCTTGTATCACGCGTGGAACAAGACTCCATTACGGGCGGTCTATTGTTTGGTTAAGCTGTTAGTATGTATATATCTGTATATGTTTTTTGAATGAACGCTTTGTCGGATTCCCTAAATGCTATGTGCATGTTTGGTGTGCGTGCTCATAGGAACTTATGGGTGCTCAAGCTTAATTAAAAAAAAAAAAAATAATAAATAAATAAATAAATAAATAAAATCTTAGCTTTAGTTGGAATATAATTTCGTTTGCTTGACAAAGCCTATTAAAACTGTTCCTAAAATGCATAAGCTTCAAGTTATAAGCTATTTAAGGTAGCGTTTGAAAGAAGCTTAAAGCTTCTCTAACTGGCTGGAGTGGTTGACGCGTCATTTGCTTGTATCACGCTTGGAACAAGACTCCATTACCGGTAGTCTAATAGGCGTGGAACAAGACTACATTGGTACCCTTCCTAAAAAGCATGTTCATAATTCATGAACCTCTTGTAACATATTCCACAATATATCATCTAGAATACTCTTCAGAGTTAGGGGGTCCATGGAATCGCGGGAACCTGATGTAATGTTGCTTCATAGTAATATTTTTGTAAAGTTGTTAGATCTTTTATTTATTTATTTTATTAAGAGGGGTAATTTCACCTCTAATCAAAATTACAAATTTTATATTTACCCAAATCATGTTTTAAAAACATTATATATTATGTATTCATAAATTGTAATTTAAGTATATATGAAATTAATAATGAAAAGAATAGAAAATATGAAATTCTTTCTTTTTTTAAATGCATCGGGTTCAAAAGTTTTGTGATGCTAGCACTTGCTTAGTTAGCACACTAGTTGGTGAAAATTAAACTCAATATCTATTAAAAAGTAAGTGTTTCACCTCAGAACAATATTTGAAAGTTTCGTTGGCTTAAATGTTAATAAAAAGGTAAGTGTTTCATCTCGGTAAAATTGAGAAAGTACGTTGTTATTCTATGTACTTTACCCCGCAGGAAACTAGGAAAAGTTGATATTTTGCCAAAAAAATAAAGTAAAAAGATAATTACTGCATGTAAAGACAAATACCCACACAACAATATACTTTCCATTTTCTTGCAATAATACTATCTTGCAGAGTTAAAAGCACTTCTGCATACTCCTCTGAACAATATATTTAAATGTTTATGTAATTTTGAAAATGTAATAAATTAAGGCTAGTTGTTAGCCAGCGGCCAAGAACCAAAAACATATACATAGTCATAACTAGAAGCATCTCCTAGAACAAACCACATCATACTATTTATGGAAAGTTTTAATTATAGCCGTGCAGTGGCGGAGCTTGAAGTTTTTTTCTAGGGGGGCCGAAATTATAAAGGTTTAAGTTACAAGTCTTAAAAATAGCATCCGCGTAGTTACAATATGTATAAAGAAGTGCATGACGTAAGCGATAAAGCCAAAAATTATATTAAGAACTCCACTCGACGACTTTTAAAGCTTTTAACTATGAATTTCGTCTGAACATAAACACAGACGAATCGAAACCAAATAAACTAATATGGTTTTCCAACAATTGAACGAATACCCAATAAAGAGAATTAACATGAAGTAATTAATAACTTCAAATTCAAATCAAGCTTGAATAATTAGAAACAAAAACTTAATAACTAATTAAACATGACATAATTATAAGATTGAAAAATCAAACTTAGTATTAGCCACTAAAAGAAAAGAAACATCAAACATATTACAAACACACAAGTCATTTTTAAACTTGCAGCCTTGCTATACTGCCATATAATTGTAGTTTTGGAGGTGATATTTTGGTGTAAGTGTATTGTGGGAGGGCCTCTAGTAGGATAACATATTTGTGGGAGGACCATAAATGTAATATATAAAAGTTACTTCATCAGTATCACAAAATTCAACACTATTGCTCAAAGCTTTGGGGGGGCCAGCACCCCTCCTGGTCCCATAGAAGCTCCGCCTTTGGCTATTATGTTTAGCATATGGTTCAAATCTAAAAATACATTGTCCGAAGTTTATAACCATTGAGCCATCGATAAATGGGACAGTTACATATATACTTACAAAAACTTGCATATTTGCATATTTCCCAAAAAATGCATGTTTAACTATTGTTGTACGTTATACACTAAAAACTTGTATAAGAAATATGCAAATATATAAGTTTCATTGGGTATATATGCAACTCCCTCATGATATTGGTTAATTGGTTAGAATCACAAAAACAATTTTAGCAGTGTTTGGATTGCATGCACATTTATGAAAATGTCTGAAACTGATTTATATTCTTTATCTGATTATTTTTAAATAAGATAAAGTTGAATATATTTGATTATTCAAAATAGTTTATTTCAAAAAGCAATAGTAAGATCTGTTATTTTATTATTTTATTTTTTTATTGAGCAACCATACATGTACTAATTAATAGACCATGTTAACTTTAAAAAAAAAAAAAAAAAAAAAAAAAAAAAAAAAAAAAAAAAAAAACGTATAAAATTATTGTATCTTAAAAGATAGCTTCGTAATCATATTAACATTGGATTTGGAGCTAGTTTAGACTAAAAGGCAAGGAGGTGATCACCTCACCAATCGGGCCCACATCACGCAGCAATGGCCTTGCCCTCTTACCAAGTTCACGCGCTAGCACATAAACCCAAATGATATTATGTGATCAGTTCATCAAATGATAAAGCTGAAAAACAAGGGACCCATGATGTACTATGCAGATGAATCAATCCCCATTTTAAATTGATTTTTAATGTGTAAATAATCAAAGTCATATTTTTCAATATTTACGTATGGTATATCCTTATTATTCTTCCTTTTTTAGAATTGATTTTACTCAACTTATGAGATTGCAAACTCGCTAAGAAACAGTTCTATGTTTTCTAACTTTCCATTTTTTTACTATAAAGCTAAGGAAATAGTTTCGTCAATTGTTCCAATATATATGTGATGGTGGATTCATACCACCCTACTATTTCTTTTATATAAATACCCACAAACCTCAATTTTTTTAACACAATCACAAATCAACACTATCAACTCACTCTCAACAAATCAACACTAGGAAATACTCGTACGTTGTGTTTTTAAATTTGAAGTTTACGTATTTATATTTTTACAGTTACGTTTTTAATTGTGTAAGTATTAAGAAAAAAAAGAAAAAGAAAAGGGGAGTTAAGGTGAAAAAACATATCCCTTGGCCACTAATTGGTGAAGAGTGGTGAAAGGGAGTGAGAGGAGAGAGAAAGCTGACGTGGCGCTGACGTGTATGGTGAAGAAGTTGTAACCTTGCCTATTAGCCTTATATCTCGATGTACAAAGTACACGAACATCACCACTTTCCTTTTTCTTGCAATAAAAAATTTCTTGCAGACTTGAAAGCACTCCTGCATATTCCTATGTACAAAGTAACTGCTTGCGTAATTTTGATAAGAGATATAAAGGCCGGTAGGTAGCCAAGAGCCAAAACCATAAAAAACGAAGTGTTTTGTATTAGACGCGAGTATCTCATTAACAAAAAGGTTGTAACGCTTTATAAGAGATAGTACGTGATTTTGGGTTATTTAGATATGTTAATACGAGTAGTATTCCTCTCGGAAAAAGCCTCTCACAAAGACAAGATTTAAACTATATATATATATATATATATATATATATATATATATATATATATATATATATATATATATATATATATATATATATATATATAATCTTTATTTTCAGAACCCTATTAAGTGCGGGAACTACGAGAACTCTAATTTTGCATTAGAAAACATGCATGTTGATATAAAACATGTATGTTTTCTTACATACACCTTAATACACATACATGCATAACATACATGTTCATATAAAAACCTGTTAAGTGCAACAAATCAATGCAAAATGATTTTATTTTTAGAACCCTGTTAAGTGCGGGAACTGCGAGAACTCCAATTATGCATTAGAAAACATGCATGTTCATATAAAATATGTATGTTTTCTTACATACACCCTAATACACAGGCATGTGTATTAAGGTGTATGTAAGAAAACATACATGTTTTATGTGAACATGCATGTTTTCTAATGCAAAATTGAAGTTCTCGCAGTTCCCGCACTTAACAAGGTTCTGAAAATAAAGCTCCCCTATATATATATATATATATATATATATATATATATATATATATATATATATATATATATATAGTGTAACTTTCAAACGAGAACCAATTTAACTGCGAGAACTGAGAGAACCACCAAAAACATACATGCACGCCTTCAATAATTGTATTTTTGCACATATGTTTTAAAAACAACACATTTGTTTTTAAAAAAAACATAGTTGTTCTAAAGAATTTGATAAGAAATTGAAAATACAAAATTTTTCTTTGAAGGTGTGCATGTATGTTCTTATAAGACGTGCAACGACAATATTGCGGCCGTGGGTAAGGTTTTTGTGAAAAAAGATGATGAGTTCATAATGATATTGAAGAACATAGGTGGATGCTTACGATTATTGATGATTTGCATGTATTTTTATTTTATTTTAAAAGGCGTGCATGCATGTTTTTGGCGGTTCTCTCAGTTCTAAAAGATAAAATGGTTCTCGTAAGAAAGTCCCCCTATATATATATATATATATATATATATATATATATATATATTTATTATTATTTTTTCCGGAAAGGCAGATTTAAACTATTTGTGGTTTAGTTATTTAGATATTTTTGCACGTATTTGAGAGCCGAGAGGTATCTATTGACGAAGAAAATGGTTAATTATAATAAAGTAATAAAAATTTTGTGGAATAAAGTGGCAGAATATTGTTTGAGAACGAAAATTAATGAGATACTTAGAGTGATAGGCACGGTTGGTGCTAGAAACTTATCAAAAATATAGGAAAGGTTCGATTAAGGTATAACACAGCTTTTAGGGTGTGTGTTAAAAATAAAAAAAAAAAAAAAAAAAAAAAAAAAAAAAAAAAAAAACTTATCAAAAATAGAAGAAACTTATTATAATACAGTAACCCATAGTTTTCTAGCAATACACACCCTAAAAGCTGCTTTTACTTTTGGCAAACTTATAGCAATATATCCACTTATTAGACTTTTGTTTTTTCTCTATAAATTAAGGCACATTCCCTCTTACTGCTTTCATCAAATAACAAAACGATTATCATTTTCTTCATTTTAAAGAATTTAGGTATGCAAAACCTTTGCATCCCAATATTCATTGTCTAAATATTGTATTATATTTGCTTAGTCGTCCTCCTGTTAAATCCGTCAAGTTTTGCATTAATAAACCTACATATATTAGCTTTGCATCCCAAAAATTTAAATCAACAATTTTTTTGTGCATGCATTGAAAAACTTTCTTGCACACATTTCTAATCGAACACATACTTTGTGTGTTTTCTTTGACAGTTCACAAACAAGCAAGGCATCAACAACATGAGGCGTGGGCGTGCACGAGGTCAAGGTATATATATATATAACTTAATAACGTATGTTTTGTTTAAATTCAGTCGTAACTCGTAACAAACTTGAATTATATGTAAATGGTTTTAAAATATATATGCAGAAAGAGAAAGGATCGATTGGCTTCACATTCAGCCGATGAATAACGAAGATCCACAAGAGGAGTATTGGAATATGCATGTTATAATGGGTTTCCTTTTGTCTGGTTTCTTTCTGTTTTGCAATTTCTTTTATTTAAGTCATATGACTTGGTTATTTGCTCCTGTAACGAGTCAAGTTATAGGTACGATGAGCGGCATTAGTCACTTTAGTTATTTGGTTGCCTATGTGGCAGGATATGACCGAGTTACTAAGAAAATAGTTTCGGCTGCTACATGGCTAATTGTTATGGTCATATGTGTTGTTTTGGCACACATATTCTATATACTAGATTTGGAGTGGTGGTTTGGCTAATTCTTATGGTCATATGTGTTGCTTTAGCACACACATATATCGAGTTAGTAGTTTGGTTAGTATCAAGTTTAAAATTATGAAAAGTGTTATGTAATTGACTTCATTAGTATGCATCATCAATTGCATGTTGTTAGGTGTTTGGGTTTTCAATTGATTTTTTTGTAGTTTATTTGTTCACGATTAATTAGTTGGTTGTAATGTTATATTGATTATCGCAAATTATTTTGGATAACTTCGAGTTAATTTGTATGTTGTAACAAAAATATTATTGAGTTGAAACATGAAGCGAATATATAAAGATATGATAACAGATCCAAGTAAAGGGTTCATTTGATATTTTAATCTGAAATTATGTTGTCAATACAATATAAATATGATATGCAGTTCAAGGTGAACGGATTTTATAATCGTAATTACCTTGATATCAACTTTCACAAAAAAAATTGAAGAAGCTAGAGCGTAAGGTTTAATTGGTATGGTCGTTCTTTAATCTTCCTAGTATTTACATTTACTAAGGATTCTAAAAGAAAATAGATAACGTATAGTTGTCAGGATCCCGATCCTGATATTAGGATCTTACGATTTTACGATTCTATAAAGCAAAAGCGATCCGGATCCTACGTAGGATCTTAACAACCTTAAGATCTTATAGGATCCCGATCTTAACTATAGGATCTTAAGATCTACTCCGATCCGATCTTACTTTTCTCAAACCGCAAACTAAAAAAAATACAAATTTATGGTTTATGTTTTTATATAATTTAAAAAACATGTAATTATTCTTAAACATTTCATATTCATAATTTAGGACAACATTCCATAAAGAATTCATATAATTTCGTTTTTATTATATATAATAATTTGTAGATTTGAATAATATTACAAAAATCATTAAAAAATGACATTATAGTAGGATCATAGGATCCCGATCCGATCTTACAATAAAGATCTTGTAAAGATGAAAACGATCTTATGTAGGATCCCGATCTTAAAAACCTTGAGATAAACCCTTGCTAGCTTATAGATAACCAATTGCTAACTAAGGGTCCGTTTGGCTTGTACGTGGGTTTATAATTTGGGTTTGTATTTGGATTTAGGGACAATTTGGTTTGTGTGTTTAGGCTAGAGGATTGGCATTTGGACAAAAAATTGACGTTTGGTTTAATCTTGTTGGTTTTCCGTACGGTTGTCAACCCTTCAAATTCGTCTTTGTGTAAAACCCAGCTAAGGGGGTTGTTTTTCACTGGTATTAACAATAACTATGTGTACTTTAATAGTTTAAAATTTTGTACTTGCTTTACAACAACACATTTCTTTTACTTTAATTTGTTTGTTACTATCTCCGTCCCATTTAAAGTGTCCACTTTCATAATGCACAAAGTTTAAAGAGATTCCACTAACTAAACTCTCCACCAATCAAATATTACTTTTACCCACTAAACTCTCATCTTATTGGTTGGAAGGTACAAGTGGACACTTTAAATGGGACATGCAAAGATTCCATTGTGGACACTTTAAATGAGACGGGGGGAGTATTATTTTATAACTACTTTTTTCATTTAAATATTAAAATATTATAAAACCTTATTCCTAACCCCACTATAAACAAACAATTTTTACATTTCTCTTTTCTACATTAAATTCAAATCCTAATCCAAAATTTAAATCTAAATCTAAATCATAATTCTAAACCCGCATACATACCAAACGAGCCCTTAGATTTGAATTATGATTTGGATTTTGATTTGGTGTAGGAGTGAGAAAAATATTTAAAAATATTTTATAATTTTAAATATTATTTATAAATTATTTTTATCGAAAGTTAGAAAAGAGAGATAGACACAAAGTTTGATGGGATCCGTTATTTGTCATAAAACCACCCTATTCACCTTTAATCCTAAACCCCTCGTATTTGGATTAAAGTCCTAACCCAAATCGTATAATCTTAAACCAAACAACATTTTTTGAGTTTTTAACCAAAACCCTATGCTATCCCCTCAAACCAAACGAACCCTAAAACGTGTCCAACTAAGTGCTTACAAAATTAAAAAAAATGTTTCAATAATTCATATTTTAGTAACGTGTCATATATAAAACAGTGACACATGTCACATTTTGACGTATGACAAAAGTTAAAAAAAAGTTACGGCTGGTATTATATTTGTTCATTTCTACTCATGTTTTAATTATATCATTAGTCCATTGTAGTTTAAGGGCACGTTTGGTAGAGAGAATTTCAGAGAATAGATATGAAACAGAGAATATAAATTCAGAGAATAGATATCAGTAGAGAATTTTGTTAAATTCTAATATTTGGTAACTACAGAGACTTGACCCGAGAAATGAAAAAAAAAAAAAAAAAAAAAAAAAAAAAAAATTGTTGATTTAAAAAAAAATTATTTTTTTCTAAATAACAATTCTAAAAAAATATATTAAAAAAATATTTTTTTGTAAATTATATTTAAAAAAAAAAACTTATTTTTTAAAAAATTTAATTTTTTTTTAATTTATATTTTATCAAAATTATTTAAAAAAATTATTTTTTCTAAATAACAATTCTAAAAAATATATATTTAAAAAAATTATTTTTTTAATTTATTTTTAAAAAACCTATTTTTTTAAAAAATTATTTATTTTTTTAAAAAATTATTTTTTTTTTAAATTATTAAAAAAATTATTTTTTCTAAATAACAATTCTAAAAAATATATTTTTTTTAAATTATTTTTTATAAAAATATTATTTTTAAATGAAAAATATTAAAAAATAAATAAATAAATAAAAAACAACAACCAAACCTCAATTCTCCAAATTCTCTACCAAAATTAAGGAAATGAGAGTAACCAATTTACACTATCCAATTCTCTCCAACTCTCCACTAATTTCTTCTCAATTCTTAACTTTTTTTAATTCTCTCTACCAAACAAGAGAATTTGATCAAATTCAATTTCTCTCATTTGTTTTCTCTCTACCAAACACACCCTAAATGGTTTTGGTGTGGGCATCAATAATCATATGATACAAAGATACTGCCACACTTAACCACCTGTTTTCATGTCTCCTGTCACACTGCATGATAAGTGAAAAACACTGCATTTCTTTCCACATTCGTTTAATGAAATCAATATGGGCAAGAGACCCATTGTTAAAGGGGAATTGCATATATACCCACTAAAACATGAATATTTGCATATTTCCTCAAAACACAAGTTTTTAATGCACAATGTACAATGATGTTTAAGCATGTTTTGGGTATATATGCAAATATGCAAGTTTTAGTGGGTATATATGTAATTGCCCCCATTGTTAATTGCCAATTTAGCTCCACCTTTCTTTTCAAGCCATTTGTTAGACATCTATTGGAGCGGACAAGCTTGGACCCACGTTTAAAAAAGAGGGTTGTATTTTATTTTTAAAATGCATGTTGATATAATCGTGTTGGGATGGGATCTTCTAAAGTTCAGACATACAACTTGACTTAAGTTGTACCTCTCAACTTGAGATGATCTCATTCTAATGGTATTATAGTACTCCGTCGTTATTCTTAACTGATTTTCTAATGGTTTTTTACTTGATTTTTTTTACGCTAATAGTTTATCAAGGGGTGATGATGTACTTATTTTTGAATGAACAAGCTGATGATGCTAATGATCTATAGAAGTAATGTTATCAAATGTAATCCACTTTCATATGTTTTTTTTATAGTAATGTTATCAATGTAATCCACTTTCATATGTTTTTTTTAAGACTTCTAACTACGTATTTCAAACAGAAAAGAAAAAAATAGTAAAAAGATGCATTTAGTTTTTATAAATACATCTAAAATTGATGGTTGTGATTCTTTCTCATATGCCAATTGGGCACGTGTTAATGTGTTTTTTAAAAGGTATGTTTTGCTTCATTTAACAAAAAAGAAAATGTTTAAATATAATAATTTGTCATTTTATTTAATGTACATTTAATGCATTTTTTGATAAATTTAAAAAGTTTGTGTTTATTAACTTTGTACCCAGTGAACACTTGTTAGCAAAACTCTAATTATAATTATCATTGGATCTTAAGTCACATATAAAAATGAATTCATATTTGACAAATCAAACTAAAATAACATATATAGATGCCAACACACATTCTTTTTTCTTACGTTTAAAGCCAAATAATCTCACTATAGCCCTAAATTGTTTGACGAACGAAAAAATTAATTCATAACTTAAACAAAATATTATAAATAAATAATACGAGTAATAAATCTTTTATAATAATAAAATACTACAAACCGCCTATATCTTCCTATAAAACGCAAACACGAACACAAACACATGCAATCTATAAAACCCTCTCTCGATCTCTTATCACCTAATCATTCTCAGCTAGAAGATACGAATAAATCCCACATTCCTTTTTTCCGGCACCCTAAACCGCCTATATCTTCCTATAAAACGCAAACACAAACACAATCTTTAAAACGTTCTCTCGATCTCTTTTCACCTAATCGATCATTCTCAGTTAGAAGATACGAATAAGCCATAAGGAATCTATCGACTGCAGCAGCCCTTATGGAGAGAATTCATCCACGTCCTGCATGGCATGCACCATGGAAGAACTACCGAGTCATTAGTGGCCACTTGGGATGGGTGCGATCTATTGCTTTTAGCCGTGACAATAAGTGGTTCTGTACCGGTTCTGCAGATGGAACGATCAAGATTTTGGAAACTCATTCAGGAAAGTTGAAGTTAACTCTGACGGGGCATATTGGCCAAGTTAGAGGTCTCGCGGTAAGCTCCAGGCATCCCCACATGATGTTCTCGGTTGGCGATGACAAACAAGTTAAATGCTGGGACTTAGAACAGACCAAGGTTGTCGGATCATATCATGGCCATCTAAGTGGTGTATATTGTTTAGCACTTCATCCCACTATTGATGTTTTGCTTACCGGGGGACGTGATTCTGTTTGTCGGGTATGGGACATTGGCCGCAACATGCAAATTCGCTCCTTTTCCGGTCATGATGATACAGTCTCTTCTGTTTTTTCTCGATCTACAGATCCTCAAGTTATAACTGGCTCTCATGATTCAACGATTAAGTTATGGGATCTTAGATACGGTAACACAATGGCGACTCTAACGCATCAAAAGAAGTCTGTGCGTGCATTGGCCAAGCATCCCACAGAGGAGAGTTTTGCTTCATCGTCTGCGGATAATATTAAAAAGTTTAGCCTCCCAAGAGGAGAATTCTTGCATAACACGCTCTCTCAACAGAAGACCATAATCAACACAATGGCAGTTAATCAAGAAGGCGTCTTGGCTACCGGAGGTGATAATGGGAGTTTATGGTTCTGGGACTGGCAAAGCGGTCATAGTTTCCAGCAATCTCAAACGATCGTTCAACCCGGGTCATTGGATAGCGAGGCTGGTATTTATGCACTATCTTATGATATCAGTGGGTCGAGGCTCGTCACATGTGGAGCAGACAAGACAATCAAGATGTGGAAGCAAGACGAATCTGCCACCCCGGAGACTCATCCTGTTAACTTCAAGCCACCAAAAGATATTCGTAGATTCTAAATGTCTCTACTGTTTTTATTAAGTTTTAACAATTTATAGCACTATCAACTAGGTTGCGTTTCAACTAATACATAACAATTTATAGCACTATCTACTGTGTATCACGGGGCATAGAGATAGTTTCATGCAAATAAATCATAACTAAGTATCTTTTGCGTTTGTGTATCGAAGTTGTAATGTGTGTGCAGTTTAATTTGCGTATATCTGTATGTATTCGTTACTGCCTTTTTCTTGGTTTGATTTGTTTCTCGTGATGATTTTTGCGTATTTATAAGATATTTATGCCTTATTTGAATATATGTGATGTTACGGTCTAGGTAGTTTTTATTGTTTTTATATAAGAGACCTTGAGGTAATCTGTAAGTGTATTTTGTGACGGAATTATCCAACAAATAGATCAATATTTTATGACCGAATCATGATGAGTACTTTGTGTGTTTGAGATAACGTGTATGAATCGATCCTGTAATGGTCTGATCGATATTGTACTCTGTGTTTATTTTTACGAGTATGAATCGATCACTGTTGATCATATGAGGTCAGTAGTTCAGCAAATTAACTGGCCGAGATATTGTGAATCAAAACATCGCCTCCGGATTTACATGTGTAATTGTCTGTATTTTGTTCGATCAAGAAAACTGACCAAACAGTTTACCTATTAAATACTCGTATGCCTTTTAAATTTTTAGTATCAGGAATCTGTGAACTTGTGATTATTTTGTTCTAATTCATTTGGAATTATCATTACTAGTCCCGGTGATGCATACATAATTCACTTTAAATCTACTTTGTTTTATATTAGCAGTTTTTTCAAAACTTACTTGTTTTTCGAGATATGTTTTCTATATAATCTGTTTCGTGAAATAATATATGTGTGAAAATCAGTTCATGTCATTAATTTGTATAATTTCTCGACCAAATGAAACTAAGGGGGTGTTTGGGTAAGATTAATAGCTTATAGCCTTATACATTCTCAAGAATCCTCATTTAAGAAACTTGCGCTTGATAGCTTACCCCCCCACCCCTCCACAGGAAATAAAAGCCACATAAATAAGTGTATCCAAGCACCTTCAAAGAGCTTAAAAGCTTTTTGAAAACACAAAAACTACTAAAGTCCCTCAAATAAACTTATCCAAACACCCCCTAACACTTACTTGAAAATAATCTCGTTACAGAAGAGGATAATCGAAGAGCTCAGCATTTAATTACATGTGCACAAGTACCAAGTTTTAACAATTTATAGCACTATCAACTAAGTTGCATTTCAATTAATACAGGGACTAAATACGAATATTTTGTATCTCAGAGGACTTAAGGGCAACTTAATGAACTCTCAGTCTGTAACAGACTTTCCCGCCTTTTTTCTATTTCAGTTGAATATATAAACGTTTGTATCACATTTTCAACATCATTTCTTCTCTAACAATCAAATATTTCTCTGTAAAAAATGGATCAAGAACAAAAAATCGACAAATACGCAAAGGCAAAAATCGAAGATCCGAATCCACAGTTTCCTAAATCGTTACTGAAGCCTGGTAGCGATCCGACAACTAATGTCACCTATACCAAAATTTTCGGTAACAATCTGATCAAATATTTCATAGTATCTACGAAACTGTGTTTTTTTCTACCATTTGTTGTGTTTATTTCGTTTCTAGCAACGCTATTTTCACGAGATTTCGGCTGTGTTCTTTAGTTATTGAACTGATGGCATTGTGTAGGTAGTTCTTGGTGTTTTTTATGTTCGATAATCTAGTTTCGTCATAATCAGAAGTCTCTTATGCATTTGTGTATGAAAGCTGTAATCAGTTGATCTTTCTGCTATTTCTTGCGTTTAGTTCGGTTCCAGTGACGTTATTTTAACTAGATTTATATTGTGTTTATTTAATCAGTTTAACTCGATCTTATTGTGTAGGTGGTTCGTAGTGTTTTTATGTTCTAAAATCTGATTAAGTTTATCTGTTTGTTTGATTATGTCACAATGAAACTTGTAAGCGATATGTATATTCGTTGGTTTGATGTAATGTTTGTGTTTTATTTGTCATGTGCGTTGCGTCCTTTATGTGTTTCAGGTATAGTCAGTGCATTCTTATGACAAAATCAAACATTTAGGTCAGATGAATCATAAATAAGCAGTAATGTGTATATTTGGCGTTTAATGTAACGTGAGTGTATATTGCGACGATGTAAAAAAGTTAAGCTTATCCAAAGTCCAAACACCCCCTAATAAACATCTGAAAATAATCTCGTTACAGAAGAGGATAATCGAAGAGCTCAGCATTTAGCTGAAGAAATTGCTGCAGGAGCACAGTTTAGTAGGAAAGTATATCGTATTCGTTATATAGATGTAAGTGACATTTGCACAATTTACTAATTCCAAACACATGTACAACCCAATTTTCAATATCGCGATAATGACTTACTTTCAATTATTCTAATGACAGCTTGATAAAGTTCTTGAGGAAGACTTCGAAGGGATGTTACCCATTCACAGAGCCTCAAAAGCCACAATTGGTTTATTATCTGATGATGAAACTATTAAACACAGGCATTCATTTATAGACTTAGTGGGCACTGTTGAACAAGTTAAAATGGCTGAAGAACTCATCCTAGATAAAGTTCTCGAGGTCTAATATTTCTTACTCATTGACATTGTTTATTTTTCATTTGAAACTAATTTGACCCAATATTTTGCTTCGGTATTTATAGACATACAGTAGTGACTGTTATCCAGTGATTTTGATGCCACCAACTATTCATGAGTATGAAATGAAGATCACCTTTGACAAGGTAACAAATATGTACTTAAGTGAACTTACTTCCAAAATTCGTTTCTTCAACAAAATCACTGTCCACTAATTCACATCAAACCTTAAGATATGTGGAGTTAAATGTTGTTTTAGAGCATCTAAATTCCATTTTAACCCTTAATGCAGTTAAGATATCAGTGAGATTGAAAATTTGAAATTTGGTGATAAGGAATGGAAAACGTTGCAAATTATGCCTTGCAATCATTATGTACCTTGTTGTTTCTAAAATCATAGCTGATTGTATATGTTTTCGTAGGTTTCGTCAATTATTGGCTTGTTCCGAGTCAAAATCTTGACGCTGGAAATGACATCCGGTACATGGATAACGGTCTGTTTCTTTGTATGATAAATTAGTAAAATCCATAAAAATGATACACTCAAATATATTAGATTAATAAAAGTATAATTGCGAATGTTCATGTTCAGATGAGTCCTCCTCCTCCTCCTGGCGTTATAGAAAAGGAAAGAGTAGCGATCATATATGGTCCTCGTGAAAATGTTATCAAGGCAGTTTCATTAATCCGATCAGCAATGTCTCAGGTGATTTTAACTTAATTTGTTACGAAATTGTGGTTGGTTTATGTATTACTCGCATTTATGAGATACTTTTTTTTGGCAGCCTATGGAATCGTTTGAAGGGGAAAGTGATTTTAAAGAGCCTATGGAAGGTGCTTCTGGTAAGGGTCAAAATAACAAAAACACATCAACCAGAATGAACACGGAGTACAAATTTTACAGTCTAATTCGATAATATGTTCACAACTGGTTAAAGTTGGGGGACTAAATCTAAAATACCAAATTTTTATAAATACAAATTCAGTTGCAACTACTTTTCCCGCCTTTTTACTGATCAAAATCCTTTTCAATCTTCATATAAACGAATCGTATCATTTTATCGCACTCATTTCTTTCTATTCACCTGTAACTCAAAAATGGAAGGAGGAAGTTCAGCTGATCAAGATGAACAAGAACTAAAACGAAAAGCTGAAGAAAAAGCGAAAGAACGAGATCGAAAAGGAAAAGCGAAAGTTGAAGAATCGGATGACGTTCCCACACCGACACCGACACCGGAAATCAGAAGCTTTATCGATAACGATCATCATTATCTCAAGATCATCGGTATGAAGTTACAATTACTGTTTTAGTTAGTTAGATTTTGACTTCAATTACTGTAGTTGAATTGATGACGTCATTGTGTTAAAAAAATGTGTATATGTCTTTGCGTTTTCGATGTTCGATATAATTCATCAATGAAATTTGCTGTGTTTATGATCTGAATCTGTTTATATGCTGTTGATGTAGATCGTCAAGTATATCGATCATAGATCTTTATGAAAATCAAGTTGAATGACTTATATGTTTTTTATGCGTATTCGGTGTTTGATGTTCGATCTAATTCATCAATGATATTTTCTGGTTAAATATGAATAATCCGCAAGAAGTTATGATTACTGTGTTTCTGATCAAGTTATGATGATTAATCGATAGTTCCGGTATCTAGTCATGATTTAGCGCTAATTTTGCGATTTGTAGTGTGAATTCTCAATGTGTGGGATCATTCTAGAACATTCGGTGTTTTCTGTTGTAGAATTCGATTATTTTGACTCCATTAGAAGCCCTAAAGAAATTTGATTATTTCTTAATGCTGATGATAACTTTATTTGAGTCGTCACTATATCAATGGTAGAGTTGTCATAAGAGCTTTATTTGTTTTAAACATGTGTATGTTTTATAAACGACTGATATCCAATAGTGATCTGTAGAAACATTTTCTGTTTTAGTATATATGATCTTTGATGAATCATTATTATACAAATGCTAACGTTCTTTAAGTATCGATCTTGAAGTCACCTATGTGTTTGCTGTGTCTTGGATGTCTTGGACTGATGTGAATATCTGTCAATTCTAATTGCCGATAAAATGTATACGAAATTTGCTTCTTAATTTAGACATATATTAAACACATGTAGTTTTAATTCCATAATTTGCTGAGCTTATATGCAATTTACTTGTATTCTACTGCCATAGTATATCATCAATATTGTACTTTGATGAAGCATGCCTAATTTAGTTATGGAGAATAATAGTCCATGCAGGAATCATCAGCAGCGATCTAGAAAAGTATTAGTTTATGATTATGCGAGCTTGTGCATGTTTAACATTTTACATATTTTCAATATTATCAGTGTTGTACTTGGATTATATACATGGAATTAGTCTAGTTGGACGACAGTTCATAAGCATAAATCGGTATTTCTCTAGGGGTTGTAAAATTACTCGGATGATAGCTCAGAAGCATAAATCGTTATTTCTCTAGGGGTTATAAACATTACTCGGATGATAGTTCATAAGCATAAATCGTTATTTCTCTAGAGATTATAGAAATCGGTCAATGTTCATTGTAGGATGCTCGTTAAGGTCACTCTTGTTATCTTGTATTTAATCTACAAACATATAATCTGGTATCAGGTCAGCTTTCAGTTGGCCCAAAATCTGTGGAAGGAGTGACGAGGGAATTAGTAAGGATTCGTGCTAAAGATGTACGTTATTATCTAGTTTTATTTATTTATTTATTTCATTTTTCATGTCACCAGAATGTTGATTACATTATGTTATTTTTCAATCAATAGGTTCATAAGATTCTAGGGAACCAAGATGGAATGCTAATGAGCATTCATAGTGTCTCAGGGGCTACAATTGGGATATTTACTGATGCAACAGCCAGGTTTCATTGTCACGCATATCTCGAACTGTTGGGTACTGCTGATCAGATTAAAATTGCTGAATTGCTGGTTACAGATGCAATCACAGAGGTCAACTTACTACCATTTTCCACTTTCTTTTTGGCAAGCCCTCCTTGGTTCACCAAAATAAAATTTGTATTTAGAAGTGGTAATTTCGACCCATTTACTTATATATGGATCAATTTGGGTTGTGTTTTAGCTCAAACATTTCAAATCGATAAAAGTGGTTAGAAGGGGAACGGGTTGAAACTTGAAAGTCACCCACAGTCTGATTTCAATATTCAACCTCCTAGAACATTGTTAGACAAAGATTATTGCAACAGTTTTATTTTTGGATTCATAACTAAGACTGAATTGTTAAAGAAAAAGTTTAAAGTAAACAAAAGTGTGCTTGACATGACCCTGTTTTCACCCATACTAAAAGAGATCTGCTTCAACTCGAACCCATTTTGAGCCTTTATCCAACCCATTCGTCTATCCACCTCTAGTTTTGTGCCAATACGGATACCATCATTTTTATTTTTGTGATAAAAGAACCTAGTTTGAAAACTCGTCACTTTCGAAGTTAAATGTTGGTTGATACCACCTTTGTAGGTTATGCTAACTTTGGGAAGTCTGTCGTGTTTCATGCTTTGCTAAACGTGACTTTCTTCTTTGCAGATATATGATGTGTCCTCAGTCCCAACAGCTATAATGCCATTAGATATTTGTCACAAATCAATGAACATCCCTTTTCTTAAGGTGGTAAAATCACCTTATTTGGAGTAAAAACCATCAGTTCTGTAATTTATTTTTGGCATACTAAAGTTTTGTTGTTTGTGATTGTGTATGTATAAAGGTTTTCCCTCTAATGGGAATCGGTGATACCAATCTCACGAGAATTGAAGCGGAGTCTGGTACATGGTTAGAGGTTTGTTCTTAAACTTAATCTTAATCAGATAAGAAACAAATCATAATCTTGTCTTTTGAATTTTGCTAAATTTTTTAACTGATTTCATGTATCACTAACTGTTATTATCTAGCTGGAGGACAATGCTCCTCCAGTGGATGGGGAAGCATGGGAGACAACCGTCAAAATTTATGGTAGTAAGCAGCAGGTTAAGAATGCAATGGAGATGATCAGTGCAATTGTCTATGAGGTTAGTTGTTTTCCAATTGTTTTACATTATAACCAACGTGATGTTAATTTGACTCGTTTTAGTCATGTTACTTTTCTTGGTACATTTGAGTCGTCAAAAGATAGTTATTGTGTACAATTTAGATAATTTTTGTAACTATAATAAGTTTGCGAAAGTTGTATGTGCTGTTAGCAGTATACCACATATTTACATGATGATTTTAATTTTTGTAAGCAAACACCCCGTGAAAATTGAATTTCATATAAATATCTTCTATATAAAAATAATGTAACATTTATATATAATGTGAAAACTTAAAAAAAAAAACTTTCCAATCTGATCTAAACATTTACTGGGAGATCTTTCATATAAATTGTTTTGTCAACAGGGTCCTGTTCTACCAGCAAATGAAGGGGATCTTGGTATTGAAGAAATTGGATATAATGAAGAAGGCGAGAAACAAGATTTCGCAGCGTGGGAAGACGAATTGGAGACATATTACGAAAATCATGGTTGGGAAAATATAAGGGAGGTGGATTTTGAAAAAGGTGGTTCTGGTGAGCAGAAGGAATGTGCTGCATCAGGAAGTGGTACACAAAAGAATGATGAAGAATCTGAAGATAAGAAGTCTGTTAACGAAGAGGAGCAGAAGGAGGATGTTGAATCCGGAAGTGGCACACAAAAGAATTTTGAAGAATCTGAGGATAAGAAGTCTGTTAACGAAGAGAAGCAGAAGGAGGATGTTGAATCCGGAAGTGGTACACAAAATAATGTTGAAGGTTCAGAGGATAAGAAGTCTGTTAAAGAAGACGAGCAGAAGGAATGTGTTGACACAGGAAGTGGTGCACAGAAGAATGTTGAAGGAGCTGCTTCGCCTGATTCTAACATCAGCAACATATGATAAAGGCGAATTTCAGCAGGTATATAGATACATATGTCATAACATAGACCAGATTGTGCAAGTAAACCTTTGTTTGTGTGGTGATGTTGGATACTGTCATTTACTTTACTAAGTCGCAAAGGCATCGAATTCTAATCAATGCATATAAGATCAAATACTTTCTCTTGGTAGAATAACAAATCCTGGCCAAGAATAGTGGTGGTATACATTTTGGTTACATAAAACTTCGAGTATGAATGACAATTAGAATATCTTGCTTTTATTCCATTAAAAATATGAGGGTATGTTCGTACCTTGCTATGGCTATGTCTGTTTGCTACTCGTTGTGTATGCATAACATACAAAAATTTATAAAATGGAATGCCTGCAGTATGCATTTCCAGTTTTGTTAGGAGGGAAGGAGGCTTATCCTGACATTTGGTTGCGTCATGAAACGGTTTTTGACCTTTTAGAATTGTTAAATTGGTTTTTCATTGCAAATCTTTGCTGTTATGTAAATTGTTTGGGTGATATAGAAAGCGTGTTCAGTAAATTCGATCCCGGTTAAGTTTTTGGTGGGCTATTCGAGCTTCTATTTGTTGCTTTTCAATGATATATGTCAAGTGTTGGTATGGTGTGGTAGTGTGTATGTATGATTTACTGTTTGTGATTGTTTGGGTTTGATAATACTTGTAATAATTGGCAGTCTTGATGTAGCCTGCATGTTGTCAGCCGGTAGCATACATTGATCCGAGTCTAATTTTGCTTAGGTTCCGTTCTTCTGCAGTAGCTATCAAGTACATGTTTTAATTAGCTCAAGTAGTGAGAATAGCTCAAGTTTTAGTCCTACTGCAAGTGTTTTCCTTTTCTGCAAGTACTAATTTATGGTTCACTCAACTGTATCGATCTATGGTGTACTAGTTATCGTATTTTCTGGTTTAGGGTAAAATAGTTCCCTTATATGTTGGATGTTGCTTCTAGTGTTTCTGGTCCTAAGCTCAGCCTAGTATTTTTTTTTTTTTTTTTCTTTTCTTTTGGGTGCTGATCTTTCTGGGTTAGATAGTTATTTTTGGTTCATTCTTGTGTACAGTTTATTTTGGTCAAGGTATGAGCCAATTCAAAGGTGTCAGTAATTAGCTACTAGTATTAGGACCTTTTAGTTGTTTTTGCCTTTGTTATTAGTAGTTACTTTCTTTACTGCTTCTATATCTTTTAGAGGTAGGAATTGGAGTTGACTTTGTTTATTGAGAGTCATTGTTAATAGCTAGGTTGTCAACTTGCCATACTCGTATAATGAGAGTTCTTTTTAATGGTGGTAGTTTGAATTTTGAGCATGATGCATAACCAACTAGTGATATCAAGTATCAACTGCTCAATATGAATGTTCTTAAATAACATTATATTAACTTCTGGAATTGGACAATTAACAGCTATCGACTGCTCACCGACTCTACCTATAACCCACAAACACTTTTACGTATTTCCCAAGATATAGTACGTATTTTTAAGTTAATGTTACCCGTATTAGATAGCAATTTGCTTTTTCTAGTGTTCCGATTTAGTAGTCATTATACTTCTTTATTCCGCACTAGTATTTGTACTTCCAGTATATGTTCATAACTTCATTTAGAGTGCAGGGAGCCATAACGCATGAGAGGCGTTATTCCTATGTGGCATGTTTTTAACTTGGTAACTTTAGTTATCACCATTTCCATGCTTCTCACGTTAGTCCTGCGTTTCAACATGAGTTGGTGGAGCAACTCAAGTTATAACTTGGTAACTTGAGTTATGACCATTTCCTCACCTGGTGTTAACTTGAGTTGGCTTGGTTTGTGGGTTTTTTTTTTTTTTTTTTTTTTTTTTTTTTTTTTTTTGTTCCAAAAAGTGGTGTTATTCGGTGTTATGATTTCATGGTGTTTTTTGGTGTTATGTTATTTGGTGTTGAGATGATGTGGCGCTGAGTTATTTCATAACTCAAGTTATGGCTCCTTGTTCTCTTACACTCTGTTCTTAAGTTTGTTGTTTAAATAAAAGTGAAAGAAAAGGGAAGGAAAGAAAAGGATCGGTGGTAAAGTAATGGTAGGACCCCTATGCAATTGTGTTCTATACTTTCGTTCTAAAGAAAGTGAGATGAGATATAAACATATTTTTTAAATAAAAGAAAATGTTAATTTTACAAAGTTGTCCTTGTAAAGTACCTTGCTTTACATTTGATGACAAGGGCAGTATGGACAATTTAAACAAAAAAATTTCTCTCACCTTACAATCATCCCAAATATGGGCGGGTGATAAGTGGCTGAAAAAACATCAAATCTCCATTCATTTACTTCCCTCACTCATCCATTCCTTTAACCAAATATTCTTGAGAACACCATACTTTTTTGTTTTATCTCCCTTTCTTTCACTTCCACTCTTAAAATTATCTCTAGAACACAGTGTTAGTGTATTACGGCATAATGTGACAGTTTTAGTACGAATCGCAATTAGCTTTTGACAATCACATTTGGTAGGACGATTCGACTTGAATATTCCATAATTTTAATGGAACGATATTGACATTGTTCTTGTTCTTGACCGCAATTTGGTTTTGGGAAAAATGTAAAAACCATAACACATGTTATAAAACATAAGAAGCTTGATAAAGTGAATTTGCCACGTAGTTCAATCAAATCGTCATGCCACCTCACTGAATATGTCATCTAAGCTAGCACTAAAGTAGTAACCTGTTGCACACCAACTAGACATAAATTGGAAGTACAATTATTATAGTGAGACAAAAAACGGTATGATTAACTTGAACCTTCGGGGAGGGGACGGAACCATATATTTTAGGGGTGTTCACGGCCTCATGAGGCAGTTCGGTTAGTTGGTAGATTTAAATTATCCATCGTGAGATGAATAATTTACTACTCGAAACTAAACCATATTAGGCGGATAACCAGACATGCAGATACCCAAAACGATCGGGTTACCCGCGGTTCATGTCACGGTTAACCACTTCAAATGTTTAATCATGTTTAACCTTATGAACAACAATATTATCTAGAACAAAATATGTCATTTTAACAAAATTAAATAACATTGAATATATTAAAGTTGTTCGGTCATAATAATCTCATTCAAATAATCATACTTAACATAATTTAGTAAATATATCTATTCGACATCTACAGGTTACGATTACATTAACTAATTTTCACACACAGATATTTAGTAAAGAGTAAATTACACTGTTCGTCCTTGTGGTTTGCGTTGACTGGCGTGGTTCGTCCCTTGACCCAAAAAAACTGCACCGTCCCCCCTTAACGGGCAAACGTTACGCGTCATTTGTCCCTCTATCCAGTGGGCCCCACTAACGCCGGTTAAGTGTTTTACACATCAAGTCCCATTGAGAGTATTACTGTCATTTCCATCACCCCTTATTTCCCGCCCTTAATGAAAACCCTAAATTCTCTCAACCCTTTATATAACTCACCACTTAATATAAACCCTAAAATCCTTTTCACCTATACAGTCAAATTAAATTACAATTTAAAAACAATTCTCAAATTAATTCAAGAAAATGGTTAGATGTGCTCGTTGTCAAGCAATTTGTGTTATCAAAACATCTTGGACAGATCGTAACCCAGGAAGAAGGTTTTATGGTTATCCCCAAATGGTACGTTTTGAAGGACTTATGTTTAATTGAAGAGAATTAAACATAGTGATAATGTTGTTGTAAGTACCTATTAAAATTTTCCTTTGTTATACAGGATTGTAACAGATTTATGGATTGGTGATACGTGGGAATTGCGCCCTCGCAACAGGTTTTACCTCTCAAGGGATCGTGAGAAGCTTACAACCCCATCAGGCAGTGTACCTGATCGTTGTAGTATAGTATAGTGACAAGTACCAGGGGATTGATCGTTCAACTCAGGAATAGTGTCGTTAGGATTGAAATTAATGTAACTAGGTATAAAGGTGAAGGATGATTCTTTTTGTGTTTTTATATTTTATGAAAAGCAAGTAAAAATCTCGGGTTTTGAAAGAAGGGGCGGAATTAGTTGCTAATCAACTAACCCAAAAGCTACTACTTAAACTAATGTGTAGGAAAATAAACTAGGGTTCTACAAGGGAAGTGAAGCATGTCTACTTATGATGTATTACTCCTTGCTAGCTATCCAATTCTACCTATTGAATTGTCACACCTTATTTTAATTAACGGGTTGTATTCTTTAATACCATTCGTAGGGCCGTGTACGATCTTCCCTAACTCTACAAGCTCCTACTTCACTCCAATGTCGAGCCGACTAAAAGCTCCTAACATGGGATCACTAGAATTCGCTTATGCATTAAATACAACCATATAATCGTAGTACACCTCCGATCATGTTCTTAAGACGTTCAAGCAAGTTACCAATTGGAAGTCTGCCAGTTTTCTTAAGCCTAACATCGAATTCATTCAATTAAACAAGAGACAATAGGAAACAAGAATTATAAGTTAAACCAATTTGACCTATCGAAGTGCCACACCGTAATTGATGAAGATAGACACAAACATCAATAAGATCTAATCAATTATATACAAGTTTCACACAATCATAAGTAGACACAAGGTGAATTAGCAAACCATAATCAATGAAGAATAAACAACAATGATAATGGAAAAAATGATTAAGATAGAATCAACAAACCAATATAAGATGTTTATGGAGTGATTGAAACCCTCTAAGTTGCTGGAAAAACACATACCTAAACCCAGGAATCGACCTTAAGGTTTAGGGCTTACAAAAAGTGAAGTTATGATGTTATATTTATAGGCAATGTTTTTGTCGGCAAGGCTTGACGGCATCAGCTCTAACACATGACGGCGTCAGCCCACCGTTTTCACCAAATCGAAGATTTTTTCGTCCCGATCGTTTTCTTTTTTGAATCACTCAAACCCGAGTTCGTATGCAAAAGTTATGGCCAAAACAGTGTCAGCTACTCCGCGCGCAAATTGTGATTGCCTTGGTCAACATGTGACGGTTTTATTAATATTTCTTTGTCGTTCTGACGTCGTCACTCTATGGCTTCTGACGTCGTCAGGTTCAACCTTGACGCCGTCACTCTCAAAGTCAACTGGGTCGTCTCTCTTTAAGTTAATACATGACGGCCATGGCATTTTATAACGTGACGCCGTCACGTGTAATCGTCCCATTTTCTTTCTAGCGCGTCAAGTGTAAAGCAAATTTCCATCTCTTGATCAACCTGTGACGGCGTCACCTTGTGATACTTGACGCCGTCAGGTACTGTTTCCAGCTTGGATTCTTGACTTTCTCGTTTTCTTCATTCTTGAGCATAAAAACGTCCAAAAAGCTCCAAAATGCATCATATTCCAGAAATCACGTCCCAAGTACCTAAAATGACAAAAGAAACGATTTAGGGCAATATTTGATCAAATAATCTTGAATTAGGGCTTAAATGACCCCCTAAAAGCGGTACACTTTTCGCTTCATCAATTGGGTAGACCCAGAAATGTGTGCACGTTCCATGGTAATTATACCGGGTTTATTAAGGTCATTGAACAGGCATCAAGCACAACTACAATAGATTGAGCAAGAAAGAGCAAGATTGAAGAAGTATCTGATTGTTGCATGGGTTTTAGTTTTTGTGTTTGTAATATTGAAGTTATTGAACTAGATTAAGGTCAGCTGGTGTTTTGGGGTATAATACTAGATGTGTTTTGTGTATGTCTGTTATGTACAAATTATGGAAGCAAGCTATGTAATGGAATCATCTATGTTATCTTTATGTTTTTCAAGTGCACCACCTGTGTTTGTAATGGAATCATCTTTGTTATAATACTAGATGTGCTTTATGTTTTTCAACTTTTGACCCATAATCTTTTTCTAACCCATGTTATGTTGATGTGCTTGTTGTGTTGTTTTGCTATTGTGTTTTTTGACCCATACAACCTTTTTGGCTGATATAGTCAAACAGCATGTGAAAACCACATCTACAAAACCAAATCCGTGTCAAAACAAAAACATAAACCAAAACCACAGCTACAAGTCTCATTTAACCATTTACCCAAAAACCAAACAGAAAATACCAAGGAATAACAGACATAATTTGCAGACCTATACAATTCATGTAACCAGTGGATCTTGAAGCAGTCTATTTGGTCCATTTACCTTTGGACCCAGTATTCTGACTTGGCCCACTAACACCACTATCCAAGTTTTGGGCTTCACCAGTTGGCAGAGATGGAATAACACCTTTGCAAACTACCCTCACTCTTTCATTGTCATTCTTTTCCATTCTTATTCTCCTCCTAGTCTCAATTGCATGTTCTTTAATGTATGCCTTCACATGTTCTCTGTTTGGAAACTGTTTACCCACATAGAAAAATGTTTTGTAAATTTTATCAGCAACATGTGCTTGTTTCCTTAATTGCTTCAATTTCTTTTTCCTTAATCTACTACCTTCACTATCACTACCTGAAGCACTTTCAAAGTATTCATTCTCTAATTCATTAATAGCCTCTGCATCTGGATCTACATCTTCACTATCAACAGCTTCTTCACTATCTTTACACCCCATAAACTCTGCATTCTCATCAATATTGTAGTCAAAGTTCTTCATGTCAACATCCACATCATAATCCTCCTCTGCAAGATAATCACTGCCTTGGCTATCATCATCTCTTTCAGTATCATCATCATCCTCCCTTTAATTATCATCCCCAGACTTATCCTCTGACTCAACATTTCTCTCATTCTCAACCTCATTTTCACTATGAACATCTGTTTCTTTCTCAGACTCTGTTGCATTCTCAAACTCTGTTGCATTCTCAAACTCTGTTTCAACATTCTCACTAGCATTACCTTCTCTATTGTTAAATATTGGTGAAATTATGTCCAAGTCAGCAAATGGGTCATAGTTAGGATCTTGTGACTCAACATAAGGGTCATATGAAGAGTAAAACTCATTCACAAACTGGCTAGGGACTTGAGAAGACCCATGATTATCAACTGCACTACTTTGCCCTTCTTCTAAATTAACAACACATGGTTCTTGGACTTTACCACTACTTCCACCTTTAGCTTGACCTAAACACCCTTCAGTCACATCCAACACTAGTTTCTTAGCAACTGGATAAATACCTGCCTTTGATGTTATTGGGTTATCTAACTCTTCTATTACAAGTTTTTTCTTCTTTGGTGGTGTGTAAATGTCAGGGTTCCTTTTCATGCTCAACATAGACCTCAACTAGTTTAAGACCTTGTGTCACATACTTAGCTAAAACCTGAACATCTTTGTCACATGCTAAAGGTTCTAGTCCATTGTCTAAATCACAATCTGGTTTCAAGAAATGGTAAAACATAACCCTATGTCCATCGTGACCTAAGTCTTCCAGCATAGAATCAATTTCATGTATAGAAAATTGATCACAGTCTATTAAATCAACTTTATGTTACCATTACTATACTTCCTGTTAGGTGATTTTGTGAGAAGGCCACCAGGATGAAGCTTGATGGAAAAAACAGAGTAGAATCAATATCTGCAAATATTTTTAACAAAAAACCATCAGCTTAGGGTTTTGAACGACAAAACACCAAATAGAGTATTGCAAATCGAAATAATCATACTTAAAATACATAACAACGATTACAATCCAATTATAATAAACAATATTGTCAAAATATTACAAAAAATAGATACTTACTATACATTCGATACGGATCTCTATCAACACAATCATTTTGTCTTATGTCGTACAATTGAAGAACCATCTTAGTGTTTTGCAATTTTTTATTTACACAATTTAGGGTTAGATTATCCTTTGATTTGGGAAAAGTGAAGATGATCGGGTTTTATTTCTGGGTGAGTGGGTTTGACTTGGGAGAGTGTGAGGGAAAAGAGTGGGTGAGTGGGTTTTAAATGCTAATGGGTGATGGAAATGACAGTAATACCCTCAATGGGACTTGATGTGAAAAACACTTAACCAGCGTTAGTGGGGCCCACTGGATGGAGGGACAAACGATGCTTAACGTTTGCCCGTTAAGGGTGGACGGTGCAGTGTTTTTGGTCAAAGGACGAACCACGCCAGTCAACGAAAACCACAAGGACGAATGGTGTAATTTACTCTTTAGTAAATGTAGAGCAAAAAAGTTGTTATAAAAGTAGTGTAATAATAATCGATACTTTTACAATTATTTGAATATTTAGTTAAAAACCTTCATGTATATCATATACAGTTCAGTTCGGTTAGTCACAGATATCAAGAAATAAAACCCGAACCAAACCATGTTGAGCGGGGGGTTTTTTTTCCTTGGGTTTCGAGTTTTTTGGTTTTCGGATTGAGCGGTTCGGCTCAGTTTCTTGGGTTTTTTGAACACCCCTAATATTTTTAAGCCATTTTAATTATGTTCTATTATGAATAATCAAAAAAATGTGATTATCTTAGACCACATCCCATTTAAGCACTTAAACAACAAATTCGAATGGAGAAATTATCAATTATTCGAGTGTGACTTGCATAAGTGGCGACATGGCGTATTGATAAAACTATGACATCTTTTATATAATAAAACAAAACCCTTATTAGGAATTTTTCATTTCAAAAAAATGCATTCATACCTTATTTAGTAATAATTGTATTTAAAAAAAAGATTATTAACATTTTATATTTATCCATAACACATGTAGAAGATAAATTCAAAAAATATAAATAAGATGCAATTAAAACAAGTAGAAGATAAATACAAAAAATATAGATAAGATGCAATTAATAATAGGATTAAAATTTTTAAATAATTATCTTTAATAATAAAAAACTATAATTAAACATCATAAATAAAAAAAAAAAACAAAAATCAAATTATTTATGTTTTAATAAATAAAAATATATGATTAAAAAAATTTTAAAAAACCCGCGCGTGCGCGGGCATTATAACTAGTATATGTGAATAGACAAAAGCGCCCTCACTTTTGAATGTAAATTATTCGTAGTAACCTAATTTATCTCATCTTGTTATGTCTTCAACTGAATCCAGTAATAGAGAATCACTCTATTTCCTAATTGAATGCATATATGAATGACTTGAATCAGTGGTTCACTTCCAAGAATCAGGAGCTTTTGAGGGCGTGACATCTATACTACATTATGTAGGGAAATACCCACATCAGAAATTACAATAATACAATACAAGAAAACAGAAATTAGTAAATTAAAGTATGAACCTGGGTTTTTCATTAAACAAGAACAAAAGTAGACCAAACCGAATTGAGAACGAGATCGAGGCACGTGTTTGACATGCTTCCCTTAAAACGGATTCGTCGTCTATTCGCCGTCCGTTTCCCAGGGTACAACGATCGGAACAGTACGTTGCACTGCCGGATGTGACCTTATGCCTGAATTTTTCATCGAAGTGTATCTCGAATGAGAACGAGAATGCACGCATGTGTGTAGTTATCATATTATGTTGTGTTTCTATTTTGGTGTCTCTTAGCCATGTTTTAAACTACAAGATTGTTAGCATATATATATAATACCAACTTGAAACATATGGTGTAATGACACGCATTAAATCCGTTTAATGCCTTTAAACACCCATCAACCAAATAATTACCAGTTAATTCTTATAATGACCATTAACCGACTAATTAATTTGGTGTTACAAGTTTGACTCATGCAAATGATGTCCATAACTTGTTGTTCTAAACACCTTAATTTGAGAATAGATATCTCATTCAAACAAATTTACACCAAAATTTCCAACACATTATAATGTATTGGGGACTATTTTATAATTAGAAAGGCTTAAAATTCAGACTTTTTTTTCTTGCTTATTATGAAAAGATTTCAAAATTAATTTGTTAGAAAGCAGATTGGTTAGGAAGTTTGTTAGGAAGCAGTTGATTGTTCAAACTAAAATTATTTGACTTATAATATCTCTACCTATAAAGCATGAAGACAACTAAACGTGTTCCGAATAACACAAAATATAATCACAGGGTACCCGTCGCCGCATTACGCGGGTACCGTTCTATATTTTATTATCTCAATTGGTTTTTAGAACCTTATTCAGGCAAACTACGCCAAGTCCAAGTCTAGGCCTCCTCGTGCAACCCATTAACAACCTGATAACTTTCATTAACCAAACAATCATTATTAGTGTTGAGAGCATAAATTCTTGAAAATAAGAATTTAAAATCTATTTCGCACAACCACTTCTCATTCAATAATTGAGTTGTACACCCATCACCCATTGTACTTTTTTTGGTGAACCGATTGCAAATTAATGATGGATTTCCATGTACTTGTAGGGACTCTTTTAGACTTATCCGTATTCCTTGACAAGTTATATAGCATAACTAAATTCCATTTGACACAATTGGTTAAAGTTGACGTACTTAATATAAAATACTAATTTTGGTAAACATCGCAAGGTTATAAATAGTGTGAGACGTGGCGTTGAGGCATAGTCAAGCCTCACGCCTTAGAAGCTATCGCGAAGCTATAGCGTTTTCTAAAACGTGACTTAAAGCGGCACAAAATTTTAAAATGTTTATAGATTTATTTATTAGATCATATTCTATATATATCGAATTTATAAAAAATGTTATACATAAAGATTTCAGTTAAGTCAAGAAACTATCATGTGAAAGTGATCTTCAACATTTCTTAAAATAAATAAAAATCCATCGGAGTTAAATTTAAAAAATGTGTCAAACTTCGCGCCTTTTCACGCCTCATCTCACACCACGCCTAGAGCCAACTCCTTGGTCTATCGCGTAACTCCTCACGCCTTAGCACCGCTATGATGTGTCTTTTAAAACCCTGACCAATTGGATATAAATGCCCATAACTTGTTAAATACTGGCTATAACGTAACATTAAATTCCATTTACACAGCTGTTGAATCTCAAGGGACCAAAATGAATGAATGAAAAAAAAAAAAAAAAAAAAAAAAAAAAAAAAAAAAAAAAAAAAACTTGTGCTCACCAAATTAGTTTAAATACAAATTCTGTTGCAACAAACTTTTCCCGCCATTTTACTGATCAAAATCCTCTCCAATCTTCATATAAACAAAACATCATTTTATCACACTCATTCACTTGAAACTCAAAAATGGAAGGAGGAAGTTCAACTGAACAAGAAGAACGCGATCTGAAACGCAAAGCCGAAGGCGAAGAAGAGTCGAAAGAACGAGAGCGAAAAGGAAAAGCGAAAGTCGAAGAATCGGATGACGTTCCCGCACCGACACCGACACCGGAAATCAGAAGCTTTATCGATAACGATCATCATTATCTCAAGATCATCGGTATGAAGTTACGGTTACTTTTATAGTTAGTTTGACTTGAATAACTGTAGTTGAATTGATGACGTCATATACTGTTCTAACAATCTAGTGCAAACTTATGGTGATGACGTCATTCTGCTTGATGTGTATCATCACGAATAGCTGTTGATGAATAGTTTAAATCTGTTAATCTGTTAATCGCGATTTGTAGTCATAATTTATTGTTGTGCAAAATTTATAAGTGACGTCATTCTGCTTGATGTTGTTGATATCAATCAGAAAGAATATTGATTGACGAGTTTGTTACAGAAACTTTTGGTTTCATTTCGTTACGGAAAATCTCTAGGTTTTGTGCATTTGTTAAAGTGTGAATTCATGATGTTTGGGATCGATCAAGAACATTCGTTGAATACTTTAAATATGTAATAGTCTGTGCAGATTAGGTGTTCGTTATAATGCGTCAATGAAAATTTGTTAGTAAATAGCCAAATAGGAGTGATATCCGACAGTGTTTGTAAGAAAATTTAATTAGTGTGATTACTCGTCAATGAAAATTTGGATTAGCAAGAAAAGATTGATCGGTGTTTCTGATAAAATTTGGGTACTTCCTAATGATAGTTTATCAATAATTTCATGATTAGTGTGATGACTCAGAGTTTGGTAAGTAGTATGATTACTCGCCACTAGTGTGAATGGTAGAATTTTAAGAACTTTATTTGCTTTTAAAGTGTACTTGTTATAACAAAATGTTTGGGACTGATGATAATTATGGATGGTAGAGTGGTTATAAGAACTTAATTTGCTTAAGAAAAGTGTATCTGGTATAAAAAGATGCTTGGGACTGATCAACTACTTCTGTTGACTACTTTAAATGTATAAGTATCTGTGATGCGAATGCTCGATGTTCTTTGTATCATGGCTGATATGCAACAGTGATCTGTACGAACTTTTCTGTTTTAGTAAATATGTGCTTTGATGAAGTATCATGATGCGAATGCTCGATGTTCTTTGTATCATGGCTTAAAGTCACTGTTGGTATCTCATATGTGAGTTAAACAGGTGTTTGCTGTGTTATGGATGCTTTGGACTGATGTCAACACCTGTCCATTTTAACTGTCCGATAAAATGTATACGAAATTTGCTTCTTAATTTAGACAATAATTTTAATTTCACAAAATAGGTGAGCTTATATGCAGTGGATTTATGTAAGTTCTGCTATATTAGTCTAGCTGGATGATAGTCCAAAAGCATAAATCGCTGAAATGCTCGACGTTCATAGTAGGATGTTGCTTGAAGTCATTGTTGTTATATTGTATTTGATCCACAAAGATATAATCTGTTATCAGGTCAGCATGCAGTTGGTCCAAGTTCCGTGGAAGGAGTGACAAGGGAATTATCAAGGATTCGTAGCAAAGATGTAAGTTATCACCCAACACTGGAATTTTGTAAAAAACATTTTCATCTTATCCTTTTCATGTCACCAGAATATTGATTATATTTTGTTATTTTTCAATCCATAGGTTTCTAGCATTCTAGGAAACCAAGATGGAAGGCTAATGAGCATATATAGTGCCTCAGGGGCTACAATTGGGATATTTACTGATACACCAGCCAGGTTTCATCGTCACGCTTATCTCAAACTGTTGGGTACTGTTGATCAGGTTAAAATCGCTGAATTGCTCATTACGGATGCAATTACAGAGGTCAGCTTACTACCATGTCCACTTTGTTTTTCATAACCCCTCCAAAATAATACTCCGTAACATTTTGACTTTGTATGCAAGACTATTACTTTCAACATCCAAGATTAGCATGAATTTTGTTTAAAAGTAGCCATTTCGACCCATTTAAATATATATGGGTCAATTTGGCTTGTCTTATAGCTCAAACATTTCAAATCAATAAAAGTAGTTAGAAGGGGAACGGTTTGAAACTTAAAAGGCACCCAAAGTCTGCTTTTGATGCATTCAACCTCCTAATATATTTTTAGACGATTTAGATCATTATTGTGTCATAACTAACATATTAGTATTTATATAATATGGTTAAAAATGAACAAAAATGTATTTTGGTCAACCCAACTGCTACCCATTTTACCTGTACTACAAGTGATATGCTTCCACTTGACCTGTTTTGTCTATCCACCTCTAGGTTTGTACCAATAGAATATCATCATTCTTCTTTATGTTATTTTAGATAATAGTTTGGGTACTCAATTTGTAGGTTTTGCTAAGTTTGGGAAGTCTGATGTGCTTTATGTTTTGCTGAATGCGGCTTTGTTCTTTGCAGAAATATGATGCGTCCTCTGTCCCAACAGCTATAATGCCATTAGATATTTGTCACAAAGCAATGAACATGCCTTTTCTTAAGGTGATAAACCTATTTGGGCTAAAAACCATCAGCTCTTTAATTTTATTTTGGTATGCTAAAATATTGTTGTTTGTGGTTGTGTATGTATAAAGGTTGTCACTTTATTGGGAATAGATGGTACCAATCTCGCCAGAATTGAAGCGGAGTCTGGTACATGGTTAGAGGTTTGTTCTTAAACTTAATCTTAATCAGACAACAAGTCATAATCTTGTTTTTTGAATTTTAGTAAAAAAATTTAACTGATTTCATGTATTACTAATTTTTATTATCTAGCTGGATACATCTATGCCTCCAGTGGATGATGGGCAAGAATGGGAGAGAACCGTCAGCATTTATGGTAGTGAGCAGCAGGTTAAGAATGCAATGGAGATGATCAATGCAACTGTCTCTGAGGTTAGCTGTATTCCTATTGTTTAGAGTATAACCAACGTGATGTTCATTTGGCTCATTTTAGTCACTCTACTTTTCTTGGTACATTTTAGTCATCAAAAGATGTTTATATATAAAAAGTTCATTTATATATAATGTGAAAACTTATATGAGATTATCAAGATTACAGGTTATAGACTAAACTTAAACGGGAAACAAATCATCCTTTAATGACTCAAATGTACAAAAAGTAGTACAATCACTGAAACATGACAAATGAGAAAGTATGATGTTAACTTGTTATTTAATAAGAGAAAAAGTTTTCATTCTGATCTAAACATTTACTGGGAGATTTTTCTTTAATTGTTTTGGCATCAGGGTCCTGTTTTACCAGCAAATGTATTTAGTATGGAAGATATTGGATATAGTGAAGAAGGTGGGAAAGAAGATGCTGCAGCGTGGGAAGACGAAATGGAGGCATATTATGAAAGATACGGTTGGGAAAATATAAGGGAGATGGATTTTGGAACAAGTGGTTCTGGTGAAGTAACTGTACTTAAGGACTCTGTTGAAGAAGGCGAGCAGAAGGAACATGCTGCATCAGGAAGTGGTACACAAAAGAACGTTGAAGAATCTGAGGATAAGAAGTCTGTTAAAGAAGACGAGCAGAAGGAGTGTGTTGAATCAGGAAGTGGTACACAAAAGAATGTTGAAGAATCCGAGGATAAGAAGTCTGTTAAAGAAGACGAGCACATGGAATGTGTTGACACTCGAAGTGGTACACAGAAAGAAGGCTGAAGGAGCTGCTTCACCTGATTCTAACACCAGTGACATATGATACAGGGGAATTTTACCAGGTATATAAATACATTTGTGATAACATAGACCAGATAGTGCAAGTAAACCTTTGTTTGTCTGGTGATGTTGAATACTGTCATTTACTTTACTAAGTCGCAAAGGTATTGACAATGCACATAAGATCAAATACTTGCTATTGGTAGAATAACAAATCCCGGCCGGCCAAGAGTAGTGGCGGGTATACATTCTTGCATAGAACTTTGAGTATTAATGACGATTAGAATATATTGCTTTCATTATATAAAATGAATGTGATATTATCCATGTTCATTCCTTGCTATGGCTATAGGTCTGTTGGTAACTCTTGTGCATTGCGTAGCATAAAAAATCTGAAAATTTTATAATGATAATTGTAAGGTATGCATTTCCAAAAATATGTGAGCTTCTATTTGTTCCTTTTTGCTGATGTCAAGTGCAGGCGTGGTTTGGTTGAGACTTGAGAGTATGTTTGATTTATTGTCTGTGATTGTTTTGGGATAAATGATAAGAAATGGGTCAGTCTTGATGTAGCTAGCTGGTAGTATACATCGATCTCAGTTTGAGTTTGGATGGGTTTAATTTCTCTGCACTCTGCAGTACTGATAGAGTGCTCATTTTAGCTTAAGTAGCCAGATTAGTTGAAGTCGTCAGTCTACAGCAAGCACTTTTAATCTTTTCTGCTAGTACTATTTTTTGGTCAGTCATCTATTTCAATTATAGTCTAGCAGTTCTCGTGTTTTCTGGTTCGCGATAAAGTATTCCCGTTCATATCATGAGTCGCTTCTAGTTCTTTTTGCCTTTGTGATTTTTATACTCTCTTTGCTGCTTCTATATCTTGCAGATGTAGGATTTGGAGTTGACTTAGGTGTCGTTTGTTTTTTCACAATAAGCACTTTTTTCCTCTTTTCACTTCTTTTGTCTGCAGGAGGGCAGAGGTTTTTGTTTGTTTTTTTGCAGACATAAGTGCTTCTTTTCACTTCTTTCCTCTTCTAAATTTCAGACATTATCTTTCACTTCTTACCTCTTCTTTCACTTCTTGCCTCTTCTTTCACAAACCTTACAAGTCTTTCTCAATATCCGTTTTTATATGTTTTCGTTTGTTTTTTTACGTTTTCGTTCGTTTTTTTACGTTTTCAACCGTTCTTTTACGTTTTCGACAGTTTTTTACGTTTTTGACCAAATTTTTACGTTTTCGTCTGCTTTTTTTCGTTTTCGCCAATTTTTTTACGTTTTCGTCCATTCTTTTAAGTTTTTGCCACTTTTTTTACGTTTTCGTCCGTTTTTTTTACGTTTTCGTCCGTTCTTTTACGTTTTCGTTCGTTATTTTACGTTTTCGCCCGTTTTTTTTACGTTGTCGCCCATTTTTTTTACGTTTTCGTCTATTTTTTTACGTTTTCTTGGAATTTGTTAAGTTTTCGTCCTTTTTTTTTACGTTTTCGTCCGTTCTTTTACGTTTTGGTCCGTTTTTTTTTTACGTTTTCTCCCGTTTTTTTTTTTTACCTTTTTCGTCCGTTTTTTTACGTTTTCGTCCGTTTTTTACGTTGTCGCCCATTTTTTTATGTTTTCGTCTATATTTAACGTTTTCTCCCATTTTTTAAGTTTTCGTCTTTTTTTTACGTTTTCGCCATTTTTTTATGTTTTCGCCCTTATTTTTTTTTACGTTTTCGTCCATTTTTTTACGTTTTCGCCCGTTCTTTTACGTTTTCGCCTTATTTTTTTTACGTTTTCATTAGTTTTAGTCCGTTTTTGTCTGTTATTTTTACGTTTTTGTATTTTTTATATATTTTCTTGTCTGTTTTTTTTACGTTTTCGACCATTTTTTACGGTTTTGTTCGCATTTTTTTATGTTTTCGTCTGTTTTGTACGTTTTCAACCGATTTTTACTTTTTCTTATATCTTTTTCACATTTTCATATTTAATTACGTTTTCGTCTGTTTTTTTTACGTTGTCGACCTTCTTCTTACATTTTCTTACGTAAGAAAACATACAATAACGTAAAAAACGTGCAAACAGACAAAATCATATGAAAACGGATGAAAACGAAAAAAACAGACAAGAACGTAAAAAACAGACGAAAACGTAAAAAACCGGATGAAAACCTAAAAAAACTGACATAAAAGTAAAAAAGGTCGAAAACGTTAAAAAAAAATGGATGAATGTGTAAAAAAACAGACGAAAACGTATAAAAACAGACGAAAACGTAAAAAAGCGGTCGAATACGTAAAAACAAACGAAAATGTAAAAAAAAAATAGGCGAAAATTTAAAAAAGACAAACATAAAAAACAGTCAAAAATTTAAAAAAATGTACCAAAACGTAAAAAAATGGATGAAAACGTAAAAAACGGATGAAAACGTAAAAAAAAAGACAAAAACGTAAAAAAAACAGACGAAAACGTAAAAAAACGAAAAAAACAAACGAAGTCGTAAATAAACAGAAAAAAACGTAAAATAACGGTCGAAAACGTGAAAAACATAAAAACGTACCAAAACGTAAAAAAACGGATGAAAACGTAAAAAACTAGTGAAAAAGAAAAAGAAAAGGAAAAAAAAGTATTTTAATAGCACAAAAAATACTAGTGAAAAAAAAGAAAGAAAGAAGTACTTCAATAGCACAAAAACAAACGGTCTTCTTCTTGTAGATGAAGAGCTTATGTGCACCTCTTCTTCTGCAGATATGGTTTGCAGATGAAGAGGTAAAAGCTCTGAAAAAACAAACGACACCTTAGTATTTTGTTGGCCTTCGTGTTTCTGAACGAACTATTGAATTTACTAGTAAAATGATAATAATTTCTAAAGGGTTACCCTAACCGGATGGGGGTGGCCCACCAGCTGTCCCCCTGCTGTCCCTCACTTTTTTCAGTACAGCACAGCTTTTTGTCAGTTTCTGTTCCGTATTTTTGACAGTTTTAATTGTTTGGCATATTAAACTTTATATTTTCTGTTCCGCACTTTCAGGTTTATAGCTTTTTAATATAAACAAAATTATAAAAATAAAAAAATAAAATAAAAAAAAATAAAAAAAATTAAAAAATTTGAGGGGGGGGGGGGGGGGGGGGGGGGGGGGGTGCGGCCTAACAAAATCATAAATCAAAAAGTACTCTTGATATATCTCATTGTTGACATGTTGTCATACTCTTAACCGAGTGTCAGTACTCCTGTTACTTTCTTTTTCTCTTGTGGTGGCAACCATACCTCCCAAAAAATTTCATACCTCCCAACCAACCAATAATATCATTCCACCTCACCCACACTTTTTTCATACCTTCCAACCCCTTTTTAGTGGCAACCATACTTTTTTCATACCTCCCAAACCACCAATTTTTTTTTATTTTTTTTTTCATAAATAAATAATTTAATAAAAACATAATATTTCATTAATAATTAAAATAAAAATACATAATACTTTAAAAAGAAAATTACACAATACTTGAAAAAAAAAAACATAATTATTCTAAAAATCCGTAGGCCATCCATATTTCTCTGCGATCTGACGTTTTTTAGCAATAGTGAAATCTCGCACAGCCTGATTGGTTATGTGATCATGCGGTTCGTTAAAGAACTTCAAGGCCCGAAACATTTGCTTTTCTTTAACACTCTCGAGTTGTGCCGCCATCAACTGTTCGGCCAATGCATCATTTGCACGTTTTTTTTCCATCTCCTCCTCCAACATTTGTGATTTTTTAGACGTGTAGGCCTCGAATTGTTCAACAACACTATTCTTTGTCGATGCCTCGCTAGCAATCTTTTTCCCTTTTCTTTTCCTTGTTGGAGTTGTGTCATCATTTAGATCGGGAATAACAGTTTCGACATGCTCATTGCTTCCCGACTCGTAGTAGGCAGATTCCGACGACTTTCTTCGTTTGTCGGAATTAGATGCCGAAGATGTTTGAACAAAGCATGGTTGTTCCAACCATTTCGGTTCTCCCCTAACAATCTCCCATGCATCAATGTGAGTAAAAGATTTTCCTTTATTTCTCTTATTAAAATCGGACAAGGCATTTTTCAACTCATCCACATCGCCACATCCACTCTCCCGAATACGCTTCTACAGATATATAAATTAACACAATTATATAAACTAACAAAATATATAAATTAACACAATTATATAAACTAACAAAATATATAAATTAACACAATTATATAAACTAACAAAATATAAATTAAGAAAAGTATTAAAAAATTACTTGTTGGATGTATAGCCCGTTAAACACACCCATGGCGGCATTCATAATTGTCCACTTTGTGTTCAACGAATGATGAGATCGGGTAACACCTTTCACGTTTTGATGGAAGTGTTCGGTAATTCTCTCCCAAAATTTCTCTCTACGTTGTTGATTCCCCACTTTTGGACACGTCGACACATATATCCACGTTTTTGCCAAAGCAACCTCTTGGGCCGTCGTCCAAGCCACTTTATCCGCCTTAGTTTTTACTTTCACAACTTGAACATCTTCATCTATAAAAAAAATAATAACGTACAAAAAAAAAATTAACATATATAAAAAAAAATAATAACGTACAAAAAAAATTAACATATATAAAAAAAATAATAACGTACAAAAAAAAATTAACGTATAAAAAAAAATAATTACGTATAGAAATTTATACCGGTTTGAGTTTGTTGTTGCGTTTCGAGGACAAACTCAACCTCTTCATCATCATCATCATCATATAGAGGTAGTTCGCGCTCAACACTAGGCTCGACACGTGAAGGACCTTCACGGTACTCACAAAACGGGTTGAACTCATTTGTCATAATTACGTTATATTGACTTGGATTCAACGGTGGTGGAGGTCGTGCATAATATTGTTCTTGAAAGAATTGTGGTTGAACCGGTGGTGGAGGTTGGGGATAGTAGGCCGAGCTAGGGTGTTGTTGAGTTGCAACTTTCGGACGAAAATGTTGTCCACGAACGCCACGACCACGCCTTATTGAGCTAGATTTTCTTTGATCCATGCTACACTTTTTTTTGTAAGATATAGAGATGATTTTTAAAATATAGAGATGATAAAAGTATGAAATATGTATGTGATATAGTATAGTATTTATAGGATTTTTTTTTTTTTTTTTTGTTCCAAGCCAACGTTCGGATCACAACTTTCAATGCCCAACGTTCACATTTTTTTCAAACGTTCCACCAAACCGCAGCAGTAAACATTGCCGCTGAACCAACCGCCCACCCAAACCGCTGGGGTGGCGGCGGTGTTCCCCGGCGGTTTGGGGGCAAACCGATGGCCCAACGGCATGGCTGCCAGTACCCTCATAACTAATATTTATAAAGTTCCTTTTAGTGGGCGTAGTTTAATTTTTGAGCTTGATGCATAACCAACAATTGATATTAGTTGTTCAACATGTTTAAATAACAGACAATTTAATGGGGAGACATTCATTTTCATCATTTTGTATTTTAACGCATCTTTTTTAATTAAGCACAAACAAACAACTTCTTGCATGACTTTATGAATTAAGTTTTTTACTGATTGAAACAATATTAAGTAAATTTCAAACACTACGTGAATGGGGTCGTTACTTGATAATTTTGTACCTGTTTAGCACTTGTTATATTTCAATATCTTATTTGAGACACATGACATGTACATACAAATATAAGGGTGAGCATTACTGACCGAAACCCGATTTCCGACCGAAACCCGACACCGACCGATCGTCCCGACACCGAACTGATCATAATCGGGTCGGTAGTCGGTTTAGATTTTCAGCTTAGTCGGTAGTCGGGTCGGGTCGGGACGGGCCAAAACCGAAGAAAGAACAAAGCGATACCGACATCCCGACCGAATCCCGACACCGACCGAACCGACCGACATAAACCGACTGGCAATCGGGTCGGGACTCGGTTATGATTTTGCAGGTAATCGGGATCGGGATGAGTCGGGCTCGGGTCGGGACGGGTCGGTTCCGGCCCGATGCTCACCCCTATACAAATACGTGTTCTCTGTTAGAGACTCGGTAATGAGAAGATGCTTTGCGGATTCACATGAAAAAGTAGTTAGTTCCCCTTATTCCCAGCTCTAAACTAACAAATTTATTATACAAGTTGTATGTAATTTTCATTTTTTGTATTAATGTATTTTTAATTTATGAAAGTGTATTATTTTAAGAAAAAGATTAAAAATAAAATAAAATTGTGGGTTTTAAAATGGGTAGTTTGACTGAGTTAGTACGGTTTGACCGAGTTACCAAGGAGAGTGTTTTAGCGTGTGACATTGAGTTATGTTGAAAAAAAATAACGGGATGACATGTAAAACATAAAAAGAAAAAAGTACCACACTTTCTAGTGAGATTATCCGTAATAAGGAACATTTTTACGAGTGAACCCTTTAACGCGTGCTTTGTTAATACACCATGGCCACCAAATGGTTTATGGTTTGGTGAAATTCTTCACCTAATGGTTTGTGGTGATGATCAAATGGATTTGCATGTATGTATTTAAAATAAAAAAAAAAAAAAAAAAAAAAAAAAAAAAAAAAAAGTTGTATGTGATCTTTTATGTGTGTACGTTTTGTAGGTCGAAGAAAAATGAGAAAAAAATGGGATGAGTGGGGTGAAAAATCAAAAAAATGGGAAAAAAATAATGTTTTATTGACCGTTTAGATCCGTCAGTTAATTGTTATATCATTCCCGCAAAGCGACGATATATAGTGGAAAATAATTATAATTGCGAAATCGTGATTTTGGTTTGACCCTTGATGCAAAACTTATGGATTAAATTTTTACTTATTGCGAGAAAAAAGTTCATGGGTAAAAAAAAATAAAATAAAAGTTTAACGATTAAACAATCTTTAAAAAAATTAATTCTGTTGTAGATGATATTAACTTTTTTAATTAAGAGTATAATAGTCCACTAAACATTATTTGTTATTTAAGCATTTAAATTTAAAAAATATTATAAGTAATCAACATTACTCAAACTTTAAGTATTTTAAATTTAAAGAATGCATATACATGCGGTATAACTTTATAATTAGGAGAGATGACCAACTTGAACGAGTCTAAGAGAGTGTTTGTTTCGGCTTATCTAGTCGGCTTATGGCTTATTTGTTTTTGGGCTAATGTTTCATAAGCTTACTTTTTGTGGCTTATTTTGAAATTTTTCGACTTATATAAATTTATTGTATCATAATGAACATATATAATGCGAAAAGTTTTAAAATAAGGCCAAAAAAATGAGCTTATCCAAAAACCAAATAAGTCGTAAGCTGAACAAACATTTTTAAAATTAGCAACTCTGCGAATAAAATGAAAGAGCAGTTTGGTAAGAAGGAAAGAATTCAAATGTGGGCATATTTCTATTAATTTGATAGATTTTTGAATTCATATAGAATTGGTAGGTATCATGAAAATTCAACATTTATTTTCATTACTGTGGACGTATGGTCCGGACTGGGTCAGGAATGGGTCAGGCCCGGGTAGCCAGCGGCCCACTCTACGCATTAACCCTAATCCATACCTTATAAATATAGGGTTGGGGTTTCATTCACCACATAACACAACAGGTTATCCTAAACCTAATAGCTATTATATGCTCCGCGCATCACATACTAACTTGACCGTCGGAGGTGGATCCCGGGGCTACGGCCTCGGGTCCACTCCTAACGGGTTCTCTTTGTTGAACAGGTCTACTCAGGGCTTATGAAGACGACTAACGGCCCAAGGAGAGTCGTTGAATTAGTCCGCGCCAGATTATGCATCAACAAGTTGGCGCCATCCGTGGGACCACGACAAGTTTCGTGCTCTCGCATCGCACCGCGACAAGCGGCTGTGTGGTTCATGACTACGGTTACCAACTGCACCAACTGCGTAGTTGATAAATCATATACAAAGTCGGTAACCTCCATGCTTACTTTATCATACCTCTTCAATTGACTTTAATATATTTATTAAAGTACGATGCATCTGCCTACTATTGTTGACTTTTTCAAAAGGCAGTAACAAGTAATATTCTCGTAATATTCGTAATATTCATAAAAAGAAGGGATTTGATTGTTTTGTTTGTTTGACGCAAGCAGACAAGAAGTGACAAGCTTTATTTTCTAGCATATCTTTTAGCATACTACGTATCTTTTAAAAATTGAAAAGATTTTATGTATCATTCGTGCATATCTTTTGTGCATATCTCTTAAATATTAAAAAGATTTTACATAAATCTTTTAACTTGGTAAACACGATTTTACCTATAATATTCTAAGTTCGCGCAATCGGACCTATTTTATCTTTTTAAAGATTAAAATGATTTTACATAAATCTTTTACCTTGATAAACACGATTTTATCTATCGCTATGAGCGTATTATGTCCGCACGATCGGACCTACTTTATCTTTAGCCGCGAAACAGCGCAGTCGCGATAAATCTACCCGCGTTAGTCCATGCGTTCGGAAATCTTCGCAGATTGGCGCCATGCGCGCACTGTCATGTACAGGCACCACGATGCTAGTCAATCGCCATGAGCGCACTGTCACTGTCACGTACAGGCACTGGACGAAAGTCGTGGTCAACTGCGATCATCCACAAAACGTTAGAGTCTATGCGGTCACGATAAATCTATCTGCGTCTGTGCGTGCGAAACTATTAGTCGCGGTCATAGTACATCCATCCGCGCCATTATTTAAAAAAAAAAAAAAAAAAAAAATCACCTTAATCGCCATGCGCGCACTGTTTTTATTATTAGCTACGTGCTACTTCTCTTATATAGTTTGTAAAACCTCACGATAGGTGTAATTCGCATTACTACTTTTCTTATGTGTTGATTATATATGCTATGTGCTATACTTTTGTTATGCGCTAAACTTTTACCTTATTAGGTTTTATAAGTCGCGATTCGCGGCATATACTTTTAATATTTGCATTAAGTGTTTTTCAGGATAACTAAGTTTAATGCTCCTACACGAGTAGCACCATCAAACTTGGGGGGCTACCAGGGTATATAATACCACTATTGGCGCACGCGTCACGCAGGTATATTTGGAAGCAGATCGTACGTAAGAGGTACTGCAGGCCTGGTACGAAGGCGGATTTAAATATTCGCACCATCTTGCCGTAGGGGAGACGTTCTCTGTCGGTTGTCAAGACGCGCAAACAGCGCGCACCTCTGCGCACTGCGCATACGTTTGTTGTGCACTGCGCACACTTTTGTCGCGGACAACGCGCACCTCTGCCACAGGAGCACGTTTTTTGTCGCACTATGTTGTATCGCTACTGGAACAAAAGGTACGCCCTTATCTAGGATACAGCATAGGGATCCACCTATCCACCTTCACAATTGTGAGACAATCACAATCGCAATCCCAGTGCGCACTGTCGTATCTGGGCGGCGCAGTATGATCCAACCCATGCGCGCGCATGGGCCATGCCATCTTGGTTGATTGGGCCTACGCGGCCATGAACAGAACTTAAGTTTAGCATAACATAGTCATGCGCTATGTCATACTAAACTCGGGGGCTTGTGGACGTATGGTCCGGACTGGGCCAGGAATGGGTCAGGCCCGGGTAGCCAGCGGCCCACTCTACGCATTAACCCTAATCCATACCTTATAAATATAGGGTTGGGGTTCCATTCACCACATAACACAACAGGTTATCTTAAACCTAATAGCTATTATATGCTCCGCGCATCACATACTAACTTGACCGTCGGAGGTGGATCCCGGGGCTACGGTCTCGGGTCCACTCCTAACGGGTTCTCTTTGTTGAACAGGTCTACTCAGGGCTTATGAAGACGACTAACGGCCCAAGGAGAGTCGTTGAATTAGTCCGCGCCAGATTATGCATCAACAATTACAATATTAGTCTTAAATTTTAAGCCACACGCTTCTTCAAATATTCTTACAATTGGTCTCATAATTTATTTAGTTTTTTAAATATAATACATAAAATATCAAATCAAGTTATAAAATATATTTGTTTGAAAGATTATTATATATTTTTCATTTTCATCTTTTATTCTTTTTCTTCAATCCAATACATTTTCTTTGATATTAGGATTTTGCTAACCAATGCTCACTAGACAGAGGTTAAAGTGTATTTAATAAATAAAAACTTTCTTTATTAACAAAAAATGCATTAAATACACATTAAATGAACTTATAAATTACTATATTTGAACATGATTTTCACTTAAAAGAATTAAAATATTTTTTTTATAAACTGATTAACGCATACGCAGAGGTTAGCAAATATTCGGAATCCTTTTACAAACCAAACAGGCCCGAAGTGAGTAGTATTTCCAAAGACGTGACGTGAAGTAATTGGAATCGGATAAGGATATACTTTTTAGTTTTTATAGAATACAAAATTACAAATCCCGTTAAACAAAATTAACTGTTATTTGGATTGCAACAAACACGTTGTCATTGGTTTGTGTCCCCGGGAACACCACCTCTCTTCCTCGTCCTCCCTTTCTCTCTCACACACTAAAACACACACACAAAGATATTTATAAAATTGTTTTCATCAGATTTACAATTCTCCACCGTTGATCACCGTAAGTTTTAGTCAACCTCCCCCTTTTTTTTTAGTCAAATTCGATTCTCAAGTTATATATAGTTATTATTAGGTCAATTATTCACCTTAATTGATTTTTTAGGGCTATTAGGGTTGTGAAAATTTGTTATTAGAGGGATTTTGCTTATTGGATGGTATTTCAGATTGCTTATTTTTAAAGTGCTTATAAAGTTATGTACTGAACTGCTTGTTTTGTAATAAGAGGGTTGAATATATATGTATTATCCAAACACTTAATGACTGTTTGTCTGCTTATAAAGAGTAATAAGTACTTAAATAGATAATAATCCCAAACACCCCTTGAAACTGCTTATCTGCATTATGGTAATAAGGGTTTTCATAGAAGCAACTCTAAACCGCATATTTAAACTGCTTTTTAGTTCACAAGATATGAAATAAGCAGTTTGGATTTGTAATCCTGAAGAATCTTAAACCTGTAGTTTATCATAGTGTGGTATGCGGTCTTATTAAGCAATCCCAGACGCCATCGAAACAATTATTTTGCATAAGCAACTCCAAAACGGCTTATTTAAAGCTACTTATTTCACAAAAAGGATTATCAAATAAGAAGTTTGGATAAATAATTAAGGGATCCCAAACACCCCTTTTTAGCAACCATTTTAATAACTCTTGAATCAAAAGAAAAGATACCAATTATAAATTTATAAGGAAAAATAAAGGGTTGGTGGGTGTTAACATGTCTTTTACAACACACAAGATAAACGATGTATATGAAAAAAGTCAATAATGACAATACATGGGTTTTGTTCACGCAGATGAAGCTTTAACAAGGGACTTGAAGATCGAGAAATTTCAAGCCCTTGTGTTCCCTCATTGGCACAAACAGCGACACGGAAATAGATATGGCTACAGATTTAGCTCCGTCAACGGAGCCCCATCCTTCTTGGTTTACTCCTAAAAGGTATACTTTTTTCCCCCTCCCTTTTCTTCGTTTAAATGCAACTAAACTAGTGCGGGAATTCATAGATTTTTCAATTGTTCAGGAAAATTAGGATGTTTAGTTTATGGCTGCTTTTGAACGGGATTAATTTGAAATAGTTATACTTATTTTCTAGTACGCTTTTGAATTTTGATCTCATAGGGCTTATGAATATGTGTGGACAGGTTGCTTGTAGTATTCTGTGTGATCAACATGGTAAATTATATTGATCGAGGAGCAATTGCGAGTAATGGTGTTAATGGGAGTCTGAGAACTTGCACTGAGAGTGGTGTGTGCTCGGATGGTAGTGGAATTCAGTAAGTCTTACTTATAAGCCGTGTTTTGTTACTAAATAACTTCGTTGTTCAGATGTTTTCTGTACCTCAACTGTTGTGCAGAGGTGATTTTGACTTGAGCAATTTCGAAGATGGTGTGCTATCCTCTGCGTTCATGGTTGGACTTCTAATTGCCTCGCCGATATTTGCATCCTTGGCTAAGAGGTAACTCCACTAATATAAATTGGAAACTACCATTTTCATAGCTGAAAAAAATACTTCGATATGTGAAGTCGGTAAATAGTTCTACGTTTATCTTTTAGTTTCATATTTTAAAAAAATAGGTGTTCTTTATAGGGACTGGCCTGTAGCCACCGTTGTAAATTGTAGAGGTAACCTAGGTCATATGAGTTTGCTCATAGGCAAGAGTCTAGCTCAAATAGATTCAGCTGTAAAATCCTTATCCTGAGAAACTGGTGAAGTGGTGAAAAGGTGGAATAAATCAAGTATTAGAGAAAAATGGAGGAAACCAAGTTCTTTCTATTAAATTTTGGTGCCTCCTAATCTAGGTTGGTTAATCACTTAATTATGAACCCCGATATATATTAATGTAAAGCAGATTCGACGATCTGTAATCATATATCGTGTATATTGTCTGAGAAATCTAATAAACAGTTGCATATAAGTTGTGCAAAATCCTTTTCTGCAGCTGTTTGCCATTAAGTTCTTTTTTCTTTCCAATGATTTTAAAGGGGCTATTCTCTGTAGAGGTTTTGCATCCATCTACTGCTTAGAAGTTAAAATCAGCGAGTTAGGGAACTTTCTATATAACTGAGAAGATAAGAATGAGACTGTTATTACACAGCATAGATCGTTTAGTGATCAAAGAATGCCGCTATTAGAAACTATGTTCATAGTGGAGGTTGAACTACAAAACTGGGTGTAGTCTTTTTCGGAGTGAGCACCTCAAAGGCAGTTTAGAGGTTAACTAATCTGTTTCCTGGATTTGGAGTAGGCATATAGGAAATATTAGATGAAACATTCTTCTCCAGTGGTGGTGTAGCGGTATTGACATAACTAGTTACTGCTTGTTAGTGACATGGCATTAAGCTATTTTCTATGACTTGCAAACTCATGACTTGAGTAGTTATAAAGTAAGTGCTAATCAACAGACTGGTAGAATTATGTCAATACTTAGGAAAGGTATCTTGGGTAAGCTTAGATTGTGTATTTGACATCAGTTTTTGAGACACATTTTGATTACCCAACATAATAATTTAAGGCAAAAACTTTCCTACCGTCAAAAGGTATCTGTTTTAATCTCCCGTGGTCAGCAAATAGAAAATCCTGGTTATAAACCTAATCTTTATGGTGCAATCACATTGCGTTAGCTGATACTTTACCACTCACTTTAAAACTGCAACGAACCCAACTTCACGAAGTGGCCACTGGGAGTGTCAAGTCATCCTAACTGACCAGTTTTAAAAATTTCTAGTTTGTATCATTTATTCAGTATTATATCTTCTTCTAAATTGATATCGTGTCGCTGTGAATCTTTGCCTAGCTTATGTAACTTTTGGTATCATAGCATTTTGTGTTCTGTCATACTTTTGTACACTTTTATTTTATCTTGTTCCATATTGTGCTTCATTATAAGGTTTCACACTGTGATTTGGTACCCTTTGATGATACATTTAGTGGCATCATCTTGCATTTATAATTAATGTAACTTTTGTGTGCATGGGCAGCATCAATCCTTTTAGACTTATCGGAGTTGGATTGTCAGTGTGGACTTTCGCTGCAGCTGGTTGTGGGATTTCAGTTGATTTTTGGTCCATCACAATTTGCCGAATGTGAGTTGTTTTTCAACCATTTGTGAGTTCTATTTGTAGCCATTGATGTCTCATAGCTTTTGTTATCATCATGTTTTTTCAGGTTAGTTGGTGTTGGTGAAGCTTCATTCATAAGTCTTGCTGCTCCATTCATTGATGACAATGCTCCAGCAGCTCAGGTACTCCTTCTCACTGGTTAATTACCAGAGATTTCATAGATGGAAATTTCAACCTATTTACTCTTGAATGACGGATTCCGGTTATGTTTTTATCTCGAAAGTGTGTTTTTTATATATGCATAAAACCTCGTAGATTAGTGTGGTCAAACTTTAGATATATTTACAATGATTATAATTTTTGTAATCATAACATATGATAGTTATAAAAACTATAATGTTTTGGGAATAAGTGTTTCAGGATACAAAAATTGCCAGTTATGATCCAATCCCACCTTTAGTCACATACGTTTTATGTTTCAAGGATCCATAATTCCATATATCAACGTATGGTGTTTGATAATGGTAATGAACTCTGGAAAAATCCTAAGTTGTTTACTTGTTTTAAAGCTAATTTAAAACTTGGTTTTGGTGATTTTGGTGATTTCATGTTTCACTAAAAGAACTTAAGATGACTATTTGACTTTAATGAGGCTAAGGTTTCAAACCTAGCAAAACATGTATCTAATATCTTAAAGTACCTTTCTCCTGTTAGCTTTAAATACACAGAAAAACTTACATCCATTTGTTGTGCAGAGAACAGCATGGCTAGGAATATTCTACATGTGCATACCGACTGGAGTTGCTGTTGGTTATGTTTATGGTGGATTGGTAGGGACTGGGCCTTTTTTTTGTGTGAATAACCCCTATATTCATATGACTAGAAAAGGTCAAACTAATGGACGGCACTCTGTTTTGTAGGTTGGGGGTAGTCTTGGCTGGCGCTTTGCGTTTTTTGGTGAGGCAATTCTGATGTTGCCATTTGCTATTTTGGGCTTTACAATGAAACCCTTACAGATGAAAGGTACTTTCTTATATGTAGTTTTATTCAACATAAAAATAATAATTTTCTTCACCATACTTTTAACGATCTTTATACTTATGCAGGTATGTCAAATAACAAAAAGATCCAAGGGTCTTTGAATGAAGACTTAACTAACCACAGCTCTAAGGAACATTACAGGTATTCCTCAAAGAAATATTTTCATATAAAACTCGCTTTTTTAAAAGTTAACGATATATGGATATCAGTACTAAACCCGTTTAGAACTATATACTCTGACAATCCCTTATTTTGTCTCAGCTATGTTGCATATGTATCCGATCAGTTGTCCAGATTTTTGTTGGATATGAAGGATCTTTTGAGTGAACGGATATACGTCGTCAATGTGTTAGGTACTTGTTAATCTTTTTGTCTTTCTAAAACGTCTATACTATATGTTAATTTTTATACTTTTGCATGGTTTTTCCTAGGTTATATTGCATATAATTTTGTCATTGGTGCATATTCATACTGGGGACCAAAGGCTGGTTATAGCATATATCAAATGGTAAAACCACAAAACCTTATGTCAACTACTAGTTTTGTTACAAACGACAATAGTAGTGATAAAACAAATAACTTTCGTTATTGACAGAACAATGCTGATATATTATTTGGAGGAATCACAATTGTTGGTGGAATTGTGGGTACATTGGGAGGAAGTATTATCCTGGATCGTATGAATTCCACAATCCCTAATGCTTTTAAGGTATAATTTTCTTTTAATGTATGGTGGTGTATCATATTTCTTGATAACTGACCTGTAATTTGTTTTCTAATATTGATTAAAACTAATTACGCTTTGCAGCTTCTTTCCACAGCTACGTTTTTCGGAGGAATATTTTGCTTTAGCGCCTTTTGTTTCAGTAACTTGTACTTTTTCATGTTTTTCTTTCTCATCGGGGAGATTCTCGTATTTGCCACTCAGGTAATCATCATGTTAAGAATGTGAATTGTCATTTATTACACTTATTATAGATAGAGGTGACAATTTCAACCATTTTACTTGTAAAGGGTCGATCTGGGTTATGTTTTGTCTCTAATCGGTCAAATGGGTAAACAGATAAAACAACTATAAAGAAACGGGTTTCAGTGTATCATTACTGCATAAAATCTGGTATCCATCTATTTCAAGAAGTTGAATTATATGCAAAGTTATTTTTTGACTTGTGCATGTGACACTAAGTCATTAGAAGTACAAACGTTTGGACAGAAAGTGTTTCGGCCAACCCGCACACTAAAAAGATTATCCGTTTTGACCCGTTACCCAACTTGTCTAGCTCGTGAATATGCCACCTTTAGTTATAGGTTTAATTCTGATAGAAATCCGTCACATACTCTGCAGGGTCCTGTGAATTTTGTGTGTCTGCATACTGTTAAACCAAGTTTGAGACCATTATCTATGGCTATGTCAACTGTATCGATTCACATATTTGGTGATGTGCCATCTTCTCCACTTGTTGGTATTCTTCAGGTTTGTCTTCATATCTCCTTTCACCATTTCTTGGACCACGCATCAATTGAGGACCAGCTATTAATTTTTTCATTTCTTTACATGAATGAAATAGACCCAAAACGCAAGCATTAAATTGACATAAAAGTAAAGAGGACTTTGTTAAAGTTGTTTAATGGATTCGATTATATTAAAATCATAATGATTAGATGGAACATTTATATTTAAACATCGATTGAACTAGTTCTACGTCTACATTATCATTACAAAGTTATGGATTTCCAATAGAAAATCGTAAACCATCTTTCTAAGATCTGCATATGAACTGAATAATTTCTTGCTGTGACACAGGACAAAGTTGACAACTGGAGGACATCTGCTTTGATCCTAACTTCAATATTCTTTTTGTCAGCTGGAATATGGTTTATAGGTATGCATTTATTTACCTTTAATTTTATTTCATTCAAGGTGGTTTTAGCTATGTTACTTTCCTAATTTTGGTAAATTTGTAAGCTGAAGTCATACAGAACTTTCCATTTATCTTTACAAGTTATATGTGATATTGATCTTTATCATCCAGTTGTATACATTCAAAAGGGCGTTTTATGCATTTCACTGAAGTGATTGAAATCACCTTTCAAGTAGTGGAAATGATGCAGCCAGTTGTGATCTCAAATTGTTGAATGCTGATTCTGCAGGTATCTTTCTAAACAGTGTGGACAGATACAATGAAGATAGCGAGCACCATGTGACCACTACTGAGCGCTCAGATGTATTACCATTGCTTACAAATAAGGCAGATGACACAACTGTGGCTTCTGTTTAAAGTTTAAACATGGCAACTTTGATTGATTCAGCATGGAGTATATGTACAGCTTTTCCATTCTTGTTTGTAACCACTCTGTCTCGTAGTAAATTTCGCTTTTGGGTTGTAACTTATAATATACTTTGTAAAAAGATTTACTTTTACTGTAACAGTAATGTTAACCTTTTCTTATAAGTTATGTTATAGTTTTCCAAACTTATTTATATTACATGTTCAAGTAAAGTTATCCATACATAACGTCCTGTCATTCTTTTAGTTTGGAAGACAACAGATGGCTATATACACAAATATTGGCTATGCAAAAGTCTCTCATCGTTTTGTATCTTGATCTTGTTAAGGGTGAGGCTCAGTCAAGTCATCATAAACAGATTACATAATGGGTAACGGACATTAACAAAAAGTGAAAACAGATAATATGGCGGAAGAATATTTGTTCATTAACGAACTTTCTTTAAAGTTTAAACTAATTACCAAACTAGACTATACCCCCTTTACCAATAGGGACTATATTTCTTCATTTTAGGCTGGTAGGCAAGGAAGGTTTTTTTTCACCATACACATCAGCGTCACGTCAGCTTTCTCTCTCTTCTCACTCCCCTTCACCTCACTTCACCATTTAGTAGTCAAGGTCACCTCTAACTTCACATTTCAATAAATACCTACTTTATACAAATATACCCCACTAAATACCCCACACACTCTCACACATAAAATAAAAAATAATAAAACTAAATGGGAGAGAGAAAAGTGATTTGACCACCAAAACTTGTTTTGGGTTTCGTGCATAGTGAGTGAAAGAGCATGGTAGGTAAGGAGGATCAAGCTTGGAGTGGGCCCATTTGGTGAGGGTTTCATGCTCTTGCCTACTAGCCTTACACTAATTACCCAACTAGACTATGCCCCCTTTACCAACCGGGACTGTACTTCTTCATTTTACATAAAAGTATCACGGCGCGTTCCAACATATCATGCACGTGAGCGCCACCCAAGACAACTGATAACCTATCAACACGTGTACACAAAAGTGCGCCTAGATGCATATGCCCTATATATTTTCAATTCAAAACACTACTAATATTGCTTATCCTCATTTGATGTTGACTTATCTTCTCACCTAACCCACTGACATTGCTTTCTATTCAAGACAATAACTTCATCTTCACCAACACATTCAATGAATTAAAAAACACGCTGCACACATCTATCGAAATAAAAACTCATTGCAGACTTCATCGCCTATAATTATTGGTTGTTGACATCTTCACCAACACGTTCTATTAGCTTTATTTTACAAAAAGTTCATATGAATCTTCCTTTTTGGTGGTTTTGGTTTTTGGGTGCGTCGAACATAATAGGTGTTCTTGGTCCCACATATTGTTTGTTTGTCGGATGGCGAGAACTGTTAGTGGTCCTTTGGTCGTTTTTTTTGTGGGGTGCTTGTTTTTTATTCTTCGAATCACACGGCCAATTAATCTTCCGAATCTTCCTTTTTGTCCGGAAGACGGTTTGATAGACGTATAACCTTGCTAGTATCTAGAGCAAACTAATTACCGACGTATTGCCTAAAACTACTATAACTGGTCTTTTTTAGACAAAGAACATTAAAGTGTCGATCATCATCAACAATACACAATTCAAAATTTCCTTTTGATAAACTCATATCCATTACAGATTTGATATTTCGAAAGTGTTTTTAGTGCAACGTGAAAAATGAAAAGGATATGTGAATAATGTGAGAGAATGATATGTTAAGAACGTCAAAATGACGATATCTAAATAGGAACTTGATGTCTTAGCTTTGTCAACTACCGATCACGTGAACATTACATGAAGAGTAATATGTCTTAACTTTGCCAACATGTTTGAACTTAGTAGAACATGTCTTAACTTCACCAACAACATTGGTCAGCGGATATTAAAATTTTATAAGACATTTTGTATTACACATTCCAAAATGAGACTTTGAAAAAAGTACGTTGCTACTTAATTTCCCATTCCGAAAAAATTAGTATGTGATAAATAGGCCTAACAAAGATATCTAACACAAGAATTACCTACTAACACAACATACCTAATCTATTCATATTTTGATAAGTTTCATACACTTGTTGTGTCTCTTCATTTTCACCAATTAAAATTTTAAGAGTCCTGATTGGGAGGCCTAAATTATGTGCCTAAATTCATGTAAGTCTGCGTGTCATCATCCTAATGGTTGTAGTCATTGAACCCGCTTTTTTACAAACCATGAAGATCATGCCACACATGTTTAAGCATGAATTTAGACATATAATTAGGCCACTCAATCATTTTCTAATTTTTAAATGCACCAATTATAACTTTAGGACTGATTTTAAGAAGTTTCATGCTCTAACTCATTGATTTATTAGTTTGTGGCGTGGATTGTAGAAAATGAAAAAAAAAACAAGGAAAGAAATTGAAATATGTGTCAAACTTACAACTTACAAGTTTTAAAAAATAAAGCCAGATAGTCACGGAACACCATCACTTAATAAGAACATGGTAACACAAACACAAATTAAGCAAATTCAAATGGAATTCTGACACTTGTTAGCTCTATAACAAAGGTGCATGTTTGTGTTTTGTTGTTTGTGTGTGTGTGTTTGTGTCATGTATTCATTTTTCCATAACACAAAAATAATATTGCACTATCTAACTCTAAGAATAACAGGAATTACATGAGATGGCTAATGTAGATGAAGGATCAGAAAATAAGGCTAGGAATGAAGAACATAATACATCAATTGATGTCGCCAATGATAACGGTTCACACGATTCATTAGACTCTTCAGCCTCATGGTTCACCCCTAAGAGGTAGTCATATTAGGATTCTTTACGTTGTTGTTTGGTTTTTCGATAGTAAGTAACCGTAATACAAATGTAGGAATACTTAGATCTGTGATATATTCGTGTTCTTCCAATGAAAATCGATAGGCACCTTTGGGTCATTTGTGTTTATTGAAGCTTAGCATTTATCTAAGGATATGTTTTCATGTATTGTAGATCCAAGACCTAACACGTGAAGTATTTATCGGGTGTTATATGTGATAATATTTGGTAGATGTGATGTAGGTTACAGTTATGAGCTGAAATTATAATTAAAAAAAAAATAATAATAATAAATAAATAAATAAAATAAAAATTATGAGTATAATTTGATTGTATATATTCACAGGTTGCTAGTGTTATTTTGTGTGATAAACCTAATAACTTACTTGGATCGAGGAGTTATCGCAAGTACAGGTGTAAATGGTGTTCCAGAAACATGTAAACCAAATGGAGAATGCTCACCTGGTACCGGTTTACAGTAAGTCTTATTTACCTTTTTGAAGATTATACCAATAAAAAGGCTAATAATGACAATTATATGTAAAACGATATTTCAAATGTTTCTTGTGAGGTAACTCCAGCTTGCTTGTTTTTCAGGGGCGAGTTTTATCTAAATAATTTCGAGGATGGTATTCTATCTTCTGCTTTTATGGTTGGACTTCTAGTAGCATCTCCAATATTTGCATCAATGGCAAAGAGGTAATTTTGTCATTTCTTATCAAACAAATCTTCATTTTCTAACAAATGCAATGTTGTTCTGCAGCTACAATCCCTTTAGGCTGATTGCAGTTGGGTTGTCGGTGTGGACTTTTGCTGCAATTGGTTGTGGAATTTCATTCGGTTTTTGGACGATTACAGTCTGTCGAATGTGAGCAAACTTGTTACTATTTCTCAAAATAAGTTCATTAGGTTCTTGAGTGTTGTCGTAAGTATGATATGCAAACCTTTGATATTTTTCAGGCTAGTTGGTGTTGGCGAAGCTTCGTTTATAAGTCTTGCAGCTCCATTTATTGATGAAAACGCTCCTGCAACTCAGGTTCTTATTCCTGCAGGCTAATAATCCCATAAGCAATTAAGCATTCATACACGTTGGATATTTCCAGGATTTTTGTAGATATTAAAAACTATTGTAATGTTAGTATAAAGAGCATCCCAGCCGCTTATTATACTGGCGGAATTTTTTGTATATGGACTTACGAGCATACAAAAAACTTAAGAAGCAGCTAATTAGTTTCAGTTTTGGTATATTCATATACTCACTCATATGGTTCTGTTCGCGTCATGTGAATATGTGTATATTCAAATGTGCATTTACACACAGTTAGCTGCTTGGCAATGAAGCGAATATATTCCAACCTCTTTTAAACATGTATCATACAATTTCTCCTTGATTGTTGGCTGCTATGATCAAAATATGTACAAATTTACGTACTTTTTATCTTCAATGTTCTTGTTTTAGCTTAAACTCATTAAAGCCGGATGATTACTTTGCCACATCTTGGCGAGCCTTAGTGCACTTGCTCTTGTCAAGCTTTAATATGTTAATGTTTATTAAAATCAATTCAAGCTCAATAACTACACTTTTATCGATTTTTTATAACAGAGATCAGCATGGCTGGGAATATTTTACATGTGTATACCTACCGGAGTTGCTCTTGGCTATGTTTATGGTGGATTGGTAACTCTCTATACAGTTGCTCCTATACTGGGGTTTCACTTCATCTTCTGATTTCGTTTATTTCTTACTCGTAAACTTTTTCAATATATTTCAGGTTGGAGATGGTTACGGTTGGCGTTATGCATTTTTTGGTGAAGCGGTCATCATGATTCCATTTGTTATTTTGGGTTTTGTTATGAAACCGCTACAGCTTAAAGGTACACATTCACCATTGTGGCATTATGTTGTAGATATGATGAAAGTGTCCTTTTATCTCATAGTTTGTGTGTATGCAGGCATTTCAGTTAAAAAAGATGTTATAGGGTCTCCAAAAGAAAAGTTCACAGATCATAAATCCGAAAAAGCTATCTGGTTTGTTATAAAACTGATGTCTAAATTTAGCGAATTTACACTTCTAAACTATTTACGCAGCTACTTATGTTTTTGTGGCAGGTCAGCTGATGCATATACTTCTTCCAGTCATTTAACTAGCTTTTGTGAAGATGTGAAGTGTCTTCTGAATGAGAAGATTTATGTAGTAAATGTTTTAGGTATATCTCACACAGCTTTGTCTATGTATAAAACTTGCAAATAATTATTATATCAAGTACTAACTGTCTACTTTTGGATGGTTTTGTAGGTTATATTTCATACAATTTTGTCATAGGAGCTTACTCATATTGGGGACCAAAGGCTGGCTATAGTATATATCAGATGGTAAGCACGTGTTGTTGTTAAAGTTTTGATTAGTATTTAAAAAAATGCACTAAGCTTTAGCTTATGGTATTGTCTATTTGATATTTTCATCTTTTATAGAGCAATGCTGACTTGTTATTTGGAGGGATCACGATCGTTGGTGGAATTGTGGGGACATTAGCGGGCGGTTTTATCCTGGACCAAATGAGTTCCACTATCCCTAATGCTTTTAAGGTACACATGTCTTTGAAAATTATGGATACTTCCACCTTAAATTTGTACACAAGATGCTCTTTTGTACAAGTAAAAGGAACTACTTTTCTTAGGTGTGGCCAAAAATTTCAAGTTTTAAAATGCCTTATATAAGTTAGAATAAGATTTGTTGGCATTCTCAATTTCACATAATTTGCATTAAAGGCAAAATTTCAACTACCATATATTAAGCCCTATGTCCTAATCTCCGATTTAGCGATCTGCCAAGACATTTTCACTGGCCGTTCCCTGCATTTTTTATTCTTGGTTTTAGTTACTCTCCTTCCTACTAGATCAAGAAGACGTGGAATCTCAATTAAAAAAAATGAAACACGTGGATAGCATATGTTTGGATAATCAAAACTTACAAGACAGTGCAGATAATTTGACAAATATATGATTAAATGCAAATATGGCTAAAAGGATAGATGACAGGGATGCTTAGTTATACTAACATCTTGTAACTGTATAGACAATAATCTGATCAGAATGTAATAGAGTAGTACTTATTATTGTCTTTAATAAGAGTTCAGGGTTGTATTTTTTCTGTTTTATATTGATTAGATCTTTTCAAACTCCACAGCTTCTTTCGACAGCAACATTTTTTGGGGCAGTATTTTGCTTTAGTGCCTTCTGTTTCAAGAATATGTACGTTTTCATCGTGCTGTTTCTAATAGGGGAGATACTCGTCTTCGCCACTCAGGTAACTTTTTATATAACTGTGTAGAACTTAAACTTAGGTGCTCATTAAAATGAAATGCTACAAACTTTTTGACTGCAGGGTCCTGTAAATTTTGTGGCTATGCATGCTGTTAAACCAAGCTTGCGGCCTTTAGCTATGGCCATGTCTACTGTCTCCATTCATGTCTTCGGTGATGTGCCTTCGTCTCCACTTGTTGGAGTTATGCAGGTATCTCTTTCCATTCCAAAACTAAATTTATCAACCACTTCTTTTTTGATTTTTTAGGTGGAGATGTAACAAACTCCTATGATTTTACCATTGTATGTATTCTCATATAGCACGTAAGAGACATGGCACCATATTCTTGATGACCCCGTGGCGTGTATGTCACTATGCATCTTTTTATATAAGGTCGCTTACATACGTTGGAATGCCAGTTTCTTTGGGGTTTAGTTCATCAAATTTGATTTAATACTATTTTTAGATTGTTTATGATTCAAGAATAATAAGCTGAAGAAACTAGTAGATATTTGTACATGTATATTGATGATGAATTCAGGTCAATAACTCATTTTTCACATGTAACACAGGATAAAATTGAAAACTGGAGAACCACTACTTTGATCTTGAGTTCAATCCTGTTTGTAGCAGCTGGAATATGGTTTATAGGTATACACCATCTCATAACTCAAATCACATCCTTGACCAATAACACATATTTGGTCCTTATGCTATGCAGGTATCTTTCTTCCTTATGTTGATAGATATAACGAAGATAACGAGCAGTCCAACACGACTCCTTCAAATGAAGATAAGACATGCAAAACAGTTGAACCATGAACTTGTCAACTTCTTCAACTCTTTTGAGCTTGATCGCTCGTTATGGATGTACATTCCATCTTCAAATATGACCATAGTCATGTGTTGCAACTGACATCAGGATTCTTTTGCGGCAAAATAATCAAATCCAGATTACTTTCACATCATGACATACAATTTACAAAAGCACAAAGACTTTCATGGAATATGTAGACATTCTATTATAACAATTCCATCATGTGATTGGAACGATTTATGTAATGAGTCCTCATAACTTACTGACTGAAAAGATAATATTCAGGTTGCCGTTACGACATAAATGATGTAAAAAAAATGCATCAAATGTCACTCTAACAGGAAACATATCTTAATCAAATAATACAGAAGCTTAAGAAAATGCATGCTACACAAGTGAAAGCTCCCCAGCCGGGGTTGTTCTCTTGACAAGCTTAGCCCATGACTCGTTTGTCTCGGTGATAACCTTCAGAGCGTAATCCTGTTATTTTTAATAAAGTAAACTAAGCGTTAAAGCAATAAACCCATCTAATAACCTCTACAATTAAATTAAAAGACAGATGCGGAGTTTAGATTTTTCAACCATTTCAAGATTAGTAATCTCACTTCAACAATTTTATTTGGAAAAAAATGTACTTTTTCAGTTGCCCCATGTAGTCTTTGTACTTTTTTCTTTTTATTTGAGTAGTTGATGACTTTGTGTCATGTTTGAGTCATATTATCACTTGTATTAGCGTTTGTATAAAAGACTTTAACATTATCTTTAAGCTAGTTCTATAAGGTTTGTGGCGACTCAAACAGGATAGAAAGTCATCTATTAACGATTCATAGAAAAAAGAACCTACAAATAAATATAGGAAATTTGGACCAAAATCATAAAATTCATACCCTGTTAGCTGCTTTGTTGCCAAGACCAAAGTTGTTGGCAGGTTTGCCATCGGGGATCTTGTAGTCCCTAAACCAGTCTCTGATTGCAGTCAGAGTGCCCTAAAGAAACTCAACTGATTAGTCCCAAATAGTTCAACACTTGAAAAACAAATGCAGACTCTTTATAAATGACAAAGGTAGTAGTTTCACTCGGCAATATTAACTGGAAGTTACAATTTTAACCTGATTACTTACATATGGGTCGATTTGCTTTATGTTTTATCTCAAAAACTTATTAGCTAAAAAGGGAACTTGTCAAATGGGTCACACAAGTTGAAATAGCCCAACGTGTAATCATATCTAAATAAACTAACAACATAGATTTTGTATTCATATTTAATGTATTAATTATTCTTACAATAAATTAAGTAGAAAACTGCTTTAAGGGTCAACCCAGTCTGCATTTCACCCCCACAAATTACACGTTTTGATCTCTCCTTTTGACACCTTCAGTTTATAATAGAATACAGGTAATAACATCATCAAAAATATCTTTACCGTTTAACTTATAAACCATTAAGAATCTTGATTGTTCAATTCATTCAGTTTTATCAAGCAGAACATATGTCTATACAATAATGTCCTTGATCACTTGGAAAAGAACATACCGGGAAATGTTTCTCAACATCATCAACGTCGTTAACAAGTGACGCCTTAGGATCATCCAATGAAATCGCAATAACTTTCCAGTCAAGTTCTCCTTCATCAATCATAGCTAGAACCCCTAAAGGTTTTACCTTCATGAGTTGACCCACTTTCCCACGGCTTTCACCGATTTCAACTACATCAACTGCACATGTTTGCAAAAAAGACAAGTAAATGAGAAGCTGGAAAATTATATCAAAGTTTGTTATTTCGAACACATAAATAACTGAATGAAATTCAAAGTTACCGGGATCATTGTCTCCAAATGCTCCTTCAACCTCAGGGTTTGCATGGGATGGATCTTCCCATGTTTGTGGAAGCAATCCGTAATTCCAGTTAATATTGTACCTGCCAAATGAGGAGAATATAAGACTACAGTTAAATAAGCAGCTTCATTTGTTTTGCCAAATTTACATTTTCATTTTGTAGATCCTTGTATATGTATGGAGTGAAGCTAAGGGGGGTGTTTGGGATTGCTTAATCTAAATTGATTAACTGCTTATTTAACATTTTCATTTTGTGGGTCCATTCATATGTGTGAAATGAAATCAACCTGCTTATTTTTATTTCTAAGTGCCTTATTTACTCTTAAATAAGCAGATAAGCAATTTTAACCAATCACTTCAGACTGCCTATCTGCTTTACAAACAAGCAGATAAGCACTTGAATAAGCAATCCTGAACACTCTCTAAAATGTGTATGGGTCTCATTTACTTGATTGTATATAGTTCAGTAAAAAGTGTGTGACTATCAGCCAGATGTATAAGAACTTAAAGCACCCTTAAAATTGACATAATAAGCAGCATCTTGTTTAGTACAATCAATCATCTGTAATAATGACAATGGATACACCCGCAACGTGGACACGAATAAATTGTAACCGTTGCAAATTATAAGGGACTAAGAAAGTAATAGAATAAATGGCTTACGGATAGTATCTAAGTTTTCCTTTCTTTGTGTCCTGCTTAATGGGAGTCCATATCTCATCAGTAGCAACTTCCATCTTTGCACTTGATTCTTTTGGGATTTCGACAATAAAATTGAATGCTCCATCACCCACGTGCAACGGTATATCATGCCAAGGTGAAATCTGAAACAACCAAAGCTCTTTAGCATAACTTTATTTTTTAAATAAACAAGCATCAATGAGAAGATTCTTCCAAGATATAATCCAAATTAAAATGAGATAACCGCAAGATTCTCACATTTCATTTTGATTTCAGAATCAAGATTTATATTAACCTGATGTAGCAATTTTGGGATTTTGAAGAATTAATTCATTTCACCGGTGTTTGCCATTGTGTTTTAAAAGTGTGATTATCTCATCTAACTCAAATTATAAAAATACTCGTAATGGATATCTGGTCGTTGGTTATAGTGCAATTGATTAAAATGTATCGGAGTATATATTGTCTAAAGAATCAGTTATGTTGATCAGATTATGAGTAGCTGCAAGTCTGCAACAAAACTGATTCCCATAATATCATTATGCAGTTCATTTTACATGTAAATTCTTATACAGAGGATGTTTGGAATTGCTTTCTCCTTTTAATTTTTCTCAATAAGCATTTTTTAGTGTTTGGATAGAGAAAATAGCTTAAAAATAAGCAAATCCCAAACACCCACATAACTTGAAACACGCAAACACATCCAAACACTTCTCATACGACATAATCACATTCAAAATGCAATACCAAACACCAATTTTAATCTAAACCCTAAATCAATAACTATCATTCCCACTTTTAGAGGGTGTTTGGGATTGCTAATTTTCAATGAATAAGCACTTAATGATGAGCAATCCCAAACACCGACATAAATTCAAACACGCAAACACATCCAAACACTGTCTCCTACAACATAATCACTTTCAAAAAACAATGCCTAACACATTTTAATCTAAACCCAAAATTAACAACAATCATACCCGCTTTTTAGAAAATGTATGGGATTGCTTATACGTAAGTGCTAATCTGCTTATTTGCTTATTGTAGACTGAATAAGAACTTATTTATTAGCAATCCCAGTCACCCCCTTAGTACAAAACCCAAATCATTCACATTCAAATACCATTTCCAAACGACTAATCAATACCGAATTCAATTCAGACAATAAAACAACCAAAACCCAAAACCAATAATCCCTAAAATATAAAAAAGATTAAAACTTGATCTAAAAAAAGCAATCTTTTTTGCCAGAAAATATCATTAAAAAATCAACCTGCAGTTTGAATATTCTAAACACTTCAAACTGCTTAAAAATAAGCAATTCCAACCATCCTCTTGATAAGCACTTTAAAGAAGCATATACAAGTAGTTTTTTTCATTTCAACCAAATAATCCAACCTGCTTATATATCTTTATGTAAGTACTAATACACAAATACCCACTTCAAAAAACCAATGCCAAACACCCTCTTAAACTTAAATCCAAACCCTAAATCACATTATTAACCATTTCCAAACAAATAATTAATAAACCCAATAAAGAAAACACAAAAAAATTAAAACTTGATGTAAAAAGATTCAACCTTTTTGCCAGTACTATCATGGAAAAAGACTCTGTAATCAAGGGTTTCAGGTAAGCCCTCTTCTTTGATCTGAACATCATCAGGTTTATAAAGTGCTGAACAAGCAAACCCTCTCTTTTTGTTTACTAATTTAGCACTTTTGTTGAAGCAAAAGGCTAAAGATTGAGGCTTTAAGAATGAAGATTTGAAACCAATGTTGGTAGTTGACATCATCATAACCCTAGTGGCTGCCATGTTGGTAGTTTCAAACTGGAACCACAAAGAGGCAAATGAAGTGGAGTGGATTGAGTTGTTAGACTAGATGATAGTACTACTTATTGATTCACTTTCTTATATTTAAGTCAGTGGATCCTCTCTCAACAAGTGGTATATACTTTTGGTTTATTTTTTATTTTTTCTTTTTTGGTCTGTAAAAGTGGCAATTATTGTATGGCTTTTGTCATATATGTTTGTGAAATGTCATCTCATTTTATTTTAGGTTTTCTTTTAATAAAGTTAAGATACTAATACTGATACTGGTAATAGAATTTTACGATTTTACGATACTACAAAGTTAAAACGATTTTGATTTTATGTAAGATCTTTGCGAGATAGGATCGTAATTGGATACCGATCTTGACCATAGTATCTTAAAATCTTAATCGATTAGATCTTACTTTTCTCAAAGCACAATTTTATATATTAAGTTTTGTAGAATATGAAAACATTAAACACTTCATAATCATAAGTTTTAACGTACATTTTCATGATATATGATACTCCCTCCGTCCCAAATTTATTGTCCCCTATTGACTTTTTCGGTCTTTCTTTCTCAACTTTGACTATAAATATTTTTATTTGTGTTATACAATTTTTGATAAAAATTATACCAAATGAAAATACATTTTAAACTCAATCCGTTCATATATTTTGTATCAAGTATTATGTAATATAAACAAAAATATTTAAGATCAAAGTTGAAAAGTAAAGACCGAAAAAGTCAATAGGGGACAATAAATTTGGGACGGAGGTAGTATATCTATACTACTATATAATGCATTTGAGAATATTCTATAATTAGAAAAGCTTAAAATTCAGATTTTTTTCTTGCTTATTATGGAAAGATTTCAAAATTAATTTGTTAGGAAGCAAGTTGGTTAGTAAGTTTATTAGGAAGCGGTTGGTTGTTCAAACTAAAATTATTTAGCTTAACCATCTCTACTTATAAAGCATAAAGAAAACTAAATATATAACCGAATAACGCAAAATATAGTCACAGGTACCCGCCGCCGCATTGCGCGGGTACCGTTCTAGTAATAATATATACATTTGCATAATTTTACGACTATTAAAAAAATGAGACAATAGTAGGATCTTAAGATGTAATCAAATCCGATCCGATGCTACGATCACAACATTGCAAAAATGAAAGCGATCTTAGATAGGATCCCGATTTTAAAACATTAAATCAAATGATAATGATAATATTTAATTGATGAAAATAATAGCAAGTGAGATGTTTTAAAATTTTGTGTATTTTAAAAGTGGACATTTATTTTGAAATGAAGAGTGTGCGTTTTTTCAGGTTTGAGTGATTAAAAAGTAGTACTGGTATCCACGATGGATGTTTATAAAAAGCTCTATAAATTATAAAGTTGTTTATGAAATAAATGAAAAGGTTTAAAGTGATTGCATGAAAAAGAATGTACAAGTTTATGAATATTTTTGTTGCTAAAAATGTATGTAGCACTTAAATTATTTATTTATTTGCTTCATTGATAAAGCGTTACAAATTTTGGTAAGTAAAATAAGTTTTTTTTTTTTAAAGGTAAATTTCAACTTAGAAACGACCACATTCGCGGACAGCGAAGGCCCCATCGCCACCCCGCCAGACTATTTTGTTTTAACCGGGTCCACACTGATCTCAGTTGGTAACGGGTTTATAAATGTTATTGAAAATGTTTATTACTCCGAATTAAAGATGCTTTTATTATATAATATCATGTGAAATCATTTTTCAATACTCATTTAATGGGACCGGCAAATGGTCAAAGTGGTTGTATGTAGCCGTCATTTGATAGTTTATACAATCATATATCTGTGCGAACAGCAAAGTGTGGATTTAGTTTGGGCTTTTGTCGTTTGTATTTGAACTATTTTAGAAAATGGTATTTTTCTATGATTGGCCAAGATGAGTCAGGCTTTGATAAGTTTTATCAGGCTCAGGCAAGTGATTTTTTTGCCCAATCCAATATTTTTTGTTAAAGTCATTCGTTTTAGTTAAAACGAGATTGGCGCTGGCCGCTGCATTGCGGGCGGGCCGGTTTTTTGGTGCTGATTAATTTTCGCATTTAAACAACATGGAACGAAAACCATTACATGATCATTGCATTAGTTTAATGGCAACCACTTAGATATAGACCAACACGACAGCCAATCAAACCTTCTCTTTTGATGATTACATAAAACAAATCCTTCATAAAGTTGTTCCAAAATTTTTACATATTAGGCACTTCTACATTAGTACATTTACATAGAGATATATCACAGTCATTAGTAGCAGTTGTCTTTTGTTGCCCTATCCTTAGTCATACAAAGCTGCAGTACAAAAGAGTAGTGGCACATTTACATAGAGGGCTCATACGGTTTCAAGACCTTCACTTCAAACACCTTCTTTAAGTCTTCTGGTATGCAACGAATGATGAAAGAAGTTTGTGTCGGCACCTACAAAAAACTAAGACAAATAAAACGATTGTAAGAATTTGTATGAATAATTTTTTTTTGAGATATGACTGTTAACTTGATAATTCAGGCCGTAACCGAGGGGAAAAGAACAGGGGTCGGAAGCAGACGTACCTGACATGGAACCTTCAGGAAATGGACTTGTGTGCACTGTGCCGCTACCAAAGTCCCATACAACCCTTCCTCGCGGGGCAACCATTCCTACAAAAGAAAAAGAAATAGCGTCAACAACATGTTAGCATTAAAAGTGACTGAAATAAGACAGTACAAAAACTATGGAACGTGTAAATAAATGAGTTGTCATGTACATATGTGGTATACCTTAATATCTAACGTTGACAACATGTGAATCTCTCGGCCTCTTTGTCAACAACAGCTCGGATGAACTACCATCAGTCACATACTTTCTCTTACCAATACAGTTCCCTAACTCGACTCCATCTACCTCATTGATTGGCACAGACAAAGGGTCCATGGTCATATCTAAACTTTCTGAACAACCATCCACAACCGTTGCCCTCTTTGCGCGTAATGCCTCAGATGAGTTAGTGTCATATCCCTATTTCTTTTACCAGTAGTGTGCTGAACCTCAGTTCCATCTACTACAGTCACAGGTTTAGACAAAGGTTCTATACCCAAAGGCAAACCAATACTGTTACCCAAGGTTCCCAAACTACTACCAACTACATAGTCTGAAAACTGACCACATTAGCAATTGGGTTGTGCAGTCGTTGGTAAGCCGGTAAAGTTCCAAAATAGAGCTCAAGTGAGTAGTTTTGTTACATGTAATGCATCATTGTTTTCCAAAGTAATCATGTTCTTCTATTAAACAAAATAGAAAATAACGAAAAAAATTGTTTTCTTGTGTGTGACCTATAAAAAGACCGCGGCTGAAATAATTACCAACGTAGAATGAAGCTTCAATCAAAAACATGATCAGTGGCTTACATAATGTAAAAGTGACCGAATTTATAAGAAATAATGGATTTTTAATGCATTTTCCTAATGTAAAAGTACTTATATAATTTACAATATAAAGCTAAATCAAGGGCCATGAGATCGGTTTCACAGATGATATAGAAATAATGGGTAGCGTTGAGGTCAGATTATCGCCTTCTGAACTATAATACAATATAGCAACGCTTACTAGGAAATACGAATTTTCCAACGACCATAGAAGTCTTTGGTCTTGTTAGCTTGCATCGTCTTGTTAAAAGCAAGACCATTCAAAATCGAAGTTGCAAAGTTTCAGCAGTAGATGCATCAACAACGTTTTTCAGACCTGCACCACCAAAACACTCTTTAAACAATTTTTTTTTCAAACACCCCTTAAACAATTAGCAATATGTCACAACTTTATAGCTAATCTTAGCTCTTTTCTTCGCATTTGATTAATATATGATTGTAGTTGCATAAAGATTTAACCCATTATTAATATCTCAGAACCTATCTTTATACCCACAAAGGAAAAACCAAACTATTCTTTTTAAGATTACGCAAATGAACACCCATGTCCACCCATTGTCAGTCAGTAATGATCAAACAGTGTTAAACAGGTTTGGATTGAACCAATACACTTTTTGTCCGTGTATCTTTTAATACGTAAACAATTAGTGAGTTAAGAGCAACTGTAATAGCCATATTATTAGACTTTGAACTAAACATGTAACAAAAGTGATCTAGAAATGCCTTGAAATCATGATTATAGTTACCTGACCCGAATAGCGCAAAATGAATTTGTAACAGAAGTTAGGCTTTACTGTCACGTTACAGGTATGCATTTTATTTTTTTAAATATATTTAGTGGAGTTGTTTCTTGGTATGCAAGTGATAAGGCTATGAAAATTAAGCATTGAACATTCATGGTATGCACGTGATAAGGGTGTGAGAAAACTGAGCAATCCCTTCTGTCAATTATGCCATAAAAACGAAAAGAATATATAAGTACCTGCGAGCTTTTATAGGGACGCTCTTCATCTGTAAATCTCGCTATCACTATCATTATTAGTATCCTCTTTCTGAATTTCATTATTAATAAGGCGAACGGGTATCAAGAAACCTGTATTCAAATGAAAAACAACCATGTGATAAAAGGAACCGAAAACGCATATTTGATATCTAACGGGGTGTTTGGGTCAAGCTTATTCAAACAACTTATGAGCTTATGTTAATCTAAAATAGTTGATGAGCTTATAGCTCATTCAACTCAATTAGCTCAACTTGGTATTTTATAAGATCATTACCTGTATGACAAATACACACGACTGCGTTGCCGCGCCACACACCTGGAAAACGCAAAAAAACTACATACATAAGGCTGTTTGAAGAAAAGTAAAAAAGGTATTACGCAAAAGAAAATACAAAGATTCACCTTCAGTCGCACCAGAACTCAGTGGTTCACCAACACTTTGCGCACCACCATCGGAATTAGGGTGCATCACACACGTTGCGCTGATGTTATTCGTTGACCTGCCTCTTTTCTGAGTTTCATGTGGAGGATCATTGTCATGGGATGCATCAGCAGCGTTTTTCAGACCTGCACCACCAAAACACTCTTTAAACAATTTTTTTTTCCAAACACCCCTTAAACAATTAGCAATATGTCACAACTTTATAGCTAATCTTAGCTCTTTTCTTCGCATTTGATTAATATATGATTGTAGTTGCATAAAGATTTGACAGAACGCAGTCTCTAAATAAATGGCAGATAGTTTCTAAAAGCGTGATTTAATCAAAGTTGCTTAAAAAAACTGAAAAGCTGGCTAATAAGACTTACACTTGTGATAACTTTTGCAGTGAACCACCCACAATCTGCATGATCAAGAGCTGTAATGACTTTAATTCCATTGGCTATAGACGGGTGAAAAAGATCAGGAAGTTCCTTGCCTAAATTCTGTGACAGCAATAAAACAGTTCAGAAACTCCAGCCAAGACAAAGGGAAGCAGATAATGAGTTTCAGTTTTAAAAAGATTATTCAAGATACAAATGTATTCCATCTCGTTTTCCAGAAAAGCAGATGCATTCGGTTCAGCTATTTATCCTAACACAATACACATACGCACCAAACTTTGATTGAATATAATTATAATGTTTACATGTTTGAACACCTGCAAACTCCGAAAGACACTCTTTACCTATTGCATTTTCCGGCTTGTAAGTTCCAAATGAAGCACCTTCTCGGATTTTATCATCACGTGATCACACATGCACCTTGCACCAGTAAGTAACAAAGTCACTATAAAAAACGTGTAAAGTTTAGAATAATGGTTGTTCCAATTTTTTACAATTACCTCAAAACACGTGTGTCCAAAACTCATATCAAGCAACCTAAAAAAATTTCCATGCACATTTTTGCAAAAGAGGTAACCAAGGTGAATGTAAATATGGCAAAAATATTATTATGACAGCATAATAGTTAAGACTTACAGCTGATTCAAGGCTGCGCATGAACTGATGCGTTCGGGAATTGGACCTTCAAGATGGTATGCAACAAATTTACGAATTTTCATGTTTTAAATTCTGAAGAAATGATGCAATATACCAAGTAGGTACTATGTCTATTTTCAAAATAAGAACACCTGTAATGCGTACAGGCTCTTAGATTTTTTTCTCCATGTTTTAAATTCTGAAAATCGTTGGACACCTGAAACATTGTCAAAACAATCATCATAGTCCATTAACTATCATCATTGCCTTTTAATGGCATTAAAATGACCTGTGCACATGGTATTGCACCCGCCAATCAAAATGACCTGTACACATGTCGTTGCATCCGCCATGGCTGCAACCTTAGAAGGTTACCCAACCAATATGCGGATGTTGACTATTATTGAGATGGGCTAATCAAACGTGACAGCATGTGATGTAACAAAAACGACACCAAATTAAATGATGCATAAGTAGATATATTCCTAAATGCATATTTATAAACTGATAAGGACAATCAAATAGTGTATCCGTAAATGCATATTTAAAAATTGGATTTGCTACATGAGGTGGCATCACATCACCAGATTTTTCATACTTGCTTGGGCATTCTTGAAATCAAAGTACCCACAATGATATATATAAATGTAAAGTTATTTTCGCAAAGCGAACCATAAAAAAGTCACAAATCTAACCGAATAAGCTTCTGAAAATCAAATCATTATTTACCTCCTCACTCAGAATGTTGAGGTTCTCCTTATGATACCGTAGCAAAGCTATTTGCTCGAAAGAAAAGACCAAAAGGCATCATTTGCTATTGTTGTGGTCAAACTTAAGCACTACCTGAAGAAGACAGAGAAAATATATTAGCGAAAATAAAGTTTCAAAGAACAATTCATTATTGTTGCATAGTAACGTTACACTGACCATCACGTTTTCAATGTCCATAGTCTTGTTCAACCTTAACTTTTGTGCACCCTGTATGACTTAAAACCTATAGATATCGTGTTTTCTGCGAGCAGCTGGTTGAAGCTTCCTGTGTACCGCCATAGCTATGCAGCTGACCGACATCACAACCTTTGTTCAGGACACGGTACCACCTGTAAAATTTAAATAAAAAATAATGGTCATAATGTGATCAATCTCACTTGTTATAACCAACGCGCCATAAATAATACAAATAAACTTTCTTTTACAGTTAACTTACACTTCTTTGTTATCCTCGACTAACTAAAGCTTCCTGTCGGGGTTCCTTACCAACACGTGGACCATATCAGTTTTGACCAAACCTATTTAAATTCATCATAGCCATTCCTTGTATCATGGCGCGACAACAACATTGGTCACAATATACGAATAACTAATACTAAAAATAGAAGTTCAAAGAAAAAGTAGCTGAGACGTCGCACTGTGATTGAGGTTCAGGTGAGAAGCCGAAAAAGAAGCCATACCCGGCATGGCTGCAACCTAGGCAGGTTACCATGCGAACAGGCGAAAAATCTGAGCTTTAGTGGAACCAATTTAAACTCATCACAACCAATTGTTATACCCCTGTACATAATCATACATATATTAAGATACCTTCGGCCACAGTAGTGATAATATTATTTACACCCAATTTCCAGCATCCAATTAAAACCCTTTAAAACCCCACCCCCTTACAATCCTAAAAACCAACAAAGATTATGATTAAAGACAGACAAAAAAAAAGAGTCTAAACTTACAAAATCAATTTGGGGAAAACCAAGAATCTGCTTCTTCTCCATAACAAAATCAAACAACAGCATCACGCCACCGACTGACATATTTCTATAGCTCTAGTGACAAATGGGGATTCGTGATGCTAAATAGCCCAAAGCTGGGATAATAAGTTAATCCAAACAAACTCAAATAAGCTCGTAAACAACAAATTTAAACAACAAATCTAATTAAATAACTATAATTAAAAGGTCACATACCTTTGCATATCCGGTAACCAAAACCCCCAAAATTGAAACCCTAATCTGGTGTGTGTGCGTGTGTGTGTTTTGGATATGAGTAAAACAAATAATACTTATTTCTTTTGGACCAGATACACAGGCCATGGGCTACACAAATAGGCTGAAGGAGCCCAACATTTTTGGCGGGAAAATGGCACTGTAGATCAGCAGTGCTAAACGACTGCGTTTTCATCCGGTTTTAATTAAACTTGTAATCTGTTGTGAACAAGAATGAAGAGAATGAAAGTAATCTTCAATTGATCATTAATTATGAGATTTACAAAGAGTATATATAGATAAACATTAAGGCAAAACTCTAATAGCTAATATGGGCCGTGGGCCTATTATGGGCTATATGGACATCCACATATAATTATTTATAACACTCCCTCTTGGATGTCCATATTGTTAATACACTTAGAAAATGTTGCCTCATTAAAAACCTTGTCAGAAAAACCCAGTGGGACAAAACCATGACTAAGGACAAAAAGAGTGCAGCGCGTATTGTCTCCCTCTGATGACTATATCACTTGATATCTTGTAAATAGGTACACGAAATAATCACTTGAACGAGAAGTGCCTTGTCGCCTTTGATGTAACATTTCTTGAATATCAATACTTGGTATCACCCTTCCAGAATTTATGTATTGTTTAATGCAGTCGCCGTGATTGTTTGCTCTATCGAATGCCAGGAAAATAGCCACCACTTGTAAAATATATCCATTTTGAGATCAATCATGGTAAGTTAAACATATATCCTGCATCTGCAAAACTAACGAAACTTGTATTTGATGGGTTAGTGAAATATAAACCCATATCCTTTGTACCATGAAGATACCAAAATTTTGTTTTACTCCATTTGAGGATTATGCCTCATTAAAACCTTACTAGATAAAAACCCATTGTGACAAAATTCTAGTGAAAGAAAAAGAGTACATAACTCCTTTATACGCTCGGGGATGTTGCCTCATTAAAAACCTTGCCGGAAAACCCTGTGGGGACAAAACCATGGTCAAGGGAAAAAGAGTGCAACGCATATCTTCTCTCCCCTTGATGATCACATCACTTAATCTCATTGTGTCAGTGAAATGCACATACAAGTGTCTTGATAGAATCACGTGAATAAATATCTCTACATGTTATTTTTATATCCATTTTAAGGATTAAGATACGTCATACATCTCATATAGGTACATCCGTGTAATTCACATATACACATTTTAGTATGACACATTTAAATCGATATTGTGATCATCATCTTTATAAATCAATGGATCTTTCTTGATCATGTGACCTCATAAACATGAGCGTCATTTATACATATAAAGATATGTAGCATCTTTCTTTAGCTTTCATGATACACAATGATTTCATCTTTAAGATGTTCAAATCATAAGCTAAGACAACTATTTCTTTTGTTTCAAATTCAATTTCTATGCATTCAGTTGCCTTTATAATTATAAATCAAACTGCATGAAACTTAAACAATATTCAAATCTAGATCTCTTTATAAAGTTTCATAGGCAAACATAATTCTTTATTAGGCACAATATTATACACTAAGGCAATTATTAAATGTATGCCAAAAACATGATTAATTCAATACAATCAAGTAGTGTTCTCGAGAACTTCTCTTATATGCTTTAAGCATTAAAAATCACTAGAATGCTTCATTCATTTTATATAAAATCTTGTACGAGCTCTATTCATTTATCATTTAGACGCATATCAATTACTTATTATATTGCCAGACTTACTAAATACATTATTGAATCCACCACATGTGAACATACAATGTATGTGCATTATCAATTACAAGTCTTTGAGAAAATATACATGTGCCATCACTTGTACCTTATGCATAATTTAATTTAATTTTCTCATAAAGACTGATGCATATCCAATAAGTTTACATATTCATATGTACGGACTTCAAGTCCTAGTAACCATGTCTCGTCTCAAGAGACTTCAATCTTTCATTAGTTCTTTGCGTCTTTACTTCTTTTGGCCATTCATTTATACATATGCATTTCTTGCATATATGTTTTCATGATCCTCACCATGATTCTAGCGCTATCTGACTTATTTTCATAATCATTACCATGCCCATTATCATATACACTAGTACTATCGACGTCGATTCATTACTTTTCGATTCCACACTTTACTAGACATTTATTTATTGAGATCTCATGGATTTTCATCTACCCGGGATTTTTCAAGAACCTTCATGTCTAGTGTATCTTTACAAGACTATTATGGGGTCTTTATTACCTCGATTCGACCATCTTAATTTTCTTGCTCCATTTTATTTATTCATTCGAGGACTTTTACTTGGAATCGATTAGTCTATCATGATGCAGTCATGCCATAGACTCACTACCAATCATTGGTTTTAATGTTGGGACACATATGTTAATTGGAGCATAAGCAGCGTATGTATGATCTAGTCACTTTATTTGGGTCACAAAACTTGTCTGGCAACTACTAGATCAAGAATGTAAATTGTCTCTTGAACTTCAAGTTCATATTTATTAGTGTGAGGATCAACATTTTTATATCATAATTCATTCCATATCCCTCGCTGCTCATTCTCTCCCCCTGAATGAATTATCCATTTCAACATCCCATTGTTGTGCGTTGTGGTGGATTTGCAAGAAACATATACCGCACATTTACAAAATTCTTATATGGGAAACATATGGTTCGTGACCAAAACCATTCTAATGGGGAGGATTCATTATAATTGTTGGCAAGATGCGAATTCATATTTTATAACATGCCCCATAAACTAATAAATTTGTTCTCATAATTATTGGCTTTGCAATCAACTGAAGAAGTTTTATAAACGTTTCAACAAAAGCAATTCGCGTATGAACATGGGCTACTTTTATGTTCGACACTTATTCCAATAATCGCCCAACATATGGAAGTATTCACCACCAATTCCAAAGATACAATCTGGAAAACCATGCTCGCATTTTATAAGCCGAGCCATTAATCACGCTAACCTTTAGTTGCGTATTTGATGATCATTTTGACGATGCATCGATTTTAAAACTCAAAATAATTCACATGACGGATGTATAGGCCTATATACATCCCCGTTATATTCTTTCCAAAACTTTATAGAAATGGTGGTGATATATGAACAATTAACTTTCTCTGAGAATAATTAAATCTATCTTTGAAGAAATTTATGGTTCTTCTATACATTTCGCATCATTATTGACTCGGGATGGTCCAACCAGTCATGCCACTTTAAATAATCTTGGCTCAAAAACTTTCAGTTTATGACCACATGTGCTTCAACTGTACTTACTTTTATGTAAAAATCAAATAATATGAAAAACTTAATACTATATCACATTTAAACAAATACCTCTCCAATCAAATATTTGAATACAGTACATGTGAAAAAACTAAAAGTACAATCTATAATGCAATCAAAGCCATATCATGTGATGTATTTGAAATATCAACAAGCCAAAAGATACATAAACATACCCCATAATCAAGTTAATCATGCCTTCATGAATCATGACTATACAAGCATTTATGGAATAATACAGTTATTTGTAGTACATTCAAATATATATAGCAATATCATTCATACATAGCATGCCCACGGTAAAACTTAACATATTCAAAGTAGATTAAATAACAAATTGTATGAGGTATCTACCTAATGTATTCAAAACGTAGTTCAAGTGTTTTAACTACGATAACCATTTGTTCTTTATTTCAGTAAATATCACAAAGATAAGAGGTGCAAAGTGACAATGCATGTCGTATGCTAACTTGTTAAAAATGTCATTGATTCAACTTGATTTTGGTTTAGATAAACACACGGGTGTCAAAATTATATGATAGAATTCTCACATAGTTTATTTTAGTATAGATCTTAAACGATCTTTAGTAGGGTCACAAAATTAAATATCGAATGTGATCAACTTACACATTTACTACCAAAACATAACCCTAGTGCATATCAAAGAAACAATGCTTGAAGATGCTACAAGGTTCATTAGACCATTTGTCTACATATTGTTAAAATCAAAATTATATTAACATGAAGATAGTGACGAAACTTTGAAAACATGGTATTAAATCAACCAAAAGTTTGTTAAAAAAAATCAACTAAAAGCTACAGATAAAGGGTACGTTGTGGCAAATTAACATCACTAAGTCTTATTTATCATCTTTTTCTTTGTGATAAGGTTCATCATTCAACAAAAATACAGTAACAATGTTCATGAGATATATTTAACGGCAACTTTGATGATTGTAACTCAAATCAGTTTGTATACTATTGTGGACATCATAAAGCAAAAGTAGCATAAGATGCCAAGTAAGTAATATTAGGTGTCACACTTAGTAATAAACTAGATTGTTGTTGATAGTACTTACATAAGTATGAATGCACATGAGCCAATTAAGATGCAACTAAGTGGCTAATTCAATAATAGTAATGGTAATATTCCACATTGAGTACGAAACATATTCGAAATCGTCTTCGGTGCTAGTCTACTAATAAATAATTAACTTATTTACTTAATCTAAGTATTTAATGAAATATATAGCTAATAAAATAGAAAATGTGAAAACCAATATATAATACTTTAAGAAACTTTTATAACATCACAAAAACCAGATCGAGGCTATCTATACATAGTGAATCTCATCTTATCCTAAACCATGCTAATTAAACAAAGAAGTTATATACAAATCATAACAATGAATAACTACTACACAAAGAAAAATATATATGATTGAAACAAAAGTATCATAATAAAGAATAATATATATTACGAATTATACCTTAATGATCAAATAGGCATATAACTATACCAAGAAAAATAAATAAATAAATAAATATATTTATCACGATATCACCAATGATAACCAAAGAACCAAGTCAATTACTTTTTACAAAAATTATATAATTGCAATATAACATTAGAAGAAATTTATTTATAGGAATAAAAAGATTAAATAAAATTGGTGGGTATTGATTTATATGTATAACTAACGTAGTAAAAGTAAACATAGATCATAAACAAACATGCAGGTATGATAATAGCATTGAGTTTTGGGTGGTTATCTAATAAGTGGAGCAATTATAATACTCCATAACAAAACAACGTGTGTGTATATATATATATATATATATATATATATATATATATATATATATATATATATATATATATGCTAATGTTTTGGTTTTATAAAAGGAATAGATTGAGTAAATTAATGGAGTCCAGCTTCACGCATCAAAATCTTACAAGTATTATATATCATTCTAGTTGGCCATTCAATACATATACAAAACCAACATACACATACACCATTGGGTAAATCCCTCCTATACTGAACAACCCTAGCCCCATAGGTATGTATAGTACTAGTGCATAGGAATAATATATTTACCAAAAAATTGGCACATGCAGTAAACATTATTAGCATATTAAAGAACTCGATACATGCAGTAAACATTATTAGCATATTATAGAACTCGATACGTACCTCTAAGAATTCAAGATTGGAAAAATTCACCCATAGAGCGTGCTGATAACGTGTTGTGAACAAGAATGAAGAGAATGAAAGTAATCTTCAATTGATCATTAATTATGAGATTTAGAAAGAGTATATATAGATAAACATTAGGGCAAAACCCTAATAGTTAATATGGACCGTGGGCTTATTATGGGCTATATGGACATCCACATATAATTATTTATAACAAAATCGTATTTTTTTTTTCTTTCTATACTAACACCCGGTCCTTTTTATCACATATATAAACTTACTAAGAACATCGCTTTCAAAGTTGAAAAAAATATTGTTGTGGCCATTCACAACATCACTAAGAGACATATATTTGTTCTCCATGCCGAATAACTTGCTAACATACACACACAAAATGACACAATCCTCCCTTAACTTGCCGGCCTTCAGCATCTGTAAAAACTTAACCAAAACCATAGAGTTCTCAGCCAATTTTCCTATAGTTTATGTTCATGTTCGCACATCAGTTAAAGGATCATTGACATTCATTATGAAAGGGATCCGAACATTGTTAAGCTACATATGAAAACTATGTACTTTTAGCTATAAATAAAACTTTGGAGGCTCAAAACATTTGTACACAAACACATGGAGATAATAACCAACACCTCCAAGCTGGTGAAACCCGCAACACCAACTCCATCTAACCTTCGTAACTATAATGTCTCTTTTTTTGACGAGCAAATGCCTAACATGAATGTCCCTCTCATTCTCTACTACTCAACATCACAAAATGATGTACATGTCAACATCTTTGATCATTTAGAAACATCGTTAGCAAAAACCTTAACCGATTTTTACCCATTGGCTGGAAGATATATGCGTGATGGTTCATTTATCGATTGTAGTGATCAAGGTGCTCTGTATGTACAGGCTACAACAAATTTTCAACTCTCTGAATTTCTAGGCCTAGCATGGGAGTTGAAATTCAGTATGCTACGTGATTTGCTCCCATGCGAGATAGCTGAGGCTGGTGAAGTTGATGATCCAATGTTAAATATTAAAGTCACAACTTTCGAGTGCGGCGGTTTTGCAATTGGTATGTGTTTTTCGCATAAAATTTCCGATATGTCCACTATTTGTACATTCATTAATAATTGGGCAATTAGAAGCCAAGCTTCAAGTAATAATGCATTAGAACTAGAAAATTATTATCCTATCTTTACTGTGCCTCGCGACTTTCCAAAAAGAGAACTATTAGGGCCTGTTTACTTTTTTTATTAGAACCTCTGATTCGGTATGGAAGCATATAATATTATTATTATTATTATTTTTGGGCCCACAGATCCCTTAATTCGTCTGGATCTATAGAGGGAAAATAATACACTCCTCCACAAACAGACGGTCTAACAGATGCGGGCCCCACCATCTTTATTAGCCTCTGAAAAAAGAAACACTGCCTAAATGATCTTACCCCAAGACTTCCAAGGATAAGCATTGTGACGAATACTCCGGCGCGAATATTTCTATTCAAAGGGAATGCAGTATCAAAACTAAGGGAAAAAGTCATCTTGGAGGATAATAAAGGACATCGTCCCTCTAAGGTACAACTTGTTTTGGCACTATTATGGAAGACCTTCGTAGGCATAGATAAAGCAAACAACAACGGACAATCAAAGGCATCGTTTGTTTCTCAAGGAGTTAACTTGAGGAATAAAGCAGTCCCTAAGTTACCCGATAACTTATGTGGGAATTTTGTGGGTGTAGCTGTTGCACAAACTGATACTTGTGAAGGAGATGACATCGACCTTCAAGGTTTTTATATGATCTTGCATGACTCTCTCAAGAAATATGATAGTAATTATGCTAAAGCACTAACGTCCGGTGAATATGATATTTTAATGAAGTCCTTTTTGGACTATAGTCAAAATATAATGAATAGTGATGTAAATTTCTACGGGGTCACTTCTTGGTGCAAATTTTCATTTAATAAAGCTGACTTTGGTTGGGGTAAGCCGGTTTGGAAGAGCACGGGTCAATTTGGTGCCCAAAACTTTGTGGTGATGATGGACGATCAAGAAGGTGATGGGATAGAAGCATGGGTTCATTTTGATGAGAAACGTATGGGTCAATTCGAACAAGATCCCGATATCAAGGACTATGCAATTTACACTCCTTCACAATGAGCATGCATGGTTTTCCTTTTGTTGTCTTGGGTTATGTTATCTCTAAGTGTGATAAGGATATGTTTATTGTGGAAATCTTGGTCAAAGTCTTGAATGACAATTGATTGTGTCATTTAAAATACTAATGTGAGTTAAGAATAAAATTAATGTATGGTACTATGGTTAATTTTAAATTCCTGAGACATTAGTAAGATTAATTTTTGTTAATCAATGTGACCATTTTACTCCGTTCTTATTTCTTATAAATTGAGAACTCTTCTCTCATTTCAACACACCAAGAAACACAATTATATCCTCTCCTTTGTTTACCATTCATCTCGATTCTCCGTGTATCCATTTCGTAATAGAAAGAAGGCATGTATTGGTTAGCATTGATAACTCATTTGTGCTAACGAAGTTATCCATTGTTGTATCATGAAAGATAGATGTTTATTATTCTCAAACACCGTGGAGAGAACGATAAGGAAACTGTGAGCTTCACTTGCCTCAACATTTTCCGTGTTTGTGCTTTTGAGTCTCCATTGTCAGAAGATTTATAGTGTTGTCTACTACACTTTATATTTTTTTTGTTATTATCATCATATTGTTTGTTTATCTCTTTTAGCAACACGCACATGGAATAACATTTATAAGCCAAATAGATGGAAATGTTTTTGTGCAGAATTTGGTACAAGCTGATTTATTTGGCAAAACCACATGAAAGTCCTAAATAGACTTGGAATATTGAAGTGATCCAGGTTGAGGTTTTCATGGGGTTCGGCAATGTTTTCGACCTCCATTTTTGCAATAGTATGTTGACCTTATACAACAGTTTGTCAACTAAAAAAACTAGAGCTTTAGCATAACGCAATAAATAGAAAATACAATTGGTAAACTGTTTTATAACACTTTACTACATGTATAGCTTATCCTTATCTAATATTGAAAGCGAAAGACCTTTTTCATTTATACTTTTTTAGTCAACTAAGAAGCAACTTGAAGCTACAAGATAAATGCATTACTATCGATGAGTTAATGTGAGAAACATGTTACAAACTCAAACTAATATTCGATAAAATTGTCATATAACTTTTGGATTAATGCTTATAAACCCAGGAAACATCACACCACAATAATCATTTGCACCATACAAGTCAATGAAGAATCATTTAAGAACAAAAAGAATCATATTTGTTTCACACTTTCACCTTTTTATAGTTCAAAAATAGCATCTTGTTTTGTAACATCACTAGTCATGCACATCCGCGAATATAATTGTTAACTATTTGCTGTGTTCACACACATTAGTTATACGCGTTAACACAAAGGTCGTATTAGTTTAGTCCCATTATTTATCTTGTATAGCTATTGGTTTTAAATTTTCCTGTATAAAGTCTTTTTTTATTTATCAGTCAAGTCATACAAGAATTGTTCTTCTATTTATTTTTATTTATTTATTTATTTATTGTTTATTTATATCAATAAAGTAAACAAGAATAAGTCCTTGGTTATTTATCAAGCAAGTACTGCAAGAACTAGTCCTCTATTTGTTTTCTACATGATATCATATATAGCAGCCGGCAATATTGATTGCAGATCAAACTCCACGGTGATGTGTTGCTGTTGCTAATCTGTTCCTAATGCTAATTTGAATCTGTTGCTGATTTGACTCTGACCTGTTGCTGTTGCTGAAGAACTGTTGCTAGCCTTGTTTCTCTGGCCGTTGCTGATTTGAATTTGTCGCAGATCCAGTTCTGATTGGTTGCTGATCTGTTGCTGATCTATATCTGATCTGATTGCTCTGTTTGTTTGAATCTCTTTATGTGTATGTTTGGTTATTTAGTTATTGGGTAATTCAGATTGATTCGTTTGAAAACTACTTGTGCTCAGATTGTTTGATTCTTTGGAAGTACTGTAAGTTGTTTGAAATTCAGTTTGGTATATTGGTTTAATTCGGGTTAGTCCTCCTCAATCATTGACTAAGAGCTCTGGGTGCAGTCGACAATATGCCCCTCGCCGTCCGATGTGGCACTTCCAACGGCGAGCCGTTGCTCGCCGCCACACCGGAGAGGGCTCGCCGTTCTTCGCCGATGGTGAGTTCGTCGTGGCCACGGCGAAGGAGAAGATCTGACAAAGTGGCAGCAGCAGTTTTTGTGTTTTGTTTTTGTGTTCTAGATTTAGTGTGTGTTTGTGTGTGTTTTTGTGTGGAGAAGAAGACAGCAGGTTTTTTTTTTTTAGTGTGTGTTTGTGTTTGTGTGTGTTTTTTGTGGAGAAGAAGACAGCAGGTTTTTTTTTTTTTTTTTTTTTTTTACAAAAGGAATGGGGTACAAATTTTGTGAAAATAATTAATGTGTTGTGTTTTTTTAGAATTAATTTTGTAAAATTAGTATGTTTTTTTTAATTTTTTAGTATTTGTAAAATGAATTTAATTTATTTAATAAAATGAATAAAAAAATAAATGTGTAAGAGGTGGGGCCCGAATGAGGAAGTGGAAGTTTGTTGTTTGGTGAGGGGGGGTTTGTTGTGGTTTGTTGAAGTTGGGGTGTTTTGGTGATGTGGCATGGTGGGGCCCGAATGGGGAGGCAAAACCTTGCCAGTGCACCCAGAGCTCTAAAAAACATGGAGATAAAGACCATTACCTCCAAGCTTGTGAAACCCATAAAACCTACGCCATCTAACCTTCGTAACTATAATGTTTCTTTCTTTGATGAGCAAATTCCAAACTTGAATGTGCCTCTCATTCTCTACTACTCAACAGCACAAAATGATGTCAATGCCAACCTCTTTAATCATTTGGAAACTTCATTATCAAATACCTTATCCGATTTTTACCCATTGGCTGGGAGATACATGCGTGATGGTTCATTTATCGACTGTAGTGATCAAGGTGCTCTATATGTACAGGCTACAGCAAATTTTCAACTCGCTGAATTTCTAGTCCTAGCATGGGAGTTGAAATACAATATGCTAAGCGATTTGCTCCCATGTGAGGTTGGTGAGGCTGGTGAAGTTGATGATCCAATGTTATATATTAAGGTCACAACTTTTGAGTGTGGTAGTTTTGCAATTGGTATGTGTTTTTCACATAAACTTTGTGACATGTCTACTATGTGCACTTTCATTGATAATTGGGCTACTAGAAGCCAAGATGTTAGCAATGCAGTAGAGCTAGAAAAGTATACTCCTAATTTTAGTGTGCCTCATGACTTCCCAAAAAGAGATCTAGCCGACCTTAGCCCAAGAATTCCAAGGACAAGCCTGGTGACTAATCCAGCGCGAATATTTATGTTTAACGGTAATGCGATATCAAAAATGAGGGAAAAAATCATTTTCGAGGATAACCAAGGACATCGTCCTTCTAAGGTACAACTTGTTTTGGCATTGTTATGGAAGACCTTTGTAGGCATAGATAAAGTAAACAATAATGGACAATCAAAGGCGAGTTTCCTTTCTCAAGGAGTTAACTTGAGGAATAAAGCAGTCCCTAAGTTACGCGATAACTTATGTGGGAATTTTGTTAGTGTAGCAGTTGCACAAATTGAGCCTAATGAAGGAGACAATATCGATCTTCAAGGTTTCTTTACCGTCTTGCGTGAGTCAGTAAAAAAATATGATAGTGATTATGTTAAAGCATTAACATCCGGTGGCAAAGAATATGATGTTTTAATTAGGCCCTTTCTAGAGCATACTCAAAGTGTAATGAAAAGTGATGTAAATTTCTACACGGTCACTTCTTGGTGCAAATTTTCTTTCAACAAAGCCGATTTTGGTTGGGGTAAACCGGTTTGGAAAAGCACAGGAAAATTTGCCGCCCAAAACTATGTGGTAATGATGGACGATCAAGAAGGTGATGGGGTAGAAGCATGGGTTCATTTAGATGAGAAACGTATGCATCAATTTGAACAAGATCCCGATATCAAGGCCTATGCAGTTTAGGCTCGTTCAGAATGATCATTCATGATTTCCCTTTTGTTGTTTGTGTATTTATATATGTTATTTACGTGTAATACGGATAATTCATGATTTCCCTTTTGTGGTTTTGTGTACTCATATATGTTATGTACGTGTAATACGGATATGATTATAATCCATAGTTATTGTGCGCAGAAATTTTATACTAAGCTAGCTGATATATTGCGAAGGCCTATGCAACTGGTCGAGGGTTTCACGGGCTTCAACTATGTTGAAATTGTTAGACGATAAGTATTGTTTGTTTAGTCCCGTTATTTAGCTAGCCCATATTGTATCTTATATAATGTAAACACTGAGGCAATGAATGAGATATACGATTCTATTCACTTACATGGTATCAGTTACCATCTACGACCCTAAACCCTAATTATCCACTTTCCACACATATATTCAAAAAAAAAAAAAAAAAAAAAAAAACCTGAACAGCCGGTTGTGTTTCACCCCTACAAGAGAAAGTATATCATTGTTTTGTCTTTTTTGCATGGTGTACTCGATTATATCAATTCATTATTGATTCAACGTGGGTATGCTCTTCTAAATTGTTATTTTATACGATTATAGTTGTTCCATTCCTACATATATTTGCATGCTGTTATTTTATGGGTTAGTAAATTTGGATTAATTTAATGCTTTTAAAGTTATTGTTTGAAGTTTGAAGTTTCAAAGTTATTCGCATGCTGTTCGTTTGAAGTTTGCTATTTCAAATTTATTGTTTCCAGTTTTCGTTTAATAGTTTCTCGACCAAGTTTGTTGTCGAGGTGTGTTTAAATTGTTTGTCGACCAAGGTGTGTTGTCGAATTCTGTTTCTGTTCGCTTCTGTTGACCAAGATGAGTTTTTGTTCGATTACCCTTTATAAACCCTAACCATCCCATTCGATCTTCACCATGACTACTGATACAACTCCTCCTCCACCGGTTCTCACTTTGTCGGATAAACTAATGGCTATGAATCACTTACCAACTTTTGTTCCCATCAAACTTGAATTACTCCTCATGGGTGTATTATTTTTCTCACCTTTGTCATGATTATGGCATCTTGGACCATCTTGTTGATCCACCCGAGTCCTCCTCTACTAGACCTTCTTCACCACCAACTAGGGATCTGGAATGGCTAAATGTTGATTTCATTATTCGATCTTGGATCTTTTCCACACTTGCATCGAATCTTCAAAAGCGGTTGGTTGTTCTTAATCCCCAAACTGCCAAAGAGGCGTGGGTGTACCTTCAAACAATTTTTCAAGACAATAAACGCCTAAGAGCTATGGCTTTGAAGGCGGAGCTATGGAATTTAAAGCTTTGGGACTTAACAATTGATGCATACTTTCAAAAAATTGAGTTAATTGCTTCAGTGTTAAATGGTCTTGGTTCTCCTCTTAGCAATGACGATATTGTTACGTTTGCACTTGAAGGCTTGCCATATGATGTGATTTCTACAGTTATTGCTAGTAGGGAACCCTTTCCCGATCTCAAGATGGTTCGTTCTTTATTGACCACGCAAGAGATGCGTATGAAATCTAAGGTTCAAGACCCGCCTGTGGATGCTACATCCGCTTCTCCAATGGTCCTATTGGCAAATAATAATGCTCGGCGTTCGTCTAATCCTTTGGAAAAGTGAACAAACCTTGTTTTCTTTTTGCTAAAGGTCATTGTCATTTTGGTGAGGCGTATCGGTATCTTCACAATGGTGTTCATGGTAAGTCTACTTTACTCCCTCGTACTTCCGGTTCATCATCTCCTATATCGGATATGGATACCTTGCGACAATTGTTGGCTAAGTTGGGGTTTACCTCTACGTCTAGCCAAACTACTCCTCCTGTTGCTTATACTACCAATACCTCTCTTGTTGCTTATACTATGAATAACCATCCTTATGGACCGGCCCGACTACAATACCAATCCCAGCTTCTCTATTCGGCTCAAGTGTTTCCACAGGGGGTTCAGGGTTTACCACAGGGGGCAGGTCATAATGTTGTTCAAGGGGTTCACGGTCTACCACAGGGTGTTCAGTTTGGGGTGACAGGTTTGTTTCCACAGGGGGTTCATGTTGCGCATGGGGTTCCGTTTGCTGCAGGTTCTTAGCAGTCGCAGGGGTTTCAAGGTCTACCACAGGGGGTTCAGTTTGCAGGTTCACAACCTGGGGTTCAGTTCGGTCCAAGTATTGTTTAGCAAGGACCATCACCAGCCAGTTTTCACCTAGGTCAACTACTAGCATCAGGTTCACAGGGTTCGGGTCAAGAGAATTTTTTACCAAGTGCCTTTAATACCACCACTCTTCAGGAACCGGCTGCTGGCAACTGGAATATGGATACAGGTGCGAGCTCTCACCTTAATGATTCTGTACATAGCCTTAGTTATATTCTTAATGAGTGCATTTACCCATCTGTTGAGGTTGGTGATGGGCGTTTCATTCCCGTCACTAACTCTAGTCATAGTATTTTGTCTACCATTATCAATAACATCAAAAATTGAGTCTGATAAGCTTAAACCAGCCCGAAGAATGTCTCTAGCAGTGAGCATATCACGAATAGGGCTTAAATCATACCACATATCAAACCAAACAGATGTGGTCTTACCATTATTGATCTTATGCCATATGAAAGGACGTACCTTGGGTCGAATCGCAAGAAGCTACGCCATCCCCAACTTACATCACCCAAACAAGGAACATCCTAGAAGCTTCGACCACGAAGTTTGTATGAATGAATAACCCATAAGGATTCCTTGTGAGTTAAAATACTCGAAATATGTGTAGTCATAAGAGCAATATTAAAATCAGCCAATCGGCGGATACTAAGGCCACCTTCTTGCTTTGGCTTACAAACAGATTCCCAAGCAACTTTGGCCTTACCTCTTTTCATTTCACCTTGACACCATAAAAAACCCCGCATAAGTTGTTCCAAATCATGAATGATACGATTGGGAAGGATAAAAACAGAAGACCAGTATATATGCATCGATGACAAAACAGATCTGATCAATTGAAGCCTCCTCGCAAGAGATAGAAACTTATTGCACCAATCATTAACACGATTTTCCAATTTTTCCACAAGCACCTTACAATCCCTATAGAGCAGCATAGACGATATAAGAGGGACAACAAGATACCTAACAGGAAGAGAACCTTCTGCAAATGGCATAGAATGGAGAATAGTAGCTTTCAAAGCATTAGGAACATTACAAAAGAAAGCTGTACTTTTAGGGATACTTGGGACAAGACCCGAAACATTCTTGAATTCCTCCAAAGCTTGCATAATAACATTAACCGAATTTGGATGGCCTCTAGAAAACAATAAAAGATCATCTGCAAAACAAAGGTTAATAATTCTTTGCTGCTCACACAAGTGATGGAACTAAAAATCCGCATAATTAGAAACCTTTTTCTGCAAAATAAGAGTTAAAACCTCCATAACCAACGTAAACAAGTAAGGAGATAACGGGTCTCCTTGCCTAAGACCACGCTTACCTTTGAACCAGCCATGAAGATCCCCATTAACACATATAGAATATGATGTAGATGAGACACAAACCATGATCCATTCAACCATTTTGTGTTGGAAACCAAAAGCAACCAGAATTGACTTTAGAAAAGCCCAATAGACCGTATCATAAGCTTTCTGAATATCCACTTTAAAAGCACATCTATGCGGACCCCTCCCTCCATGATAGTTACGCATAAGCTCTTGGATAAGCAATATATTATTAGAAATACGACGCCCAGGAACAAACGCTGATTGATTAATACTAACCAAATCACTAAGGCCCTCTTTAATGCGATTAGCAATAATTTTACTAATGCATTTATACAAAATATTGCAACAAGAAATAGGTCTATAATCAATAATCTTAGAAGGGGTAGACACTTTAGGAATCAAAGATATAACGGTATGATTGATTTCCTTCAAAAGCTTACCATTAGTAAAGAAGTCCCTAATAGCACCCGTAATATCAATACCCACCACATCCCAAGCTTTCTTAAAGAAAGCAGCAGTGTAGCCATCCGGACCAGGGGCTTTATCATCACCCATCGAGAACAAAGCATCCCTAATTTTAGCATCCGTAACATCACGAACCATATAATCAGCCCTATTCTGGTCAAGGACATTAGAGAATAAACAATGATCCTCTAAAGGGCTACAATTCCCTTCAATACCGAGAAACTGCTCATAATGAGAAACAAACGCCCCTGCAACCGCATTACCTTCATGCAAAATATTAGTCGCATCTCGAACCAATTCGATTCGATTACGAGCACATTTACTTTTAACAATATTATGGAAATAAGCCGTATTAGAATCACCTGCATGGAGCCATTGAACTTTGGATTTTTGCTTAAGAAACCTCTCTTCATCAAGCGTAGCCTCCCTAAAGGCAAGAAGATAATGAGCATGCTCTTCACGAAGGGTTGAATTGAAAGGGTCCTTATCAATCGCCTTTTGGACCTCATCTAATTCCTTACGAAGATTATCAACCCGTTTATGAAGATTACCTTGGTTGTGTTAAAGCTTACGAAAAGGGGATTTAAGTCCCTTCAAGCGTGTAACAACACGATACATAGCACAACCATTAACATTTTGGTTCCATCCCGAAGTAACAGTATCCAAAAAACCCTCTTTATGCACCAGAAAATTAGAGAACTTAAAATGTTTAGGTTTGAGCTTAACCAACTGAGGGATACGAAAAACACAATGAGAATGATCTGAGATACGGTAAGATTGGGAGATAGCAAAGGAACCCAGGAAAATATCACCAAACTTTAGATTACCCATAATTCTATCAATTTTCTTCAAAGTTCCATTAGAGCCTCTAGGTTTTTGATTCCATGTAAAATGCAGCCCCGTACTATTAACATCCGAAACCTCCATATTCAACACACATTCTTTAAATTCACGCATAGCAATATCAGGAGCATAACCACCACATGAATGATCCTCCAGGTTAAGAGCAACATTAAAGTCTCCCAATAAAACCCAAGGTCTACTATGCATAAATCTAACATGACTAACAAGGTTGCTCCAAAGCGCTCGCCGATTAACATAATAATTATCTGCATAAACAAATGAACAAAAGACGGTTTTGTTTTCGCTACGAACATTAACCTGTACATGCATAACTTGGTTAGTAAGAGCCATAACCATAACATCAACAATATCATCATTCCAGCCAAGAATGATCCGAGAACCCTTATTACAAAGATTCCCATTAGACGTCCATTTCCAACGACGACACACCTTAGTACACGTATCATACACCACCGTAGCATCCACATGAGATTCCAAAATCGCACACATACTAAGGTTATTCTCATTAACAACTTGACGAACCTCTTTTTGTTTAGGGGAATGGTTCAAACCCCTTATATTCCAGGAAGCAATACTAAACACCAAGAACATTAAGAATGGAAGTGCTTGCCCCCGATTTATCAAACAAATTACAGATTCATCAAATACATTAACAACCTCCTCCTCATCCAGATTCGTACCATCTTGAACACCCTCGTCCAACGCTAAAGCATCAAATGGGTTAGATGTAGAAACATTAGCACTCGATTTGGATGAGCTTACCATAGGATCATGTTTAGTTGTACTTACATTGAAATTATGAGACGGATTAGTACTCTCATTGGACTTTAAGTTACTCTCATTGGATGAGCTTACCATAGGATCATGTTTAGTTGCACCTGATGGAGGTTGAGATGGAGTAGCAATAGTTTTCGGCCTATAGTACATGTTCTTACCCACAGGGAAACCCTTAGACACATTACCTTCATTATTATCCTTCGCTTTACCCTTTTTCCTATTTTTCTTCCTCCCAGCTTGTTGAAACCCATCATCATCATTAGATTTCTCCACAACTGGAGTAGTCACAACTTTCTTAGGACAACATCATCAAACTTACTGGTATGTGCTTATTCACATACCTTTATTAGACAAAAAACGGACCCAAAAGACCAAAAAGATAATAAAATGGCTTTACTTTCTATGTTTGCATTACTTTTATGTTTGTGTTGCTTGGTGTGTATATGTTTATGATATCAACTAGTTAACTTAGAAACATAAAACATAAGAAAACTTAATCAGATGAAACGGACACGCCCACTGGTGGCGGTCCCTTATACAGGGACGGTCCCAAAACATTTAAGGGACCGTCGGTGTATTTAAAGGACCGTCCATAGTGAAATCAAAATTGGCTAAAAACGTTTAAACCTCACGTTATGTTTAAGTCTATGTGATTGCTTGCATACTTGTCATTAAGTGACATATATGTTTGTTATGAATGACATAACCACTATTCATATTTAGTCACACTTGATCGGGAATTTGATACGAAACATTTTAAGTTTTAAAGATGAACGTATTCACCCTCCCTCTATGTTTCTACAAAGATAATTTTGATCTATTCAACCATTAAACCATGAAAATTTTCAAGTAATATTACATCCGTACTAGACTTAATAAACTTATAGAGATAATAATCTTCATTCAAAATAAACTTTTCCAAGTTTATTCGACCTTCGGACGTGTAACTTTTAATAACCAAAAACATATATTTTCTATATTAATACTACAAAACTAGGGAGCTTCATGTGAGGGGTTTCATTAGAGTAAAACAGATCGATGAGTTGCTGGATTTACGAATTAAAGTGTCCTAGCTCCTCGAACGTTTACTGCATGACCTCTGAATTATGATGGCTCGAACGGTAGTACAAGATATACAAACTAAACATGTTCCATAAACCATCTTTATACAACGACATACCCAACATACTAAGTACTACATCATGAACAATATGAAAGACATATATAGGCACGTTTTTGTATTCTTAGACATTGTTCCAACCTAAGTTGCAACATTCTGTTATAGGTTGCTCTTAGAGACTTTCACAACTCGACTACCATTTCCATTACTTACTACATAACTTACGGTGAGTTCGTAGCCCCACTTTCTATCATTTAACTATTTTACAAACCCGTGGGGGATACATGCTACTATTTCTCTACTCGAACATAATGCTTTCTACTGTATGCTTACCCGAATATGTTTTATTGTCGCTAAATATCTATTGCCATGTTCAAAATCCCTATATCATGAATCATTAGTTACTAGCTATAGTGAGCGCGAATATTGTGAATAGATCTATTGGGATTGACGAATCCCGTTTGTGTTGAACACCTACGAATTCAAACAAACGCACTATATTTAAGGTCTAGAGGTATGACGGAAAAGTACCTCGGTAGGGCTTCTATGTTACTATTATGTCTACGTTAACGCTTGGTTGCATGAGCTTAGTGAAATAATAACTGTTTTGTTTTCAACTATGAATGTGAGTCTATAGCTCACACTACAAATATTGTATTCAACGATTTAACTATAAACTCTACAAATTCCACTCAACCTTTGTGTTGACTGTTTTAAGCATGTATCTCAGGTCTATAATGAACGAGGCTGGCACGGAGGAGCACGGATACATCAAGAAGGCTATAAATTTTATTATCACTCGAAAACTCTTTTAATGTAATTTGTAAATTGTGAAACTAATGGGATCTCATTTTGTAAACTCTGATATTTAAATAATTCGAATGATAAATCTTTTAAAAACGACTCAATTAGAGTTCGTTTTCTATTGTTATAACTGTTGTACCGTCGAGTAACACCCAGTTTGAATTCCGCGGCGTATCACGAAATTGGGGGTGTTACAAGGTCCACATTAAGGACTCCTGATGTGCTACGGAATGTGTTTGGGATTGCTTAGTTTAAACAGATCAGCAGTTTTAAAAGGAATTCCAAGCAACCTCTAAAAAGGTAACTAAATAAGTAGGAAACCACTTTAGAAAGCAATTTTAAAAGACCTACTTATCCGTTCTATCCGTGCAACTCCAATTAGGTGCAACAGATCCTCATTGGACACTATGCTTTGAACACATAAAAACATAAATTTTTAGAAAGAAAATCCTTTAAAATAATGTTGGTGATCAAGTGGTGAGTTAATCATAGAGCTGTATACTAATCAAGTTTAAAACACGTACCTTTCAAGCATTCTTATGCATAGATACGCTTGGATTGTGGCGTGGCGCTTATGCCTCCAAACCATGAACCGAGTACGTACCTCAGCTCAGCCTGTCACTTACATAACCTAAAAAGTTTACCAAAATTGATCTTCAGTTCACAATCAGAAAAATCATCGACATAATTAAACTACAACAAACCATTCAAAGCTACACAATTACAGATACAATTAGACCTAAAACATTCAAATCATTTAGCATCTGACAATCATACACCATAAAACCTCATTAATGTAACTTAGTTCGCGATAAACATTCAAATCGAATACTATTTGACAAAAACTTCAAATTGAATAATTCTCGAACCACGAATTGAATACCTGAGATAGTTGATGATTTACATACTGTGGGAGTAACTGTTGAGATGATTTGCACCATTGAAGTCAACCTCTGTTCCAGCATGCTTCAAATATACAACCGGTGTACCAGTCTACGACCAATAAAAATGGTACCTTTTAAGCATCGGTGATCAAACCAATCTAATATATCAGTAACATTATGATTCTAAAATTATGAATTACCTTTGCATCCACTTCCACCTGTTGCCTACCTTCTCAAACAGCAACAACCTCGCCTTGTTGAGGTTTTGATTACAATGTTTTTGGCAGCAATATACCACCTGCAATCAACAATATTTAACTGGCAAAGGTAAGATTATGTCATATGAGAACAATTAAGGGGTTTAGTGAACAATTAAGTCAATACATACATCCTATAAAAAATATGCTATTGTGGAAAACTAGAAGGGGGGGTTGAATAGTTTTACGTCTTTTTAATTTTATTTTGAAAACTTAGTTTAGTTTTAAAACCTTGTTTGCTTTTAAAACTTTGATTCAATCTTATGTGAACTCAAATCTTGAACAATATGAACAAGTATATCTAAGTATAAACAATAATAATAATGTATGCTAAGTATGTGAAATCAACACATGCATAATATAAACAATTGTAGCTATATACGAGAGATAAGTACGTAATCGTTTATTTTATAATCCTTAGTTATATTTTGTATGAAAACTATACTTGATCGAAATGATCAATTATATGTATGTAACCTTTTTAGTTTGATTGTGAAAACTTTGTTTTGTGAATAAAACTTTCGTTTGATCTTTAAGTAAAATCAATACTAGCACTATATAAGCAACTATATATATATATATACTTCTACGTCTACAAAAGTAATAACGATATAAGCAAGATAATAAGTAAGATATGGAAAGATCTAACCGCGAGACAAAGGATTTATAGTGGTTCGGCTACAAGGACACCTTCCTTGCCCTACTCCACTCCTCGAGTCACCTACTCGAGAGTTTTCTTCACTATATCAACAAGCTCCCTTATGGCGGAGAAAACCTTACACACCTTGGCTTACACAAGTTAACGACACTAAGCTAAATGTCGAGTTCTAATCGTAGCTAGAACCAATCTCACACCAAATATCACACCACGTGATCTTCACACCTTAATCACACCTTCTTCAAGACTTCACACCGTCTTCACACCTTGTCAATCTTCACACCTTCTTCACAACTACTTCACACCAATCTACTACACACCTATCTTCTCAACAACTTCACACCAATCTACCTTTACTACAATCTACTAGCCAATCACACTATCTATATTCCTAACACAACTATCTACAATCAAATATTCACAACACACTACACAAAGATATATGTAAATATTCTTGATGATGCACCAACAACTTGGATGTGGAGGTCACAACAAGTTGTAATACTTCTTGTCTTGGAGGATAGAAGTATTCTTCTCTTGCACTTGAGAGGATGGAAATTGGATCACTTTGAAACAAAGAATATATATACACTTATGATCAAAGGATGAGAGAATAGAGAAATAGATCTAGATCAGAAAGTTTAGAAGTGCAAAAGGTGAGAAAAATCTGAGGGGTGAATCAGTATTTAAAGGGGGGAAAATACTGTTCTGGAGCGTGGCCGGTCCCCTTAATGATTAAGGGGGCCGCCTAGTAAAATTAAGGGGGCCGCCCTCCTGAACGTTGGGTTTATTTGTCTTTTTGTGGGGAAGGTTTTTCTGGATTAGATTTGCCATTTTTGGTTGGAAATTTGAATTCATATATTTATAATGAATTAAACATATTCCTTTAATTCCAAAAATGTTTTGTAAAAGATATAAAATATTTTGTGACATTTTATAAGAAGTCTAGTGTTTAAGAAAATTGTTCCTTTGATCATAGAATGCAATAAACACTTTGTTTATTCATACCTTGAGTGATTTGGATGTAAAGACAAATGTTAAGCACTAAAAACTTGTTTACGTCATAAGTTTTAGATTAATGAGTTTATGCTTTGTAATTATCAAAAATAGAGACATTGTTAATATGTTAACAATGTTTTTAGACATTATTAATTTATGTCAACAGCTATGATTCCGAAAATTATTTAACCACAAAGTATAAGCAACAAAAAGCTCCAGGGATACAGATATGTAAAGTGCAAGAAAAAGAGGATATATTCTCCATGTATGCGACCTTATGAAGCTCGCCCCGTGACAATGCAAATAAGCACAACTTTTTTGCACCACACGGCAACACCCCGTAAAGCGCCAAAAACCTATCAGGTGCGAAATACCCAAATACCCGCAAGAACACATGAAAAGTCAATTTATTTATTTTTAGTTATGAGGTTAACACTTACTCACCAACAATATCAACAAAGTAACATGGAGAAGATTATGCAGACCAAAGAAAAAAAAAAAAAAAAAAAAAAAAAAAAAAAAAAAAAAAAAAAAAAAAAAAAAACGCATAAATTATTACGAAACCGTAAATTCAAAATTAATAGAATGGAAAACAAATACCTGAAAAACCTTAGATGCAAACATAATCAGCAAGGCAATCTGCAAAACAAATAAAAAAAAAACCCCCCACTTTTAAAAGTAAACAAATAAATAAAAGAAAGACATCAAATAAATGATGAATTAAGCAAAACCAAACCATAAATAGAATATAAATATTAAAAAAAACACATACATATAGGCAGATCCGGCCCATCATTCAAATTCTCAATTCGTTGATGGTTGTTTGGATTTGTGTTGTCGTGGGTGTGTTTTTGCGGTTTTGATGATAAAAAAGGTGTGCATTTTTTTGTGATGAAATTAGTGTGTGTTTTTTGACGATAAAATTAGTGTGTGGCTGGGGAAGAAGGTTCTAGGGCTGTGTAGATGGGGAAAATATCAAGGGGAAAAACGGAATGGAACTGTTCTTGGAATGGATGAATGTGAATAAATAGTGTGTAACAGTGTTTCAAACAGTTGACTTACGAGGAATCAATAGGAACGTGCATTTTGTAAAATGGGAATTTGGGTTTTAGTATATAGTATAATTGGCCAAGAAGCCAAGACAAGTCACGCTTTGATAAGCTTTATGAGCAGGCTTTCTAGTCTAGCGACCGGTCTTAAGTCAGCTCAGGCAAGTGATTTTTTGGCCCAACCCAATATTTTTTGTTACAGTCAACCGTTTTAGTTGAAATCGTACCGTATTTTTTGTTCATTTTTTTCCTATACTAAGTTAAAAAAAATTTATACACCCGGTCTTTTTTTGTCCCGGTTCAATCACTGCAATAATCGTTACATGTTAAAGAAGAAACATTCAAGAACGTATAAAATCTCAATTTTATCACATATATAAAGTTAATAAAAACATCGCTTTCAAAGTTGAAAAAAATATTGCCGTGGCCATTATATATTCTCAACATCATTAGAGACATAGATTTGTTCTCCACGTCGAATAACTTGCTAAAATACACACACAAAATGACACAATCCTCCCTTAACTTGCCGGCCTTCAGCATCTGTAAAAACATAAACAAAACCATAGAGTTCTCAGCCGGCCAATTTTCCTATAGTTTATGTTCATGTTCACACATCAGCAGGGCCGTCCCGTGAAATTTTGAGGCCCTGTGCCACAATATCAAAATAGGCCCTTTAACTGTGAAAGTCAAAATATTTATAAAATTTGCAACAATAATGCTACTATGCATTGTTTTTAGTATCAATCAAATAACAACTTGCTTTTCTTATTTTAGTTTAAATACTATCTTTTTCTTCTCTAGCGTATTTATAAGACATATTTCAAACGAGAAATGCAATTTTTGTGAGCATTTAATCTTTTAGAACTTTCTCATGAGAAGTCTTGAACCAAAAATAATGAATGGGACAAGGGGTTAAATAGATACTGTACATAATAAGCACAAATAATATTATTAAAATTTTGAAAATAAATAGACGTAAAAGACAAATTAAATCCAGGGCCCACTCAAAACAACTTTGTGTTGTCTTCTCCAACGTAGGATAGATCTCATTTTCCTCCATTAAAGCTCAATCTCAAGCTTTCTTTTTTCTTTTCATATATATCTTCTATTTTCCATCCCAAATCATTTATTAACAGCAATAAATCCTCTAAAAACGACTTTATACTCAAGCTAAGCTTTAGAAATTTGGGGCCCCTACAAAATGGAGGCCCTGTGCGCTTGCACTTCCCGCACATGCCCAAATCCGGGCCTGCACATCAGTTAAAGGATCATTGACATTCATTGTGAAAGGGATCCGAACATTGTTAAGCTACATATGAAAACTATGTACTTTTAACTATAAATAAAACTTTGGAGGCTCAAAACATTTGTACACAAACACATGGAGATAATAACCAACATCTCCAAGCTGGTGAAACCCGCAACACCAACTCCATCTAACCTTCGTAACTATAATGTCTCTTTTTTTGATGAGAAAATACCTAACATGAATGTCCCTCTCATTCTCTACTACTCAACATCACAAAATGATGTACATGTCAACATCTTTAATCATTTAGAAACATCGTTAGTAAAAACCTTAACCGATTTTTACCCATTGGCTGGAAGATATATGCGTGATGGTTCATTTATCGATTGTAGTGATCAAGGTGCTCTGTATGTACAGGCTACAGCAAATTTTCAACTCTCTGAATTTCTAGGCCTAGCATGGGAGTTGAAATTCAGTATGCTACGTGATTTGCTCCCATGTGAGATAGCTGAGGCTGGTGAAGTTGATGATCCAATGTTAAATATTAAAGTCACAACCTTCGAGTGCGGCGGTTTTGCAATTGGTATGTGTTTTTCGCATAAAATTTCCGATATGTCCACTATGTGTACATTCATTAATAATTGGGCAACTAGAAGCCAAGCTTCAAGTAATAATGCATTAGAACTAGAAAATTATTATCCTATCTTTACTGTGCCTCGTGACTTTCCAAAAAGAGAAGTAAATGATCTTACCCCAAGACTTCCAAGGATAAGCATTGTGACGAATACTCCCGCGCGAATATTTCTATTCAAAGGGACAGCAATATCAAAACTAAGGGAAAAAGTCATCTTCGAGGATAATAAAGGACATCGTCCCTCTAAGGTACAACTTGTTTTGGCACTATTATGGAAGACCTTCGTAGGCATAGATAAAGCAAACAACAACGGACAATCAAAGGCGTCGTTTGTTTCTCAAGTAGTTAACTTGAGGAATAAAGCAGTCCCTAAGTTACCCGATAACTTATGTGGGAATTTTGTGGGTGTAGCTGTTGCACAAACTGATACATGTGAAGGAGAGGACATCGACCTTCAAGGTTTTTATATGATTTTGCATGACTCTCTCAAGAAATATGATAGTAATTATGCTAAAGTACTAACGTCCGGTGAATATGATGTTTTAATGAAGTCCTTTTGGGAGTATAGTCAAAATATAATGAATAGTGATGTAAATTTCTACGGGGTCACTTCTTGGTGCAAATTCTCATTTAATAAAGCTGACTTTGGTTGGGGTAAGCCAGTTTGGAAGAGCACGGGTCAATTTGATGCCCAAAATGTTGTGGTGATGATGGACGATCAAGAAGGTGATGGGATAGAAGCTTGGGTTCATTTTGATGAGAAACGTATGGTTCAATTCGAACAAGATCCCGATATCAAAGCCTATGCAATTTACACTCCTTCACAATGATCATACATGGTTTTCCTTTTGTTGTTTTGGGTTATGTTATGTCTAAGTGTGATAAGGATATGTTTATTGTGGAAATCTCGGTCAAAGTCTTGAATGACAATTGATTGTGTCATTTAAAATACTAATGTGACTTAAGATAAAATTAATGTATAATTAATTTTGAATTCATGAGGCATTAGTAAGATTAATTTTTGTTAATCAATGCGACCATTTCCCGTCCTTATTCCTTATAAATTGAGAACTCTTCTCTTATTTCAACACACCAAGAAACACAATTATATCCTCTCCTTTGATCCTTTGTGTATCCATTTCGTAATAGAAGGAATGCACGTATTGGTTAGCATTGATAACCCATTTGCGCTAACGGAGTTATCCGTTGTTGTTGTATCATGGAAGATAGACGTTCATGATTCTCAAACTCTGTGGAGAGAACGAATATGTCTTAAGGAAGCTGTGAGCTTCACTTGCCTCAACATTTTCCTTGTTTGTGTCTTGAAGTCTCCACGGTCAGAAGATTTATGGTATCGTTTAATACACTTTATTTTTTCTTCTTATTATCATCATATTGTTTGTTTATCTCTTTTAGCAACACATACATGCAATAACATTTATAGGCCAAATAGATGGAAATGCTTTTGTGCAGAATTTGGTATGATGATACGTAAATATGCGGGTACGGATCACTTATTTGAAGAGTCGGATACAGCCGTCTACCTATACCTACAACCTAATACCGTTTGACTAAAACTAGCAATATACGTAAATAATATCTAACGGAAGTACGACGGGTCATGCAGAGGTATAGAAGGATCCCATCTCGGGTGGCGATTCCCCTACTGGTAACTCATATTTTCCATATGGTTTTACGCCACATATCCAGAGTTGGAGCCAAGGTGCTGATAAAGGGAGAGAGGGCGCACTGAGAATGAAATGATAATTCTCTCATGAGTATACCATTTCCACCAGGGAGAAAGAAAGGAATGTTGGGTGCATTTTCGAATGCTTCACTTGCTGCTATTTATAGAAGAAGTGCGAATCTAAATATTCGTTTTAGATTTGAGAATATATTCCTTTGGTGGGACCCACTGTTGTAAATATCGTCTTTAGTCAGGTATGCGTATTTCTTTATTATTCAGCGGGACCCAGAAAGAATATATTCTTTTGGCGGGATCTAGAAGGAATATATTCTTTTAGCGGGACCCATTATCACAAACATTTTATTTTCGTATATGAGATATGTCATCATGGTACAAGCTGATTTATTTGACAAAACCACATGAAAGTCCTAAATAGACTTGGAATATTGAAGTGATCCAGGTTGAGGTTTTCACGGGGTTCGACCATGCATGTTTTCGACCTCCATTTTTACATTAGTAGTATGTTGACCTTATACAACAGTTTGTCAACTAAAAAAACTAGAGCTTTAGCATAACGCAATAAATAGAAAACACAATTGGTAGTACTGTCTTATAACACTTTACATGTTATGTATAGCTTATCCTTATCTAATATTGAAAGCGAAAGACCTTCTGCATTTATACTTTTTTAGTCAACTATATATAGAATGGTATTGGGGACCATTAGTGTATAGTTACTCATGGAGGAAAAACATTCTCATGCTATTGTACCTTTTGTATGTCGTGTACTAACTGTTCATAGATAGTATATAATGAATTGATGTCATGTACATATAACCATTTGGGGACAATCGTGTATAGTTATAGAGTGTACCCATGCATATATAAAACTATTGGCATGCTTTTTTTTTTTTTTTAGGAACCTCCGTTGAACGTGGAGCATCTGTTTTTTGTGGATCCTTATATGGTCAATATGGCACCTGGGCCTTTTACACCCGATGATACTGTACCGGAGTTAAGCCTTGGTTCGTATCCGACGGTAGATAGCAATGGCGTGCTTCCCACTCATGGCCACGCTACTCAAGAGGAAGCTAATTCAACCTCTGGGCTGAGAATAAGGCCCTAAGGGGGGCTATTAAAGAGCTCTGTACCCTACTCCGGGAGACTAGGGAGAGGGAGCTTGCGGCCGAGTGCCGGTGCAATGATCTTCAAGGAGTGGTCCAAGTTCGTGACAACACAATCGCATCTTATGCGAGCGAGCTTGACCACCTCCAGTACGAGCAACGAGTGATGGTGGCTGAGATTGGGGTCTTGGAGGAAGAGGTTGCTCACCTTCGTCTGGGCCAGTCCTCCCGTCGCCGTCGTTAGACGGTCTGTTGTGTGCCAGGAGCAGGTGTGTTTCGACTAAGTCAAGGAATGACAAGCTTTTAAGTTTAAGTCTTTTAAGTTTAGCTTGGCCTCTTTAAGCGAGTTTTCAACGTACACGCTTATCGTATAGGCTTTAAATAAGACGGATGTAACACAGTGTCCCTCGATGTAATATGTAAAGTGGCTTGTACTATAATGAATGCTTATGTTGTTGTTTTGGGTTGTGTTTATTGTATGCACTTAAATGGGTTTCATGAATCTCAGTCATGAACTAATATACTAAGATCTTTTAAGTTTAGCATGCAATTTAAATATATAACTAATGTACATGCATGTGCATGGAAGGAGAAAGCAAAAAAGGCTGCAATTGAAACGAAAATGAGCCAAACTACTGAAATAAAATACTATCTAAAAGCATGCATTAAATACGCAAGTTGCACCATTTGCAATTTCGGATCATGCAAGGAATATATGTCTAAATCATGTAAAAGAACATATTTGATTCAATACTACAAATTTATCCATCACATGCGTGAATCAAATATGTCTTTCTGTAGACATTCTCATTGATGTATGAAGATAAATGATGGTTAAATTTTGAAATGTGAATCAAGCGACTGCATATGATTTGAGGATGATATTAAACATAATGTGAATGATTATTATGTGCGTATATATTCCATATGCATTTCATATATTCCATATGCATGCTAATAACATATATATTTCATATGCATGCAAAGTACAAAATATATTATATATATGCATGCAAGATATTTTCCAAACTAAATTGTGATATATCGCTACCTACGTGGACATGCAAATATCATCTACGAGAATGATCAAGAAATGAATTGCTCTTCTAGAAGGAGCATTAAATGAGCCAATTGCTCAACTTGACCACATGTTATGATATATGATGAGGTAGGACATAAGCCACGTTATGGCTTCCTCACAACTGGTATTTTAGCCATATATATGATGCTTTGTATATGCACTAAAATGCATGGATCATGTTACTATAAAAATAGACGCAAGTGTAATATATATATGAAAGATGTTTGCTAAATCATGTGATGAAACACACATGTTTTTGTGACTTGTGAGTTGGTTTTAAGCCAATAATTTAAAATTAATAATAGTGCAGGTTACTGATTGGTATGACGAGAGTCTAGCATAACTGTCTTCTTTTTCTCTATAGTTTTAACAAAAATACCATTTGGTTTAGAGAGGTATCAATAGCCATAAAATATACGACACCTGATCCAAGGGTAATTGTAACCGGACGTGTTAATCTGCTTTACGTCATACGTGTGAACACTTTTTTTTGGGCGAATGTTTCGCATAACTATTTTGTTTGGCTAGCATTTTTATATCGTTCGAACGTTTTCAAGCTTCACTCCTCGAATGTCGGAATGTTTGTTGCAAATTAATGTTAAAAAAAGCATGAACTTTATTATTAATCGTCGTGCGACTATTATTTATATTACATCAGTAAAAGACTTTAATAGTTTTTTTTCTTTTTACATGCGGGATACATCTCTTTTTCGAGGATATGTGCTCCCGTTTGATTTTCAGAACTGATACTTTCGGAGATTACTAATGTGCCAGGTCCTAGGGATAGGGCGACCTTCCATATCAGCTAACGTATACGTTCCTCTCTGTTTGACATTAGTGATTTGATATGGCCCTTCCCACTTGGGGTCCAATTTTCGTTGTCCTTCTTGGCGGCTTGCTTCATTTTTTTGAAGAACGGAATCACCAATTTGAAGGACCTTGTGTTTAACCCTTCGGTTGTAGTACCTTTCGGTCGACATCTTGTATTTTGCGGCACGAAGTGCTACCATTTCTCGTCTTTCTTCTAACAAATCGAGATTGAGACAAATGTTAGCGTTATTAGTTAATGCATCAAATGTATTGATACGATATGTGGGCAAACCAATTTCTGTTGGTAGAACTACCTCAGATCCATAGATTAAGCTGAAAGGTGTACATCCGTTTCCAGTACGAGCTGTCGTGCGGTATGACCAGAACACATTTGGCAGCTCTTCGATCCAATTTCCCTTAGCTTTTCCAAGTCTTGTTTTCAAACCTTGCAGTAGAGTTCGATTTGTAACTTCAGTTTGACCATTAGACTGTGGATGTGCGATGGATGTGAAGTGTTGTTTAATCTTGAGTTCTTCGCACCATTCTCTGAATGGATTATTGGCAAATTGTTTTCCATTATCGCTGATGATGATTCCTGGTATACCGACACAACAGACAATGTTGCGCCAAACAAAGCGGAGTATCCTTTGACTGGTTATAGTTGCTAACAGTTCAGCCTCCACCCATTTGGTAAAATAATCTATCGCGACAACAAGGAACTTGACTTTTCCCGGAGCCTCGGGAAAAGGTCCTACAATACTATTCCCCATTGGTAGAAAGGCCATGGGCTAGAAATACTCGTTAGCTCGCATTGTGGTTGTCGAATGGTCGGAGCGTGTTGTTGACATGCTCGACATTTTCCTACAAGCTTTGACGCATCGCTGTACATACTAGGCCAATAATATCCGAGTCGTGCAGCTTTTTGCGCGATACTTCGTGCTCCTGCGTGAGCTCCACATGATCCAAAATGCACTTCCTTTAGTACATATTCCGCCTCTTCAGGGCCAACACACCGTAACCATGGTGTCAGGTACCCTTTTCGGTAGAGAATGTTTTCTTTGATCGTATATTGCAGTGCTTTGATCCTTATCTTTCGCGCTTCTGTTTGGTCATCTAGTAGACTTCCTGTGGTAAGATATTGGATAATGGGGTCCATCCAAGTCCCTTCGTTTTCACCCACTGAGTTTGCGATCTTATCATCAATGCTTCTGCACTCAACTATTTTGAGCAACACATTCTTTATGAGGTGTGCAAATGAGGAGGATGCCAATTTGCTTAAAGCATCTGCACGTTTGTTTCTTAAAGCATCTGCACGTTTGTTTCTTGATCGGGGTATTTGTGTGATTGAAAAACTTTGAAAAAGCTTTTGCAATTCCTAGACTTTTGATAGGTACTTTTTCATCACCTCCTCCTTAGCCTCGTATATTCCTTTTACCTGATTTGTGATGAGTAAGGAATCACTAAACACTTGTAAGTGTTTGGTTTCCATGTGAATGGCTAGTTCCAACCCGGCTATTAAGGCTTCATATTCAGCTTCATTGTTGGAAGCTTTGAAGTTGAATCGTAAAGCGTAAGTCACCTCTTGTCCGTTTGGATCAGTTAATATCAGGCCTGCTCCCGATCCTTCAGTGCTTGATGCACCATCTGTAAATAAGGTCCAGCCATGAAACACAGGTTTGCTTGAGTCATTGCCGACATGTTTGATATCTATTTTCTCTTCGGTTCTTGGCGTTTCTGCAAGAAAATCAGCGAGTATTTGTCCTTTAATAGCAGACCGGGGTTTGTATATGATTTCATGCTCTCCAAGTTCAATTGCCCATTTCGCCAGTCGTCCTGAGTTCTCTGGTTTCAAAAGTATTTGTCTAATTGGTTGATCCATGAGAACACATATCATATGTGCTTGGAAATAGCGACGAAGTCTTCACGCTGCGTGTACAAGGGAAAGTGCTACTTTCTCTAGGCTAGGGTAGTTGATTTCAGGTCCTTGAGGCGCGCGGCTGATAAAATATATTGGTTTCTCCACACCTTCTCTTTCAGTTAAAAGGACAGCACTGATTGCTTCATCTGAGGTACAATGTTAAAGTTTCTCCTGGTTTTGGTGTTGTGAGTGATGGTAGAGTCTGAAGGTGCTTCTTAAGTTCTTGGAAAGATGTTTCTGCTTCAGTGCTCCATCGAAAATCTTTTTTATTTATGCAACCTTTTAGCGTTTTAAAGAAAGTGAGTGATCGTTCCGCCGATTTGGATAGAAATCGTCTGAGGGCTGCCAACTTACCGTTTGGTTCTTGAACATCTTGTAAGGTCCTCGGGGAAGCCAAATCAATTATAGCTTGCACTTTTTCAGGGTTTGCCTTGATTCCTTCGTTGGTGATCATATACCCTAAGAATTGTCCACTTTCTACTCCGAACGTGCATTTCTTTAGATTGAGTTTCATGTTGGTTTTTCTCAAGGTTTCAAACGTCTCGAGAATGTCTGAGATAAAAAACCTTCATACCTGCTTTTTATTACCATATCGTCTACATAGATTTCAATGTTACGCCCAAGTTGACTGGAAAATGTTTGGTCCATTAAGCGCTGGTACGTGGCCCCAGCATTTTTTAGACCAAATGGCATTTTTTCGTAACAAAAAGTCCCATGTTCGGTATGAAATGAGGTTTTTTCTTCATCCTCTTTTGCCATACGTATCTGATGATATCCTTTGTAGGCATCAAGGAAACATTTCAACTTGTACCCTTCTAAGGATTCTATCTTTTGATCAATTTCTGGCAGCGGGTAACTGTCTTTTGGGCAAGCCTTGTTTAAACTTGTGAAATCAATGTACATGCGCCATGTATTGTCAGACTTTCTAACCATTACCGGGTTAGCTACCCATTTTGGGAAGAACACTGTTCTCAAGATTCGTGCTTCTACCAATTTAGAGACTTCTTCTGTTATAGCATCACTACGTTCCTTTGCCAAGACTCGTTTTTTCTGCCAGACAGGAAATGTTTGCGGGTGGATGTTTAACTTATGTTTTGCCAGTTCACGCGGTATGCCAGTCATATCTGCAGGTGTCCATGCAAAAATATCGACATTGGAACATAAAAGCTCAAACAATTGTTGCTTCAGTTTTCTAGGGAGGTCTTTCCCTATAGTGACTTTTTGTTCCGGGTAAGCTTCATTTATAACTATCTTCTCTTCATTGTCCTCCTCCTTTGGGAATTGCTCTTCTTCAAATGTGCGATCTCTTTTTCGCGAAATTTGGTTGCATATTAGCTCAGGTGTCTCCCCCTTATGACAGCTATCCCATCTTGTGTTGGGAATTTCATGATAGAGTGCAAAGTGGAGGCGATCGCACCTAGTTGTCTCATTGCTGGGCATCCTAAAATGACATTATAAGGTGAGGGGGCTCTATTAATCATAAATTCCACCATTATCGTTTTTCTAATATGACCGCGGTAGTCACTCAGGGTTAATGGTAACGATATTATCCCTAAGGGCCATGACTTTTGACCGGCGAATCCAACGAGGGGGTAGTTGGCGGTTACATTCCCCTTTTCTGCTCCATTGTTAGTTGTTCGAAACAATGTTCCTACATGATTTCTGCTGAGCTTCCCCCATCAATATAGACTCTATGCACATGTGTGTTGTCGATATTAGCCGTGAAGTGGGTTGTCCCCCATGCAATTATCAGGTACCGGATCCTCTTCTGAGAATGTGATGCTTGGATATGAGCATCTTGGATCTGTCGTTGTTGGTCGATCGTGAAGAGTCATGTGTATTTCATTTTTTGTTTTGCCACTGGCTTCTTCCCTTTTGTTCCAATCGATCTGGGGTTGGTTATTGTTTCTAGATCCTGAGGGAACGGTTGCTTGGCTGTTGTTCTGTGTTTTGGCACCTTTGGCGAGGTGGCTCAATCGTCCATTACGAACACACATTTTAATTTCCTTCCGAAGATCGATGCAATCATTAGTGTCGTGGCCGTGATCTTCATGAAACTCGCAATATTTTGTTTTGTCTCTTTTGTTTCCTGGAGTGAACATCTTAGGTGGGGGTCGCAGTATAGACTTACCCTCAACTGTAGCGAAGATTTCTGCTGGCGATTTTACGAGGGCGGTGAAACCGTCGTGAGGCGCCTTGCGGTGTTCACTATATCGTGTTGTCGAACGAGAAACGAACTTGTCCTTAGGTTTCCTAGGAAGGTCTTTGTAAGTAACATGTTGTTTTGTGTCACGGTTTCCTTATCTAGGTTCTCGTTATTGGCATCTTCGGCCCTCATGAAGTTGTGGGTTTGGGTGAACAAGTCTTCCAGGGATGTTGGTGGTCTTGCAATTAGATCTTTGAATAATCGACCTGGCCGTAAACCACTAATGAAAGCCCCGAACACCATAGCATCTGATCGATCAGCCATATGTAACGTTTCTTTGCTGAACCTAGCTACATAGTCTTTTAAGGACTCATCTAGGCGCTGCCGTATTCCAAGTATCTCTGCTTGAGTTTTTTGGAATCGTCGCTGCTGTAAGAAATTCGCCCTGAATTTATCCCGCAACTGGTGAAAGCCATCGATGCTTCCTGGCGCTAGGTTTTCGTACCAAAATCTTGCAGCCCCACATAATGTGATAGGGAAGAAACGACACCATACGGGTTCAGGGAGTTTGTGTACATCCATCATACCCATAAAGATCGTGAGGTGGTCGTCTGGGTCGGACATCTCATCGTATGTTTTCAGGTTAGTGGGAACTTTCAGTCCGTCTGGCATATCGTAATCACGAATGCGGCTAGTGAATGGAGATGCTATGAGATATCTTGTATCCCTATTGGGTTCTTTGAATACAAAAAGGTTGGTGATAAAATTCCACATTTTGTGTGGTTTTTCCTTTTGTGTCGTTTGAGCTCAATGGGATTGCGATTGTTGGATCCGCTCCATCACTTTCTACAAATGTCTTCCCTAAGGCTTTGCTCGGGTGTGCCTCTTCAGAATCAGAGTTCCAAGGCTCTACAGTTCGGTTCCCGTTAGTATTTAACGAGCGATGAGGTATGTCTTTCCGTGCATGGGTGAATGCGGTATACATGGCGTTCACTCGATCAAAGTTTTGGACTATAAATTGTAGGACCGGGTCATTGGGATTCGGTTCAGAGGTTGCGTCTACAGGTTCCTCAAGGGTATGGGTGTTTGGTGTGACTAAAGGCGTAGTATTCGGATGGTTAGCCTCCTCCTCGATGGGTGTAAGGAGCGGTTAGCTTTCGGTTGTCATTGTTGTTTCACTTGCGGCGGTGCGTTGGCTATTCCTTAAAAGAAAAGAAAATAAAAGGAGTTGTTCGTGGTCCCACGGATGGCGCCAATTGATGATACGTAAATATGCGGGTACGGATCACTTATTTGAAGAGTCGGATACAGCCGTCTACCTATACCTACAACCTAATACCGTTTGACTAAAACTAGCAATATACGTAAATAATATCTAACGGAAGTACGACGGGTCATGCAGAGGTATAGAAGGATCCCATCTCGGGTGGCGATTCCCCTACAGGTAACTCATATTTTCCATATGGTTTTACGCCACATATCCAGAGTTGGAGCCGAGGTGCTGATAAAGGGAGAGAGGGCGCACTGAGAATGAAATGATAATTCTCTCATGAGTATACCATTTCCACCAGGGAGAAAGAAAGGAATGTTGGGTGCATTTTCGAATGCTTCACTTGCTGCTATTTATAGAAGAAGTGCGAATCTAAATATTCGTTTTAGATTTGAGAATATATTCCTTTGGCGGGACCCACTGTTGTAAATATCGTCTTTAGTCAGGTATGCGTATTTCTTTATTATTCAGCGGGACCCAGAAAGAATATATTCTTTTAGCGGGATCTAGAAGGAATATATTCTTTTAGCGGGACCCATTATCATAAATATTTTATTTTCGTATATGAGATATGTCATCATGGTACAAGCTGATTTATTTGACAAAACCACATGAAAGTCCTAAATAGACTTGGAATATTGAAGTGATCCAGGTTGAGGTTTTCACGGGGTTCGACCATGCATGTTTTCGACCTCCATTTTTACATTAGTAGTATGTTGACCTTATACAACAGTTTGTCAACTAAAAAAACTAGAGCTTTAGCATAACGCAATAAATAGAAAACACAATTGGTAGTACTGTCTTATAACACTTTACATGTTATGTATAGCTTATCCTTATCTAATATTGAAAGCGAAAGACCTTCTGCATTTATACTTTTTTAGTCAACTAAGAAGCAACTTGAAGCTACAAGATATATGCATAACTATCGATAAGTTAATGTGAGAAACATGTTACACACTCGACCTAATATTCGATAAAATTTCATGTACTATAATTTTTGGATTACTGCTTATAATCCCGGGAAACATCATACCAGATCAGAGAGTCTGCTTATAATCATTTGCACCATACAAGTCAATGAAGAATCATTTAAGAACAAAAAGAATCATATTTGTTTCACCTTTTTATAGTTCGAAAATAACATCTTGTATTATAACATCACTAGTCGTGCACATCCGCACATATAATTGTTATTTATTGCTGTGTTTGCACACATTAGTTATATGTGTTAGGACAAAGGTCGTATTAGTTTAGTCCCATTATTTATCTTGTTTAGTCATTGGCTTTAAGTTTTCATATATAAACTCTTTGTTTATTTATCAGTCAAGTCATACAAGAATTGGTCCTCTATATTTTTTTATTTTTTATTTGTTTATTTATCAATCAAGTAAAACAAGAATAAGTCCTTGGTTTATTTATCAAACAAGTACAGCAAGAACTAGTCCTATACTCCTATATTTGTTTTCTACATACTAATGGTATCATAGCAGCCGGCAATATTGATTGCAGACCAAACTCTACGGTGATGTGTTGCTGTTGCTAATCTGTTCCTGATGCTAATTTGAATCTGATTCTGATATGTTGTTGTTGCTGAAGAACTGTTGCTAGTCTGTTTCTGTGGCTGTTGCTGATTTGAATTTGTCGCAGATCCGGTTGCTGATCGGTTGCTGATCTATATCTGATCTGATTGCTCGGTTTGTTTGAATCTCTTTATGTGTAAGTTTGGTTATTTAGTTATTGGGTAATTCAGATTGATTCGTTTTACTACTTGTGCTTAGATTGTTTGATTCGTTGGAAGTGTAAGTTGTTTCAAATTCAGTTTGGTATATTGGTTTAATTCGGGTTAGTCTTCCTCAATCATTGACTAAAAAACATGGAGATAAAGACCATTACCTCCAAGCTAGTGAAACCCATAAAACCTACGCCAGCTAACCTTCGTAACTATAATGTTTCTTTCTTTGATGAGCAAATTCCTAACTTGAATGTGCCTCTCATTCTCTACTACTCAACAGCACAAAATGATGTCCATGCCAACCTCTTTAATCATTTGGAAACTTCATTATCAAATACCTTATCTGATTTTTACCCATTGGCTGGGAGATACATGCGTGATGGTTCATTTATCGACTGTAGTGATCAAGGTGCTCTATATGTACAGGCTACAGCAAATTTTCAACTCGCTGAATTTCTAGACCTTGCATGCGAGTTGAAATACAATATGCTAAGCGATTTGCTCCCGTGTGAGGTTGGTGAGGCTGGTGAAGTTGATGATCCAATGTTATATATTAAGGTCACAACTTTTGAGTGTGGTGGTTTTGCAATTGGTATGTGTTTTTCACATAAACTTTGTGACATGTCTACTATGTGCACTTTCATTGATAATTGGGCTACTAGAAGCCAAGATGTTAGCAATGAAGTAGAGCTAGAAAAGTATACTCCTATTTTTAGTGTGCCTCACGACTTCCCAAAAAGAGATCTAACTGACCTTAGCCCAAGAATTCCAAGGACAAGCCTGGTGACTAATCCAGCGCGAATATTTATGTTTAATGGTAATGCGATATCAAAAATGAGGGAAAAAATCATTTTCGAGGATAACCAAGGACATCGTCCTTCTAAGGTACAACTTGTTTTGGCACTGTTATGGAAGACCTTTGTCGGGATAGATAAAGTAAACAATAATGGACAATCAAAGGCGAGTTTCCTTTCTCAAGGAGTTAACTTGAGGAATAAAGCAGTCCCTAAGTTACGCGATAACTTATGTGGGAATTTTGTTAGTGTAGCAGTTGCACAAATTGAGCCTGATGAAGTAGACAATATCGATCTTCAAGGTTTCTTTACCGTCTTGCGTGACTCAGTCAAAAAATATGATAGTGATTATGCTAAAGCATTAACGCCCGGTGGCAAAGAATATGATGTTTTAATTAGGCCCTTTCTAGAGCATACTCAAAGTGTAATGAAAAGTGATGTAAATTTCTACACGGTCACTTCTTGGTGCAAATTTTCGTTCAACAAAGCCGATTTTGGTTGGGGTAAACCAGTTTGGAAAAGCACAGGAAAATTTGCGGCCCAAAACTATGTGGTAATGATGGATGATCAAGAAGGTGATGGGGTAGAAGCATGGGTTCATTTAGATGAGAAACGTATGTATCAATTTGAACAAGATCCCGATATCAAGGCCTATGCACTTTAGGCTCGTTCAGAATGATCATACATGATTTCCCTTTTGTTGTTTGTGTATTTGTATATGTTATTTACGTGTAATACGGATAATTCATGATTTCCCTTTTGTGGTTTTGTGTACTTATATATGTTATGTACGTGTAATACGGATATGATTATAATCCATAGTTAAAATTGGTTGTGCGCAGAAATTTTATACTAAGCTAGCTGATATATTGCGAAGGCCTATGCAACTGGTCGAGGGTTTCACGAGCTTCAACTATGTTGAAATGAATCGCCCATTTTGAATTGAATCAAATTAACATCAAACAAATTAACTTCTTTGATGCTGAAATGATTTGAAGAAACAGTGTGTGATTTTTCCAAGATTCAAATTCCATTTTGATTTTAGAATAACACTACACGGTTAGGTGCAAAAGGTTAATAACCGATAACCCGAACAGGCCCACAATCGGCTGTATTTCCATAATGTGAGGGCATACATGACTCTCTCAGTGGTTGTGCCTATGAGATGTCAAGGATTGAACCCTTGACCTTGTGTTTGTTAGGTGCAAAGATGTCCACTACACGGTTAACATATTGTCTGCACACAAAAAAAAAAAAAAAAAAAAAAAAAACGGTTAACATATTGTTAGGATCTTTTCAAGTCCTAAATTCACATTTAGTACTAGTAGACCTTTATAAAGTGAGCATTGCCGTTATATCCTCCTACAACTTCTTAATTATACTTCTAACCACATCAGAAGAACCGACATGTGAATTCCACTTATTTTGTGTGCTCTTCTGATCAAATCAATTTTACACATGTTATAATCACATGGCTAGGAGGAAAATGTAGAAAATTCTATCATTCTCTTTTTAGGGTGCGTTTAGCAGAGAGAAGTTCAGAGAAATGAATGAAGTAGAGAATACAAATTCAGATAATAGAGCTTGTACAAAATGGTGTTTTTATCAAAAAAAAAATTGGTGTGCAAATCAATCCCCTTAAATTAATCCTCGTGTACCTGTGCCGATTCCGGGTTTTCCAAAAGGATAGTCGCCATAGGATTAGTCGACTCGCAATGTCAAGTCGGAAATCCAGGTTAAAAAAAATAAAATAAATAAAAAAAACTTATTCATACTTTCTAAGCACATCAGAAGTTGACTTGTGAATTTCACATGGCTAGCTAGGAAGAAAATGTAGAAAATTCTATCATTCTCTTTTTAAAGTTAGAACAACTTTACTCAAAGAAGTTGAATTCATAAGAAACTTGTTAACTTTAACAAAGTGGTACGTAAGATAGAAGCACAAGAAGACATGATGAGAAGATACCATATTTATCCACAACACATCATATCATAACATACTGCATCCTTGTGTCCTGTGTATGAAGATATTATAATACGTGGACGGTGGAGATTATAAACTGCTGCTTATATTACTAGTTCATACTGCTTTTATACTTTTTCCATAACAAAATCTTGTTGAAACTATAGCAATGTCGTCATCTTGCTGTGCTGGAAAGTGTGGTTGTGGATCTGGTTGCAAGTGTGGTAGCAGCTGTAGCGGGTATGATTTCGATGATTTTTTATTTGTTTATTATTATTATTATTATTATTATATAGTGTAAGGTTCTTTTCAGAACTAAATAAATTGCGAAAACTGCGAGAACTAGCAAAGACCAATCAGATTTTAGATAAATAATTGTCATTTAATTTTAACAGCCTATTTTCGGAAGGGCATTTTGGTATTTTGTATTATAGTACATTAATTAATAACATGTATTTACTCCTATATTATTGGAAGTGGTTATGGGAAGTTATTGATTTATTCACGTCAAAATTCAATCCCTAAATTATTCCTCTTAGTCTCAGCCACATGAAAAACAATGAGACAATATTTGATAATTTTTCTCGTTTATTTGCTCGTGGATTCTGAAACATTATGTGTATAACAATGGATGATCTCATGCTCATGTTACAAGGTGGAGGCTTTAATGAATTTTTTATTACGTATCATCATTATTGAAGTGGGTCACATTGGTAAGGTATGTTTTTTATTTTTATTTTTGTTATTTAAAATAATGGTTTTGCTTTTCTAAATGAATGATCTTTGTGGAAAAAGATAATAATCCATAATAGAAATATTGGATCGCTAGTGGTCGCCGAAGTTGGTGATGTTGTCGTGTATAATAAAAGTTTTTTTTTTTTTTTTTTTTTTTTTTTTAACAAAGCTTAAATTGATTTGCCTATTGAGTTTATAGTTTTTATTTTTCTTTTTAAGATTTGTACATCTCAATAATCAATATTTATGCTTCAATCAGTGTTTCTAATTTTTTTTAATTGAATTATTTTTGTAGGCATCTCAGCTATGGTTAGCATGCGACTGTTCAAGATTTTCTTTGTAAAATCATCACTAAAAAAATATATTTGTGCTCACATGGGTATCATGTATAAGGATGTTTTTAGATTGATATAAAGAGCCCATCTATACCCTGTGCATATGTGCATAACTTGTTTTTTCTCGGATTGTACATATATTTACACCCGGTGCACATGTATAACTGTGATTTTAGTTTGATGTAAAGAGCATATTTATACCCGGTGCATATGTGCATAGTTTGTTCCTTGCCGAAATTATACAACTTTACATCCGGTACACATGTATAAGATCATTTATATTAATTGAAGGAGCTAAACTATGCCCGGTGTATATGTGCATAACTTGTTTTTTCTCGGATTGTACATAAATTTACACCCGGTGCACATGTATAATGGTGCTTTTAGTTTGATGTAAAGAGCATATTTATACCCGGTGCATATGTGCATAGCTTGTTTCTTGCCGAAATTATACAACTTTACACCCAATATACATGTATAAGATCGTTTTTAGATTGATTGAATGAGCTAAACTATGCCCGGTGCATATGTGCATAACTTGTTTTTTCTCGGATTATACATAAATTTACACCCGGTGCACATGTATAACGGTGCTTTTAGTTTGATGTAAAGAGCATATTTATACCCGGTGCATATGTGCATAGCTTGTTTCATGCCGAAATTATACAACTTTACACCCAATACACATGTATAAGATCGTTTTTAGATTGATTGAATAAGCTAAACTATGCCCGGTGCATATGTGCAAATGGTGTTTGTTGCTGCATTTGTATAACTTAACTTTTCATCTTGTGCACATATATATAAGTCATTTTTTATTTTATATAAATTTAACATTGTTGAATATAGTGTTGTTTGTTTTATGTGTATGCGCATATGTAACATTCACCATGCATAAATACATTTGTTTTACGTTCTACACAAATGTGTCAATCGTCTTTCTTTACATGTAATGATAATACAATAACAAGTTACTCAATAAACACATGCGCACAAAGTTCGCAAAAAATTATAAGGATATTCCATATTAAAAAATTGGTGCTAAAAGGCTTTGTAGTAATTTATTGACGCAACTTATGAAGTAAAAATATCCTTGTTTGATTAACATCGTAATACCAGTTACGTTGCATGTTTTTTTTATTCCATTCACATGTACCTAAACTAACTATATTAAAAAATACTTCTTAATTGATATACATAAAAATGATACCAAAACATGAATGTTAAAATTTAGAAAATAACTATTTTTGTTTCGCATTTGGAAAAAAGAAAAAAAATAATTAATTAAAAGAACAGTTAAAAACTTAATTAAGAGAGATAAGCACGTGTAGATGATGGTGCAACTGGTGTTGGAATTTGGATTTTCATTTCTACCCTTTTGGCCATTAAAAACATGCCACCCAGTTTCAAATAATTACAAAAGTGGCATCACTAATGTCATCCGTTGATTAATTTGATCTATGGTTTAAATTGGTTCTCGCAGTTCTCGCAATTTATTTGGTTCTGAAAAGAACCGCTCCTTATATATATACACACACACACACACACACACATATATATATATATATATATAGTGTAACTTTCATACGAGAACCACTTTTATCTGCGAGAACTGCGAGAACCTCCATTAAACCATTAGATTGTTAGATCAATGGCTATAATTAACTGTGTCATTAATGTAAATAATTAAAAGATGAGGCCACTGTTTAAAAAACTTGAAGGGCAATTTAGGTATTTTAATTTGTCCCTAAAAAAGTGCAACCTCTCTCTATAGATCAAAATATTCGACTAGAATAATGATCAGTTACAAATTACACTCTTCCTTTCTCTTAAAAAACCTAGCCGCCATTAGTGTTCATTCTATAGATTTAAATATATTTCTTAGCTATTGAGTATTCTACACGTGATTGGTGTTCTTTCTATGTATTTTAGAAGATTGTTTCATACTGTCATATATATATTTATTTTGCCTGTAAGATCATGCTTATTCTTTTTGTCTTTTAATGGCTTTTCATTCACTACACTTTATAAATCTTATTATTATTTTGAATGTAGTTATTGTTGAAAGAGTTTTTTTATAATTTTAATTTGCAACGAATGAATATCAGGTTTAATTTATGAAGCAGCATGGCGATGGTTGGAGCGTATCGTCATGGATCGGGTATTTCATTACGGTTTACAATTATTTTTCTACTACGGAATCAAAATATGTCATTCATAAAAGTTAAAGATAATATGGTTGTGGTGTAATCCGCCACAGTTTCTCCGATCGGGGGTATATGACACCATTTGCTACTGATTTAAGGTTTGTTCATTTTGTTCATATTGAATCCGCCTTATTATGTGTTTTTATTAAAGTCATTTTTTGTAAATTTATTAATGAATCAGCGGCAAAAAAATTCATCCAAAACTTAATCACTATTTTAATGCAATCAAATTGATGCATTTGTTTGATTTCTTTGAGGCGTTTGTAGGATACATAAGTTAATATTTTAATGACCAGTTTGCATTCTTCGTAATATTAATTAAAGGTTTTTTATTGATTTCATCTATGGGATTTTGTCTTGATTTGATGATAATTGTTGAACGGTCCGGTTAATGAATACTACTTGTTTGAGAATCATTATTCGCTGCATGCTAGCATAGTTTCTTTTATTAGTGTAGTGTATGTCTCATGGTGATGATAGTTTGATGATGCCTATTTTAATGTATGGTGATAGTTGAATAAATGGATGCATACATGTTCAAAACATATATGTTTTGTGTTTGGATTATAAAACATATATGTTTTGAAAAGATACATATAGAAAATTAGATATGTTTTAAACTGTGCAAAACATGTATGTTCAAAACATACATGTTCAAAACATGTATGTTCAAAACATACATGTTCAAAACATGTATGTTTTAATTAGTATGATCTAACTAATAAAACTATATATGTTTGAGAACATGATGTTTTTAAACACGTATGTTCAAAACATGTATGTTTTAAAAAAAATGATTGCTTATAAAAGGAATGATTAAAACATGTATGTTTTAAAAATAGGTAGTTGCATATATGTATTTCAACACAATTCTAATATTATTGTTGCTAATTTTTGTAATTTTCTTTGTATCAGGTGTAATTACAAGAATGTTCACGGCTATGAGTGTGCATATATATATCCGATTTTTGAAAAAATGATGACGGCTACGCATGTGCATATATGTCCCACTTCTAAAAATAATGATAACAAGAGTGTGCACATATATCCATTTTGTATTGAATATTTATTCGTGCTCACGTGTATAGATCGATTAGATTCATGTATTTATGATTTTTAGAAATTTGTATTTTAAATGTATTACAATCGATATCGAAGTTTGTGTATAACATCTATGTTTTTGGTTTATTATAGATTTCATTATATTAAAAAGTCCATATGCTAGTTTTGGAAACATATATTGTACTACTAAATCTAGAAATCTGCTATCTTAAAAAAAATAATAAAAAATAAAAAAATAAAAAAAAGCACTAAACCTGCAAAAACATATATGCACTAAATCTGGAAAATAATATCTAAAAAAATCTGAATTTTAAGATTTTAAAAAACAGGAATTATAAAAAAAATAAAAAATAATATGAAAATTTCTTTTACTATTATACCCTTTTGAATTAAATAAAAATAAGAAAATGTTATGGAGCATTATATGATGTACATTGTGTATTATTAGTTGTAAAAATATGGTTTTCGCAGTTCTTTCACTTAAAGTGGTTCTCGTAAGAAAGGGACCCTATTATATATATATATATATATATATATATATATATATATATATATATATATATATATATATATATATATATATATATATATATATATATATATATATAGGGAAGAGATCAGGTGCGGATTACCTTTTAAGTAGGGATGTGCGGATTAATATCATAGTAACATTCACAAAAAAAAAAAAAAAATCAAAAAATTCTGAAAAAATAACAAAAAGAAAGAGGACAAAAGATTATTAAGAATCGCTGAAAAAAAAATCAAAAAAGAATCGTTTTCATTGTTAAAAGGTATTATGATACTATGTTTTTTTATTAATATCATTCTACCACTCATACTTTTTTTTTGAATTTTTTTAATATCACCGTAAATTTTTTTATTATCGTAATGAAAAACAAAGATATTAAGTTTTTTACTAATATCAAAGTAACTTTTTCAATATCACGGTTCATTTTTACATGTAAAAAAGCTTAATAAAGCATCTTTAAAAAATGCATTCATAAACGAGCGGCATTCATAAACGAGATGCAGGCATATATCATAATAAAGCATCTTTAAAAAATGAGCATATGCAACAAGAGTCTTGAAACAATAAAAACTTACGTTTCTCTGGAGTGGTATCTGCATCCATGGCATGAATATAACCTGGATGGGAAATATTCGTGTAAATGATTTGCAGTATTAGGAATAAGAGAGAAATAAAGAAGATGTCTTCCTTTTTTGTAGGAAATAATCAACTACTAGCAAATTCTGATACCCTCCATGCTTTTGAAAAATGATTGGTCCATATTACTTCCTATCCTTCCTATTTTAACTTTAATTCCTATTTGATCATAACTCTATATATATATATATATATATATATATATATATATATATATATATATATATATATATATATATATAGAGGGTATGGATCCAATAAGAAGAATAATTAAAATGAGAAGGGTAAGAAGTAATTCTAGCCACACATTTTTATATGGGGGGAAAATTTGAATGAACATGCATCCATTTTTATAGGTGCATCTAGAATGTGTGGTTGTGGTTACTTCTTATCATTCCTATTTTAGTTATTCTTCCTATTTGATCCTAACTCTATATATATATATATATATATATATATATATATATATATATATATATATATATATATATATATATATATATATATATATATATATATATATATATTGTGCAAAGGGTGAATAATATCTTATAAATACCAACCAAATTACAATGAAATCATACACTGGTATGGACATAACCCAACCAGAAAACTAACTTGAAAATACATTGTCTGATATCAAACAAAACGGACTAACATCTCAGACAGTAATCTATCCCATATCAGATACATTCATCTCTTACAGATGGGAAGAAAACTCATGTTTCAGCTGCATAATACACCATACAGCAACAGTAAGACACATGAGAATCACCCTTTAATGCACCAAGACCATAACCCCATTACTACAATCCATAATCACTCCCCAAACTTGACCATTGAACCCGCATCCACAATGTATCAAGAGGGAAAAGTGATTAGGCATCATAATGCAGGCAGTCAATGACGACACCGCTCAAATAGCCCCTTACATGAGGAAAGTATTCCTATAAAGACTAGTTAAAAAGTCAAATTATCACTGTATTAGAGTTTTAGCGCCAGTAACTTGCATAATATAAATGCCTGGCATAATATGGTTTCTATCTACAACAACAACATATCCAATCTCGCCTATGCCCCTGGAATAAAACCCGGAAGTTGAGAGACTGCAGGGGACCTCAGGCCGGTGTAAGTTAGCATACAGGCAAAAGACAAAGACCATCATAAAATGAACAAAGATATACAGACATAAAAACATTCACAAGGAATGGTTTCTATGGGAGTACTGAAATTACTACATTATGTATAATAAGCCTTACATGATACGTGTAATAGACTAGACATAGTGATTACGATCAATTTAATGTTTCTTCACTTAGGCCCTCTCCTTTTTCGGGCCTTTCAAATATAAAAGATAAAATAATCTTATATTACGGTTACTAATTTATAAATGAATGGATGATTGTTTTCATTACACATTCCAGTTGAATTGGTTTCTCGTTGCATGCTCTAGATACATGTGTTACCGCTACAAACTATATATGTAAAGCAATGAATATGTGAATTAACTAGGACTAGGATATCACTAGATAATTAAACTTTTAGATGCAAAGTAACATATTGGCTGGTCTCAAAATGAATCTATGATATAAACAGCAATAGTTAGTGATGAATGATGATGGTAAAGTTTTTTATGGTACCTTCTTGAAGGGATGAACTCTATCTGCTCCAAACTTCTGCAGTTTAAGAAAGCTAGGATGATAATTAATTAATGTTCTTGTGGTGTAGATGGGAAGAGCATTCGTCTCTACATATGTATTGGAGTCAAGACAATGTACCAATAATTTATCTTCATGCGCATGGATGGCAATCAAATTGCTAGTAGTGCCATTTATACCATCAATGAGACACAAGGGCTTCCACGTTTTCCATCCTGATTCCACTTTATGGCTAATTCCTTCCGTCCAATGCACCTCTTGATACCAAGAATCCTTGATCCCATATTCCCTCATTAAAAAAACAGTGAATCGATTCCTAGACCAGGAAAATTGACATAAACAGCCTTTAAAAACTCCAAAATCTTGTTGCAATCTCCTGTAGCAGGAGGAGATGGAAATGACTTAAATGTCTCCGTATCCAAATCAAAAGCATATGTTTTACCATAAATAATCCAATGGACATGACCATGGAGAGATATACTTGAACCCCAGCGGTAGTCGTATACACCAGGGAAAGGGACTTGTCGCAAAGTTCTCCATTGGTCTGTGCCAAGGGTGAAAACCTCAATTTCAACATGATTTGATTTTGCAGTTCGCAATAGTATAGATTCAATAGAGCTACTCCTCCTGCATATCCGTATCACTTTGTATTCCCCACTGGCCAATGAAAATCCAAATCCAAAATGTATCCAATCATAGCTTTCTGCAACTAATTGTGCCCTGGGGAGAGCCATATATTCTTCGAAGACTGGATTGAATATGAAAAAGGCATCAGACTGTTGTAACACACAGATCAAACCGTTGACTGATCCCACTGTAACCATCCTAATCTTTGGGAAACTGTATATATCTGTTAACCGTGTGCATAGGACAAGACCAAATAAAGTTTTATGATTTGGGATATCTCATAGTTATTGTAATTAGCAATTAGTCTAGCCATTGATTTATGGGAGTTACCCATAATACTCTTGTAAACATCCTTTATATTGTAGCCCTGAGTAAGCATCTACGATGAATACAAAATATACAAACAGTTACTACTCATCCTTGTCTATCATGGTATCACGAGCTTACTACTATCGATCCTAATACCTTCAACACAAACCATAAAAATTTTTCTTCTTTTTCCTACCAACGCAACCCTCAGTACAACAAATAATCATTCATATATTTGTTCGTGTTGGTGATCAGTGCTTGGTCATTGGTCCACACGAATAATTAGTGTGTCATCGTGCTTGGTCACGATTGTATCTTGTTACTATACTCGAGCTAGGTCTCGACATCATCAACATTATCACCATTTGTATTCTCCTCTTTAAACCATTCCATACACCTGAGCCATGACTGGTTCGACAAACCCCCCTTCTGTCCCACTTTCCGAAAAATTATTCACCGTTACTCATCATCACCTCCACACCCGGGTTCCCGTCAAACTTGAATTTGACGATTGGAACTATGGAACTTGGCAGTTTTTCTTTAAGCAATTATGTGACAGCTACTATGTATCCAAGTTTATTCATGGTACTACCAATGGGGTGGCCACTAGTACTCCCCCTATTCTCACACCAGAAGAGCAAAAGGTCGACAAGATCATCCTCTCTTGGATCTTTTCGACTCTATCGGATTCGTTACAAAAACGGTTGGTCAATGCCTGACCTAAATCCGCACAGGCGGCCTGGGAGTTTCTTAGTGACCTAGTGAAAGACATCAAACGGACACAAACTTCGGCGTTGAAGACGGAATTACGGTCAATCAGGCTTGGAACTTTAAGCATGGAGGCGTATTTTCAGAAAATCGAATCAATTATGACTATACTTGCTAGCCTTGATTCGCCCGTTAGTGATGAAGATGTAGTTCATTATGCCATTGATGGTTTTAGGGACAGAACCAGGGGGTGTCCCGGGGGGTCCCGGGACACCCATGAATTTTTGCCTCGTAGTGTTAATTTTGTTATAAAACCTCTATTTTTCTATAAATGCACCCGGTCCCAAAAAGTTATGCATGTAGTCTTGTTTGATTTCTCATAAATGCACCCGGTGACTTTGTCTTCTGATTCCGTCCCTAGATGGTTTACCAAAAAAGTACAATCAGGTTTGTGGATACATGCACTACAAAGATATGTTCCCTGACTTCAAGACTGCACGCGCAATGCTTATCACGGAAGAAATGAGGCTGAAGTCCAAAACGGCTGCATTCGCGGCTGACTCCTCATCCTCCTCCCTATTAGTGCTAATGGCTGAAAAAGGCACCCCTCGTATCAACTTTGCTCGAGGTTCGTGTCGTTATGGGTTAAGCTGCAAGTTTGTACATGACTCCAACTCTCGACCTAATAGTCGACTTGTTGAACAAAACGAAGACTCGAAAACAGAGGAGATCCTAATTCGCTTATTGGAAAGGTTAGGGGTCACAGGTCAATCACCTACAATTCATAAAAACCAACATAAAACTCCTGTTGGACCTACAATATATTTCACATCCCCGAATAAAAAACAAGCCCAACAAAACCCAACCAATTATTATACCACCTTCACACCAGGCCCACCTGGCTTTAGTCACAACCAGGCCTACCACACGCCTTTAAACAACATCAACCCAAGCCCAACTGCCAATCAAACACACAACCTAGCACCCTACACTATTTCTCAGCCCAATCCAGCGGGCCCACCAGCTTTTAGCCCTCAACAGCCCCACCCCTCACCTTTACTGTTCATCAGACGTATAACACACCAACAGCCCCGCCTCTTGCAACGTACCCGACTACACATGCCACACACATCGAGCAACCGAACGCTTCAGGATAAGAAACAACCTTGCCTCATGCATTTACCGCCGGGACCCTCCATGATCCCACTACCGGCACCTGGAATATGGACACAGGTGCGAGCTTACACTTAAATTCTTCTGTCAATAGTCTTAGATATGTACTTAATATGTATATGTATCCGTCCGTTGCGGTTGGTGACAGGTATTCTATTCCTGTCACCAATACGGGCCATATCATTTTGCCAACTCCCACACGACCACTCCACTTAAATAATGTTCTTATTACACCAAATATTGTCAAAATTTTAATATATGTTCGTCAATTTGTTCGCGATAATCACTGTACTGTCGAATTTGATCCTTTTGGTTTTTCCGTTAAGGATTTCATGACGCGTCGGGTGCTTCTCCGATGTGACAGTACTGGAGACCTTTATCCTGTCACGGCTCCATCCACAGTTCCTCAAGCCCTTCTTGTCAGTCAACATACGTGGCATTAGCGTCTTGGACATCTGGGAAGCGAAGTGTTACGTCGTCTAGTTTCTAATAATTTTATTTCATGTAATAAAGAGAAGCCTCCCGTGCTTTGTCATGCCTGCCAGCTTGGCAAACACGTTAGACTTCTATTTGCTAGCTCAAATACTGTCATTCAAGCTTGCTTTGACATTATACACTCGGATGTGTGGACTTCACCCGTTCCGAGTCTTTCAGGATTTAAGTATTATGTATTATTCTTCGTATCCAAATCAAAAGCATATATTTTACCATAAATAATCCAATGGACATGACCATGGAGAGATATATTTGAACCCCAGCGGTAGTCATATACACCAGGGAAAGGGACTTGTCCCAAAGTTCTCCATTGGTCTGTGCCAAGGGTGAAAACCTCAATTTCAACATGATTTGATTTTGCAGTTCGCAATACTATAGATTCAATTGAGCTACTCTTCCTGCATATCCGTATCACTTTGTATTCTCCACTGACCAATGAAAATCCAAATCCAAAATGTATCCAATCATAGCTTTCTGCAACTAATTGTGCCATGGGGAGGCCACATATTCTTCGAAAAAGTCATCAGACCGTTGTAACACACAGATCAAACCGTTGACTGATCCCACTGTAACCATCCTAATCTTTGGGAAACTGTATATATCATCACTAAAGTTATGGCTCACGAGACGAGTCAGTTGGCACCCATCAAGTTGTTGTTGCATCTCCACCCAGTTTAGATATCCTGGTCTACCAACACTGGCTTCTCCATGTGAACCACGACTACCATAAGTATTTACACCATTAAGGTTTTGTCTTGGTAAACCATGAATAATTAAGCTGGGAGGTGATGATAATGATCTCGGCAAATGAAGATTACTAACAAAGTGAGGATCCAAAACTAGATCTCGCCACCTTTTGCATACACACTTGCAGTAGATTATTGTTTTCACATCAAGTCTTGATAACATGTCCAACATGAAATAATCATCTAAATCTTCCATTAATTGATACTGAGAAGCTGCAAAGGTTGATTAACGATTAGAGGGTTGATGATACTCGTTTCTAGGCCTAATGATAGACCTGTGAAAATACATGACAAGAATATTAAAGTAAAGTATTATATAAGAATACATTTTTTTAAACAATAATTTGCAAAAGTAAATTACAAGGATCAATGACCAAAACGCACTGTTGTAGAAAAAAATTATGATGCTATTTTATGACGCTAACCCTTTGGGAGTCACCAAGCTCGAATGAAGGTTGAGTGTTAAAATTAAGTGGACATCGAGTTTAATGTTTTTCTTTTAATGTGGTTCAGTAATAACTGAGAGATAGTGTAACTGTTGGAGCTGCTTGTCTCCCTCAGTAAGTATTGGTCTCTTGAGGTCATGTTTTGGGTGTTCGGTCTTCCTTTCTTTCTTGTTCTCAGCCTATATAAAATAAAGGCTCTCTTTCTATGCTTGGCAAAGATATCAATAAAGCATCAATAAAACATTGATATGAGTATCAGTTTACATATATACTTCCACTGACCTTTGTTGTTAATCTCTCAAATAACCAACAACTAGGGTAAAATAATAAATTGAATCATGGCGGGAGGTGATCTTTAAAGTAACTAATAAATTGTCGACGTGGAAGGTAAAAACTCTTTCAGTGGGAGGTCGGCTGACTTTGTTAAAATTGGTGTTGGGTGCACTTCCAACCTACTACATGTCAATATATAAGGCACCAAAGGCTGTGGTTACTTTCTTGGAATCGGTTCGTAACAAATTCTTTTTAGGGGCGGACATTGATGAACGGAAAATGACTTGGATTAGTTGGAAGAAAGTGTTGGCCAATAGAAGCGATGGAGGTCTTGGAGTGAATAGCATATTTGCATTAAACCATGCATTGTTATTTAAATGGATTTGGAGGTTTTTATTTGATTCGCATGGTTTATGGGTTAGCGTAAAAGCAATTCACGGGGAAGAAGGATTAATAAAATGTAACATTCGAAAGTCGTATCCAAATTCAGTGTAGGTAAATATTGTGAAGGCTGTTTCTAATCTTAAGGATCAAGGTGTGGATTTGTTGCAAAAGAAAGATTGGAGATGGCCAAAACACTACTTTCTGGACAGATATTTGGTATGAAGACAACTCCTTAAAGGATAGATTTCCAAGAGTGTATGCTTTGGAAACGGAGAAGTACGCTACGGTGGCTTTGAAGAAAGCTAAAGGAAATGGTACAACTTCGTTACGTCAAGCACCGAGAGGGGGCGTAGAAGTGAGCAGTGGACAACGATGCAACATATGTTATCTTCGGTTTGTCTCTCCCCGATGGAGGATCGTTGGACCTGGACCTTGGAGGGAATGGGTAACTTCACTGTGAAATCTGCTCGTGTGGCCATTGATAAAAAAATTACTGATTTCGGACACTAAAGTTACCAGATGGAGTAAGTTAGTACCAATTAAAGTGAATGTTATGGGTTGGAGACTTTCCATTGATAAATTGCCAACTCGTGTGAACTTGGATGCTCGTGGCATTGATATTCCATCGGTTCTATGTCCTGTATGTGGGGAGTGTACTGAATCAACAAGCCATCTTTTCTTTGAATGCTCATTTGTTTTTCAGGTATATAACATGTTTGAAAGGTGGTGGGATATTCATATTCCGGAGACAAGGTGCTATCAACGATGGCTAGATTGGTTCTTGGCTCTTCGGCTAAATAAGGTGCAAAAACAGTTTTTGGAAGCAACGTTCCTGTCGCTATGGTGACATGTGTGGTGTCATAGAAATGCATGTGTGTTTGGAAAGGCGAGACCGAAGAACAATTTATTTTTTGATAAATTTGTAACGCAGTCATTTATGTGGGTCAATAGTAGATATAGATCCAAAAACTTGAGTTGGGTTGGTTGGCTTCAAAACCCATCTCTTGCTAGTTTCAATAAAATCACTGCCGTTCAAAAAAAAAAATACTAGAGTAAAATAAACACATAATATAATGACCTTCAAATTCATTAACCCTTGACACCCCTGTTTATTAGATAAACATGTAACTGCTAGTTTGCAATAAAAATCTAATAACCAACTTGTATGCATCGTTCAAACTGGTTTTTCATTGGGTGAAATTAATACAAAACCCTAGTTGAACTGTATATAAGAGCTTGAACACTAATCGAAATACAAAAAAAAAAAAAAAAAAAAAAAAAAAAAAAAAAAAAAAAAAACCCTAACCGAAACAGGCAACCATGCAGATTTTTGTGTGATGTGCTCATTAGCAAACAAAATTTGTTCATTTGTTCAAGTTTAACTCAACAAATGAATTAACTCAAACACTTAATTACGCTAGTAGATTTTGTGTGATGTGCTCATTGATTCGTTTTTTTAGATCATCAATATAACATATGAATAAATTAAAAGAATGAACATACCACCCATAAAACACATTCAAAATATGCTTTTAATATTTTTATTTTGGCTTTTTCTAACTTGTACCTTTATAAAAATCACATCAGCCGTAGTAGGGAGCAACACCAACAGGGAGCGAGCTAGGTCAAGAAAAAAGAAAAGAACGGAAATATATATACTTCAAAATTACCTATGCCAGTGGGCTTTTATAATGAAACAAAGGCTTTACCTTGGGTTTTCGAGTAATTTTATAGAGTTTTGCTAACCAATGCCCACTGGGCAGAGGTTAATTTCTAATAAATAAACAAAACATTTCCTAATTAATACAAAATTACATTAAATATGCATTAAATAAACTATAAATTTCTATATTTCAACTTCATTTTCACTTAAATGAATCTGAATTTAATGTATTTTTATGTTAATCGGGAAAGTTCGTGTTCATTTATTAGACACTAACCTCTGCCTAGTGGGCATTGGATAGCAAAACCCAATTTTATAAAGGATTAGAGCATAAGAGATAAGGAGTTACGTCAATATAGATCTCATATTTGTTATAGATCTAATAAACAAATTATATCCATTCATTTTTTGATTAAAAAAAAGAAAAACCTTTCACCTTTTTTTTAAAATTTAAATATCTCGCAACCGTTAAACGTTATGCGAAAAAAATCATACCATCACGATGAGAATTAAATTATCTTTCTATAGATATGCACTTCTAAATACTTTCGGCTAATTTTTTTCCCCAAAATTTCCACCTAAAAAAATCACATGTGATTTTTAAAATGAATCACATGTGATTTTTACAAATCACATGTGATTTTTACAAATCACATGTGATTTTTATAAATCATATGTAATTCTTTTTAAGAGGAAATTTCAGAAAAAAAAATCGTCAAAAGTATATATATATAGAAGCGCATATCAATAGAAAGATAATTTAATTCTCGTCGCGATGGTGTATTTTTCGTAGCTTGAAAGTAATTTAAATAACTTGCTTCCTAGGTAAATGTAGTTGCACCAGATCGAGAGTTACATGTAGCTGCACCAGAAGAAAATTCCAAACAACCGGACATAGTTGCTGAGGTTGAGGCCTTGAAGGCAATAGTTTGGTTGATCGATAAACCAGGAGCAAATGTTGAGGTGCTTGATGATGTTAAAAAAAATACTTGCGATTGTTTAGAAAGTTTTGAACATATAACATCTGAGGTCAGATATGTAAATTCTTTTAATCAATTGCTAACAGCCATTGTTTGTCACCAACTAATGATTATATATTTAATTTCGGACTTCAACCGCTATTCATGAAACATCTGAAGTAAGGCCATGTTGGAAAATTTAGTGCACTTGAGGGATTAATTCACACCTGGTAATGGGTTTGGAGGTACGGAGTGTACACCCAATTGGTCACTGAATCCCATGACTCAATAGTGGTTATGCTAGTGTGAATCTGTTTCTGCTAATCTGATTCTGCTGCTAGTATTGATTCTGCTGTTAGTATGAATCTGCTGCTAGTGGATTATGCTGACAATGGATTCTGCTGCTAGTGGAATTCTGCTGCTGGTGGATTCTGCTGCTAGTGTGATTCTGCTGCTGGCATCAGTTTATTCTGCTGCTCGTTTTAACCACTGATTCCTACTATTATGAAAAGTATTATAATATAATTAATGGGGCGTTAATTATACATAATTCCATGGTCTAGGGTTTAAGTATTCTCTATTATAAATAGAGGTCATAACATTCTACATGGATATGATACAAGACAAACACTAAACACTTAAATATGTTTCTGTTCTTGATTTGTGCCTAAAACAAGAACATCACTTGGTCTTATCCCATAGGGATATTCGTGTAACCCATGCATAGGGTCGAATAGTTTCTATTTGAAAGTGATAACACGATTTCAAGTGAATATCCGGTACTCATTGATTATCTTAACCCTAATCTGGGAACACTTACAAATACTAAATAACTAACAATCAATAGAAACTATTAGTGATAATCAGTGGCTGCTGCTGTGAGACAAATGGCTCATAACTTTTCCAAGTTGGAAAAGTTTGAAGGTGTTGATTTCAGAAGATGGAAAAACAAGATGCACTTCTTGTTGTCAGGTATGAATGTGTTGTATGTCCTTACAACTGCTATTCCTGAAGATTATGGAGAAGATGTTACTATGGAACAGATGAGGGCAATAAGCAAATGGGAGAATGATGATTATGTCTGCAGGGGTTTAATTCTCAATGGTATGTCTGATTCTCTATTTGATATTTATCAGAATGTGGAATATTCTCAAGAACTATGGGATTCCTTGGAAGCCAAATATATGGCTGAGGATGCATCAAATAAGAAGTTCCTTGTAAGTAATTTTAACAATTACAAAATGGTTGATTCTAGACCTGTCATGGAACAATACTATGAACTTCTTAGTATACTTGGTCGATTCACACAACACAAGATGAACATGGATGAGACTATTTTAGTCTCTTGTATCATTGATAAATTACCTCCTTCTTGGAAAGATTTTAAGCATATGTTGAAACATAAGGAGGAGGAATTAACTCTTGTTGAGTTGGGTAGTCATTTGCGCATTGAGGAATCACTCAAAGCACAAGACATTGACAAGCCAAAGAGTAGCAATGCTACTGGTCCATCAGTTGTCAATATGGTGGAGCATAACAACTCCTCCAGGAACAATGACAACAAGGGAAAACGTAAGCATCAAGATAACACCAAATCTGATCTTAACAAGAAACCAAAAGTGACTTGTTGGAAGTGTGGTAAAACTGAACACTTCAGGAAGGATTGTAAAGGTGTTAAGATTGGCAATAAAACTAATGGATCAGGCACAAATGGATCAGGGAATGGTAATACCAATTCTCTAAAAGGTCAGAATATATCTAATAAGTCTTTTTGAGATTTATTATGTTACATATATATCTGATATATATTTTGTGTAGGATGATGATATTGCATGGTGGGTTGACTCTGGAGCAACTATTCATGTGTGTAAAGATAGAAGCTGGTTCAAGACTTATGAGTCAATGAATGATGGTTCTATTCTTCATATGGAAAATGAGTCAACAACCTTGGTGCATGGAAGAGGATGTGTGGATTTAAAGATTAGTTCTGGAAAGATTGTTTCTTTGTTTAATGTTTTACATGTTCCTGATATTAGATAGAACTTGGTTTCTAGTAGTGTTTTGAATAATTGTGGTTATAAACAAGTTATTGAATCTAATAAGTTTGTTTTATCTAAACATGGTGTGTTTATTGGTTTTGGCTATTTGTGTAATCAAATGTTCAGGCTTAACATTGTTAATGATATTGGTAATTTAGCTTTTATGTCAACCTCTAAACTTAATGATTCAACCATATGGCATGCAAGACTTGGCCATGTACACTTTAAAAGAATGCGAGATATGTCTAAGGATGGGTTAATTCCAGCCTTTGATATGGACACTGAAAAGTGTAAAGCTTGCATGATGACCAAAATTACTAAGAAACCATTTCAAAGTGTAAAACGTGAAACTAAAGTTTTGGAGCTGATTCATAGTGACCTATGTGATCTTCATGCTACTCCCTCTTTAGGGAACAAGAAATACTTTGTGACTTTTATTGATGATGCTTATAGGTTTTGTTACGTTTATTTGTTACATACTAAGGATGAAGCATTAGATAAATTTAAAGTATTTAAAACTGAAGTTAAATTGCAACAATGGTCTCTAATCAAAAGATTCAGGACTGATAGGGGAGGTGAGTACATGGATACTCTGTATTTTCATTCTGTTGGTATAATCCATGAAACGACTGCCCCTTATACTCCTCAGCAAAATGGTATTTCTGAAAGGAAAAACAAGGTGCTGAAGGAGATGGTTAATTCTATGTTGTCCTATTCAGGGTTAACAGCTTGCTATTTACTAAATAGGGTTCCTAATAAAAGGAACAAGGTTACCCCTTATGAACTCTGGACTAAAAAGAAACCCAACCTGAATTATCTTAGAGTTTGGGGTTATAGGGCTGTTGTAAGACTCCCTGATCCAAAGCAGAAAACTTTGGGTGAAAGAGGCATTAAATGCATCTTTGTTGGATATGTTGAGCATTCCAAGGCATATAGGTTCTATGTTATTGAACCTAATGAATCTGTTTCAATTAACTCAATAACTGAATCTAGGGATGCACTATTTGATGAGAATAGATTTTCATCAGTACTTAGACCAAATAAGAGGATTCCAAATAGAACTGATGATACTGGTGTTTCAGAGATCCCTGATGAGGTTTCTGATGAGGTTGTGGAACAACAACCTGAACCTGAGCTCAGAAGGAGTAATAGCGTCAGGACTCGAAATTCATTTGGACCTGAGTTTCAATTATACTTAATTGAAGGTACAAGGAGTGAGGTCTCTGACCAATATTCCTATTGCTTCATTGTTGAGGATGATCCCAAAACATTTGAAGAAGCAATGAAGTCCCAGGATGTTGCTTTCTGGAAAGAAGCAATTAATGATGAGATGGACTCCATCATGGGCAACAACACTTATGTGTTGACTGATCTACTACCTGGCTACAAACCTCTAGGTAGTAAATGGATTTTTCAAAAAGAAAATGAAGGTAGATGGAACTGTTGAAAAGTTCAAGGCAAGACTAGTTATTCAGGCTTTAAACAAAAGTCAGAAATAGAGTATTTTGATACTTATGCTCATGTGGCTCGTATCAGTACCATAAGATTGCTGATTGCTTTGGCATCAATTCACAATCTGATTATTCATCAGATTGATGTGAAGACAGCTTTCTTGAATGGTGACTTAGATGAGGAAGTTTATATGAACCAACCTCAGGGCTTCATCATGCCTGTAAATGAAAACAAGGTGTGTAAACTGATTAAGTCTCTTTATGGACTAAAACAGGCACCTAAGCAATGGCATCCAAAATTTGATGAAGTGGTTTTTGTCTAGTGGTTATTTACTTAACCAGGCTGACAAATGTGTATATAGCAAATTTGATGAATCTGGTAAATGAGTCATTATTTGTCTATATGTTGATGACATGTTTATCTTTGGCACTGACCAAAATAAAGTTAACCTTACAACGGCATTTTTGTCATCAAAGTTCTCCATGAAGGATATGGGGGAGGCTGATGTTATCCTTGGCATTAGGATTAAACATGAAAGTAACAAAATTTCTATATCTCAGTCTCATTACATTGAGAAGGTGTTGAAGAAATTTAATTACTTTGAGTGTATTCCAGTGAGTACTCCTATGGATACAAGTGAGAAGCTAATGCCTAATACTGGCAAAGCTGTATCTCAACTTGAGTATTCTAGGGTAATTGGCTGCTTGATGTATGCCATGACTTGTATAAGACCTGACATTGCTTTTGTTGTGGGTAAACTGAGCAGGTATACTAGTAATCCTAGTGCTCATCACTAGCAAGCAATTCAGAGGGTTTTTAAGTATTTGAAGAGAACTATGGATTATAGTCTCTCATATACTGGTTATCCTTTAGTATTGGAAGGATACACGGATGCAAGTTGGATTAGTAACACTGAAGACAATTCGTCTACTAGTGGCTGGGTATTCCTACTTGGTGGAGGTGCAATTTCTTGGGCATCTAACAAACAAACTTGCATCACCAGTTCAACCATGGAATCTGAATTTGTAGCTTTAAAAGAAGCTGAATGGTTGAAAAACTTGCGTCTTGAGATTCCATTGTGGCCTAAACATATAGCGCCTATTTCTATCCGGCGTGATAGTGCTGCTACATTGTGATTGGCCTCAAACAGTCAGATAATATCAACCAAGTAATGGTCAATAAGTCAAACAGCCTAAACCAATACTTGGGTGAGTTTAGTGTTTCCCCGGATCGTTAGATCCCAACGAGATGTGAAATCTGAAATAAAACGACTTCTAGATCAGGTGAATTGAACAGGAAAAGGGTTTAAGTGATTTGTACTACTGAAATATAAGAGTGAATAGCTTTAATAAGCTATATCAACTAATACGTGAAATCAGATAAGTACAAGTGAAAAAGGGACTGAAAACGTAAACGTTTATTAATTAAACGTAAACAAAAACAACTTTATCAATAGTAGGATTTTATAAGCCTTAGGGGCTTAAATGCAAATTAAATAAATTTAAAATACTTATTTTATAATTAAAAACTATTTAATTAATTATTTTTATTTAATAACTATTATTAATTATTTAATAATTAACTAATAATTAGGAAAATGTAAAATAAGTCTAGAAAATTAAAATGAAAATTTCTAAAAATCTAAAATATTATAAAACTTATTTTTAAAACTAAAATTATATTTTTCACACTATTTATCTATTTATTATTAATTAATTATTATTTAATTATTATTTAACTAATTATATTGATTTAAATTATTATAAATACTAAAAAGACTTAGATAATTATGAAAAATTTTATATATCTAATTAACCATTACAGGAATCCTAAAAAATTATAAAAAGTTTATATTATGTATTTTTAATCTACTTTACTAATTATTATTCTATTTATTAATTATTTATCAATTAAACTAATTATATTATTAAAAATAGAAAATGAACAGTATAAATTCTAGAAAAATTTATAAAATTACTTTACCTTATATAAAAGCTATAAAAAAATATAAAAACTAGGTAGTACTTTATAAAATATAATTATGCTATTTAATTCTTATTTATTATTTAATTATTAATTTAACTAATATTAATTCTAAATAATACCAAATGACAAAGGAAAATTCTGGAAAAATTTGTAAAATTACTTTAATATATAAGAGAGTTAATAAAAATATAAAATAGCAGAAATGCTTATAAATAAGCTAAAAAGAAAATTAAATAGATAATTTCTATTATATAGAAGCTATCACTATAATTAAATTTGGTTTTTTCTTGTTTTTCTTTTATAAAACTAATAAAATACTTAAAATAAGAAACTTTAATAAAGGAAAATAATTTATAAACACAGAATAAGCACTATGAGTGCTTATTACCCAAAACAGTTGACTTTTTGTTGACTTGGCTAAGAAATAAGCTCAACTGAGCTTGTGTGGGGTCCACAAGGTAAATTCTGGTACAAATGAGTTGTGTAGATGACAATAAGCAAGAATCACTTAAATAAGTTGGCCAAATAAGCTAGGAATCCAAAATAAGCACTTGCTTATTTTGAATCTGAGACAGACTTGGGACAGATTTAAGAGGTCAAATTAAGTGGGGTCCACTGATGTACAGGTCAGCCAAAGGGTCATTTGTTGAACCCTGGTAGGAGGGGGGTTGTAAAAGCCTAATTATGGGCTGTGGGACCCACTGGTTTAGCCACAGATGAGCACCAAAGTTGGGTGACTGAGATAGGGTCTGAGTGCACAGGGCATATGCTTGCCCTGCAAGTGTGTTCCAGGGGTATTTTAGTCACTAAGAAAAAATCACAAAAATTATCCAAACATGAAATTCAAGAATTCTACTGATAGAGTTAACACACAACAAATTTCAGGTCTTGAATCACAACACAAAAATCTAATTAATTCTTACCATTTTGATGATTTTCTGCACAAGCAACTTTTGACTTTTTCTAATTTTAAGCTCAGTTGACTAAAGTGAGATTCTAGCTTAATTTGCTGATTGATTATGATATGTGAAGCTATAATACAACTAGATTGATCTAATCCAATTACTTTTAAGCTGTTTTGATGGTTTATGGATCTTAAAGCATTAACAGTTAACTGTTATGAAGATCAAAAGGCTATCTTGACTTTTTTCTAAATTGACACTTGATTTTATGCTTTCTTAAACCTAATATGACCTTAAGTGATGTGTTTGAATTGAAAGCAACAACAATTGCAGACCTAAACCATAAGGAATAGACTGATCCAAACACTCCCTAATCTAACTGATTTGTATGATTTTCAAAGCTAATGATCCATACAATCCATGAAACTGATTCCCAGAGACATAATATATTGTAATAAACTTATATGATCATACCAATACCAACAATTACAACTAAAACTCAGATTTCCACAAAATGCTATATTAAACTGAAAATTTCAATACTAAGCAACCTATGATTTCAATGAACAACTAAGCTATTTCTGTTTATATTATTACTAAATAACTTTAATCTAACATAAATAACACAGAGGTAAGCAAGGATAATTAAGATTATATAAAATAAGCTTTAAATGAGTATGAAGCTTACAAGGTGTGACTGTGAGAACCAAACCAAGAACCAAGGACACTTAGGTGACTCCCATGAGTCTCTAAACCATAATCAAAAGCTGCTTCCTTTCCAAAGTTACTCTGAATCAGAATCCAAACTCAAAACTTGCACAGTTTGACTTTCATTGACTAATTTATGATTTGTGATTTTAGGCAATTAAACTAAGTTTTAAGGTATCTAGAAGCCTTTATGAACTTCCTGGGAGCTTATGTGAGCTTATTTGATCCTTATGTTCCACTGTAAACAACAACTAAGCTATATGATATTTTTGAGCAAAAAGAAAATATGCATACTTGAGAATTGTACATGAAACTTGAAATTTATTATTACCAAAGATTTAAAACACACTGATAGTCAGGTATTACAACTTGAAAAGCTTAAAGATACAAGGAAACTTGAGAATTAAACTAATCGACATACATTATTTTTAATTAAACTAGATTGTCTTCTCTTCTGCTTCTTTCTTCAACTTTATAGACTTTTTGGACTCCCCATGTGTTTCTGAATCTTTCCCATCAATAATTGTGACCATTAGATGGCTCAAAGTCATCCAAGCCGTTTAAAAGGATTTTGGCGCCAAAAGTTCATACGTGGCATTGAAGCAGTTTGAAACTAATTAAGGATGTTTGGTGTTATGTGGAGGTGTAGGGGACAACTTAGGATAACAAGGGTGGACTATGGGTGAGTTTTGTTCAATAAACAGGCTGTAAGTATGGAGGTTGAGTGAAAATGGTGGAGAAAGCATTTAATGCTAAAGTGGGGTGAAATGATGGTGTTGGGAAGTGAGGTGGAGTAGCCAGCTGGTGTGGTGAGGTGGTAATACCACCCTGGTATTGGAGAAGGAGGTTGAGGGAGAGAGGGTGGTACAGTGGTGGTGGTATTGGAAGGGATGAGGGGGTCAACGGGTCAACCCCCGTTTTTATTAAAAGGGTGCGTTGGGTTTGCTTGGTGGGCTGGGAAACAAAACAGGCCCAAGGAAAAATAAAAGGGTGGGCTATGATTTTGGACTAGGCTTAGGATTAGGTTTAGGTTTAGTAAAAAGGGTCCGGTTGGTTTTATTACTACAAGGACCAAATTTGTAATTTGAGCAAAGTTAAAGGACTGATTTTGCAATTTTCCCAAACTACTTATAAGGACCATTTATGCCTTTTATGAATATTCCAAGGACCAAAAATGTAATATTTTTATTTTTAAAACCCAAGGACCTTTTCTGCCAAATCCACAAACTTCAGGGACCTATTTTGTAATTTTCTGAAAGTTGAAGGGTTAATTTTGTAACTTCTCAAAAGTTATCAAAAGAACCAATTTTGTCAATTTAGAATAGTATAAGGGTTATATTTGATAAATTTCACTTTTTAAATAACCCAGGGACCATTTATGACACTTTTCAAAGTTGAGGGACCAAAGTTGTAAATATGTGATTTTAAACTTTAAAGGACTATTTCTTACAACTTATGAATCCCAAGGACCTTTAATGATATTTGTACAAGTTTTGATTTTCTAGGGACTAGTTTTGCCAAATTTTCAAAGTTCAAGGATTGAAACTGTAAATTATGTGAAATGTTTTGTTTTTCATCAGTTTTCAATCCTTATGCATAAAAACACAATCCAGGGATAATTTTATATATTTTAAGGCATTCCTGTGTGTTTTTATATGTTTTTCCAGTTTAAATGTAACAGAAATGATGAGTATTTACACACTCATCACGTTGGCAAAGGCTTATAGCCAGATGTACAATGGGAAGTCTAGACATTTAGGTGTTAGGCATAGCATGATTCGTGAACTTATCATGAATGGGGTGGTATCTATAAAGTTTGTTAGATCTCAACATAATTTAGTTGATCACTTGACGAAGTGTTTGGCTAGAGACTTGATTTTGAAGTCTGCTAAAGGGATGGGTTTAAAGTCCAACTTAGTCACTGAATGCTAAGACACCCAACTCCCTCCTGAGGAAACTTGGGAGCTGAATTCAATGTGGAAAGCTGAACATTTAGTGGGTTGGAGCACAAGTTTTATTGTCATCCCAAGGTTGTGCTCAGAACCTGCTGGAAAAGGAGGATGCAGTCTTTACTTCTCAATGGTTATTTTCTTTGAAAAACTGCTAGGCAGGAGCATGAATAAAGAGGAACCACCTATGTAAATGTTGAAGTTTTGCCGCTTCAGGAAGCTTTGGATTTTTAGCTTTTCCAACATTTATGAATTGGATATGGACACATGCCTTGTATAGTGTCAGGTTTATTTAAGTGTTTGAAAATGTATGTGGTACGTGGGAATTGCACCAGGCTTTACCTCTCGAGGGATCTCTAGAAGCTTACAACCCCCACCAGGCAGTGTACCTGATCGTTGTAGTATAGTATAGTGACAAGTACCGGGGGATTGATCGTTCAACTCAAGAATAGTGTCGCTAGGATTAGAAAGCCTAAAAATTAAGTCTAGAGGTGAGGGATGATTCTTTTTGTATTTTTATATTTTTATAAAAGCAATTAAAATCTCGGGTTTTTGAAGAATGGGCGGAATTAGTTGCTAGTCAACTAACCCAATAACTAAGATGCAATCAAAATAAAATAACAAAAATGAAAATAAAGCTAATTACTAATGTGGTGTGAACAATAAATGGGAAAATTGTGTTTACTTAGATTTCATTACTCCCTAGATATCTTTTACAGGTTGATAGTTTGTTACAGTTACGTGGATGACGGGTTATATTCCTTAATACCAATCGTGGGGTGGCGTACGTACTTCCCCAACTCTATAAGCTCCTACTTCGCTCCTATGTCGAGCCTGCAAGAAGCTCCTAACATGGGATCACTAGAATTCGCTCATGCATTAAATACAACCATAAAAACCTAGTACGCATTGGTTCATGTTTCTTAAGACGTTCAAGCAAGTTACACTATGGAAGTCTGCCAGTTTTCTTAAGCCTAACATCGAAATCATTCATCCGTAACAACTATAAACAAGCAATCAACCCATAATCAACATCTAGGTTTCACTACATCTAAGCAAACACACAAGAGATCTAGCCTAACATGTTAAAATCAAGACAAGCGTAAGATATATTCAAACAACACATAGACATATTGAATGAATTGAAAGGATACTTATCTTAATTGAACATGAAAGGTTTCAAAGGGTGAAAACCCTTGAAAATACTGATAAAATCGTGCTAGGGTTTCACCAAGCTATCCCTAAAATTTTTCCTCCTTTTTTGAATGAAAATTACAAAACTATATATAGATTTTCCAATGTGACGGCGTCAAGAAGAGAATTCTGACGCCGTCAACTCGCCACCCATAATAACATTGGATTGCCTAGATCCAGTTCTGACGCCGTCAACAGCAAATTTCCTCTAGGCTATCACGTGAAAAAGGGACCATGACGGCCTATGGTGACGCCGTCATGCCCTAGTGTAAAAACTCTCTGGATCGTCATGGACTCTATCCACTTCACCTCTTGTTTTTCTCTTGACGCCGTCATGTAGAACTTGGTGACGCCGTCAGGTTCTATTCCCAGCAAGGAAAATTAAGACTTTGCCGTTTTCTTCACTTTTATGCTCCAAAAACGTCCAAAATGCTTCCTTTTCCAGAATTCACTCCAAAAGTACCTAAAATCACAAAAGGAACGATTTAGGGCAATATTTGATCAAATAAATTCAATTCCGGGCTTAAATGACCCTCTAAAAATGGATCATTTTTCGCCTCATCATATACCCTTACACTTGAGATTTGCTTGTCCTCAAGCAAATGCGCTTTTATTCTAATCAAAATACAAATTAGGAGTCATTTAACACTAATATAAAATTAATTACAACAAATAATCGTTCCACTAAAGACCAAAGACAAGCACGGAGGTCATATACTAGCACCTCACAAATAGTGTTTAGATACTCACATCTCTCGGGTGTAATTAAGTATATATTACAATATAGAAATGGAAAACATCTCTCACTACCTGTCATAGCAAAATAGATTACCATAGGCTTGCGAAAGGATCAAACCTCTACCACATGGCGTAAGCACCTACGATAAACTATCAAAGAGGTCTTTCAAAGGGGTATAACGTTAGGTGTAGGGATATGGAATACACGGTTTTGTTGGATAAAGGCAATCTTTACTGGTGGCGAGTTAAAAATCTTGGTTAATTACATGTACAATATGGCGTTGCTAAGCCAAGACTAGACTCGACTTAAGCTAATAAATCAAAAATAACAAAAACATAAAATAACATAGAATGAAACGGGATGGTAGTACGTATGTTTTTTCTCTTTTTCTTTTTCTTAATTTTTTCAATTTTTTCAATTTTTTTTTTTTTTTTTTTTTTTTTTTTTTTTTTTTTTTTTTTTTTTTTTTTTTGCATACACTCTTACCCTACCATCAAAATAATACATCATAGGGAATGTACATTCCCTTTACACTTGAATTTTTACATACTTTACAATAAACTAATCTAATAACTCAAATTAAGATAATCAAAACACTTGGAGTACTTTTAAGATTAACGTACATATTGGGGTAATAATATGATGTTCTTCCCCATTACTCCATAACACAAGTACTTTACCCATGAGTCTCAATCGTCTCAAAACAATATGTACAAGGATATGACTCGACTTAGCAACCATGTAATCAATTACATAATTAACTAAGGGTTTAAACATGTAACAATAATGCACTAAAGATGAGTGCATACACGGAACGCTAAGGCGATTTGGTTGTACATTTAAGTGGGTTGTAACAAATTCTTCCTTTAAGTAAGATGCTTAAAGTTAGAAACGAAAAGATAGGCTCGGAAGGGTGTACTAGGGGTTTCGTGTACTAAAAATGAGTACAACGCTAATGGTGTGGGAAAAATTAATTGACTTAACTAGCCAAGTAATATGACTTAAATGGTCAAGTAATTATGATACGGGTTTAATACAAGGGTGATCCTAATGCCTCTTATCATGTAGTAAATCCTACTACACGAATGTAGTCTCACTAGCGGTCTCGGGATGAATCACTAACGTAAGTTCTACAATCTAAATGCTACCAGTACACTCATAAGAACTAATAGTAAATGCTTTTCCTATCAAATCTAAAGGCGAACCACACATATTTGGGTGGAAAATTTTTCTGAATAGTACGGTTTTGTGCTAGTCATACAACCTCTTATCCATGAGACGCCTGCTATGGCTAAAGTTTCACTCCTAAATGTTGTAAAAAAATTTAAATTTGGCACTAAAATTACACTAACAAGTATTTCTTATAGTTTTATTACACACCTACCATCAAACAAACAAACTCAAGTGCAATAGTATCCTATAAGGTATCATCATTTACCATCCCCTTACACTTAGGATGAACATTGTCCCCAATGTTCAATTAAAGAATGTAAAAGTGAAATAGGTAAAAGAATGAAATCAAATACTCCCTTGATTCGCTCGGTGTGGATAGTGCGGTAACAAGGTTAGATCTTCCTCCAAGAAAATGAACAATCAAAGCTTCCCTTCCAGAATATAAATCATCTTCTTGTCATACATAACTGTTAAACCTGAGAAAACAAACAAGGCAACCTCGCGTAAAATCGGCGGCAATCTATATATACTAATAAATCCTAGAAAACAATGTTAGATATAATGCTTGTGGAATGAATGTTTGCAGATTTCCTGGAGTTTATAAAACTAAAGATTTAACAAAAACTTTAAGACTCCGTTAGAAAAACAAAACTATCAAAATTTCCAGAATTTTACACATGACGTTGTCAGGAGTTAACTCCTGACGCCGTCAGAAGTGACCTGCAGAAATCTTTACGTTAAGTTTCTGAAAAATTTCTGGAAAACTTATGTCCTACTTCCTGGAAAATCCTGCAAAACATCATTATGACTCGATACAAGCATTTGACTCTAACAAATACGAATATACATGTCCATTTAGTATTGTGGAGAATCATGATCAATTTTGTTTCTTAAAAACATATTTGGGGTTTCCCCTTACACTTATCTTTTGCGAAATACCTTTGGATGAAGTTAGGACGAAGTCAAACGACAAAATAAAGTATTTTCACCATTTTAGTTTTGAAACATGATCTACCAACAATAAAAATAAAGCATGCATACGGAAACAAATATCAATCAAACAAATAAAAATCACACAAAGCATGGGTTGCCACCCAAGAAGCGCTTGTTTTTGTTTAAGTCACGAGCCTGACTCTACCCTTATTTAACGGAAAGAAGGGAGGTTTTCCCTACACTTAGGATTAAGTACGGGTGGAAGTAGCGATACACACCCTTAGGGTGGAAGTATGCCACGTGAGAAAAGAGTGGTGGATGAATTATATGCTCAAAGGGGTGTGCTCCTATCATCATAACCTTACCTAATTCAATCGGGTTAATGGGTGGATTAAGATTTTCTCCTAGAAAGGGATCATTTTCTATCAACTTCGAAAGACTCCTAGTTTTGGATTTATCTTGACCTAATAAACTCGGTTTAAACCCATAATGTTTCTTGTGATCAATCATAAATGGGTGATGTAAGCATGTAAGGTCATTTTCCACTCCTATATTGGCTTCCTCTCTACAAGGCTTAGAGTCCACTACCTTTAACCTACCCGGACTATATGATTTGATGGGTGGATCGGAACCTATTTCAATTCCTAAATTTTCATCCAAGGATGGAAGATTAGGTAACGGTTTTGGTTGAGGCTCTGGTTCATCAAAACTAGGAACTTCTCTAGAACTAAGAGTAAGGTTATCATTATAAGTATTCAAACCAATATACTCTAGTTGTGTTTGGTCCAATGGCTCTACCTCTATCGGGGTGGTGAGTGCTTATTCACTCACTTTTATAAGACCAAAACTGGACTCAAAAGACCAAAAACTAATCGAATTATGCCAAATTTGTATTGTTTTTGTGTTTGTGATGTGCAGGTTCGGATATTACAAAAAATGGACAAATCAAAGCAAACACGAGCACGAGATTGGAAAGAGTGTTTAAGAGCTGAAGCCGGGGAAGGAATTTACAAGTTTGGATCACTATTATGCTTAAAAGTCAAGTCAAGTCCTTTGAGAATCAGTGAATTACATAAGAAGCCCTTGGATTATAATATGGAATAAAGGCAATTTTGATCCTTATAGTTTCAGAAAGTTGCATTTTTGGTCCTTGGTAATTATACTTCCAAATTTGAAAAATACAAGCAATATTAAGTCTAGCCCAAATAAAACCTCCAAGTCCATACTCTTTCATATTAATCCCAAAGTCCAATAATCAAGCCCAATTCACAAGTAAAAAATCTGAGCCCATCTCAACTACGGTCAACAAGTCAACAATTGGTCAAAACAATAAAAATATATTTACCCGTACCTCCTTTTTCCCTCCACCCAATTCACCCCCAAAACCAGATCCCATGAACCCTAGTTACTGTTTCACCCTTAATTACTACAATTAAGGGCAAAATAGTACAATCAACTTTGTTCTAGAAGATCATTGTGATGTCAGATTGTCAGATGAGTAAAGAAACACACGAATGGGATAACGTGGCATCACTCCATTGGCTCAGATGCGTCATTCAAAGTAATCCAAGGGTGCATATTGAAAGGGCAATGATTGATTGAGATCCAAGGGCTCAGGATTGGCATGAAGAAACACACCACACGGATTGCCAACATGGCAATCCGTGAGCTCATCCCTCCTCACATCCTATAAATAGATGGTTAGGCCTTTGTAATCGGTGTGGAGTTTTCGAATAGCGAAGCTCTGCCCAATTCATCTCTGAGTTGTAGTATTTTCATTTGTAACACTTTACTTTTAATGAAATTTAGTTCTCCTTTCTATTAATTCTGCTTATTATTTTTAGTTAATTGTTGTAGAATTTAATCTCTTTATTTTCAGAAGTACCTAGATTTAAAAGCAAATTGTTCTTTAGTTCATTTACATTCAGTTTTACTTAATCAAAAGTTTTAGAAAATTTGAATCAGACAATAACAATAGTTTTGGAATTGATTCAGTTTGTAAATAAGCTCAATTAGTTTTACAAAGTTAAAACAAGTTCTGTAGTTTTTAGTGGATGTGTTTTCATTTTCACAAGTTTTTCATTGATCGTCAAAGTTAGTCAACTGTGGTGGAAGTAATGATGATCTGTGGTAATTGAGACACTACAAAAAAATGGCCATTTAGTGGCATACATTTTTAGTGACAAAATATATATGTGCCACCGTATCATATTTTTAATGGTAGATTTTTATGTGTCATTAAAGATAACGAGGTTTTAGTGGCACTTTACTCTTTGTGCCACGTATGTACATGATTACTAGTGACACAAACTTTTATGTGCCATAATAGCTCACTTGAATTAGTGTCACTTATATGTTTTATGCCATTAAATAATATTTTCATTTTTTTTATTTTGTAATTGTGTCGCTGTTACCTAAATTAAAAGTTCCCCAATTTCAAAAGTTAAAGCGGGCCTATGTTAAAATTTAAAAGACGTGGGTGGGCTTTTTTGTTTCATTAGTTAAATTGGATTTCAAAAACCCTAGCAATCTAGCATTCATAGCCGCATCATCAAGTTGCTATGTTTCTCATTGTCATCATTCATTCTCATGCCAAGTAATTTCTCTAACTTGCGATTCCTGTTATCTCAACCCGTATACTTAATTTGTATTATTATTTATGTGAAGTGTAATATTAGTTAGTTGTGAAGGAAACCATAAGTTGAATGGTCATAAACCAGGTCTCACAATGTTTTCAACGAAAATTAGCGAGATCCCGTAAGTTAATGTTGGTTATTCGTTTTTTGTACATTAAAATGATATGTTGCTTTTATAATATTATGTCTCGGCCTTTTCTTAATAATGTTTCCAACCATGCTGCAGCAAGGAATTGAAAATTGAAACATTGGATCATCACTGTGATAGCATATAATTCTAAAAGTGTTGGATATGGCAAAAGAAAAAAGGGATCAACACCAGGTCCTCTCGTTAAGAAAAGGTATATTATATCTAATTGTAATGATAAGTTAATTCAAAATGTTAATTGAAATCAACGAATTCATTTCATTGAATTGTTTTGCTTTTAGACAAGTGTTTACATTTGACCTTATTGATCCATAGGAAATTGACATAACCAAAATCTGTTGACCATGTTGTACGAGGTACCACCAGTCAGGGACGGAAGTTGAACACTGTTAGTGGGGGGCCAACGTGAAAAGTACTTATTTTAGGGGGGCCGATATATACTACGCTGCAATTTTTGTATTAAAAATGATTCAACCCAGGGACGGACCCACATGGGAGCCGGGTGTGGCACGGGCCACACCCAATTTTAGGTCATGAAGTGAAAATTTGTCTTTTTTAGGCTTGTGCAACACCCAATTTTACGAAATAAATTTTTTATCGGGCAACTTTAGTATTCATGGTCATAAAAAAAAATTGTGCAACACCCTTTCAAAAATCCTGGGTCCGTCCCTGAATTTCAACCCATATATAAAAGGGTATAAAATGTACATAGGGTCAAAAATTTTGGGGGCCGCAACCCCCTTGGTCCCTTATAAGTTCCGTCAATGCCACTAGTTACCATTCTTCTTATAGTTTACATTTATTTATATTTCAACCTTCTACTAGTGTGTGTAGTGTGCATTTGCTAAAAGCAACAAACAACTCGCTTTGTGGTTGGGCTTTGAAGAAAAACAAGGATCTACAATGTAAACCAAATATTTGTACTCAACAGTGAAGGTATATTTACTCAAAACAGCAGCAAACGTATTGTTAATGTATTTAAATCTTATGAATTATTCACATCTTAGTTTAATACTAGTTATAATGCCCGTGCACGCACGGAGTCTTGATAGAAAACTTTTATCATGTATTTAATACCGAATATATTGTCTTAAAATATATTGAACTTCACATTTATTCATTTAGTATAACACATGGAGCTTTTAGATGGATCATATTTACCATGGTTTTCAAGATCGGGATCCCTGATCTTAGGATCTTACGATTTTACGATACATCAAAACAAAAATGATCCGGATCTTACATAGGATCTTTAAAAGCTTAAGATCTTATAGGATCCCGATCTTGACCATAGGATATTAAGATCTAATCCAATCCGATCCTACTTTTCTCGGATAACAAACTAAAAACTACAATTTTCTGGATTATTTTGTTTAGAATTTAAAAAAAACATGTTAATCCTATTAAACATTCCATAATACTAATTTAGGACAACATTTCGATGAATCATTCATATAATTTTATGTTTATAATATATAATAATTTGTAAATTTGTATTGTATTACAAAAACTATTAAGAAAATGACATTATAGTAGGATCTTAAGATCCCGATCCGATCTTACGTTCACAATCTTGCAAAGACGAAAAACGATCCTGGGTAGGATCCCGATCTTGAAAACCTTGATATTTACTTTAGATTTTTTTTTTTTTTTTTTTTTTTTTTTTTTAAATAATTTATATCAATGACGCATCTAAAGACTTGATACAAAATTATTACGTTCCACTGCTTATGAATCTTCTATTTTCACCCACATATCTTCCTTTTTTTACGCGTTAGTTATTTTTATTGATGTAAACAAATAACATAACACGATTTGCATTTTGATGATATCATTACAAAATGTACATATTATTTGATTGTAACTTTTTTAAAGTCGTGCGGTCCATTTGATGATCTCTCTGTCAATAATTTGTTAGTCTGTTAAAGTTGTTATGTTTGGGTTTTTGTATAACTAATAGTTTTAAAAATAAGTTTTTTATTGAAATGAGTAGAAGGGGAGTGTTGATGACTCATGACATAGAGTGATAAGGTCTTTTTCGCCAATGGTTGCCTGCTTCCATTCTGTTAATCACCACCCATAAATTGAGTCTCTATTTTAATTTCTTCAGATAGTGAAGCTTTTCGTAATACTATATTATGTTGTTATATCACGCCTGTATACTATGTTGAGTTATTGCAAGTTGAAAGTGTAGCAATAGCACCAATAAAGTTGACCATTATGAAACAGGTTGGGAAAGTTAAACTATCATTTACGAATATTTACATAAAAAATTATGCTGGATTCAGTATTGACTTGTACAACTTTTTAGACCATATTAGAATGGACCTAATAAATCTAACGTATGCCTACAGTGTGGATGTTAAAATTTTGAAAATTCTAATATCAATATACATTATATGAAAAATATTTATTATACTTCCAAAAACTCAATAATAGCACCTCTTGAAATTAAATTTAGTTTTACAAACTATACTGAACTTCACACTTCACTTAAGATACATCGAGAATGCAACTTCAAGTAAAATGTAAGGCTTTATGTATTCTTTTGTGGAAGTACATTTGGCGGAACATCTTTCGACTTATCCCAACGTAACCATCATTTTGTAATGACAACCTCTGTCGATAAAAAAACACAAAAACATTAAATTCCAAGCCCTATTTGTTAGATATTGCAATATATGATTCTCATTTTACACGTTTGGCATTATAACATAGACCATTTAAACTTATCTAGCTAAATGTTGAACGTTGTTTCACGTGCTCTGGTGCCTTTCCCAAATGCCTCTCCATTAGGAAGAAGGATGTGACTGGTATAACCGTACAAAGATGTAGTTCCAGTCCCATAGCCCACACATCAGTATTCCAAGTTAAAACCTGCATTTAATTCATCGTTTACTACCGGTCTATACAAAGTCCAAAATTAACGTAAGGAACATAAATAAAATATTAAAACCCTCCCTTTTACAAACGACCTCAAAATAGATGAATTATCATCCGAAAAAAACCATGAAAACAATCCAATCTCCATAACCCGACCAAACTTAGAACGTAATAAATATTCAATATTTAAACAAAGAATTAGATCAAATGTGATAAATAATTTTGACTTTAGAAATTCGAACCTTTTGTTTATAAATCCACAACTTACATCAACATTTAGTGTCTTATTCGATGCCCATTAATTTTGGCTTCTCACATATTATTAAAGTATGACACTAATTAAAACCCGAAATCCAAAATTTACTCCAACAACAAATTATGGTTTTCAAAATTAATCATCAAACATCAATTCACATATATATGATGCACCAAATTCAGTACTGCTTAATTAAAATTCAAAATCTTAAATTTAAAAAAGATATGTTCTGAAATCTAACAATAGTCTCATTAAGCTCACAACTACTTTAAGTCATTAATGTCAAATCTTAACCTATAAATTATCAGCCTAAGTTAGATTTTACCCACTTAATAATCTAATGTTCCGTAAAGTTTTTTAAAAATGTTTTTCCGGATATCCGTATATAAACTTTAAATAATAATTACATGAGTCGTTGTTATAAGTATAATCGCGTATATTTGATTTTATGTTATATAAAATGTGCAAGTTTAGTAGCATGAGTGTTGCCGTTGTTATAAGTTAAAATAAATACGTATATAAACTTTTATTTAGCAGACATAGATGTTATGGTCGATGTTGTTGTTTAACCTTTAACAATTGGTATCATGTTGTACGAAATATGCGAGTTTAGTAGCACATGATGAGCTGATGAAGTTTGAATATACTTCGTAAAGTTTTTAAAAATATTTTCAGGATATCCATATATAAATTTTAAATAATAATTACTTGAGTTGTTGATATTTATATTACCGTTAATAATAATTTAGCCGTATTTAATATTCAAATCCATGTACGCATAGATTCAACTTTTAAATAGGATAACATGAGTCCTTATTTAACGACATAGTAAAAAATATTTTAATAGATGCAAGTTTAAAACTAATATTTATTTTAAAATTATTTAACTTATATTAAACCTAATTTGTATATTTATAAAAATTTTGTAAGTTTAATGGATGGAAGTCTCAAGCCACTACTAATACTCATGTAATTGTAAACAAAGTTCATATTATAAAGTGTAGGGGGTATAAAGTGTAAAGGGTTATTTGTTTATTATCAAAAGTTATCAAAAAACATGGAGATTTATTATTTTACACTTAACTCCATATAATATATTTAAAATTCAACCACTAATGTTTTATTAATTACCTCCTCTTTTTTTAAGTTTTTATTTTCATAAATTTGACACCTATATTTTCATGTGTTTTTTTTTTCTTAATCAAATTCTTCATCAAATTTATTAAAGTTTGACCAAAATCAATTCAATTTTGACTTTTATTGGCCAATCATATTGCTTGATTTTGCCTATGTGTCAAAATTGAGCATTCCTATTGGTCCAATTATTTTTCCACTAAGATTGTTCTGTCAAAAAAACTCTGAAATAATGTAATTCTTTTATTATATAAAAGATGTGTAACTTTAATCTTTAAGAATTGTTTTTGTTTGTCTACAGATAATAAGCTTTAAGAGCAATCCGGATGTTCGTTTACATGTACGAAGTTGTAGTTATTTTTTATAGTTTAAGGCATCTTATATAGTACTGTATGTAGTCGGAAATATATTGTGCTATTTCGATGGATATTTGTATCGTGTATATCGGAGAACTTTGTTAATTAATGAAAATTTCAATCCTATGTAAACTGTTATATTTTTTGTTTCACGTGCCATGGAATGAAATTTGGTTTCAAATACGTGTAAATACAGAATATTGTTATAGTGACATGAAATTATAATCGATATATATATATATATATATAGCAAACAATATATGCAATTGAAACAATTCGAGTATTACATCGTAACATATATTTAGTGATAGAGTGTATGTGACACAACATCATTTTAGTAGGTTGTGACAGATTAATAAGTGACACTAAATCCCTAAAAGTATGCAGCAACACAACAAAAAGTGTCACTAAAACCCTATAGTGGCAGCGTTGTTAGTGACACTTTTTCTTTCTGCCACCAAATGTCTAACAGGTCTTTAGTGGCACTTATTTGACCTGTTATGGCACTTTTTGTGTGTCACTAAATGGCCCTTTTTTTGTAGTGGATTGTTGAGGCTTAGAATAGTGATTCATAGTGTAAACAGGTTTTTAAGGGGGTGTTTGTTTCTGTTGATTACCTGTAATGCTTGTTGTTATTTTGCCATTGTTTTTATTGCAGTAGTCTCTACTAGGTTAGATTAGATCTTTTAGTGCATAAAATTGGTAGTTAATACTATAAAGTCAAATTTAGACAGTTGAGTCATTTGTGATGTTCTGTAGGTTGTTCTCATTACTGCTAGCCTAGATAAAATTAGTTATTGATTGTCTTCAGTTGCTTGTTATTTTATATGATTTGCATATTTTTGATTTTGGTTAATTAGTTTTAGGTATTTAGCTTGCTTCACTCTTTTGTACCCATCACTGCTGCTGCTTAAGCCATTTTCTGCCCCATTAAGACCAATTTGATCATCATTTTTAGTCTAGCTTCAGTAAGTTTTAATATTTGCTTTTGTTAATACAAGTAGATTGGAGTATAGATTTTACATTTCTGTACTTATATTTGATTTTGTTGCTTATTTGCTTGCGTATTTGTACACTGCATTTCAGCTCTTTAGAATCTGTTTTGCCCTGCTCTTTAACATCTGTCCTAAATTACCCCACATCAGCAGTTGTATATAGCTCATACAAGCTCCTTTTGGTCTAAGTTGTGGATTAGATGTTACTTGCTAGCTTATCTTCATATTCCCACTATTTTTAGTCGTTAGCTTATAGTGCATCAGCTTGTGCAACTGCTTGAATAAGCCCCTCTGAACCTCTTTAGTGCCCTGCACCAGTTCTATGCATACCCTTTCATAAGCCCCTAGCTACTTCGTTAGTACATCTTTTTGCATGATTTTTGTTTCTTTCGATAGCTTGTTATAGTGGCTTAATATATCAGAGCTTATCTTTCACTTTAGAGCTTATTTAGACTGCTTATTTGTGCCTGCAAGTTGAAGGTTTAAACACTTTTTGCTTTAGTAACATAGGACATGCGGCTGAGCTTTCTGGCTTATGGGCAAGGCTTATTTGAGATTTTTGAGCTGAATTAAGTTTGTTTAGGTCCATTACTCATTCCCTAAGCTTTTGGTGTGATTTTATGTAGAAGTGCTTATTATAAGTGCTTATTCAAACTGCTTATTATGTCCAAACTGCTTATTAGTGGGCTTATTTAAACTTTCTTATTTTTCCTTGTATTAGAATAATATTTTAGATTTTCCAGAATTTTTTCGGATAATCGGGGCTCCTATAGTCTCTTCTACTTCTTTCGGGTAAGACACGGGTGGTGTGCCACAAATGATGATAGGACTTGTGGGGTACTTAATGAGCTTATGTTATTTACAACATCATTCCTTGTGTCAAGATCGCCTATATCCTCAACATGTGTTTCATTATAATCTAACCCTAACATTTTCCCAAGTATCTCAAGTGCTTCTCTATGCATCTCAACTTCTATATCCGAATCATAAGGATCATCCTCAATATTCTGACTGCTATATACAAATTGCCCAAAAGATTCATGATGCGTGGGAATCGCACCTTGCTTTACCTCTCGAGGGATCTCGAGAAGCTTACAACCCCCACCAGGCAGTGTACCTGATCGTTGTAGTATAGTATAGTGACAAGTACCGGGGGATTGATCGTTCAGCTTAGGAATAGTGTCGCTAGGATTAGAAAACCTAATTAATAGTTCTAGAGGTGGAAGATGATTATTTTTGTATTTTTATATTTTTATGAAAGCAAGTAAAATCTCGGGTTTTGGAAGATAGGGCGGAATTAGTTGCTAATCAACTAACCCAAAGCTAATATATAATTAAATTAAACTAATGAAAATGAAATTAAACTAATTTAAACTAAGGTTGTGAGCAGTGGTTGGAGAAATTGTGTTTACTTAGACTTCATTACTCCCTAGATATCTTTTACATGTTAATTACTTGTTACACTTGTATGGATGACGGATTGTATTCCTTAATACCATTCGTGGGGTGGCATACATAACTCCCCAACTCTATGAGCTCTTATCTCCTCCTACACCATGACCCAACACAACTATAGGGATTGTAAACAGTGGCTCATGCATTAAATACAACCAATAAAGACCTAGTACGCCTCGGTTCATGTTTCTTAAGACGTTCAAGCATGTTACCATTGGAGATCTGCCAGTTTTCTTAAGCCTAACATATAATATCATTCATCCAAAACAAGAATAGACAAGTAATCAACACATAATCAACATCTAGGTTTCATTAGATCTAAGCAAACACAAAGGAAATCTAGCCTAGCATAGTAGAATTAAGATAAGAACAAAAGATAAACAACCAACACATAGACATATTGATTGAATTAAAAGTATACTTATCTCAATTACAATGCAAGGTCTCAAGGGTTTGGAACCCTTGAAAAACCTGTAAAAGAGGCACCAAAATCGTCTTTAGGGTTTCACCAAAACTTCTCTTTTCCTTTAATGAAAAAAACTAGAAAACTATATATAGGAAAAACAGTCTGACGGCGTCAAGAGTTAATTCTGACGCCGTCACCTCGCCGCCAAATACTTCCTCGGATGGCCTTGATCCACTTGTGACGGCCTATGTGACGCCGTCACCACCTACGGTATTTTATTCTTGCCACTTTGACGCCGTCATAAAGCCTTCTGACGCCGTCACCACCTACGGTGTTTAATTCTTCATGTCTGACGCCGTCAAGATGTTGGTCTTGACGCCGTCACCTTGTATCTTCAGCATGGATTTTTGGTACTTTGTCGTTTTCTTCACTTTTACGCTCCAAAAACGTCCAAAATGGCTTCTTTTCCAGAATTCACTCTCCAAACACCTAAAATCACAAAAGGAACGATTTAGGGCAATATTTGATCAAATAAAGTCGGATTCGGGCTTAAATGACCCCCTAAAACGGATCATTTTTCGCCTCATCATATACCCTTACACTTGAGATTTGCTTGTCCTCAAGCAAATGAGCTTTTATTCTACTCAAAAGACAAGTTAGGGGTCATTTAACACTAATATAAAAGTAATTACAACAAATAATCGTTCCACTAAAGACCAATAGACAAGCACGGAGGTCATACACAAGCACCTCACAAATAGTGTTTAGATACTCACATCTCTCGGGTGTAATAAAGTAATATAACATTATGGAAATGGAAGATATCTCTCACTACCTGTCATAGCAAAATAGATTACCATAGGCTTGGGAAAGGATCAAACCTCCACCACATGGCGTAACCACATAGGATAAACTATCAAAGAGGTCTTTTAAAGGGTTATAACGTTAGGTGTAGGGATATGAATTACACGGTTTTGTTGGATAAAGGAAGTTTTACTGGTGGCGAGTTAACAATCTTAGTTAATTACATGTACAAGATGGCGTTGCTAAGCCAAGACTAGACTCGACTTAAGCTAATAAATGAAAAATAACAAAAACATAAAATGAACATAGAATAAAAACGGGATGGTAGTCCGTATGGTTTTCTCTTTTTTTTTTTTTCTTTTTCTTGATTTTTTCGATTTTTTTTTTTTTTTTTTTTTTTTTTTTTTTTTTGCATACACTCTTACCCTACCATCCAAAATAATACATCATAGGGGTTTGAGCAATCCCCTTACACTTGAATCTTTACATACTTTACATTAAACTAATCTAATGACTCGAATTAAGAGAATCAAAACACTTGGAGCACTTTTAAGATTAACGTACATATGGGGGTAATAATATGATGTTCTTCCCCATTACTCCATAAAATAAGTACTTACCCATGAGTCCCAATCGTCCCAAAACAATATGTACAAGGATATGACTCGACTTAGCAACCATGTAATCAATTAGAAAGTTAACTTAGGGTTTAACAAATAACAATAATGCACTAAAAATGAGCGCATACACGGAAGGCTAAGGCGATTTGGGTGTACATTTAAGTGGGGTGTAACAAATTCTTCCTTTAAGTAAAATGCTTAAAGTTAGAAACGAAAAGATAGGCTCGGAGGGGTGTACTAGGGGTTTCGTGTACTAAAAATGAGTACAACGCTAAGGGTGTGGGAAAAATTAGTTGACTTAACTAGTCAAGTAATATGACTTAAATGGTCAAGTAATTATGATACGGGTTTAACACAAGGGTGATCCTAATGCCTCTTATCATGTAGTAAATCCTACTACACGAATGTAGTCTCACTAGCGGTCTCGGGATGCATCACTAACGCAAGTTCTAGAATCTAAATGCTACCGGTACACTCATAAGCACCAATAATAAATGTTTTTCCTATCAAAACTAAAGGCGAACCTCACATTTTTTGGTGGAAAATTTTTCTGAATATACGGTTATGTGCTAGTCATACAACCTCTTATCCATGAGACGCTTGCTATGGCTAAAGTTTCACTCCTAAATGTTGTAAAAAAATTTAAATTTGGCGCTAAAATTACACTAACAAGTATTTCTCATAGTTTTATTACACATCTACTATCAAACAAAACAAACTCAAGCGAAAGTGCATATGTAAGGTATCATCTTTTTACCCTCCCCTTACACTTAAGATGAACATTGTCCCCAATGTTCAAGTAAAGAATGTAAAAGTGAAAAAGTAAAGAGAATGAAATCAAATACTCCCCTGATTCGCTCGGTATGGATTATAGGTTGGCCAGGTAAAATCTTCCTCCAAGAAAATGAACAATCAAAGCTTCCCTTCCAGAATATAAATCATCTTCTTGTCATAAATAACCTGTAAATCCTGACAAAAGTAGACAAGGCAACCTCGCGTAAAATCGGCGGCATCCTATATAAGTTACTAAATCCTAGAAAACAAAGTAAGATATAATGCTTGTGGAATGAAGTTTGCAGATTTCCTGGAGATTATAAAACTTAATAATTCACAAAAACCATAAGACTCCGTTAGAAAAACAAAACCGGTAAAATTTCCAGATTTTTACTCCTGACGCCGTCAAGAGCAATACCCTGACGCCGTCAGAATGGACCTGCAGAAATTCTTATGTTAAGTTTCTGGAAAATTTCTGGAAAAACTTTGTCCTACTTCCTGGAAAATCCTGCAAAACTTCATTATGACTCAATACAAGCATTTGACTCTAACAAATACGAATATACATGTTCATTAAATATTGTGGAGAATCATGATCGGTTTGTTTCTTAAAAACATATTTGGGGTTTCCCCTTACACTTATCTTTTGCAAAAATACCTTTAGGTTGAAGTTAAGACTAGGCCAAACAACATAATAAAGTATTTCCACATTTTAATTGAGAAACATGATCAACCAACAATAAAAATAAAACATGCATACGGAAGCAAATAACAATCAAACAATTAAAATCACACAAAACATGGGTTGCCTCCCAAGAAGCGCTTTTCTTTATTTACGAGTCTTGTAGCTAGACTCAAAGTCGTTGGTTACTACGTGATTTCATCATTGGTTCCACTCTCTAGGTCGTCTTCTAAACCAGTTTTGTATTCCGGACCTAGTTGCAAGCATTCTTTGTAGAAACCAAGCATCCTATTTCTAACATACTCTACTCCTCTACGTCTATCCTCCTCATTCCTATAATAAGCCGCTTGCTTGTGTTCTTTTTCGAAATTAGAGAAAAGGCGGTATTGCTCGATCTTGTAAGGCATTTGATAAGCGACCTCATCATTATCTTTCTTGAACCTAACTATCCCTAAAGTCGGATCATAACTCATCCTAGTGGCCTCAACAAATGGTTTTCCAAACACTACTTGACTTAGGCAAGCGTCTATCACCGGACGAATGTCTTCTACTATCATAAAATCGATCTCATAGGTGAGATTCCCTATAATTACATGCAATCCCTTCACTCTCCCTGCAAAATTATTTATCCAGTTCTTACCGGGCATCAACCTAAAATTGAGTTGCTTCTTCATCACCCAATTGTAATAAGTCCTAGTCATGATGTTCACGGGGGATCTAAGGTCGATGTAAGCTTTCCATATATGCATGTGCCCGATATTGCATGGGATGTTAATGTTAGAGGGGTCTCCCATTTTGATAAGGGGGTCGCCAAAGATATATGTTCTCTCGGGACTATCGAATAAATTCTTATGGTATTCCCGTTCTTCCTTGGTTGGCAACTTATCAAAGTATTCTTCTATAGGCTCTACCTCCTCTAATTCCTCATCCTTATTTACCTCAACTTCCCTACTCTCATCCTTACTATCAATTTCTACTCTAACTTCATCCTTGTCACTCTCCTCTATTTCCTTATCTATTGGCTTAATGGTGACAACATTGACAAAGTGGACATGTTTGGATGATGAGGGGTCCTTAATTTGGATTCCACTATTGGTGTCCCTAGTTTCCTTCCTAGGTGTGATTAAGGCTTGGTTGTTGAGGGCTTTCAACAAGTTGTCAATCTTATTGGTCATCTCCGTTTGTTGTTGGTTGAATTCGGTTTCAAACCTAGCTATGCGAGCTTCTTAAGATGCCATGAATTTTGACATCAATCCTTCAAGATTGTTGGTACTACCATAGTTGTTAGAAGGATTGTTGTTGAAGGTACGGTTGGATGGTGGGCCGTTTGATTGGTAACGATTAGGCGGATTGGAAGAATTGGGTTGATTTTGTTTCCACCTAAGGTTTGGGTGATTTTTCCATGAAGGGTTGTATGAATCACCGTATGTGTTTGGCTCGGGCTTGAAAGTGTACCACTTATCTCCCACTTCGTCGGTACGCGTGGATGCGTAGTCCGCAAAAGCTGTTCCGGGGAGTTCCATACAATCACGAGTGTCATGGGGACCACTACATAATTCGCATGAAGAAGTGATTTTGTTCACTTGGCTTGAATGCTTCGGAGCTTCGTAAGATTTCATGAGAAACTTGACTTGGTCCTCAAGTTCCATGATCCTACGGTCGGGAGTGCTTGAATTGTTCGAAGGCAAAGATATTGCCTTGACCGTTTTGTTCAAATCACGGGGATCATTCCAACTTTCGTTGTCATAGAGAGCAAGATCTTCTATAAGTTCCCATGATTGTTCCGCACTAAGATCACGTAGCTTACCACCGGCCGATTGGTCAATGGTTCGCCTCGTGGGGATGTCGATATGGTCATAAAAAATTTGGACTTGGAGCCAAAGATCTATGCCATGATGAGGGACTTTTTGGAGTAAGTCCTTGAAACGAGTCCATGCTTCATAAAGAGATTCATTTTGACGTTGTTGGAACATCAAAATGTCATTCCTAAGCTTAGTGGTTCTCCCCGGTGGGAAAAATTGAGCAAGGAAACGAGTGGTGAGATCATCCCATGTGGTGATGGATCCCGCGGGTAAACGCTCAAGCCATTGACTAGCTTGATCCCGTAGAGAGAATTGGAATAGGCGTAAACGGGTAGTCTCTCTAGTTTCAACACCTAGGTCTATGGAATCTACGATTTTGAGGAAATCCTTAAGGTGTTGGTTTGGATCTTCGGAACGAAGTCCATGGAATGCACATCCGCTTTGCACCAACCGGATGGTGTCGGATCGCAAGGGGGTCACATTGTCTCCGGTGAGCTCAATGGTGTTTCGGTAGCCTTGGTGGCTAGGTCGGGAATACTCTCCTAAGGTTCGGGGCCTAAGGGGTTCTAATGGTGGGTTTTGTTGTGGTGGGATGACGGGTTCAAAGATGTTACCACCTTCCATGATGTCGGATGGTAAAGAGTTACGAACAAAGGCACAAAGAAATAAGATAGACTAAAGAAGACCTAAAAAAAATAAAAATAAAAATCTTACTAGAAAGGAATCTAGCAAGTAGACCTAATAAAAAGAAATCCTAACCTAGACAATAACTATTCCCCGGCAGCGGCGCCAAAAACTTGATGCGTGGGAATCGCACCTTGCTTTACCTCTCGAGGGATCTCGAGAAGCTTACAACCCCCACCAGGCAGTGTACCTGATCGTTGTAGTATAGTATAGTGACAAGTACCGGGGGATTGATCGTTCAGCTTAGGAATAGTGTCGCTAGGATTAGAAAACCTAATTAATAGTTCTAGAGGTGGAAGATGATTATTTTTGTATTTTTATATTTTTATGAAAGCAAGTAAAATCTCGGGTTTTGGAAAATATGGCGGAATTAGTTGCTAATCAACTAACCCAAAGCTAATATATAATTAAATTAAACTAATGAAAATGAAATTAAACTAATTTAAACTAAGGTTGTGAGCAGTGGTTGGAGAAATTGTGTTTACTTAGACTTCATTACTCCCTAGATATCTTTTACATGTTAATTACTTGTTACACTTGTATGGATGACGGATTGTATTCCTTAATACCATTTGTGGGGTGGCATACATAACTCCCCAACTCTATGAGCTCTTATCTCCTCCTACACCATGACCCAGCACAACTATAGGGATTGTAAACAGTGGCTCATGCATTAAATACAACCAATAAAGACCTAGTACGCCTCGGTTCATGTTTCTTAAGACGTTCAAGCATGTTACCATTGGAGATCTGCCAGTTTTCTTAAGCCTAACATATAATATCATTCATCCAAAACAAGAATAGACAAGTAATCAACACATAATCAACATCTAGGTTTCATTAGATCTAAGCAAACACAAAGGAAATCTAGCCTAGCATAGTAGAATTAAGATAAGAACAAAAGATAAACAACCAACACATAGACATATTGATTGAATTAAAAGTATACTTATCTCAATTACAATGCAAGGTCTCAAGGGTTTGGAACCCTTGAAAAACCTGTAAAAGAGGCACCAAAATCGTCTTTAGGGTTTCACCAAAACTTCTCTTTTCCTTTAATGAAAAAAACTAGAAAACTATATATAGGAAAAACAGTCTGACGGCGTCAAGAGTTAATTCTGACGCCGTCACCTCGCCGCCAAATACTTCCTCGGACGGCCTTGATCCACTTGTGACGGCCTATGTGACGCCGTCACCACCTACGGTATTTTATTCTTGCCACTTTGACGCCGTCATAAAGCCTTCTGACGCCGTCACCACCTACGGTGTTTAATTCTTCATGTCCGACGCCGTCAAGATGTTGGTCTTGACGCCGTCACCTTGTATCTTCAGCATGGATTTTTGGTACTTTGTCGTTTTCTTCACTTTTACGCTCCAAAAACGTCCAAAATGGCTTCTTTTCCAGAATTCACTCTCCAAACACCTAAAATCACAAAAGGAACGATTTAGGGCAATATTTGATCAAATAAAGTCGGATTCGGGCTTAAATGACCCCCTAAAAACGGATCATTTTTCGCCTCATCAATTCATCATGTGTTTTTTGAGATGCATCATCATCGATCATAAAACCTAGGTCTTTTTTATCAATGTGATCATGTTCGGCTACATCCTCCATCACATCAAGGTCATCTATGTGTTCATCCTGTATTATGGTAGTGCCTAACCATGACATGCAGCTAGGTGGCTCATACGAAACTATCCTAGGTGAAGGCTCATATGGTGCATAGGTTTCACTAAGTGAGGCATTTTGAGGGGTTGATGGAGCTCCTAAGGTGAATTCTTTAAAAGTCTTATGCACTTGGCCTCTTTTCTCAAGGTAATCAATAAAATCAATATAATATCCTGTCCTCCTCATTTCATAGCTCCATCTTGGTATATCTAAACTAGTGTAATTATATTTTTTCTGGTAAAACTCTAGTGTCGGACTTGGTGGGTTCACGTTCTCCATAATGGTGAACAGAAGAGTCAATGGAAAGGTTTTTACGAACAAAGACACAAAGAAAAGATAGACTACGAGAAAGCTAATAAAAAGAAAAATAAAATCTCACTCGATAGGAATCTAATGAGTAGACCTAATAAAAAGAAATTCTAACCTAGACAATAACTATTTCCCCGGGCTGCGGCGCCAAAAACTTGATGCGTGTGAATTGCACCAGGCTTTACCTCTCGAGGGATCTCGAGAAGCTTACAACCCCCACCAGGCAGTGTACCTGATCGTTGTAGTATAGTATAGTGACAAGTACCGGGGGATTGATCGTTCAACTCAGGAATAGTGTCGCTAGGATTAGAAAGCCTAAAAATTAAGTCTAGAGGTGAGGGATGATTCTTTTTGTATTTTTATATTTTTATAAAAGCAATTAAAATCTCGGGTTTTGAAAGAATGGGCGGAATTAGTTGCTAGTCAACTAACCCAATAACTAAGATGCAATCAAAATAAAATTACAAAAATGTAAATAAAGCTAATTACTAATATGGTGTGAACAATAAATGGGAAAATTGTATTACTTAGGTTTCATTACTCCCTAGATATCTTTTACAGGTTGATAGTTTGTTACAGTTGCGTGGATGACGGGTTATATTCCTTAATACCAATCGTGGGGTGGCGTACGTACTTCCCCAACTCTATAAGCTCCTACTTCGCTCCTATGTCGAGCCTGCAAGAAGCTCCTAACATGGGATCACTAGAATTCGCTCATGCATTAAATACAACCATAAAAACCTAGTACGCATTGGTTCATGTTTCTTAAGACGTTCAAGCAAGTTACACTATGGAAGTCTGCCAGTTTTCTTAAGCCTAACATCGAAATCATTCATCCGTAACAACTATAAATAAGCAATCAACATCTAGGTTTCACTACATCTAAGCAAACACACAAGAGATCTCGCCTAACATGTTAAAATCAAGACAAGCGTAAGATATATTCAAACAACACATAGACATATTGAATGAATTAAAAGGATACTTATCTTAATTGAACATGAAAGGTTTCAAAGGGTGAAAACCCTTGAAAATACTGATAAAATCATGCTAGGGTTTCTCCAAGCTATCCCTAAAATTTGTCCTCCTTTTTTGAATGAAAATTACAAAACTATATATAGATTTTCCAATGTGACGGCGTCAAGAAGAGAATTCTGACGCCGTCAACTCGCCGCCCATAATAATATCGGATTGCCTAGATCCAGATCTGACGCCGTCAAGAGCAAATTTCCTCTGGGCCGTCACGTGTAAAGGGACCATGATGGCCTATGGTGACGCCGTCATGCCCTAGTGTAAAAACTCTCTGGATCGTCATGGACTCTATCCACTTCACCTCTTGTTTTTCTCTTGACGCCGTCATGTAGAACTTGGTGACGCCGTCAGGTACTGTTCCGAGCAAGGAAAATTAAGACTTTGCCGTTTTCTTCACTTTTATGCTCCAAAAATGTCCAAAATGCTTCATTTTCCAGAATTCACTCCAAAAGTGCCTAAAATCACAAAAGGAACGATTTAGGGCAATATTTGATCAAATAAATTCACTTCCGGGCTTAAATGACCCCCTAAAAATTGATCATTTTTCGCCTCATCAGTATGTGTATTTTATCTTCAGGTATTCAAATGGGTTGAAGGGTTCAATTCTTTGGAACACCTTGATTCTCGAATATTTGAACGTGTAATGTACTAACATGAGAATTCAATCTTCAAGATATTTTCATTTATGCATATATTTTGTTTTGTGTTTATTTTTTCATGCAAAGGAAGTGAACTAAATTTGGGGAGGATTGTTGGAAAATTTAGTGCACTTGAGGGATTAATTCACACTTGGTAATGGGTTTGGAGGTACGGAGTGTACACCCAATTGGTCACTGAATCCCCTGACTCAATAGTGGTTATGTTAGTGTGAATCTGTTTCTGCTGATCTGATTCTGCTGCTAGTATTGATTCTGCTATTAGTATGAATCTGCTGCTAGTGGATTTTGTTGACAGTGGATTCTGCTACTAGTGGAGTCTGCTGCTGGTAGATTCTGCTGCTAGTGTGATTCTGCTACTAGCGTTAGTTTGTTCTGCTGCTCGTTTTAACCACTGATTCCTACTATTATGGAAGGTATTATGATATAATTAATGGGCCGTTAATTATACATAATTCCATGGGCTAGGGTTTGAGTATTCTCTATTATAAATAGAGGTCATAACATTCTGCATGGATATGATACAAGACAAACCCTAAACACTTGAATACGTTTCTGTTCTTGATTTTTGCCTAAAACAAAAACATCACTTGGTCTTATCCCATAGAGATATTCGTGTAACCCAGACATAGGGTCGAGTAGTTTCCATTGGAAAGTAATAACACGATTTCAAGTGAATATCCGGTAATCATTGATTATCTTAACCCTAATATGGGAACACTTACAAATACTAAATAACCAACAGGCCATATGTTGGTGAAGATTTTTTTTCCAAACTTTCAAATGTAAGATGCTTTTGTTTAAATTTGTTAATGTATTAATTTGGTAATATTTTTATATATTTTTTGTCATAAAATTTAGATTATATTTTGAATTTCAGACTTTGTAGAGAGGAGGGGGTGTCAATACATTTCCAATTCAAACTTAAAACTTTTGTATCAAATTAACCGATCGAGTTTGACGTAATATAAGTGATAATAATACTTCAACAATATAATAGAGAGCATGAAGTAAAACACGTTGCCACAACCCAAACATAAATATCAAGCCACAATACAATCATAAACATAATATAATGACAAAGCGATAGGTAAAAGAGATTGCAAACCGGACACGAAAATTTATAGTGGTTCGGTCACGAAGCTATTCTTTGCCCTATTCCACTCCCCGAGTACCTAACTCGAGAGTTATTTCACTAGATCAACAATCTCCCTTCTCGGCAGAGAAAAACTTACACAATGTTGCTTACACTTTATCCGGTACAAAGCTAAATACCGAGTTCTAACACCGGTAGAACCAACCCATCGTCGCTTACACTTTTTCTGGTACAAAGCTAAATACCGAGTCCTTCTTCGGGTAGAACAAAACCCATTATGTTTTTTGGCCCAACATAACAAACTTTTTGTTTTATGGCACAAACACATAAACCATCTAATCTAGTTTGATGATACAAGGTGATTATACAAATGTATAACAAAGATCCAAGACACAAATGTCTAGATGATATGAATCCCTAATCTAAATGAACTTCTTATTACAAGAAGCTTTCAAATGGATGAAGATGATAAGACACCAATCTTGTAGATCATCATATTTGTATGCTTGTGGTGGATGTGGATGACAAGATCTCTAAAATTGCTTTAGAGGTTTTTAATCAATCCTTTAAATTTTCCAATTCTGATAATAGTATTTCTCCACAAAAATAATACTAGATTTTTTTTTTTTTTTTTTTTTTTTTTTTTTTTTTTTTTTTTTTTTAATTCTGTCATATCTTTTTCAACTTTTAAATAATTATCATTTTTATTTTCAATTCACTAAAATTGTATTTATCCATTAAGAAGAATCATAGTGCTTGCCTATGTCATCCTAAGTACAATTATATGTAGTCCATTCATATGTATCGAAAATAAAGTGTTCATCGAAATAGAGTTTTCAAATTCGTCATTTAAATTTGTGTTTTCCAATTCATTATTCAAATTGTCAATTTGACTTGTATCCAGATTATCACAAGAAATATTATTTGAGTTTCCTCAGAGAGTAAAATCGAATTTTCGACAAAGTTTATGTTTAAAGCCAAAATCATATCTAAATCAATAACCATCCCACCCGGTGACAAAGTTTGAAGGTGGAGAGGATGAATATGTCTTAATGGAATTGTGAGCTTCACAGACCTCAATATTTTTCGTGTTTGTGTTTTTGAGTCTCCACGATCAATAGATTTATGGTATCGGTTTCTACACTTTATATTTCATGTTATTATTGTCATATTGTTTGTTTGTCTCTTGCAGAAATATACAAATGCAATAACATTTATAAGCCACAAAGATGGAAATGGTTTTGTGCAGAATTAGATATAAGCTGATTTATTGGCAAAACCACATGAAAGTCCTAAATAGACTTGGAATATTGTGATACGACCCGGTTAGGGGTTGAATCGGGATAAGACACCACTTTTAGCGTGTGCGAGCTCCTTAAGAAATAGAAGAGAAGAACTAGAGAATTATTGATCTTAAAACTTTGATTGATTCATTCATTCATAACATTATGACACCTTAAATACTAGTTTATGAGATAACTCTCACAAACTTAAGACTTATCCTAACATGACTCAAGACATATCCTAAACAATGACTCAACACTTATCCTAATAAACATAATAAATAAACTACGATAGTTATCCAACACTCCCCACTCCTTCAAAATCACCTTGCCCTCAAGGTGTTATCTAAAATAAATCTTGATTCCAGGATCCCACGTTCTTCATTGAATTTTAGCCTCCATTCCCATGACAACATCCATGTTTTCAAAAGTTACCAATGATAGCAATGTCCTTGATGTGTGGGTCTGTACCCACTTTAGAATAACAACCAAACTCTCACCAATATCAAAAACACCGTCTATCGCGCTTTTAACCTCATCAACACCAATATCTTCATCAACATCTAAGGACCTTTTAATCTCAGGTGAAGCGATTTCACTTTGTAATGATGAAATGGTATCTGATTTCTTTTCAATCATATGCTCTTTCTCCTTTTCTTCAATTGCCTCAAAACGAGCATCGACTATATGGGCTAAGGAAAAGGTTTTTCCTAAAGTTGTAGGCCTTGCCCTCAACAGTTCTATTTGTAACGTCAGTTTAAGTCCGGAGATATAAAACGATGTAAGTAAAGATTCAGAGATCCTGTTACTCGGTTTGCAAGTACCACAAACTCACTCTCATATTCGGCCACCGTACCCATTTGCAAGAGCTTAGAGAGTGCGTATTCCGCGTCCTAATTGCTGTCGCATGATGCCATGAACATTAACTCGAAAAACAAAGAAAAACTATTTTTTTTTCGATGAACAGTACCCAGTGAACAGTAACTTCGACGAGCAGTACCTGATGAATAGTACTCGATGAGCAGTATTTTTTTTATTGGAACCCTAATAAAAAACCCTCTCAACGAGAGCTCTCAATGAAAGCACCAATTGATACGACCCGGTTAGGGGTTGTATCGGGATAAGGCACCACTTTTAGCGTGTGCGAGCTCCTTAAGAAATAGAAGAGACGAACTAGAGAATTATTGAGGGTTTTGTCCGTACAATAGCTGTATACTTTCCAAAATGTACCGATATGGTACGTGTACTTTTTTTATTGCCCGGATGGTACGTGTACTTTAGGTTTCGTGTTAATAAGGTCACATTTTCGTTTTATTACCTAATAGCAACCTGGTTGCTGACGTGGCATGCCCAATCAGCATATTTGACCGTTGCCACTCATCCCACATTATAAAACCCCTATTTCAACTCCATAAACTAACCCTAATTATTTACCCAAAATACTAACCCTAAATCCCAAATCAATTAATCACCTCCATAACCAAAATAATGTCTTCTTCAACTGAATCGTCTAATTGGCTTCGACCCATACCCACTCATTGCTTTTGTGAGTTACCTGTGGTTGAAAGGACATCACGCACTGCTACAAACCCAGCTAGATGTTTCTTGTGCTGCCCTCATCCAAGTGTAAGAAAAGCAATGATATTTATGGTCTTTTTATTGTGTTTGTGTTAATTTTTGTTTTTATTTTGTTACTTTTAGGATTCAGGTAAACAATGCAGGTTCTACTTTTTTCTTGATCCTGAGCTACGCTATGGATACTACAGAAATGAGATGCATAGCCTTTACACTCAAGTCCAACAACTAAGGAGGGAGATGCAAGTTCAAGACTACACCTACAGGAATAGGATTCGTGATTTGGAGTTGGAACTGAATGAGAGAACAACCACTGGTGAATGCTACAAGAAAGCAGTCATTGTGTTTACTGTGTTTGTGTTGGTGATGTCTTTCCTAGTCAAATGATGGTAAGGGTTTTTGGGATGGATTTTGTGGGGTTTGTGTAGTTTAAGCTGGTATGGATTATGGGTATGGTGTAGGTTATGTAGTGTCTAGGTTAGGATTGTTATGTAATGGTGTAGTTTGTGTAGGAATGTGGGTCTAGGTTGTATGTTCAAATGGTTTAATGTAATGAAAATTTTAATTTGCTATATTTGTTGCTGTTTGGTTTTAGTGTAATGGGTCAAAACAGGATAGTCAAAAAAGAAAAGTCAAATGGGTTTAGACATAAATGATAGAATACCTACCTGTTATTTAATGCATTGACTACAAGGACCTTAATACATTTATATAACCTATCTATCCACATCTAATTTTATCCCTGTCAAACCCTAATCAAGCAATCAAGCACACCAAATTTCATAACATGAGTTCTGCTAATCAACCAGGTATGTTAGTTATAAATTTTTATCTTTTTGTGGTCCTTACATTCTTACCTTGCTCCATTGATGATCATGTTTGCAGATGTTATAACTATTTCAAGTGATTCAAGTGCTGCATACAGTGAATCACTTGGTTGGAGTGGTTACTTTCCTCCTCTTCCTCATGGTCCTGCTGTTGACCCAAATGCTGATTCAAGGTCAAACTCTTCATCCATATCAAGCTATGTTTCAAGCTACCACTCAAGCTCTGAAGATGACCATGCCACTGTTAAGGGAAACAAAGGTTCAAGCTCAAAAAAAGTTAAACCAGGGACAACAAGTGTTGAAGCAAAAAAGTCAAAACATACTAAAATTGTTGAAAGTCAAACCAGTGCAGGTAAAAGGATTCAAAAACCACCAGGACCAGTTGCAGTTGTAGGGCTTGCAAATCAAAAAACTTGGGAAGCAATAAAGAAAAAGGCTTTTGGTGTCAAGAAGCCATCAGGATCAGTTGCAGACATTAAGGGCAAAGGAAAGAAACACTAGCTTGTTTAAGTATGGGTTTTTATGAAAATGACAGTAGATCTCTTGTTTAACCCAATGACAATGACAATATCTATGTAATATCTTTTGCTATCTATAAAGAATATAAATTAATATATATGTTATGTGTTGATGCATGTGTCTGCATACCTTGCATATTCAAACAAGTTGGAGACATAAAAGTGACCCACTACCATAGATAATAATAGAGTCAATACAGACATAAACTGACCCACATGGTTGTCATATTGTTTTATGTGGTACCATCCACATGATACATACATCTAATGGTCCATACTAACTTGAAAACATAAAGACAATCTTTAAATACAGACCCACTACATAATGTCTAACAAAAAATATTGCTCTTCTGGTGTCTGCATCTTCTTTATCCTTTCTCCATTCTTCACTCTCATTCTGAAACATCAAGTGCTGTATCTGGTTGTTGTCCAGGAGCATTTGGGTCTAACTTCCTTTTTTGATTCTTGATCCTCTCAGATGGTCCCCTAAATCCACCAGCTCCTCTCTTTCTAAAAAGACCTGCTTTTTTTGCATCTTCAATAATCCTTTCATTGTACTTCCTGTTTGCAGCTCTTCTAGCTTTATCTTCTACTTCATTAAGCTCAGCAAGTTGTGTGAGTTCAGCATCAGTAATTTCATAATCATTTCCCTGTCAATAAGGTTAAACAAGTTAGATCTGTGAGAAATTGGGTCAATTAAGTGTAAAAAAACAGTTTATCATACCTTTTGTTCAACAATTTGCAGTAATCCAGTGAAGCTTTGAGCTGATGGTTGTGAAGCACTTGGGTATGAACTTGAAATTGGAATTTCATCATACTCATTTGCTTGATTTGGAGATGATTGACCTGAATCTGCTTCATTTTGGGCTGGATGAGATGGATCTGCTTCACTTGGATGTGCACTTGGACCAGATCCATCCTTGGGTGGGTTAAATGGTTGATTGGGAGCATTTTTGGATTTCCTACCAGGTTTTCTTTTTTCTGTCTGTGGTTTTGGCCTTGTTAAATTATGACATCTTCTCTTGTTATGTCCTTGCTCCCAACAATTGGAGCATGTCATCTTTCTACCAGTCCTAGGAACTTCATTGACTGTCTCAGTTGGATGTTTTATTCTTTTATTCCTAGGCCTACCTAACTTCCTCCTCTTCTTGGGTGGTAATGGTGGTTGTTTGCCAGTATTTGGCCACATTGAAGAACCACCAACTGTACTAATGAAATGACTATAGGTATCAATCCACATTTGCTTTTTATAATAACTACTCACCCCATCAGAAGGATCTATGTTAATATGACAAAATGCAGCAATTGCATGAACACAAGGTAGGCCAGATAAAATCCACCACCTACAAGTACATGTCTTTTCAGCCAAATTGACCCCAAATGCCTCATCTGATTTCCTAACCTCAAACACTTGATATCCACCTACAAGTACTTCCCAATACCTTTGCTTATTTATAAGTCTCTCTAAATACTTTCTTATAGCAGGACAGACTGTATCATTTAATTTCTTAGCCTTTTGGTTCATAGAATACATTCTTTGCATTAAGTAAACCCTAATTTCTTCTAGCATAGTAATCAGAGGTTTACTCCTAAGGTCTCCTATGGCATTGTGGTATGATTCTGAGATACCATTTTCAAAAGCAGCACAAGTCCTATCAATTTGAAAGTATGCTCTAGACCAAGTCTTAGGGTCATGATCTAGTAACCACTTTTCTGCTTCTTCATCAAGGTTTTTTATAAGTTCCATTTTTTTTGAATTGTACCTCTAATGTAGATGAAGCAGCACCCCAGAAGAGTGCCTTGTAGTGCAATCCATTCCATTTCTTTTTGAAGTTAGCATAAATGTGCCTTGCACATAGTCTATGCTCAGCATGTGGGAGCAATTCTCTAACTGCTTGGAGTAGACCCTGTAATATGTTGCATAAAAAGGATATTACTATGTATGTAATGCAAATGTTATAATTAATAAGTGTTATAATAATTACCTTATGCCCATCTGAAATGACTGTCAAGTATGCTCCAATTGCAAGGTTAAAGTCTTGTGATAAGTGGTGAATAAACCAGCTCCAATTGTCACCATTTTCAATGTTTATCACTGCCCAAGCCATGGGAAACATCTGGTTGTTAGCATCTCTTCCCATGGCTGTTAACAACTCACCCCTTACAGTGGATCTCAAAAAACAACCATCCAGTCCAATGACTCTTCTGCATGATACCCATCCTTCTTTCATAGCTATGGAATAAAATAAAAGTTAAACAACAAACAATGCATAAATGTGATAATATGCCAATACAATTGTAAAACATTATACCTTTGAAGCAGACATAAATCCTTTTGAACACTGCTTTGCCATCATCCCTAGTGTCCACATCTAAGTGAACAGAAGAACCAGGATTGGTTATCAACATCTGCTCTCTGTAATCCCATAACCTTGCATAGTGATCAACCAGTCCTCCTTCATGATCATAAACTGCCCTCTGCTTTGCCCTTTTACACATTCCAACACTTACATTTATCCTGAAGTTCTCTTTAGCATCTGCCTTCATCTGCCTATAACTAATCTTTGGATTTCTTATAACCTCATGTGCAAACTGTTTTGCTAGCCACTTGTAAGTAACCAATGACCCCAGATCATAATTCCTAGAGCATGTGTGATTAGGGATCAATGTTTTAATTTGGAAAGTTGACTCATTTTGCATCCATCCTGCCCATAATCTAAATGAACAACCAGCTTGTGACTTGGATTGCTTGCCCTTAGACTTAGGTGACTTAGCCTTAGACTTATGTGACTTAGCCTTAGACTTAGGTGACTGAGCCTTAGACTTAGGTTGATGAGTGTGTAAATACTCATCATTTCTGTTACATATAAACTGCAAAAACATATGAAAACACACAGGAATGCCTTAAAATACATAAAATTATCCCTGGGTTGTGTTTTTATGCATAAGGATTGAAAACTGATGAAAAACAAAACATTTCACATAATTTACAGTTTCAGTCCCTGAACTTTGGAAAATTGGCAAAACTAGTCCCCGGTAAATCAAAACTTGTTCAAATGTCATAAAAGGTCCTTGGAATTCATAAGTTGTCAAGAAAAGTCCTTTAAAGTTTAAAAATGGCAAAATGACAATTTTGGTCCCTCAACTTTTGAAAAGTGTCAAATTTAGTCCCTGGGTGTTTAAAAATGGAAAATTATCAAACTACACCCTTGTACTATTCTAAAAAGACAAAATTGGTCCTTATGATAACATTTGAGAAATTACAAAACAAACCCTTCAAAAAATCAGAAAGTTACAGTTTTAGTCCCTGGAGTTTGTGGTATTGACAGTTTTGGTCCCTAAGGTTTAAAATGGAAAAATATGCAATTATGGTCCTTGTACTAATGTTTAATTGCAGGTTTAGTCCTTATGAGGAGTTTGGAAAAATCACAAAACAACCCTCAACTTTACCTATATTACACATTTGGTCCTTGTGATTTTTTAGCTAAAAACCAAACCGGATCCACACCTTAATTATTTATAAACCAAAATTAAACCCAACACCAAATCCAGATCCAGTCCAGTCCACTACTTAGGCCCATCCAAAACCCACAGCCCACCCTTTTTAGTTAATACCCGCGTTGACTCGGGTCAAACACCACCAACTGTTCACCTCCTTCCCCAAAACCACCACCACTGCTCACTCACCTCACTCCCAGCCATCTTCTCCAATACCACCCATGGTATCACCTCACCACCATTCCAGCTGGCTAGACACCTCCCAACCTAATCATTTCAAATCCCCATCATTAAATGCATTTCTCACTTATCTTCCCTCCAAACCAGCTCAAACACCTCTGTTTTCTCTATACTTCCCAACTTGACTCAAAAATCCTCCCAAGCTTATCTAGACACCTCCACTAAACACCAAACTTCTTTAATTGAGAAAAGGAGGCTGCAAGCAACCTTTCCCTGATTTCCCGCCAAAATGATCAAACGGACTAGATTTGATTGACCAATCCAATGGTCAAATTGAGACTTGGGAAAGTGCAAGGAAGCTGTGAGGAAGCTTTTGGGTCATCTATATCAAGAAAAAGAGGCAATGTACCAGAGGGAGTAGTGTAATTTTAATTTTGTAAATCGTATGTTTTAATTTTCTTAATCCCAGTGTATGTTAAGCTTTAAAAACATTTTTAGTTATCTTATGCAGTGTAACTTGAATCTTTTCAGTAATCAATTTGAAGTTTAGTTTGGAATCTCAATTTGTGCATTTTCCTTTATTTACAAAAATCTCAAGTGTTTGAATTGTTGGTTCTAGCTGATACTCTGTATTCCATAAGCTCACTTAAGCTTTGACAAAGCCTAGATAAGCTTTAAAATACATTAAATCAAAGAGTAATCATAAAAACCAAAAATATAAAAAAAAATCAAAATAAATAGAGTGAAAATAAAAATTAGTGTGTAATAATGATCAAAGCTTGGAGCAAAGCTATTCTGGATTGCTTTGGGTATTAGAAGCTTTGTGGAAAGCATTAGGATTGGTACTCAGTTCTTGGTTCTAGTTGTGGCTTGGATCTCATTTGTAAGCCATTTTCATTATTTTTATGCATTTTACTGTTTCAATGAGTAAATATGATTAGTTCTTGTTAAATTGTGCTTAGTTGGTGTCTGATAGTTAATTTATAGAATAATATTGTTAGCTTGTTAGTTGGATATCATAGTTGTAGTTGTTATAATAAAAACAGTCAAAAAGCTTAAGTAGTAATTCTTAGGTTCTAGTTGTTGTTTACTGTGTAATTGTGTCTATTTAGTCTTAGTTCATCATAATTAAGTGTTAAGATTCAATCTCATGGCCTAATTCAGTGTAATACAACATTAATCAAAAATTTATACTTGCTAAGGTGTGTTTGGATCAAGCTGCCACAGTGAGTTGATGCATGTTATAGTGCTTAAAACTTGTTTATGCATGTTAGTTTAGATCATATTAGTCCTTATCTGTCATAATAAGTAGGTCTCAGTAGTGTAAAAGTCAAAATAGAATTTAATCTTATCAAATCTGTTAACTGTTAGTGTAAATCAAGTCCAAATCTTCATATTAGCTGTATAAGTGGTTAGGTTAACTTATTTTAATCTTATTACACCTTAATACAACATATAAAATTAACTAGGATTAATCAAAACTCATAAAAGTCAACTTCTCAAGTTTTACTTAAAAGTCAAAATTGCTCAGCTCAGTTTTTTACCAAAAACACAAGAATTGTTTAGAATTTAGGAAAGGGATTCAAGCTTTGATATTTTTAGGATTAATAATCTACCAGCTAAACTTTAGATTTCCAACTTGTTTATATTTTTGTGAAATTTATTTGTGGACCAAAATGCCCTTTGAATTGGACTGCAGGGCAAAGTCTTGCCCTGTGCACAAGTCCTCAGTCAATAATCATAAGCTTGCATAAGCTTCAAAATTTGACCCTAGCTTGTGAACTTTGTGATTTTGTGATACCTTATGGCTAGTTATCTGATATAAGTGCTTATTTGCTTTTAATTACTCATATGAATTGCTTATTCTACTTAAAACTTGTGCTATCAAAATAACTTTTACACTGATTACTCAGTGTAAACAAGCAAAACCACAAGCCCATCATAAGCTCATCACTGAGCTTTGGCTTGTGATCTAAGACTTTCCAAGAAGCTGAGCATCCCAGCTGTCTAGTTCAATGCTTAAATCTCATTTTCTAAACCTTTCACTAGGGCTGCTCTCAGCTTAAAGCTTGTTCTTTCACCCAGTTTACTGAGTGATCCAGTCAACCCACCCAACTTTATAAGCCCTTCAAAAGCTTATCAGTGGTCCCCATTGATCAAGCTTGTCATTGTGGATTCCTTACCAGCTCCACTTTATAGTCCATCACTCAATTGGTCCTTGTTAGCTTATTCTATAAGCTCAAATTGACCATCTTGGTTGTCTGTCAAGGGTGTTTGGATTTCAGTTCATTGATATTGCTTAAAAGCTTTCCACAAGCTTATTAGCTTAATTCAGTGAACTCACTTGTTCATACCTGTTTATACACCACATATATATAATAATATTTTTTTATTTTCTTTGTTAAGCCTGTTTCAAAACTAGAAATAAGCTTTCAAGCTTATTCTCACTTATGCACTCAACTGAGTGAACCAGTTGGACCCCTCACTTCCCAAGCTCTTTCTGAGCTTATCACTGGGTCCCACACCCTAAATCTTGGTTCTTCTAACCCCCCTCCTACCAGGGTTCATCCTTTGACCCTTTGGTTGACCTGTACACCACTGGACCCCACCTAGAATTGTACCCAAACCTTGTCCCATTTCTGACCCAGAACCAAATAAGCAATCAGCTTATTGTGGTCTTTTGGCTTATTCAGTGAGCTTATATCATCAAATCTAGCTTATTCAAGTCCAATTAACTTAGGTGAAACAGATTTTACCCTTGTGGACCCCACATAAGCTCATTTGAGCTCATTTCTTTGTTTGGTCAAACCTAGTCAACTGTTTGGTCCAATAAGCACTCTCAGTGTTTATTTTTGGTTTTTAAATTATTTGTTTTTGTAAAAGTTTCATATTTTAAGTATTTTATTAGATTTGTAAAAGAAAAACAAGAAAAAAACCAAACTTACTTATAGTGATAGCTTCTATTTAATAGAAACTATCTATTTAATTTTCCTTTTTAGCTTATTTATAAGCACTTTTACTATTTTATATTTTTATTAAATCTCTTATATATTAAAGTAATTTTATAAATTTTTCCAGAATTATCTTTTGTCATCTAGTGTTATTTAGAATTAATATTAGTTTATTTTATAATTAAATAATAAATAAGAATTAAATAGCATAATATATTTTTATAAGGTAATACTTATATTTTATATTTTTCCTAGCTTCTATAAGTCATAAAATAATTTTAGAAATTTTCTTGTAATTTATACTGTTCATTTACTAGTATTTATAATTTAATTATTTTAATTAGATAATAATTAATAAATAGCATAATAATTAATAGATTAAATTAAAAATACATAAAATAAAGTTTTTATAATTTTTTAGGATTCCCATGATGGTTAATTAGATTTATAAAATTTTTCATAATTTTCTAAGTTAGTTTAATATTATTTGTAATTTAAAATAGTTTAATTAGTTTAATTATTATAAATAGTTTTTAATTAATAGAAAATTTAGAAAAAGACAAAAAGATTTATTTTTTATTTTTTATACTTTCTTCAAGTTCTATTTTAGGTTTAGAAAATATTTTTATAAATTTTTAGTTTAATTTGTAGTATTTATAATTTTTAGTTGAATTTTAATTAAATAGTTAAATAGTTTTTAATTAAATAATTAATAATAAATAGATAAATAGTGTGAAAAATATAATTTTAATTTTAAAATAAATTTTATAATATTTTAGATTTTTAGAAATTTTAATTTTAATTTTCTAGACTTATTTTACATTTTCATAATTAATAGTTAATTATTAGATAATTAATAAATAGTTATTAAATAAAAATAATTAATTAAATAGTTTTTAATTATAAAGTAAATATTTTAAATTTATTTAATTTGCATTTAAGCCCCTAAGGCTTATAAAATCCTACTATAAGTAAATTTGTTTTTGTTTACGTTTAATTAATAAACGTTTACGTTTTTCTGTACCTTTTTCACGTGCACTTATCTGATTTCACGTATTAGTTGATATAGCTTATTAAAGCTATTTTCTCTTATATTTCAGTTGTACAAATCACTTAAACCCTTTTCCTGTTCAATTTACCTGATCTTAAAGTCGTTTTATTTCAGATTTCACATCTCGTTGGGATCTAACGATCCGGGGAAACACTAAACTCACCGGAGTATTGGTTTAGGCTGTCTGACTTATTGACCATAACTTGGTTAATATTATCTGACTGTTTCGGACCAATCAAAATTTGGCGCCGCTGCCGGGGAGGTGTGCTGCGTATTACGACTTTTTGAAATATCTGTGAGTTTGCATTTTCACCCTTTGTTATATATCATCTTTTTGTTCATATTTTATTTTCTATTTGTAAATTTCCCGTCACTCTAAGTATTCTTAGAGTCGTCTCTAGTGCATGCGCACTCGTTCTTCTAGGTCCACAAGCCCTTTACGTGAGCTTGTCAGAATTCCTCGAAGACGCCGTAGACGTTCTGCCCCAACAGCCGTATCTGAGGAACGTGCTGTTTCACCAAAGAAAGTTATCATGGCGGAAGACCGTCCGATGAATGAGCTTCTCCAAGCACCCATTGAGGGTTACGGAGACGCTATTGTTGTCCCAGCCATTGTGGCTGAATACTTTGAGCTCAAAACCGGGTTACTAAATCTAGTGACTTCAAGCCAATTTTATGGTTTTGAGAGGGATGATCCCCATGCTCATATTAGATGGTTTAATAAAATTACTTCAACCATCAAATACAAGAACGTCCCTTCCGAAGCAGTTAAACTTCTTCTTTTTCCATTTTCTCTTGAAGGAGCAGCCCGGATTTGGCTGGAAAAACAACCTCCTCGTTCAATACACTCATGGGAAGATCTAGTTACCAAATTTGTAAACGAATTTTTTCCCCCGTCCAGAACGACAAGTCTTAAAAATGAAATCATCAAGTTTACTCAAAGGTTTGATGAATCGTTTGGTGACGCTTGGGATCGTTTCAAAGAATTGCTTCGTCGATGTCCTCATCATGGTTTCACTGAATTAATGCAAATTGACACGTTTTATAATGGTGTGAGTCAATCTGACCAAGATTCTCTCAATGCCTCCGCGGGAGGTAATTTTTTGAGCAAAACCACAAAAGAAGCTTTAGAAATCATTGAAAATAAGTCCAAAGTCCGCACTACACGCACAAAGCCATATAACTCCCAAGTGAGTGCTGGTCCTTCTACTTCATCACCCGTGAGTACTTCTAGCACCGATGCTAAGATAGATAAACTCACGGATGCCATTCAAGCTTTGGTTCTCTCAAGCCAGAAAAAAGTCACTTTCACACAAAACCCTTCACATGCTGAAGCTAAAAAAGTGGAAGTTTGTGTCACTTGTGGTGGCCCACATGCTTACTACAATTGTACTGCCACGGATGGTAGTCCTTTTGAAGCCAATGCCTTAGCCGGAACTACAAATCAGGGAGGTAATCAATACCGTCCTCAAATGGAACCAAGTTACCGTGCTAACACACATATGGGACCACCCGGGTTTAATCAAAACCCAAATTTGCAAAACAGAAACCAGAACCAACCTAGAATGAACCAAGGTTATCAAAACCAAGGGAATTTCAATCCTGGACAGAATCAAGGTTTCCACAATCAAGGAAACTTTAACAGAAACAATTTCAACCCCGGAAATCATTTTCAGGGAAATGGTAATCCAAATCAAGGGAATTTTCAGCCACAACAAGGTTATAATCAAAATAACCGTGTCCAAAATTTCCCTATCCAAACACAAGCCATTCTCCCAGCTCCACAACCATCATCCGATGAGTTGTTAAAGCAGTTCATGAAAACTCAAGAAGAGACAAACAGGTTGTTGGTCAGCCAGATTTCTGAAATTAAGAAATCTTTAAATGAACGACCCTCGGGCTCTGGAAAACTTCCGAGCAACACGATCGCAAACCCGAGGGGCGATGCAAAGGCGATCACGACCAGGAGCGGAGTTTCATATGATGGACCCACTGTTCCCACTACCCCTTCTTCTTCTTCTCCCAAGGTAGTGGAAAATAACGTCGAGGTAAATAAGGACGAAGTACTTCCTACTCATAAGGGAGGTACCCAAGACGTCCCACCTCATGTTGTCCCGAAACCCAAACCAAAACCTAAAGTTGTTTTTGAACCAAATGATATTCCAGTTGAAACACCTCAGTCCAAACCTTCTACCTCCTCTATTCCTTACCCCTCACGCTTGAGTGAGCAAAAGCTCCGTGAAAAAGCTAGTCACCAGATGGATAAATTCTTTCAAATCTTCCAAGATTTGCATTTTGACATTAGCTTTGCGGATGCTATTATTCTGATGCCCAAATTTGCATCGACAATCAAACACTTGTTAAGCAACAAAGAGAAACTGTTTGAAATGGCAAAGACTCCCTTGAATGAGAACTGCTCAGCAGTTCTTTTAAAGAAGCTTCCCGAGAAGCTGGGAGATCCTGGAAAATTTCTAATACCATGTGTATTCCCGGGAATGGTTGATTGCTATGCCTTGGCCGATCTTGGTGCAAGTATCAACTTAATGCCGTACTCAGTTTGGAAGAAACTTTCTCTTCCTGATCTTACTCCTACCTGCATGACTTTAGAGCTTGCAGACCGATCTATATCTCGTCCTCTCGGCATTGCCGAGGACGTGTTTGTGAAGGTAGGAGAATTTCATCTCCCCGCTGACTTTGTAGTGGTTGATTTCGATGCCGATCAAAGGGTCCCTCTCATTGTTGGGAGGGGTTTCCTTAGAACGGGCCGTGCTCTTATCGATGTATTTGAGCAAGAAATCACTCTTCGTGTGGGTAATGAAGCTGTTACATTTAACCTCGATCAAACTTCGAGGTACTCCTCCAATTATGATTCTGAAGCAGTTAATCAAATAGATATCATAGACATTGCTTCTGAGGAGTACTCTCAAGAGTTTCTTGGTTATTCTCATAATTCTGTGAGTGGAGATGCCACTCCATCATCTGAACCTATCATTTCCGACTCTTCCCCTTCTCTCACTCCGTTTGAGGGAAGTGATTTCCTTTTGGAAGAGGTCGAGGCTTTTCTCAAAAGTGATTCAGTTCCATTGGGAATTGATAACACTGAGATTGATCTGGAGGGAGATATTCTTCTCCTTGAGAGATTGCTAAATCAAGACAATTCTCCTCCACTCCCTCCCGTACAACTTCATAATCAGGAAATCAAATATGTTGAGGAAACTGATGATTTTCCTGAGGTCGAACTCAAGGACTTACCTCCTCATCTTGAATACGCATTCTTGGAGGGTGATGATAAATTGCCCGTCATTATTGCTAAAGGTTTGAGTGTTGAGGAGAAGAGTGCTCTCATAAAGGTCTTGAAGTCAAACAAGCAAGCAATTGCTTGGAAACTCTCCGATATTAAGGGTATTAACCCAGATTTTTGTACACACAAAATCTTGATGGAGGATGACTTCAAACCTGCAGTGCAACATCAAAGAAGGGTGAATCCAAAAATCCATGATGTGATTAAACAAGAGGTTCTTAAACTTCTTGATGCAGGATTGATTTACCCTATCTCTGATAGTCCATGGGTTAGTCCCATTCATTGCGTTCCAAAAAAGGGTGGCATTACTGTTGTCACTAATGAGGAAAATGAGTTGATACCAACTCGGCTGGTTACCGGATGGCGTGTTTGCATTGACTATCGTAAGTTAAATGACGCCACCCGCAAAGACCACTTTCCGCTGCCCTTTATGGACCAGATGCTTGAGAGATTAGCTGGAAACGAGTACTATTGTTTCCTTGATGGTTTCTCAGGATACTTTCAAATCCCCATTGATCCATCGGATCAAGAAAAGACTACCTTTACATGCCCTTATGGAACCTTTGCTTATAAACGTATGCCTTTTGGCTTATGTAATGCTCCAGGTACGTTCCAGAGGTGCATGATGGCTATATTTACCGACATGATCGGTAAAACTATGGAGGTCTTTATGGATGACTTTTCGGTCATTGGGGATTCATTCCAAACATGTCTCACCAATTTAGAAACAATGTTGAAAAGGTGTAAAGACACCAATCTATGTCTAAATTGGGAAAAGAGTCACTTTATGGTCAAAGAGGGCATTGTCCTCGGCCATAAGATTTCCAAGAATGGGATTGAGGTTGACAGAGCTAAGGTTGATGTCATTGCAAAACTGCCTCACCCTACTACCGTCAAAGGTATTAGGAGTTTCTTGGGTCATGCGGGTTTCTATCGTCGATTTATACAAGATTTTTCCAAAATCTCACGACCTATGACTCATCTCCTTGAAAAGGATACTCCTTTTATCTTCTCACCAGAGTGCATCGAAGCTTTTGAAACACTAAAGAAAAAGCTTACTGAGGCACCCATTCTTATTGCCCCCGACTGGGACTTACCCTTCGAGCTTATGTGCGATGCAAGTGATTTTGCCATCGGTGCAGTCTTGGGGCAACGCAAAACGAAACACTTCCAGCCTATCCACTACGCAAGCAAAACTATGAACGAAGCTCAAACTCATTACACCACTACAGAAAAAGAATTATTAGCTGTGGTGTATGCTTTTGAGAAATTTCGGACATACTTAATCTTGACTAAAAGCGTAGTGTATACGGATCACTCGGCTCTTAAATATCTATTTGCAAAACAAGATGCAAAGCCGAGATTGCTCCGTTGGGTTCTCCTCCTCCAAGAATTTGATATCATTATTCGTGATAAAAAAGGAGCTGAGAACCTGGCTGCTGATCATTTGTCCCGATTAGAGAACCCTCATCAAAATGTGTATGAGAAAAAGGAAATAAATGAAACATTTCCTCTCGAAACACTCAATGCGGTTGCTTTTCGTGGAGATTCTACTACCCCATGGTTTGCCGACTTCGCAAATTACCATGCGGGTAACTTTGTTGTGAAAGGGATGTCAACCCAACAGAAGAATAAATTCTTTAAGGATATTAAACATTACTTCTGGGATGACCCCTACTTATTCAAAATCTGTGCGGATCAAGTCATCCGACGGTGTGTATATGGACAAGAAGCCACTGAAATTCTTAAGGCTTGCCATGCTGGACCCACTGGGGGACATCATAGTCCTAATTACACCGCCAAAAAGGTGTTTGATTCCGGATTCTTCTGGCCCACAATTTATAAAGATGCCCAGGATCTCATTAAAACCTGTGACGCTTGTCAGCGTCATGGAAACATTTCACAAAGAAATGAGATGCCACAAAATGCTATTCAAGTATGTGAAATATTTGATATCTGGGGCATTGACTTTATGGGGCCATTTCCATCATCCAGAGGAAATAAGTACATACTTGTGGCAGTTGATTATTTATCAAAGTGGGTTGAAGCTAAGGCTTTACACACAAATGATGCCCGAGTTGTAGTGAAATTCCTGAAATCTCTTTTTGCCCGTTTTGGAACCCCACGTGCTATTATAAGTGATCGTGGTACGCATTTCTGCAATGACAAATTTGATAAAGTCATGCAAAAGTATGGTGTAACCCACCGTCTTTCTACCGCGTATCACCCACAAACAAGTGGGCAAGTTGAGGTTTCAAATCGTGGTATCAAAAGGATACTTGAGAGGACTGTTGGTGAAAACCGTGCTGCCTGGTCGGATAAATTAGATGACGCACTATGGGCTTTTCGTACAGCTTACAAAACACCCATTGGGTGTACACCTTACAAGCTTGTGTACGGAAAGACATGTCATTTACCGATGGAACTTGAGCACAAAGCCTACTGGGCTTTGAAACATGCCAACTTTGACCTCAAAACTGCGGGCGATCACAGAAAAGTTCAAATGAATGAACTAAATGAACTACGTGATCAGGCTTACGAGAACTCTTTAATCTATAAAGAGAAAACAAAGAGAATTCATGACTCAAAAATAAAGAACCGCGTTTTTAACGTCGGTGATCGAGTACTTCTCTTTAACTCTAGATTAAAGATCTTCTCGGGTAAATTAAAAACCCGTTGGACTGGTCCATTTACTATCACTAAAGTTTATCCATATGGTACCGTTGAGTTATCTCAAAATGACGGTCCATGTTTTAAAGTAAATGGCCATCGTGTGAAACATTACTTTGGAGAGGACATCCCAAACATGGTTGTCCCGGATCTCCAAACTTTCCCCAAGGACAATTAAATTCGGGGTCGAGTCAAGCTAGTGACTCGGGAATCAAAAACAAGCTACCTCATGAACAAATCAATTCGAGGTCGAGTCAAGCTAAATGACTCGGTAATCAAAAGCATAGCAATATGGGTTTTCACCCGTATTTCTGACTTCTTTCTACTTTCTACCACCATTTCAAAAGTAAATATTTTTCAAATTTCAATAAACATGTTTTGTATGTATATTATGTTATTCATCTTCCAGGCTGTCAGGGCGGATTTATTACAGTTAATCATTCACAAGTGATTAGCTTGCGTGGTAAACCTGACACAAACCTGGAAGGTGTATGTATATTATAAACTTTATCATTCAACTCCCGGGCTGTTAGGGCGAATTTATTACAGTTAATCATTCACAAGTGATTAGCTAGCGTGGTAATCCTGACACAAGCCTGGGAGGTAGTGATCCAAAAAAAAAAAAAAAAAAAAAAAAAAAAAAAAAAAAAAAAAAAAAAAAAAAAGTGAGTTTGTATGTAAATAGCCTAAAATAAAGGTTATAAATATTTCCTTCTTACGTTCTAAGTATCGGTTTAACACCCGGTGTTTGGAATATTGAGGGCAATATTCATTTCTAAGTGTGGGGGGGATTCTCACGAATTCAAACACATGTTCCATCAAGCACCCTCATTTGATCAAAATTTAAAGTTTTTTCACACTTAGAAATGCAATAAATGGTATCAATCCTCCATGTCTAACCCACAACAGGATTGGCTAGTCCAGGAGCAAACGGCTCTTGGTAAAGACATCTCAAAACCGTTGATGGCTGGCAATTTGCCCAAAATTGTATGGTTCATCAACTCCCCGAAAACAAATGAGTTGGCTAGCCCGCAAGATTATGGCTTGTGGTAAAGGCCGTGGAAAAACCATAATTGGTAATCAGCTCACCAAGATGTTGACTATTCCATCAAGAGTTGGCTAGTCCAGAAGCAAACGGCTTCTGGTAAAGACAAATCAAATCCGTTGACAGCTGGTGGTTTGCTAAAAATCACACGGTTATCAGGTGTGCCACAGTTCTTACACCTGGCTACTCCAGAAGTGATGGCTTTTGGTAAAGAGTAAAAATCCATTAATTTTTTCTCAAATAGATTGCTAGGGACTAGCAATAGTTTAGTGTGGGGGATTGATGAGTGTGTAAATACTCATCATTTCTGTTACATATAAACTGCAAAAACATATGAAAACACACAGGAATGCCTTAAAATACATAAAATTATCCCTGGGTTGTGTTTTTATGCATAAGGATTGAAAACTGATGAAAAACAAAACATTTCACATAATTTACAGTTTCAGTCCCTGAACTTTGGAAAATTGGCAAAACTAGTCCCCGGTAAATCAAAACTTGTTCAAATGTCATAAAAGGTCCTTGGAATTCATAAGTTGTCAAGAAAAGTCCTTTAAAGTTTAAAAATGGCAAAATGACAATTTTGGTCCCTCAACTTTTGAAAAGTGTCAAATTTAGTCCCTGGGTGTTTAAAAATGGAAAATTATCAAACTACACCCTTGTACTATTCTAAAAAGACAAAATTGGTCCTTATGATAACATTTGAGAAATTACAAAACAAACCCTTCAAAAAATCAGAAAGTTACAGTTTTAGTCCCTGGAGTTTGTGGTATTGACAGTTTTGGTCCCTAAGGTTTAAAATGGAAAAATATGCAATTATGGTCCTTGTACTAATGTTTAATTGCAGGTTTAGTCCTTATGAGGAGTTTGGAAAAATCACAAAACAGCCCTCAACTTTACCTATATTACACATTTGGTCCTTGTGATTTTTTAGCTAAAAACCAAACCGGATCCACACCTTAATTATTTATAAACCAAAATTAAACCCAACACCAAATCCAGATCCAGTCCAGTCCACTACTTAGGCCCATCCAAAACCCACAGCCCACCCTTTTTAGTTAATACCCGCGTTGACTCGGGTCAAACACCACCAACTGTTCACCTCCTTCCCCAAAACCACCACCACTGCTCACTCACCTCACTCCCAGCCATCTTCTCCAATACCACCCATGGTATCACCTCACCACCATTCCAGCTGGCTAGACACCTCCCAACCTAATCATTTCAAATCCCCATCATTAAATGCATTTCTCACTTATCTTCCCTCCAAACCAGCTCAAACACCTCTGTTTTCTCTATACTTCCCAACTTGACTCAAAAATCCTCCCAAGCTTATCTAGACACCTCCACTAAACACCAAACTTCTTTAATTGAGAAAAGGAGGCTGCAAGCAACCTTTCCCTGATTTCCCGCCAAAATGATCAAACGGACTAGATTTGATTGACCAATCCAATGGTCAAATTGAGACTTGGGAAAGTGCAAGGAAGCTGTGAGGAAGCTTTTGGGTCATCTATATCAAGAAAAAGAGGCAATGTACCAGAGGGAGTAGTGTAATTTTAATTTTGTAAATCGTATGTTTTAATTTTCTTAATCCCAGTGTATGTTAAGCTTTAAAAACATTTTTAGTTATCTTATGCAGTGTAACTTGAATCTTTTCAGTAATCAATTTGAAGTTTAGTTTGGAATCTCAATTTGTGCATTTTCCTTTATTTACAAAAATCTCAAGTGTTTGAATTGTTGGTTCTAGCTGATACTCTGTATTCCATAAGCTCACTTAAGCTTTGACAAAGCCTAGATAAGCTTTAAAATACATTAAATCAAAGAGTAATCATAAAAACCAAAAATATAAAAAAAAATCAAAATAAATAGAGTGAAAATAAAAATTAGTGTGTAATAATGATCAAAGCTTGGAGCAAAGCTATTCTGGATTGCTTTGGGTATTAGAAGCTTTGTGGAAAGCATTAGGATTGGTACTCAGTTCTTGGTTCTAGTTGTGGCTTGGATCTCATTTGTAAGCCATTTTCATTATTTTTATGCATTTTACTGTTTCAATGAGTAAATATGATTAGTTCTTGTTAAATTGTGCTTAGTTGGTGTCTGATAGTTAATTTATAGAATAATATTGTTAGCTTGTTAGTTGGATATCATAGTTGTAGTTGTTATAATAAAAACAGTCAAAAAGCTTAAGTAGTAATTCTTAGGTTCTAGTTGTTGTTTACTGTGTAATTGTGTCTATTTAGTCTTAGTTCATCATAATTAAGTGTTAAGATTCAATCTCATGGCCTAATTCAGTGTAATACAACATTAATCAAAAATTTATACTTGCTAAGGTGTGTTTGGATCAAGCTGCCACAGTGAGTTGATGCATGTTATAGTGCTTAAAACTTGTTTATGCATGTTAGTTTAGATCATATTAGTCCTTATCTGTCATAATAAGTAGGTCTCAGTAGTGTAAAAGTCAAAATAGAATTTAATCTTATCAAATCTGTTAACTGTTAGTGTAAATCAAGTCCAAATCTTCATATTAGCTGTATAAGTGGTTAGGTTAACTTATTTTAATCTTATTACACCTTAATACAACATATAAAATTAACTAGGATTAATCAAAACTCATAAAAGTCAACTTCTCAAGTTTTACTTAAAAGTCAAAATTGCTCAGCTCAGTTTTTTACCAAAAACACAAGAATTGTTTAGAATTTAGGAAAGGGATTCAAGCTTTGATATTTTTAGGATTAATAATCTACCAGCTAAACTTTAGATTTCCAACTTGTTTATATTTTTGTGAAATTTATTTGTGGACCAAAATGCCCTTTGAATTGGACTGCAGGGCAAAGTCTTGCCCTGTGCACAAGTCCTCAGTCAATAATCATAAGCTTGCATAAGCTTCAAAATTTGACCCTAGCTTGTGAACTTTGTGATTTTGTGATACCTTATGGCTAGTTATCTGATATAAGTGCTTATTTGCTTTTAATTACTCATATGAATTGCTTATTCTACTTAAAACTTGTGCTATCAAAATAACTTTTACACTGATTACTCAGTGTAAACAAGCAAAACCACAAGCCCATCATAAGCTCATCACTGAGCTTTGGCTTGTGATCTAAGACTTTCCAAGAAGCTGAGCATCCCAGCTGTCTAGTTCAATGCTTAAATCTCATTTTCTAAACCTTTCACTAGGGCTGCTCTCAGCTTAAAGCTTGTTCTTTCACCCAGTTTACTGAGTGATCCAGTCAACCCACCCAACTTTATAAGCCCTTCAAAAGCTTATCAGTGGTCCCCATTGATCAAGCTTGTCATTGTGGATTCCTTACCAGCTCCACTTTATAGTCCATCACTCAATTGGTCCTTGTTAGCTTATTCTATAAGCTCAAATTGACCATCTTGGTTGTCTGTCAAGGGTGTTTGGATTTCAGTTCATTGATATTGCTTAAAAGCTTTCCACAAGCTTATTAGCTTAATTCAGTGAACTCACTTGTTCATACCTGTTTATACACCACATATATATAATAATATTTTTTTATTTTCTTTGTTAAGCCTGTTTCAAAACTAGAAATAAGCTTTCAAGCTTATTCTCACTTATGCACTCAACTGAGTGAACCAGTTGGACCCCTCACTTCCCAAGCTCTTTCTGAGCTTATCACTGGGTCCCACACCCTAAATCTTGGTTCTTCTAACCCCCCTCCTACCAGGGTTCATCCTTTGACCCTTTGGTTGACCTGTACACCACTGGACCCCACCTAGAATTGTACCCAAACCTTGTCCCATTTCTGACCCAGAACCAAATAAGCAATCAGCTTATTGTGGTCTTTTGGCTTATTCAGTGAGCTTATATCATCAAGTCTAGCTTATTCAAGTCCAATTAACTTAGGTGAAACAGATTTTACCCTTGTGGACCCCACATAAGCTCATTTGAGCTCATTTCTTTGTTTGGTCAAACCTAGTCAACTGTTTGGTCCAATAAGCACTCTCAGTGTTTATTTTTGGTTTTTAAATTATTTGTTTTTGTAAAAGTTTCATATTTTAAGTATTTTATTAGATTTGTAAAAGAAAAACAAGAAAAAAACCAAACTTACTTATAGTGATAGCTTCTATTTAATAGAAACTATCTATTTAATTTTCCTTTTTAGCTTATTTATAAGCACTTTTACTATTTTATATTTTTATTAAATCTCTTATATATTAAAGTAATTTTATAAATTTTTCCAGAATTATCTTTTGTCATCTAGTGTTATTTAGAATTAATATTAGTTTATTTTATAATTAAATAATAAATAAGAATTAAATAGCATAATATATTTTTATAAGGTAATACTTATATTTTATATTTTTCCTAGCTTCTATAAGTCATAAAATAATTTTAGAAATTTTCTTGTAATTTATACTGTTCATTTACTAGTATTTATAATTTAATTATTTTAATTAGATAATAATTAATAAATAGCATAATAATTAATAGATTAAATTAAAAATACATAAAATAAAGTTTTTATAATTTTTTAGGATTCCCATGATGGTTAATTAGATTTATAAAAATTTTCATAATTTTCTAAGTTAGTTTAATATTATTTGTAATTTAAAATAGTTTAATTAGTTTAATTATTATAAATAGTTTTTAATTAATAGAAAATTTAGAAAAAGACAAAAAGATTTATTTTTTATTTTTTATACTTTCTTCAAGTTCTATTTTAGGTTTAGAAAATATTTTTATAAATTTTTAGTTTAATTTGTAGTATTTATAATTTTTAGTTGAATTTTAATTAAATAGTTAAATAGTTTTTAATTAAATAATTAATAATAAATAGATAAATAGTGTGAAAAATATAATTTTAATTTTAAAATAAATTTTATAATATTTTAGATTTTTAGAAATTTTAATTTTAATTTTCTAGACTTATTTTACATTTTCATAATTAATAGTTAATTATTAGATAATTAATAAATAGTTATTAAATAAAAATAATTAATTAAATAGTTTTTAATTATAAAGTAAATATTTTAAATTTATTTAATTTGCATTTAAGCCCCTAAGGCTTATAAAATCCTACTATAAGTAAATTTGTTTTTGTTTACGTTTAATTAATAAACGTTTACGTTTTTCTGTACCTTTTTCACGTGCACTTATCTGATTTCACGTATTAGTTGATATAGCTTATTAAAGCTATTTTCTCTTATATTTCAGTTGTACAAATCACTTAAACCCTTTTCCTGTTCAATTTACCTGATCTTAAAGTCGTTTTATTTCAGATTTCACATCTCGTTGGGATCTAACGATCCGGGGAAACACTAAACTCACCGGAGTATTGGTTTAGGCTGTCTGACTTATTGACCATAACTTGGTTAATATTATCTGACTGTTTCGGACCAATCATAGGTGACTTAGCCTTAGACTTAAGTGACTTGCCCTCGTCAATCTTTTGTTTACAACTTTTTTGGCTAGAACACCTACCTTCTTCCACATTTCTTCCACACAACACTGCTACATTTCTATAATCATTCCTCTTAAACCATAACTGATATCCATGTTTTACCCCATAGTTAATCAAACATTCTTTAAGCTGGTCTGGGTGCTCAAATTTCGTACCCAATAATGGGGTCATCTCATCCCATGGTACATTAGGATCAAAAACAGGATATGAGTAACCTTCCTTCACCTTAAATCTGTCATCAACTTCTATTTGCTCATCTTCATTTTCCCTAGAATCACTAGCAGAACCTTCACCTAAGTTTGCAGGCCTACTAACAACATCATCCCTAATGTACTTACCACCAACTAACTTGATCAGGAAAGGGTCATTAAGTTCTGTCTTTGCAATCACCACATCTTCTTCACCTACATGTTCTGGTCCAACATATTCTTCTATGTTTTCTAATTCAATTTCAGACTCAGATTCATCATCTTCTTCACCTACACTAGCATTTATATGGGCATCATCTAAAACATCATAACCATGATGTTCAACATATAGTTCTACTTTGCAACCATTGTCAAAAGCTAATTTAACAAAACTTGCTAACTCAGTATCATTCCTTAAAGGTTTCAAATGTGTACCCAAATCTTGTTTAGGAGCACAGAAATACATACCATGAACAGGAAACAAACAACAATCTTTCACTATCTGCATTAGTCTTGAATGGTTGCACTTACCCAAATCGACATCCTCAACATTGTCAACAGATCCATTTACATACTCAAACGGATCGGTTATAAATGTGCCTTCATGATGAACAATTATGGATATCTTCTTCATTGGTTGTGTTAATTTGGGTTAATTTTGAATTTACATTAATGAATTAGGGTTTCATGTTGATTTGGGGATAAACGATTTGGGGGAAATGGATTTTGGGGGGGAAAATGGATTAGTTATAGTGTATATTAGTATTTTGGGGGAAGTGGATTTCCATGTAAGAAATAAAAACGAAAAAAGAACCCCACGTCAGACAATGTGAAAATAATAGCCGGTGCACCCGGTATCCGGTCAAAAAGTGACCTTATTAACACAAAACCTAAAGTACACGTACCATCCGGGCAATAAAAAAAGTACACGTACCATATCGGTACATTTTGGAAAGTATACAGCTATTGTACGGACAAAACCCGAATTATTGATCTTAAAACTTTGATTGATTCATTCATTCATAACATTATGACACCTTAAATACTAGTTTATGAGATAACTCTCACAAACTTAAGACTTATCCTAACATGACTCAAGACATATCCTAAACAATGACTCAACACTTATCCTAATAAACATAATAAATAAACTACGATAGTTATCCAACACGGGCGTATCATATTGAAGTGATCCATGTTGAGGTTTTCACGGGGTTCGGCCATGTTTTCGACCTCCATTTTTGCATTAGCATGTTGATCTTATACAACAGTTTGTCAACTAAAAAAACTAGAGCAATAAATAGAAAATACAATTGGTAAACTCTATTATAACACTTTTCATGTATAGCTTATCCTTAGCTAATGAAAGCAAAAAGACCTTCTTTTTGAGTCAACATAGAAGCAACTTGAAGCTACAAGATATATGCATAACTATCGATAATTAAGTTAATGTGAGAAACATGTTACACACTAAAATTTCATGTACAATAATTGTTGGATTACTGCTTATAAACCCGGGAAACATCATACCAGAACAAAGAGTCGGGTTTCGGATACATTATACCACAATAAACATTTGCACCATACAAGTCAATGAAGAATCATTTAAGAACAAAAAGAATCATATTTGTTTCACCTTTTTACATAATTGTTATATGTGTTAGGACAAAGGTCGTATTAGTTTAGTCCCATTATTTATCTTGTTTAGTTATTGGTTTTAAGTTTTCATATATAAACTCTTTGCTTATTTATCAGTCAAAGTCATACAAGAATTGGTTCTCTATATTTTTTTTTTTATTTTTTTTATTTGTTTATTTATCAATCAAGTACAGCAAGAACAAGTCCTATATTTGTTTTCTACATGCTAATGGTATCATAGCAGCCGGCAATATTGATTGCAGATCAAACTCCACGGTGATGTTTTGCTGTTGCTAATCTGTTCCTGATGCTAATTTGAATCTGTTGCAGATCGATCTGATTTTGATCTGCTGATGTTGCTGAAGAACTTTTGCTAGTCTGTTTCTGTGGCTGTTGCTGATTTGAATTTGTCGCAGTTCCGGTTGCTGATCGGTTGCTGATCTATATCTGATCTGATTGCTCAGTTTGTTTGAATCTCTTTATGTGTAAGTTTGGTTATTTAGTTATTGGGTAATTCAGATTGATTCGTTTGAGAACTACTTGTGCTCAGATTGTTTGATTCGTTGGAGGTGTAAGTTGTTTGAAATTCAGTTTGGTATATTTGTTTAATTCGGGTTAGTCCTCCTCAATCATTGACTAAAAACCATGGAGATAAAGACCATTACCTCCAAACTTGTGAAACCCATAAAACCTACGCCATCTAACCTTCGTAACTATAATATTTCTTTCTTTGATGAGCAAATTCCTAACTTGAATGTGCCTCTCATTCTCTACTACTCAACAGCACAAAATGATGTCCATGCCAACCTCTTTAATCATTTGGAAACTTCATTATCAAATACCTTATCTGATTTTTACCCATTGGCTGGGAGATACATGCGTGATGGTTCATTTATCGACTGTAGTGATCAAGGTGCTCTATATGTACAGGCCACAACAAATTTTCAACTCGCTGAATTTCTAGGCCTAGCATGGGAGTTGAAATACAATATGCTAAGCGATTTGCTCCCGTGTGAGGTTGGTGAGGCTGGTGAAGTTGATGATCCAATGTTATATATTAAGGTCACAACTTTTGAGTGTGGTGGTTTTGCAATTGGTATGTGTTTTTCACATAAACTTTGTGACATGTCTACTATGTGCACTTTCATTGATAATTGGGCTACTAGAAGCCGAGATGTTAGCAATGCATTAGAGCTAGAAAAGTATACTCCTATTTTTAGTGTGCCTCGTGATTTCCCAAAAAGAGATCTAACCGATCTTACCCCAAGATTTCCAAGGACAAGCCTTATGGTGACTAATGCGGTGCGAATATTTGTGTTTAAAGGGAATGCGATATCAAAAATGAGGGAAAAAATAATATTCGAGGATAACCAAGGGCATCGTCCTTCTAAGGTACAACTTGTTTTGGCACTATTATGGAAGACCTTTGTAGGCATAGATAAAGCAAACAACAATGGACAATCAAAGGCGTCGTTTCTTTCTCAAGGAGTTAACTTGAGGAATAAGGCAGTCCCTAAGTTACCCGATAACTTATGTGGGAATTTGGTTAGTGTAGCAGTTGCACAAATTGAGCCTAATGAAGGAGACAATATCGATCTTCAAGGTTTCTTTACCGTCTTGCGTGACTCAGTCAAAAAATATGATAGTGATTATGCTAAAGCATTAACATCCGGTAGCAAAGAATATGATGTTTTAATTAGGCCCTTTTTAGAGTATACTCAAGGTGTAATGAAAAGTGATGCAAATTTCTACATGGTCACTTCTTGGTGCAAATTTTCGTTCAACGAAGCTGATTTTGGTTGGGGTAAGCCGGTTTGGAAAAGCGCAGGAAAATTTGTGCCCCAAAACTTTGTGATGACGATGGATGATCTAGAAGGTGATGGGGTAGAAGCATGGGTTCAGTTAGATGAGAAACGTATGCATCAATTAGAACAAGATCCCGATATCAAGGCCTATGCAGTTTAGGCTCGTTCAGAATGATCATACATTATTTCCCTTTTGTGGTTTTGTGGTTTTATGTATGTTGTACGTGCAATAACTTCTTTGATGCTGAAATGATTTGAAAGAAACAATGTGGTTTTTCCAAGATTCAAATTACATTTTTGATTTAGAATAACACTACACGTACGGTTAACATATTGTTAGGATTTTTTCAAGTTCTAAATTCACATTTGGTAGACCTTTTTAAGGTCCTACAACTTCTTAATTATACTTCTAACCACATCAGAAGATGACTTGTGAATTTCACTCATTTTCTCTTCTTTTTTCACCCATATGAATTTTACACATGGTATAATCACATGGCTAGCTAGGAAGAAAATGTAGAAAATTCTATCATTCTCTTTTTAAAGTTAGAACAACTCTACTCAAAGAAGTTGAATTCATAACAAACTAGTTAACTTCAACAAAGTGGTACGTAAGATACTAAGATAAAAGCACAAGAAGACATGATGACAAGATACCATATTTATCCACAACACATCATATCATAACATGTACCTTAAATTTTGGCCGCACAACAAGAAAACCACCAGGTCCTGCTGGAGCAATGCTAGTGACACATGTTACAGTGGGTCCCAGAATATGCTGTGTCATCAGTCATCACTTTATTTTAATATTGTTGAATTACTTTTCTAACTAAAATAACTGCATCCTTGTGTACTGTGTATGAAGATATTATAATACGTGGACGGTGGAGATTATAAACTGCTGCTTATAAATAGGCTACATATTACTAGTTCAACACTCAACAAAACATATAACATACTGCTTTTATACTTTTCCATAACAAAATCTTGTTGAAACAGTAGCAATGTCTTCATCTTGCTGTGCTGGAAAGTGTGGTTGTGGATCTGGTTGCAAGTGTGGTAGCAGCTGTAGCGGGTATGATTTCGATGAATTCAAAACCGTATATGATCCGAAAATTGGAATAAACACTGGTTTTTGCTTTTGCTTTTGCTTTTGCTTTTGGTTTCATTCTTTGTAATGAATTTGTTCTTGGTTGTTTGATGCAGGTGCAAAATGTACCCTGATACGAGCTCTTTTGAGACCGCCACTAACTCTGAGACGCTCATTCTTGGTGTTGCGCCCAAAAAGACGTACGTTATTTCTTATCTGTATTCCTTCATTTATATGGGTGTTCTGATTGCCATATAGATTACTATATTAGAAATCGAAATTAAATGAATTTTGGTGGTGCAGTGAGCTCGAGACAGGAGGTGCAGGAGTGGCAGCAGAGAATGGAGGATGCAAGTGCAATCCATGCAACTGTGCCCCATGCACTTGCAAATGAGTGTGTTCCCAACAATATGGAGTGTGTGTTATGTTATCTTAGGATGTAAAAGAAACTTGTATTTCCAGTAGCCTTGTCTTACCTTTTTAAACTATGTACCCAGAGTAATAGTTTTTTTTAACCATGTATTGGTGCAATAAAAACAAGCAGGTACATCTGCGTTTGTGTGTTTAATCTACCGATTTCTAATATGTTTATTAGCATCTTGCCATATTGTAGTTATGCAGTCATCAATTGACGTTTAATAAGCCTCATAGAAATTGAAATTGGTGATATCGCGCATTGCAGTAGATATAAATAAGTGTACAACAGATACAAGGGAATACTAATGCGTAGCCGTTTTTATGCTCAATAAACACATACACAAGGAAGGGGAACTGAGGCTGGTAGTAACAAACAATGCTCAACTTTTTTGAATACCGCTAGGCCATGTCTGATTCTTTACTGGTTTTAGTATTTCTTCAACTTCAGCAAGTGTCTGTTCATCTATCTGACCCTGTGCAAGTTCTGTAGCAGCCGCAACATTAACCTGCACCTGAATAAAGGAAGAGAAGTAGGACAGGTAAAAAACCGGGGATTATACGGTCACCATATTTCAACAATAATAAAGAGTTATGGCTACATGTGGCACTTTCAATCCATTTATTAAGAACGTCAATTTGGGCTCAGGTCAAATAGAAAGAAGTTAGCTACAAGGGTCAAAAGGAAGGATAAATATTAAGACTGTTATTCGAAGTTCGAACAATATAGTTTTCGTGGTCATTGTAATACTCTAAATAGCTTTTTAAAGGATTAAAAAATGGACAAACAAATGTTGGCGGGTCAACCAATTCTGGTAACCAAAACTGACCCATTACCCAAGATGACTGCCACACCCTCTATGCGACCACTAGACTTTTATACATCATATACAAAAAGATTGGACCTTCAATTGGAGACAGATAAGGATATCTATAGTTTGCAATATGTCTGCTAATTGCTAAAGCGATATCAAGGGATCTTTTTGGCAATTTACAAAGGACAAAAAGCTCAGCTAAATCAGGTGGCAGTACTTAGAAACATAGATCAGATTTAAAGTTTAATAAAGAATCCGCAAGCCAAAGTCTAACCTGTTCAACAGATTTCATTCCCACAAGGATGGTAGAAATATCTTTGTTACACAAGCTGTATTGCATAGCTAATTTTGATATGTTTTTCCCCTTCTTTTTACAAGAAGCAACAGCAGTCTTGCATGCAGCCTGAAACCAAACGCAAAACATTAAGAAAAACATCAGTTTTTATACATAAAACATTTCTCGCCAACTTATCTCTGATATTAGTGTTGAACATTAAAAGATGATAGAAAGGTTGACCGATAATATATTATTAAGCAAACCTTGAGTTCGGCTGAAGCTGGGTGCCACTCTGGAGGGCCACTTTCTGTAAGAAGTCCCATTGATAGAGGGGACGCACTAATCACACCAACTCCCTTGTTTTTTAGGTAAGGGATGAGATCCTCGAGTGATGTATCATTAATACCATAGTGACAATATGAAAGAATTACATCAACCGTGCCTAGTGGTACTCGATCAAGCACATAGGTGAAGATTTCCAATGGAAGTCCCGTTATACCAATGAACCGGATCTTTCCAGTTTCCTTCAACTTTTGTAGGGCTGGGATCGTCTCATTTATGATCTGGAAACAGTAGATAAAAAATTCCTAAGTACTGACAATAATACAAGGACAATAACAATTAACAAATGTAGTTGGTTCAGCACCTGATCTAGGGAGCCAAATTCAATGTCATGACACTGCAATATATCAACATACTCCATTTGTAATCGTTCTAAACTCTCGTCAATACTCTTAGTCACCCTTTCTGCACTGAAATCAAAACCCTCCTTATACCTACCGCACTTTGTCGACACAATGTACTCATTTCTCGGCACCCCGACAGCTTTCAGGGCCTTCCCAAGTACTTTCTCAGACAATGTTCCTCCATAATACCTAAACTCAGAGCAAACACACACCAAAACTTAAATTTGCAGTTCTAGAAAATTTCTGCAGGATTCAAAAATCTGACAAATTAGACTCAAAAGTGCTTCACGCGGCATGAAAACTGCTTCAAATGAAAATCCAACATCTTGAATGTAACTTTGATAGTGTTCTGTGTCTATTTGTTTCAACTATAACAGCAATTCAAGGTCCTATTCCTATACAACACATATAAAGCAATTCAAGATCTTATTACCCAACATCTTATTGTAAGTAATTAACTATTCTTTTTTACCTTCTGACATCACAAACTTGTATTCCGTTACCAACGTATGTAAGTGACTTTCTATAGCAGATAAATTGGTGAGTGGCATACACGTCATCAAAAGCCTGTGCCAAATTACCATTTTACATACCTTGATAGCAAAACATAAGTTGTTACATCAAAAGGCATAAAAAAATGTTACATTTTCATGTAATTTACTCTAACTCAGATTAGGTCCTGTGAGTGTATTTTATACACACCTTCTTAGTTTCTAGAAATAATTCAGCAATTCAAGTTCTTATACAACACGTATCATCATGAATAAACAATAGGGGAACCAAAAAAAGAATCAACAATTTAACCGTAAGGATTTGACCTGCATCATAACGAAGTCAAGCAAACTCTAATGTGTGTAGTTGTCAATTACATTAACTTATGAAGCTTTTCATTATAACTAAAAGAGGTCATTACACTGAAATGCAACAACTCTTCACCAAATTGTCATTTATGCGATGAACTGCTCTTTTTCTCCAAAAGGTTTAAATCGGAGACAGGTCCGCCCCAATGGACGTTTGACAGGTCAATTGGACGTTTGCAGTGGGGAAGTGATACCATTGGAGCAATGCCCCAATGGTAATGAAGTGCTCTTTTTAACCTTTTGATTTAACAAACTTTTATTTCGTTACCAACGTATTTAAAATACATACCTTTTATAGTACGTAAAATGGTGACGTGGCACGTCACCAAATACCTACTACCAAACTCAACATTTTACATACATTGGTAACGAAATAAAAGTTTGTTAAATCAAAAGGTTAAAAAGAGTCGTTCATTACCATTTGGGGCATTGCTCCAGTGGTATCACTGCCCCACCGCAAACGTCCAATTGACCGGTCAACGAGGGCTTACAAGTAGTTGTAACCATAATAAATAAAATTGCATAATATATCCACTAACAAAAAGTAGAATAACAATAAAGTTAGGGGGTAACTAACGGTGAGGTATCAAAGAAGTTAATCCCAAGATTAAAAGCTTCACGAACAGTGTCAATAGCTTCTTCATCGGACACAGGACCGAATACGCTCCCGAGCGGCGACGCACCGAATCCGACGCAGCTGAGTTTAAGGCCGGTGTTTCCGAGGGGACGGAGCTCCATGATTAGGGTTTTGGTGGGAAATTGTGGATAAGAATGATGACAGGAGAGTGATTTATTAATTTTTACCCGGGAAAATGGAGAAGGGGTGTTTGACACTTCGGCTGTTTGTTGAGAAAATATACTGACTTCAAAATAATTGTCACCGACACAAATATATATTTTTGGTAAATGCAATACGCTACCTTTTGGAAATTATAAATAAACTTGTGAGTTTATATAAACTAGACTAGATATTGTTTGTTGAGAAATGAATGTCACAACTAAGGCTACTATGGCAAGGATTCATATTTTTCACCATACACATCAGCGTCACGTCAGTTTTATCTCTCCTATCACTCCCCTTCACCACTCTTCACCAATTAGTGGGCAAAACTTTAATTTTTTCACCTTAACTCTCATTTTTTTTAATACTTTACACAATAAAAATCATAAACGTAAAAATATAAATACGTAAACTTCAAATATAAAAACACAACGTACGAAATTTAATGTACATGGTCAGTATAACAATTAATGAAAAATAAAATTTAAGCAATCCTTCATCACCAAATATATATGTTTTGATCATATTCATGATCAGTATATCAATGGATCTACCGATAAAATTCAAGCTTTGGTTTATAAATCATCTTGTATAATAAGGTTACATAGTAGCATGCTGCAGCTTTTCACTGCTCATCGAATCCTGAAGCAAAAAGGCCCGCGTTCTTATCCTGGTAGGAAAAATAAAACCACAAAGCATTAAGAAGTAAACTAGAATCATAACGTGAGCCCAGTTTTTTCTCTTTCCCACTAGGTGAAGCATTCACCAAATGTTGTCTTAATTCTTGTGCCATAGCGCGTGTACAATTTGGAAGGCAAGAGCCTCAAAGCGTGAAGTGGGCTCATTTGGTGAGGGATTCCCACCCTTGCCTAGTAGCTTAAATATTATGAGCTAACAAAAAGGACATATGAATCTACTATAAAGTATACTTTTTGTACTTTTGCTTGGATCACTGAATACTTTTTTATGTGTTTAACTTGTGTTTTATATCAGAAGTTAGAAAAACTCATTTTTAGTTGATTGGTTTATGAGAGAATGGGTCAATTACTTAGCATCAATAATGATTTAAACTACATGAGTTTTAGGCATAAATTTAATTTTAGTCATGTTAATCATTTTTCTTTTTTCCCTCGTGTTGATGACATGCACCACCGAAAGTCCAATAATATCGTTGTTTTTACTTTTTGCTTTGCAGTTGATAGAGACATTTTCGGGCAAGTAGTCAATGATTACTTAGATTGGGCTGAGTGGGTGATTAAATAACTACAGTAATATTTTGTGTTGATTTTGCCCAAGACTATCATCATCAGGCTATGTTTGGCACAAAGCTTTTTAAAACTTTTTGGGGCAATTAGCGATGAGCAATGAGCTTTTTTAATTTTAGTGTTCATTTGACATGAGAGCTGTGAGCTTCGCTATTTTTTAGAAAATCTCATTTTTCCAATGTTTTTTTATGAAGCTGTGAGCGGTGAGCAGTGAGGTGTGATTACTGCTCACAACTCACACCTACTGCTCACTGCTACTGCTCATAGCTACTTTTGCCAAACATAGCCTATACATTTGTTATTGTTTTGAGTTGAGTTGCATTTTGTATTTGTGAAGTTGTGAACGGCCAAATCACATTTGGTGAACTTAGGGTTTAGTGACGAAGCTACGTTATGAGTTGGGTAAGTCATGGCCAACCTCAAAATTTTGACTAGAAGCCCATATATTCATTAGACGTGTACTATATTGGTCCCTCTAAATTCATTTGGCTCATCCTTTGCATTAAGATTTCATGCATTTTGAAGCATTTTTCAATTAGTTTAGTTTAATTATAATTCATCTATTTTTGTTATATGGATTTGAATCGTTAATTATGTTGTATTATGTAGTGTTCATCCATTTTTTTGGTAAAAGGTCAACGACCCGGTAAATATATTACTCCAAAAAACGTTTAAGTACAACGGATATGGGTGAATCTCATATCTCAGCCCGTTACATAGGCAAAAAGCTTACATAACAAGGTACTTCCTATTTTCTAAACAATAAAATAAAACCACTAACCACATGATATTAAGAGACTCTGACAAAAAAATAAACTACTTCCTACGACCTTGGAGATTAAAACCATAAATGGCATTAAGAGCATCCAAATTCACTGGAAGATCATAAATTTGCTTCGAATAATCATCATAGTCATCAAACTCATCTTCACGCTCATGACCACCACCAAAAAGATTTGCTGATTCGTCGAACGTGTTAAGAACCTCGTCATCATCACTATCAGAAACCACAACCTCACCCACTTTTGAAAATGGGTTAGCCCTCTTAGTGAAAGAGGTAGACGGAATATGATGACCATCATCATCCAAAAGAGTAGCTTTCTCATCAAAAAGTAGCTTTTCAAGCTTACCAATTTTCTCAACTATAGGAGTAGAACCAACTTCCTTTGTTCCCAGTAAATCACTCATAAGCGGTTCTTGTGAAGTAAAATCACTCACAAGAGGAGCTTGTGAAACATTACCAATCTTAGTAGACTCTTCTTCATTAACTTCCATTGTATTACATGTCTTAGTAGACTCATCCGCAGTAACTTCCCTTGTATGACCAACATCTACATCCTTGTAGTTGTCATTAGACGGAATACCAAAAGCATCTGTATCATCCATATTAAGAACAACAAACTGATTAGATGTAGAAATCTTCGTTCCACTCACCTTCTTAAGTTCAGGAGGATTCTTTTTGGGTCGATACTGAAACTGCTTACCTACAACAGGTTTATGAAACCCTCCTTTACCCTGAGTAGTAAAACCACCTTACTTACCCTTCTTATTATAATTGACAGTCGTAAAACCATCATTAACAGGCTTAGTAGGTTGAACTGGAGGTGCAACAACTTTACGACAATCAACCAGAGTATGACCAAAGATCTTACAGTTATCACAACGAGGTGGTTTCCATTCGTATTCAACCCGTATCTTCTCAATAGTCGAACCCGAACCATCAAGTAATGGTATCTCAACAGTGAGACTGTCCCGAAGCACCTTATCCGACTTCACTTCTATCATGCATCTGGAAAAACTACTACGGCCCCACGATTCCTTGCACATTTGACTTGTAAAAGCATCTAACCTTTTGGGTGTACCAATCAGTGTGGCAAGAAGACTGAGGCCATCGTCAGAAAACATAGCAAGGGGAACATCATGGAATTTAACCCACACCGGGATGTTAGTCAAATCCTCTTTAAGTAGGTTTGTGTTCAAAGTACATGGGTTAAGAATAATAGGAACATTTCTGATCAACCAAGGACCGTTTTCAAGTACATCATCAACACCTTTCTTCGAATTGAACTTAAAGAAGAAGAACCCCTTAGCATTCATCATTACCTTTTGCACACCAAACTTAGCCCATGCATTGCGAACATAGTAATCAACAACAGGAAAAGCAAGGCGTTGACCAAGGAAGTAACCGTAGAGAGTATTCTCAAACCTCATGTTCACCTCTTCCACTACTTTCATTGGAACTGAAAGGTCAACATCCTCCTTCTTTTTGCTACATTCCAACCTCCTAAAATTAGACACATGTTTCTGAGGTTCATTAGAAGTAGCACCAGCATAAGAAACCGATTTCACTCCAGTACCATTAGTAGTATTAACCTTGTGAGCCTTGAGACCAGAAGTTGCACTCATATTCATATTCACATTAGGACCAGAGGTTGCACTCGAAGGAGGAGCACTTGTATAATTAACTTCATTAGCAACAATCTCACTTTGAATTTTATTCATAGCATCATCAAAATTCATATGCGCATTAGCTATCAATTGTTCCACAATAGGCTGTTGAGAGCCATTAGAAGGCGAGTGAGTATCCATTGTACCCTGAGTATCCATTGTACCCTGAAACTGCTCCACATCATCCAACACAACCTTATCATTGTCCATATTATCATTAACAGCCGCATGTGAATCATTGACAACGTTACCAGGTGAAACCGGCTTCACTTGGTTAGTTGGTTGCACCAAGTTAGCTTCACTTGGTGATTGAGACCCAAATTCGCTAACATCATGACCAGCAGCCACATCATAACCTCCATCCACCACGTTACCTTCTTGAAGATTAACATTATCATGTAACATAGAAGACATAGGAGCAGAATACGAATCCATATTAACATTGCCAACATGATCAAAACTAGGGTTATACGAAACCCTAGCAGCCTCGCGTTGATGAATCCCACCAAAGGCACCCTCATCATTACCCTTTAACCTTTTCATCCTTGCTGCCGAATCCTCAACATCAACGTTAGGAATCACTTTAGACTTAGGAGCATTGGTTGCAACCTTTGAAATCAAGAAACCCTTATTCATCATCTCTCAAAACCCACGACCAGAAAATCAGTACCAACCAGCATGCATGCAAACAGAATAAAAAAGAAAAAACCCTAATCGCTTAGGGTTTTGAATTTAAACGCCAAGAAATCTAACCAGCCCCCATGTTAAACGATCCAAAATAGTGATAAATCAAGTAGATCAGGATCTTATAGGAGTAATAAACCGACTTTGAATAAAGAAAATCAAAGAGTATCCCTAAGTCGGTTTGAAATCAAAAAACGATTCACCAAACCCTAAAAAACGATTTTCAAAAATCTGCTATAACCTGTGAATCAAAGTACGAATCCAATGGAGAATCAGAATCATGCAAGAAAACACACGTGGATAGACAGACTTGTGAAAAAACGATTAAGAATGGAAGGGATTATGAAAATCGCCAAAGAAAGAGAGGAACTAGGGTTGTAGTGTTCATCCATTAAAATTCGTTATGATTTTATTTTGTTTATCTTGGGTAGTAATTTAAAATTTCTTTTTTTACTTGTTTTAAAAACTGGCAACGTCTTTAAGAACAATATAAATTATTGTTAAAGTGATAAGTACTGCGAAGCCCAATATTGCAAAGCAGATTTGCAGTACTCTTTTCTCATGTGAAGAATCACATTCATTTAATCTGATCCATAGCCTTAAGCCCAAAAGATGTATAATATACTTCTCTTACAATAAATAACATGTCAAAAGAGTTAGGTACTTAGGTAGTTAGGTATATGATTCGTCTTATAAGAAAACGATGGTAGACTAAATTTGATTTCGTTGGATTTTCTAAAATTAAAATAATCCAAGTGGAATAAGACAAAATAAGAGAAAAACAAAATAGTTTCGGAAGAATGTGGATGACAATTTCCGAGATTAAGGAATTCTCCAATGATCCACATGGGACAGCCATTGCTAATTTCTTTTTTTTACAATTGAGATACTATACTCGATCTAAGAAAATAATCAACTTACGTTAACTATGAGAAACAAACAAATTATATTCCTAAACAACAGTTACTATATATTGTGTCTAGCGAGGTACAAATTAAATAGATATGCTAATTATAATTAACCGTCACAATAAGTTAATTATTTGCAATTGGATTTGTGCTTTTAGCATAACTTATAGTAGAACCTTTTGGCATTTGCAGCTATTAGTATATTAAATATATGTAAACTGTGGATTAGGTTGATGGTTCATGTCTTTGGTCAATTGACTTACTGATACTTGCTCGTATTATTTATTCGGTTTGCTTGTTTACACTTTATATATTTGGAGTGTAGTTCATAAAATAAATTATATTGATGTTAAAACATACATTTATGTAGGTAATTCAACAATAGTTTTTTGGGTTTGTCTAGTGGGTGCCCTTTAAATTTAAAGGGTTCAATTATGATACGGAGTAGTATTTAAGTTTAATCAACGTGTGTAATTAAATGCATTATTTTTTTAACTTGAAAAAAGTTTGAGTTTAATTAAACGTTTTGTTAACAATAATCTTACGGGTTTTAGATAAGTTTTTCTTAACTAAAAATCTTTCCAAATATATGTGTTTAAATCATGCATGTATTTATAAAAATGATTAGTTCATATTTGAAAACGTTTTTAACTAAAGAAAACTTAAACAACACCTAATTAATCAGATGTATCAAGGGCACTAGAGCACTCGTTAAACAATCTCCAACTTAATAGATATGAAAGGTGTATCCCATTTGATTTAGTTTCCTGAATGTTAACGACAAATTTCATTTAGTAAAAATGATATATATGAAATTTTAAAAATTAAATTTGATACACTCATATACAATTGTACGAATATGACAATTGTACGTAGCACTTTATGAAAAGTAAACTTAGATGATCGGGTACCTTTCTTTTGTTTTATGTACTGTCCTTATATAAGTGATGAAAATACAGGTATTAGAAGTTATTAGTTATTTATCAAATGCTTGTTCCAAGTTTTAATTACTTTTTAGTCAAAAGATTATACGTCTCATGACTAAAACCCTAACAACGTGAAACATGATTTTAAAGGTAGGGCCTCGGTAGGGTCTAAATTAAAAGAGGTGAAGTAAACATTGGTTGATAAAAAGTCTAATCCCCACTTCATCATCAATTATTTTCATCAAATAGTCTTTGAGCACCTCTCTTAGTCATTAAATTATTACTTTGAACACCAATTGTTCACATTCCAAAATACCATTTAAATAAAGATTTATTCTTTTCTTCAAGTAGCCTTGTTTAAACTTTAATGCATATTGCCAACCCCTATAGAGAGGATATATAACTGGCATCAAGACTATTGTATCTATAAAACTTGAGTTAATCAAGGTGATCATATATATAAAACTTGAGTTAATCAAGATATATTCATCATATCATATCATAACAAAAAGGTAAAACATTATTCCATTTTCATGTAATTCTAAATTTTGGGTTTTCATAATCTAACATTTTTGTGTTTATTTTGAAATTTTGAGTTAATCAAGATATATTCATCATATCATATCACCAACTAAGAGTAAGCTTTTTGTCGAAAAGGTTATGGCGGTTTCAAATTTTAGAGGCTTTTCGGAACTTATATCAATGGAGGATCCTTCTTCTTTCGATTTCCAGAGTCTAGTTAACTCATATGATGATCATTTGGATCCTATGGGGATGGCAGTCAACTCGTTTGATGCTAATGTTGGTGTGTTCAACTACTATAAACCTGTTATGGAACCATCTTCAAGACCAACCAAGCAGATCAAAACAAGCAGCTGGAATTCATCATGTGTAACAAATGAGCATTCATTGATGAATGTAAATATGTCTCAACAAGCTAATCTTGTTACACCTAAAGAAGAAACAACTGTTTCTTCCAAGATTAATGGTTTCCAATTTGGTCCGTATATGAAATCTGGTTTTGATAATGGTCATCATGGCGGCAGCGTTGAAGGTGCTAAAAATAGCACAAAAGTCTCTCATGCTCAAGATCATATCTTAGCTGAAAGAAAAAGGAGAGAGAAACTTAGTCAGAGGTTCATCGCTCTTTCGGCTCTTGTCCCTGGTCTTAAAAAGGTGATTTTTCTTTTTGTTGTTCGTTTTTGAGAGATGATTATCTGATTATTGTGTGCTAGATACTCAGTTTCTAGTCTTTCGGTATAGTGAAAGTACTGGTTTTGATTATATTTATGGGTAAAATATTCAGTTTATGAGCAGTGCAACTTACATGTTTCTAGCTATTTAATTATTAACCTAATAATTATTTGGATGGTACTATTGCCAGATGGATAAAGCTTCGGTTCTTGGAGATGCAATCAAGCACATGAAAACCCTCCAAGAGAAAGTGAAGACACTTGAAGATCAGATCAAGACAAGACCAAATACAGAATCAGTTGTATTTGTTAAACGGTACGAGGTTTTAGCTGATAATGGTGAAAGTTCTTCATCAAATGATGCCCCAATTCATGAGCAGCTTCCTGAAATCGAGGCAAGATTTTTTGGTAATGATGTTCTCATAAGAGTTCACTGTGAGAAAAAGACGGGTGTTCTTGAAAAGATTCTAGCCGAAATAGAGAAGCTTCATTTATCAGTTCTTAATAGCACTTGCATGACATTTGCCAATTATGCACTTGATATAACGGTTATTGCTCAGGTACTAAGCTCACATTATATTTTGAAAAGATTGTTGATTATTGCGTTTTAGTTCAAAATAGTTGTAATTAACCCATTAAACTCTTTATGCAGCTTGATAAAGAATTTGCCATGACAATGAAGGATATCGTGAAGAACCTACGTTCAGCTCTCAAGCAATTTGTGTGATGATTGATACCTTTTTCCTTCATTTTGAGGGCTTTCGGTGCCTACAAAATGAAAACTTCTTGGTTTTATTATATCTTAAGGATCTGGCCTTTCTAAAAAAATATATATATATATATCTTAAGGATCTGATAACCATAGGCCTGCGATTATTGCGCATTATTTAGAACCATTTTATGCCATAAAGCCACATATTGCTATGAGATTCATTTTGCAAGAGGGTTTTTTTGTTCAAACTTTTTTCATGGTTGACTTGTTGACCATGGTAACAATCCTCTTGTTGTAAACTAGCAATCTCATGGCTTTAAACTTATAGGCATTTTTTATGTAACTTTTTTACCCTTTTTACTTGATGTGAAGAGGGTTTATAGATGGTTCTTTTAGGGTGGACTAACAAACAGGTCTATGTATCAGTCGCAAGTGTTTGGTAATGAGTGTGAGTAGTCTCTGAATGGTTTTTTCTCTTTTGTAATTTGCTTGTATAATCTTGATTTATGTTAATGCAATAACTTCCTGTAATTTCATGGACTGATTAATTCATAATCTTTTTACTGGACATAAAAATCAAATATTTTACAGGTGTTAATGCAATTTAACAGGTGATACTTTTTATGTCATTATCGATCACCGACGACTCAAAATATAACTTCAACTAAATTGTTAAGAAATAGATAGAAAAAAAAAAAAAAAAAAAAAAAAAAAAAAAGACTTCTTGGGTCGACTTAGCCTGTTTGAACAGTATAAAAAGTTACATGTCTCGATCTAATTCCGTTGTGACATTTGACTTGCTTAAGAGACCAGTGAGATATCAATTAGGTTTTGTTTACGTCAACAACAATTAAAAAAATAAATAAATAAACAAATAAATAAAATTGCTCGATATATAGCGCAAAAATTTTTAAAAAATAAAAATAAAAAATCTGTAGCTAACTATAAGGACTCTTAGCTTAAGGTACCTCTCCATATATAGGATCAACTCCAGATAGATTGGCAAGAATATTTATGTAGCAAAAGCTATATATAGTTATGGGCACTTAGTCATTTTACTTGTATATATAGCAAGTTTCTTGCTTCAAGTCACATATGCAAAACCATATTTAAACTTTATAAAACTACAAAATAACTTTCACAAAAACTCTTACAAAATTAATTGTTATTACATGATTGGTGTATTTTTCTATGTTTTCCTTCTCCTCTCTTTGATTAAACCAATTACGAAATGACACCTTATTTTGTAAGAGTTTTTCTGTAAGTTATTTTGTGGTTTTATCATTTCTTATATAATAATGTGTTGGTACGCGTAGTTGATTTTAGATTATATTGATGTTTCAGTTACCTGGGTGGTCTACTAATTACTCCGTAACTACTAATATGGGTGTAATCAAGAGGATCGGAAAGTACAGTCGTCAGACTGGTTTCTAAATTAAACACACGTATATTTGGCCATTAGAACTTAGAAGTATATTACAGTAGTAGTAACATTCAAATTTTATAACTCTCTTCATTAAACGTTTTTAACATCTGTCAACAAATAAATTGAGAAGAAGCGATTAACAAAAATATTGTATATCCCTTGATAAAAGTCCGAAATCCTCTTGTTTCCTTTTTAAGCACAATATATATTTCTTAACGTGCAATACAAAAACATGAATCTTTTCTTGGTAGACCATATATATAAACTATTTCTTTTTGTGTTTAAGATTGATCTTCACACATTTCTTTAACATGAATATCTTTTAAATTAAAACATGAAGATCCCGACTAATCCTCTTAGGTCAATGGTTCAAGCGGATTTTTATTCTGTAGGTGTGTGCATATATATTGTTAGATTTTTTTTATTAGAGTGGAAATATTATATTATTTTTAAGAAAAACTTAGGTTCCAACAAACGTGAACTTATTGGCTTGTAGCATATTTATAGATGATTTCTATTTGAAGAGGATTTATAGATGATTTGATTCTAATTAAAAACTATATGAATACTTTGAAAAAATAAAAGGAAAAATTATTGGAAGCATCACCTTCCTTCATGACATTATTGGCTACATGATAAAACTCGTGAATGGTTGGTGATTATCTGATAAAATATTAGCTCTAAATAATTCAAAGAAGTCATTAATTGTAAATCACAAAACCATCTAAAAATATCAAGAAGTGTGAAACTTTTATATTCATATATTATATTTACACTAGCATGGCATTCGTGTAAAGCGTCGAGAATGATTAGTTTTTAGTGTTTTTTGATATTTGGTGATAGATAAGAGTTTCAGGTGAGTGTCAATGTTTTTTGATAGTAATGTAAGAGATTGAGAGAAGTGACTGTATAAATGAGGGGGGAGAATTTGACGTTTCGCATTTGGTGAGTGATATCTACATCGTTTTTTTACTCTGATATGCACATGGTTTTGTACAAATTATAGAACACGCTATATTGCACAAAAAGATGGTGTACGTATCAAAATAAATTGTGAATATCACGTCCCTTCACTTTTTTATTAGGTGGAAAGGAAAGTAATAGTTTTTCATTTTTTTTGTGACATCATGATTAAGTTAATGCACGAAGACAAATTATAGTTTGAAGAGTTGTGAATTATATAACCTTGATTATGAAATCGACCAACTAAGTAATTTAATGGATAAAAAATTGAACATTTCATCAATATTAAAGAAAATGGTTATGAGTTTGTAGTTTCCAACAATATTAAGATTGCCATTAAAAGATTGCGAAAACTTATTTTTTTTTTTAGGATTTTCATAACAAAAGATCATAAATGCTAAAAATAAAAGAAATTTAACTTCTCCCAAATTTGGTGATTTTTGGTGATAGACGATTCCCTAACAACCCTAATCGGTCGATCTTAATTTGTGCATCTCTCAATAGTTCCATTAACGTTTTCTTAGATTCAGTCTGCTTAGTTTAAGTTAGTTTGTAGTTCAGTTGGGTTGAGGTTTAGGCTTTTTATCGCACTTGTTTAAGGTTTGCTGCTTTCATCATTAAAGGTTTCTTAGATTTGTTGACTAATTTAATACAACCTTTGAATGCATTAATTACTCATAATGATTTAGTTACAAGGGTTGTTTAATTCTGAACCCTAGCTAGCTAGGGTTTCTTGTGCTTCGTGTTATTTTGATTGTATGTGTATGTTTTGAGAATGAAAAGTGGGTTTTTGTATTCAGGAGGGAGATGGGAAAAGAAGAAGAAAAAGAAAAAGTGATAATATTTCGATGACTAAGTCAAGCTCTAAAATTCCTAAGGAATGTGCGACTAGTGTTGAACTAAACGCATCTGGTAACAAACCTTTTCCATCTTTGTGTGATGAGTATGGTAGTCCTAATCATGCTTCATTGGTTGGTAAAATTGGCGACATTGAAAAGCAAATGTTAGAGGGGAAACTAGTATCATTGGGTGATGTTGGGCTACCATTAAAACCTAGTAATGTTGAGTCGATTGGTGGATATGACTACGAGATGAATTTGCTTAAAGAGACGACTACAATTGATGTTGGTAGTGTTGAATCAATTGATGCTAATGCTGAGATTAATGTGACTATTGATTCGTCTAATGCTCTGTCCCATGAAACACATGTTGCCTCTGAAAGTGATAAGGGAATATTGAATAAGGAACATGAGACTCCTACTCAACTAGAAAATGATATTAGTATATCTCGGTCAACTGTTGATGCATGTAAAAGTTTTAAGGATGATATGTGTGGTGTCAAGTCCTCATCATATGCATCTATTATGAATGGAGAAGCAACTTCAACAAAAGCTCATTTTCATTTTATAAAATCAAATGAAACAATTAAGGATGCTGATTTTCTCATACCAAGATAGTCAGTAGAGGAGGTAAAAAACCGTTGTGCTAATACATTGTATGCGTATTTTATTAGCAAGAGGTTGGCATTTCCCGATGTTCAACACTTTGCTCAAACCATGTGGGCTAAATATGGACTCCAGCGTATCATCATGAACTCGGAAGGATTCTTCTTCTTTAAATTCTCATCAAAAGAGAACTTGGAGTTTGTCATTCTCAATGGTCCTTGGATGATTCGTACGGTACCTATTATTCTAAAAAATTGGTCGACAAGTGTTTCTTTATCTAAAGATGATTTGAAAAAGATTCAGGTATGGGTGAAGCTTCATGATGTCCCTATGGCTGCTTACACAGGTGATGTGTTAAGTATGATTGCATCGAATCTAGGTACTCCAATGCTTCTTGATTGCTATACGAATACAATGTGTGAGGAATTGTAGGCTAGGAATAGTTATGCCAGGGCCCTTATTGAATTTGATGTTGAAATAGACTTCAAGGAACATCGTGGCTGCTAGCCCATCTCTTGAGAAACCTGGTTACAATAGAATGACCATTGGTGTTGAGTATGAGTGAACACCCCCTCGTTGTGATCTGTGTAAGATCTTTGGTCATACTACTACTCAATGTTCAAAGAATGCTACAGTTCCTCCTAAGGTAGCACCGAATAGGGACCAAAATAATGGGTTTATCGAAGTTAAACGCAAAAGTTCTAATCCCAAGAAATTTGATGGTGTATCTGTGACAAAAAAAAATTGAATATCGGCCTGTTGTTAAACCACAAAAGACGAATAAGGCATCTACTTCAAAGGTTAGTACAATGGAGGCAAATACATCTAGAAACCTAATAATATGAAGGATAATGAAGTGAAAAATAGAAATGCGTTTGAGGTTCTATCCAAATTGAAAGTGGGAAAAATGGCTAGTCCTAAATTGAATGCATCAACGAATGTAGACATTCCTATTGTCGTGACAATTGAGGAGCCTAGTGCTTCTAAGGATGGTTATCCTATGTCTAATAATTCGCATGGTAGGTCTACAACAGGTATTCCTAAGGGTACGAACATGTTAGGGGCTGAAAAGCATTTGTCGTCAGTACCTAGTTCTTCTAATGGAGATTCTACAAAGATTGATGATCTAGTTAATGTGGATAGTGATAGTGAAGTGTATGAGGTAAACAATGAAACGACCAGTTTTATGGCAAGTGGTAGCGGAGTGGGTAATAAGAGCTTATATGGGAAATGAAAGGAGACTTATGATGAAGACTAATACAATGATGATGATTTTGATGACATTCGTTTGTCTGATTCTCAATTGAAGTTTGTTAATGCTTTTTACATTAGTCTTCGTTGTCAACTTAGATAGCGTATGTAGTAGTGTCTCATAAGTCTGGCATGTCATTCTTATGATATATTAGGTTTGAAGCACAATTGGTGCGTTTGTTTTGCTTGATTTTTGGCTGAGATGTGTGAGTCACCCACATCCATTGTATTTAACTGTTTTTGGGAGTCATAAATTTTATTGGGGAAAACCCTTTACATTAAAAAATAATAATAAATAAATAAAATGCTTTTTTCGGGTAAAGGATAAAGGGGGGGGGGGGGGGGGGGGGGAGGGAAGAAAGATCATAAATGCTTTAAACCAGTTATATAGATTATGGATATGTATAAGGCCGGTTAATGATAATAACTACATGAATCTTTACCATTTCATTAACCTTACGTATCATGTTCATTTACGCAATTATATACAAAAAATTTCGTTTCTACATTAGCAAACTGATTATCATCTCGTGATACTTATTTCACTTTCTTTTTTTCTTTTTCTTTTTGAAAAGGTAGCAATATATTACCACAACAACAAAACTTTAAAAACAAAAACCATCCAACTTTCATAATCGAGCCAATTAAAGAAAGCGAGACCCAAAAACAAAACTACCCACGAAAACAACTATCAAGAACACAATCTCAACCTGCAATATAAAATTACAAATGAAATGATATGCACAAAGGAAAAAAGAATTTGAGGGCCCAGCCACTAGAAAATACCCAGGGCCACGCCAAAAAAACCAACGAGCATTGATATATCTTCTTACTCATCTCCCTACTCACATAATCATACTACATGTGTTATGTACTAATTATCTCTCTTGACTTCGTTAATTGATCTTTCCACTTATTACAATCATACAAGTAGGAAGATATGTAGTCATAGACACTAGGAAGATATTATTAGGTCTCTATATCACGTCTCTTTTCCAAAACCGAAAGAAGATATTACAAGGACATGCCCCCACAATGTAGGAGATAGTGGAAACATGTCATGTCTTTTGGCTGCATGACTTGACCACTGGGTAAGATTATTGGCACCATTGTCTTTTCCATCACAAGATAAACATATTCAATTGAAAGTAGGTTTTAAATTAGAATGCTATGACATATCAGCGTCGCAACAAATTATATTTCCAGATTGAGTTAACCTCACTGAAATGGTTACTTCTTCTACAAAGTGTAAAAGCAGAAATCATATCGGACTACTAAACTACTTAATTGAGTATTACAAGTTTACAACCGTCTAAATCAACTTCAATGCAAAAATTAGTAATAATTAGAAGGTTTGTGATCCTTTACTAAACTATGTAGTTATTGTCTGTTTTTAATAAAACATAGTCGTAAATAGAAAATTCAAATTACGAGGAAGATATTATGTGCAATTGGAGATTGATCAACTCAGAGAGCTAGGCAATGTCGATAAATACTATTTTGATTAAATAAATGAAGTTGATTCGCAAAGTTGAATATGGAAAAGATATGCATATTTCGTAAAACATGAATAAACTTGATGCTAGCTCACTCGGCTCCAAAAATATGAACACAGACACATTGGATAGATTCATAAAAATCGTGCTCATATTTGTAAACTTAAACTTAATGCATGCCGGGCTAGAACCCTAACCTAATAAACTCAACCGAATCCAACTTGAATGAAGTTCGAACTCAAAGCATCCGATAAAACTCAAGACTCATTTGCAAAGAAACTCACTTGTGTACTACTTACTTGACTATGTAGGCTTAAAAGAAACAAATTTAAAAACGTATTAAAATTTGATGTAAAAGATATTAATTACCATAATACAGTATAAATTGGAATTGAACAAACCGTAATTCCCGCGAATATTACCGAATTCTCATGACGTTAACTTAAAAAAGGTAGGGCCCAGTCTTGTTTCCACTTGTAATGCAGTATTGACCAATAAAAATCATACACCGCAATTTACTCTGTACCATTGTTTCCACGTCATCATTATATTTATACATCCATTTTAACCAATTTTTTTTGTTCATTTTCAACACAATAGAAACATTTTTTAAGGAATCTAAAAAGATCAAAAGGAGTAAATTAAACATAAAATCATAATTTGATCACCTTTTGAAATCCCCACATGCATTGTTGATTCATTTACGTCTTTTAATTGATAATTTACATCTTTCAATGGCGGTTAAGGTTTTGAATTACACGTTGTTTTTAGCCTTAATTATACATTTTACGAGTTTAATGGCTGTGGTATCAACAACGGACGTTAAACAGTATCCTAAAGCCATATCTGTAAGTTCAAAATTTCTCAACATGTTGAATAAACATCTTTTGTTTTTTTTTGGAAATGTTGTTTTGGTTCACGATTAATGTATATATTGGTACTAATCAATGAACCAAAAGGATTCTTAGCGAATGTATTTGTGTTAGCATGTGACTTTTACATTATAATCGCCTTGAGTTCTATACGGGACCTTTAAAGTGTGATATGGAAATTTTTGGCGTTCTTAATCGATATTGACAAGACCCCTAAGTTATAATTTGATACTTTAGCTTCTACCATATTTAAAAAGTGTATAACATGGAATTGTCGGCGACCAGCTGGATGGATTTTGACAAGACCCATAAGCTATAACTTGGTATTTTAGTATCTATAGTGTGGTAGGGAATCAGATCCAAACAAACACACATGAACAATAGCAACATGAGTTAAAGGTCTAGAAAAAACTAAATCGACACTAGTACATTACGAGGCTCACATGATCAGGATGATCGTGTTACATCCATGGCCGAGCAAGACAAGTTTTATTGATCACAAAATTTGGTACCTGGTTAACAGATGCATAGAGAAATCATTTATAAGATCAAATTAGGATAACTTCTTGTGCCTAAAATATAATACAGGCCATTCCTTGCCAAGCAGACCCCAGGAGACTTAACCTGATAAGACATCTTGACGTAGGCTGGTCACATCTATCAACTTATACACTGTAAATTTTTCTGTGTTCTTGCGATCATTTCTTCTTAATGCGCTTGCACTTTTCAAAACACAATTCCTCTTGATCACAAGCTTTTGCCTGTGTAATCTTGGGTTATAAATTTAAGGATTTCTATACTAATACTATGGGATTATGGGAGCTGCTATGTTCTCTAATAAAATTAATTATCTGATTTTGTTTCAGGAGTTGGAAGAAGTTATTGTTAGGGGATTAGGATTTCAATCGGATGATCTTAAGATAACCGCGTTTGATTTGAAGGATGCTTTAGTAGGCCGGTCCGTTGCTTATGAAATTGATTTGGAAATCGACAATCAAGTATTTCCTTTGAAACTTTTGGACGATGTACATAAATGGCAACATGTTGATTTACCTATTCTTCAAGTAGATGATCAGGCCAGAAATGTGAGCAATGACAATGGATTGGTAACTAAGAAGCAAAAGAAGAGTTCACAAAGGTCGTCTGTTTTGAGTCCATTCAAGCTTGCAGGTCCAATGGAGCTCTGGATCCAAGATGCTAAGAAAACAAAACTTTCATTACCCGCAAATAACATAAAGCATGCTGTTGATGATGGTAACTTGAGGAAAGTTATATTAGCTGATGGGGCTGTTGTTAACGTTAAGGGAGCCAAATCAGTCAGCTTACTCAGACCAATTGATCTTGATCTTCCTATGACCAAAACAAAAAATAAGCTTGCTTCCGGTTTCTTAACACTATCTGACCGCCTGAAGCATGGTTCTCGTACCCACAGCCAATTCGTTTCATTATCTATCGTGGGCCCCACATCTCTCACTTCCCCTAAACTGTCAGTGAACAAGCTAAAGCTGAACCATATGACCTCACTTTGGCCCATTGTATCCGTTAATGGGTCAAACACAAATTTGATCAGTTTTGAGACGCTACTTGCTTCAATATTGGGTCCTAAAGCGAGTGAGGAGGGTTCTTTCAGGGTGTTGAGAGCAGAGATATCGGCTCAGACTTTTGTGAAGATTGGGTTTACTGCAGAGAAGTTGACAGGAAACGGGCCCGAATGGGAGGGTTATCCTGAATGGAGAACAAAGCCAGAGGTCCTAAGGCTGTATTTCGAGGTATTGGCTAGGCTCGATGGGGACAAGATTGTGCCTGAGAGAGTATTTCAGGTCGATCCAGTTAGGGTGAAAGATAGTATGTCTCCTAATTTCATTACTGGTAATATTAGCTCATCAAGGGCTTTTACTATGCGTCAACCTAAGCTATTCACTTTATAAAGTCTTTGGAGGCCAATTTAGTTAGGTCTAGCCGTGTAGGTAAGTGTAAAGATCCTTTTTGAACCTTTGCAAGATCATGTTTTGTGTAAAATAGTAAGTGGTCTTTGTTTGTTGGAAGCATCTTTTCAGTGAATTTGATTGGTTGGATTCGTTTTGTTAGTTAACATTCATTCTGGATAAATAAGATGCAAGAAACATAGATGTTATGCTTGGTTTCATGTGTCACATAAGTGAAGACCTTGAGATGAAGATATGGGACTGGGATTGGAGTGAGGGCAACAGTGGTTTTCATACGGCCAAGTAGGTTTGGTAATGGGTCAAAATAGGTGCAGGTTAAAATTAGTAATTTTGTGCGGGTCAAAACGGGTCGGGTTGATCTGTAACACTTCATCCCAAATTCTTTTACTTTATTAGTGTGTCAAATCTCATTACAATAAGTTTTTTCAACAATTAACACAATTTTAGTAAGAAAGTTCGGAGGTTTTGTTCATTAAACATATACTTGGCCACCTTTTGACGTGATTGACCCCGACCATTCATAAGTAATAGAGTCAAGGCTGTTCTGACTCAACTTGTACGAGTCAACTCGTGAGTCGTACAAATTTAACAGCTATGCCTCGACGCACTTGATAATGACTAATGAGACTAACAGCCATACTTAATGAAGTTATTAAGCATCATTTTCGTAAGGGGTTTTTGTTAATGTATTAATCAGCTGACCGGTAAAAAGTACTTGGGCACATAACTAACATTCAAATACCGGATTAGGTATCATGGATGTAATAAGATTAGCATATACTCGTAGTATATATAAGTATTCTGATACATCTATTTCAGGTATAAACTGATTGGTACATTACAAAGAACACGAAGTAATAAACAAAGCCGTGATAAGAGAATCAACATTCGTATACCATTTCAAACTCAAACTCTTTCACTTTCTTATGAAAGTAACTCCCTTCTCAATGCTTCCCGCTAACTCTTTTTTCGCTTCCTCCAATCCAGCCCTGTTGATGTCAAATTAAGCAAACATAAATCATCAGTTTTTAACTAAAACTTTACCATTTCCCTTTTTTTTTTTTTTTTTTTTTTTTTTTTCAAATGTGTGTTGATGTCTTACCTTTCATACTCATTCAAAGGTCCAAGTTGGTATATTTCTTCCGCACCACCACGGCCTAATTTGACTTGGGTTGCAAAGAACGGGAGTTCTGTGACCTGTTTACCAACAATTAAACTATGATCTGAGAAAATTACATGTGGCCAATTTGACCCATTTATTTATGAATGGATCAATTTGGGTTATGGACCTTATGGTTTATCCCTAACAGGTCAATCAAATATGTCAAAGGGGTTGAAAGTGGCCCAAAGTCTCTTTAGTGCTCACAGCTTTCTAAATCGTTTTAATGTTAAAGAATTTGATTAGTATCATAATTAAATATTTTTCCAATCATATTTGAAGATCAACCCAACGTACAGCCCAATTTGACACGTTACCAAACTCGCCATTTTTCAACATCTATACAGAATGGAGATAGATATTGTAGAACTGCGTTATACCTGAGAATCTACGTAAGCACACTCCACAATGCCAGCATCCCCTCTTAAGCCACGAAGACAGCAATCTGCAAACTTAACTGCAGCATACGCCTATGAAGTTGACAGATAGTCTATTTTACTTCCGTGGGCTTTTAAACTTATTCAACTATGAACCTCAATATGAGATAAGAGAGGAAAAAAAAAAAAAAAAAAAAAAAAAAAAAAAAAAAAAGGCTTACCATTGATAATGTTGCAGAACCAGCCCCAGCTTTTGCCTGTAATGGTCGCATATAAATAATGCTTTTACCTCTAATGGATGAAAAAAAATATATATAACAATATAGCTCAAAGGGAACCGGTTGATAGTGTATTTTAATTGCAGAACAACCATCAAGATTGTTTTCAAAGTTTTGATTACTACTGAAGTAAACCGATCCTGTTTACCTGAACAACTTCAGTTCCACCATCTTGAATACGCTTTGTCAAGTATTCGGTTTCTTCTTTAGTGAAGGAGCATGGAGGTTTCACCTACAAAGTTGATGAAAGTGAGTATAAAGTTCTGTTTTTTAAGCTTGAATTGAGCTCTTTCTTTACCTGAGAAAGAAGGGGCAGAATTGTAACTCCTGCATGTCCTCCGACCACCGGGACCCTAACATCTCTTGGATCAAGTCCCAAAACTTCCGCCTGAAAATTACATCAATTAAAAATCCCGCATATCATCACAAAAAGAATGATGCAAAAAACTGGACAAGAACAGAACTGACTGCATACCACAAAAGTGTTGGCTCTAACAACATCAAGCATGGTTACACCAAGAAGACGTTTGGGATCATAAGTGCCGGCTTTCTTGAAAACTTCTGCAGCAATTGGGACCGTTGAGTTCACAGGATTGCTGATCAAGTTGACAATTGCATTAGGGCAAGACCTAGCAATTCCTTCACAAAGGGTTTTAACGATTCCAGCGTTAATCTTGAAAAGGTCGTCCCTTGTCATTCCGGGCTTTCTTGGAACACCCGCAGGTATAATCACAAGATCCATCCCTGTTAGTGCAGCATCAAGCTGCGGTTGGCCTAAAAAGCCTCTCACCTGCCAACAAAAACAAATGATCGATAATGAAAAATGCATAAGGCATCTGTATTACAGGCTTAAGTCTGTAGTTTAGCAGAAAGTTACCACAGCTCCAGTATCCATGTGGCTAATATCAGCTGTGACACCAGGAGAGTTGACAACATCATATAGGTGAAGAACTGAAACCAATGGATTCATCTTCATTAGCATAGCTAAAGGTTGACCGATCCCTCCAGCAGCACCCAAGATAGCAACTTTGAACCCAGGTGCACCTCCTTTTGCTCTGCAGTTTGCTCGATCCAATACCGACCCTCCCTCCATCTAAATTTACATAAGTCAACTAATTGATTAGATATTGTGGAGCTAGTACCATTCTACAAATATAGCAGTACCCAATACTATCTTACACTTCATACAACTAGGATTTGTACTCGTTAAAGCTTAATATTACCATTAAAGCCCTGTCATCGAGTACTTCTGCGTTTCAAAAACTTGCCTTTAGAAAATAATCTAGTACTTTCAAAATAAAAAAACACGAACCCAATGATAAAGTTTTTTGACTGACCAAATTAAACACTGCCATTAGTAAGACTCAGATTTCATATATATCCTACAGTGGAACAACAAGAAGTAAAGATTCTCATGAGTTTCAGTTAGAGTTTATAGCCATTGCATACGATCAAAAAACGCAAACCTATCAATCAAATGTTACTATGATAAATCCGAAGGGGCCATGATCTGTAACGAATCAGATACTTACACTAGACTTTAGTTAATGCTACAATTATAGGACAACAACTCTATTGTAAGTTCAAAATTCTTTCGAAACTCACTATTACGAATCCGATTAACTAAATGTCTAAACTTTAGCTAATTTAAGCACTACCCATTTGGGTAAGGATCCAGTGAGAAGAAACTTAAAATGAGAAAAATGAGAAATAACTATAACCTCATATTTGAGATGCATCGACTTGAATTAGATGCACCTCTATTCATTTAGATGCATCACAATTAGTTTTGAAAGTGATTTTAAAGTGAAAACGATGCAAAGTAGTACTAGCAACAAATTTGACCCGTAGAAGACGAAAAATACATAGGATTCGTCTAATTTAATGAAATGCATCTAATATATGTATATGCATCTATTTTTTTGCTAAAAAATATATTATGATGCATCTAAAAGATTAGGAATGCATCTAATTCAAATTGATGCATCTTTAATATGTTGTTATAATTATTTCTCATTCTTCTTATTTTAAGAATTCTTCTCATTTGATCCTTAGTCCTACCCATTTATCATATTCTCATCCAATACACAATAACACATTAAAAACCATCATAATCAAACACCCCTAAACATATGTGATCAAATTGCAACACATAACAACCATATTGTCATGTCTACCTAAAACACTAAACATTGATCAACTAGCAGCAAAATAACACACATCAAAAATCTTTAAAAAAACAGAACATATCAAGATTACAAACCTGAACATTTGAAGGGTTAAGATGAGCTGCAAGTCTTGCAATTCTCTGATTAGCATCCATTTTTTTTTAGACAAAAAAAAAGTTTCTTGTTGATCAAGATAAATGGGTATAAAACAGAGGATGTGTAGATAAATAAAGTATGGATATAAAAATAAATAATTATTTGGTATGGTGACAATTTAATATTTTGAACCAAGAAACTAATTTGTGGGAAATAAGCCCTTATCCTATATCTAGACCATTTGTGGCTCTGTGTGTAGATATAGTGACTGATTTTGTATTCTTTCGAATCTTGATTAAAAACCTATGATGTATATTGAGTTAATGATATGAACTTTTATAAAAAAGTGGATGTTTGTATAAATTTCAATTCGAAACGGCAAGTATGGTCTAGTACTCAAACGAGTATTTGGTTCGTTATGGACATGTCTGTATAGTCTAGGCGGATGTCGAAAATGATGCTATGTGAAACTAGGAGCGTTTTACAAACGTTTAACTGTAAACCCGTACTCGTATCATGTGATAGACTATGTACGTGTAACAGTTCCTAATGTGCTGATCTTTGGCCTTGTGAACTCGATCAATATTAGTGATCGGGTAATACTAGTAACGAATTGAAGCTTGAAGGTTTTTCTCGTAGGGGCCGAAACTAGTAAAGGTTACAAATATACATTTGGAAAAGGCGTCTACATAACTTACATAATTGTGTTTAAAAGAAGTAAATGGGCTGTTATTTGTTTTGGACTTTTGGAGGGCCGTGTAGTTAAGATTAAGACAAAAAAAATGTTGTTATTTGTTTTGGAGGGGACATATATTTAAGATTCAGACAAAATGATTGCCGGTAATCTCTTTATATAATACGTAGTAAGAGAATATATACATTGGAGAATCAAACTTTGAGGAATGTTTAGTTGAATTAATAGGAGAGCTTAATTTTGTTACGTAAATGAAATTAAACATTTTAATTAACCAGTTGAAAATCAAAATTAAAAAAATTAGTCAAACTTTGATAAATTTGGTATAGGGGTGTTATTTCGTTCGGTTATCGGGTTATTCGGTTAATTCAATTCGGTTATTTCGGTTGAAAGTTTTTTAGGGTCAAACAATGAATCAAACCAAACCGAATTCAAATTAGGTTTCGGTTCGGTTCGGTTAAATTCTAGTTGGGTTTGGTTCGGTTCGATTTTTGGTTTAACTCGAATTACACACTTTATTTAAAAAAAAAAAAAAGAAAATGTACAAATATATTTAGCCAAAAAAGCTATTTCAAACATAAAAAGTATTTTTTAATATTAGGATAAAATTTTATTGTTATTTATATACGGATCTTTTTATATATAACATTTTATTGATCTTTTTATATATAAATATATATATAAAAAAAATATATATGTTTATATGAATTCGGTTTTCGGTTTTCGGTTTTGATTACCAAAACCATATCCAAACCGAGAACCAAATTAAAAGTTCGGTTCGGTTCGGTTTTGGCAAACTCGGTTCGGTTGTTAGTTTGGTTCGGTTGTTAGTTCGGTTCGGTTATTTTTAGTTCGGTTCGGTTTTGGTTTTCGGTTTATTCGGATTTTTCGATTTTTCTGCTCACCCCTAGTTTGGTGAAGGAAAAAAAATCATTCACTTATTAACTTTGATAATACCCATCCAATCATTCATTATCATTAAGTCATAATATATACTTTACATAGCTTCGATAATAAGATAACTAAGTGTGCTAAACCTATATCAATGATAAACACACTAAAAAGGCTAATAATATAATATGCTAATACACCCACACAAGTGAAACTCGAGAAATAAAGTACTTGGAAGCCCTTGGTAAAGATACGGAGGAATATGAAGAACACGAACTTGTTTGGAAGCCACAAAATCACGAAGAAAATGTATATTGATCTTAATATGCTTAGTATGTTGATGTTGAACCGGGTTAGGGGACAAATATACGGCACTAACATTATCACAATAAATCAATGTGGTGTTAAGCAAAGGAGCATGAACCTCACGTAAAATATTACGCACCCAAGTAGTCTCAGCAAACAATTAGCAATATCTTTATATTCAGCTTCGGCACTAGAGAGTGGCAAGGTAACTTGCCGCTTGGCATACCATGACAATAAGTTATTGCCAAGAAAAGCATAATAACCCGACGTAGATCGACAAGTAAATGGGCAACCAGCCCAGACAACATCATTATAAGCTTACGCAGTAAGCTGAGATGTAGACGATACATGAAATTGAAGGCCATGATCAATAGTACCATGTACACAGCGTAAAATACGCTTTAAAGCAGCCAAATGCGGTTTCTATGGATCATGCATCTAAAGACAAACATGTTGAACTGCTAATGAAGGGCACTAGTTAAGCTCCGATATAATGTATGATCACTGATAAGAACACCATCAATCATTCATTATCATTAAGTCATAATATATACTTCACATAGATTCGATAATAAGATAAGTAAGTGGGCTAAACACATATCAATAATAAACACGTTAAATGTGCTAATAATAATCAACCACTTAAGGGTGGCGTAGTGGCAAAAGGGCTTGTGACTATTACTCTAAAATGTGTGAGGTCTCAAGTTTAAACCTGCTAGGTGCAAATAACCTTAAGTGGCCATGCCAACCTCCTGAAATGAAAGGGCTTTACTTGGTTTGAGTCTGTGTGGCGGTGAGTTCAAACCCCGTGGATTAATCGGTCAAAAAGTCAGAAATCATGGTTACCCAAAAAAAAAAAAGTTGCTAATAATATAATATGCTAATATCATTAAGGGGCTGTTTGGTTTGTTGCTAAACATCACAATGGGTATGGATTTGGTGTGGAGTATAATGACAATATGTATAAGTAAGTTTATCATTATCATTGTTCATGTTTGGATGACAAAATATGTTATAAAAAAGTGTATAGATATTTTGAGTTTTGTAAGTGGAAAAGAGAAAGATAACATGAGACACACGGAATGAATTATATGTTGGAATTATGTTCAAGTTCATAACTAATTGGTAAGACTATCGTCAAAAGTAGAGTCCTTTTTGGGTCGCCCTCAATGAACCGTAAAAGAGAAAATGATTCAAAGAATAGGTTACGGCATAACCACGTTTTGATGTTATGTCATAACAAGGTATTTGGTATTTTTTGGTTTTGTCCCACATCGCCCCAAAGGGTAAACCCATACCCCTTTCTTTCCTTATAAATAAAGGGGGCATGCCAAAGTTTCAATTACTCATTCCTTTCTTTCTAGTTCCTACTCCTTGTAAGAGTCTTTCGTGTATCGGGACCTTAGGAGTTCGAATAGATTTTCTCTTTGGTTCGTGGGTGTGAGCTATTAGAGGTACTCTCGTTTGGGTACTCGCCTCCAAGTTCGACCAAGGTGGTCCGTGTGAGAAATTCGATTTTCACAAAGGTTAGTAATTTTCTTATTACTTATTTAATTATTTATTTCTTTTAAGTTGCTTTTAGTTAATTAGGTTTAGATCCTTTAGGGTTTAGTTCCCTTCTTGCCCTAGATTATTATTATTTCCGCTGCGTATTAATCTAGTTGGGAATAGAAAACCCATCAGTGGTATCAGAGTTTTAGCCTAATTCTATTAGCACTTAAAAAGTAAATTGTTAACATGTCATAAGTGTAAATAATAATTGTATATTATATTATTGTCTTATGATCATTGAATGTTAATATGAATTTACATTTTGAACCTTATATTTTAAAATGTTTAAAATAGAACCTTAAAGTTTAAAATGTTTTATTTTTAACCTTATATTTTAAAATGTTTAAAATAGAACCCTAAAGTTTAAAATGTTTCATTTTGAACCTTATATTTTAAAATGTTTAAAATAGAACAAAAGTTTAAAATATTTAAAAGAAACCTTATATATATATTATAATTGTTATATTATTTGAAACTACTAAAATAAAATTCCCGTTTTAGATATATAGAAAATGTGAATAGTATGCTAACCCATGAAAACCGCACATCTATCATATGGGCTATTAATGGAGCGTGTGTGGTTTACCGGCACATTAATAAGAGAACATAAGTGAAAGATGATGTGGGTCTCGCGATTCTCGGGCTGACTCGAGCCGGGTACCACGCGGGTTTTGCATGGTTAAATTCACTGTCTTATTCATGATCCTCGGCATCCCAGTCATGAATTGTAGATAAGCATATACGAGATTAACATGCCATTGATCAGAATCAATGAATCTCAAAAGAACTAGGAATTTCATAGAGAATGAAATTGACAAAGACATTGTCTACCTAAAATAATTTCGTGATGTGATTACGGCAACTCTCTTCATAAAACGAATCTAAAATATGGATCCTAGCCTTAATATAAATTTGGGTAATTGATTAAGGAATATTCATTCTAAACTAAAATTATTTTATCTTATAGATGTCTACTGAAAATGGTGTCAATCCTCCCGTTCCCAATCCCTCACATAACCCAAACTTCTCATTACTCTCAGTTCTTGGGAGGGAAAGACTCACCGGTCCTAACTATATGGACTGGATGCGAAACCTTAGGTTCACCCTAAGGTACGAGAACAAAGAGTATGTTCTCGATGAGCAAATTCCCAAAATTGATGATGATTCAACCCAAGAAGAGATTGAAGCACACCGAAAGCACTATGATGATGCAAACAAAGTGTCATGCATCATGGCATTGTCCATGAGCCCTGAACTGCAAAAGACTTTTGAGAACACTTGGGCTTATGAGATGAACCAACAACTCAAAGAAATGTTTCAGGCAAAGGCAAGCAAAGAACGCCTTGATGTTGTTAAATCCCTCATGGCTTGCAAACCAAAACCTGGAGCCTCTATTTATGCTTTTGTCTTAGAGATGAAAGGGTACTTTGACAGATTGGGATCTCTGAACATGGTATTCGATACTGAGCTTTCTATCAACATAATCCTATCTGGTCTGCCAGCTGATTACAATCAGTTTGTGCTCTCGTATCAAATGAACGGGAAAGAGACCTCAATAATGGAACTCCATAGCTTGTTGCAAACCGCTGAGCAAGGGATCAAGAAGATTGATATGCCCTCTACTTCAGCGGCTCCTGTGTTGACTGTTGGTCATAATGCAAAGAAAAGAAAGACTTCTCATTCCAACTGGAAAGGAAAGGCCACAAAAGGGAAGTCCGATCATGGGTCTAAGAGAAAGGCTAAATCTGATATTGCACCGACAAGTGATCCAAAGGAAGCAGTGTGCTTCTACTACAACACAAAGGGACATTGGAAGCGTAGCTGCCCAAAATATCTGAAGGACCTCAAAGACGGAAAGGTCGAAAAGGGTAGTCACTCAGGTATGTTTATGATCGAACTCCACAATACTACAACTTCTGATTCGTGGGTCTTGGATACAGGGTGTGGTACTCACATTTGCACTGTATTGCAGGGTCTAAAGGAAAGTAAGAAGTTGAAGCATGGAGAGCTCAACTTAGTCATGGGGAACAGGAAAATCACACCTGTGACGAAGATTGGAAAGTACGAGCTCATGCTAAAGTCTGGAGTTAGGATAAATTTAAATAATTGTTGTTATTCGTCAGAAATGACAAGAAACATTATTTCATTTCATGTTTTGTTTAAGGATGGTTATCAATTTTCATTTGACAATGAGAATGGAGATATTTTGGTTTATTCAAATGGTTGTTTTATATTTAAAGCTTCTCCTTGCAAAGGCATATATGAAACTGTTTAATGTATTAGTGATAATGGCAATGTGATTTTAAATGTTGGTTCGTCTAATGAGCTTGATAAATCAAAATTGTGGCATTCTCGTCTTGGGCACATAAACAAGAAACGCATCGCCCAACTCCAAAAGGATGGAGTGTTGGAATCATTCGACTTCAAATCGGATGATGTATGCGAGTCTTGCTTATTGGGAAAGATGACTAAATCACCATTCATAAGAACATGTGAAAGAGGTGAAGGATTATTGGACTTAGTACACACGGATGTGTGTGGACCATTCCGATCAACCACAAAAGATGGAAACCGCTACTACGTTACATTTACTGATGATTTTAGTAGATATGGATATGTTTATCTGATTAAACATAAGTCGCATGCTTTTGAAGTATTCAAAAGGTTTCAAAACGAAGTAGAGAACCAACTGGGCAGAAAGATAAAGGTACTCCGGTCCGATAGGGGAGGAGAATACCTTAGTATCGAATTTTTCGATCATCTTAAAAACCGTGGTATAGTTTCACAGTTAACTCCTCCTAGAACACCACAACTAAATGGAGTTGCGGAGAGGAGAAATAGAACCCTGTTAGACATGGTTCGATCTATGATGTGTCGAGCAACACTTCCAATAAGCTTCTGGGGTTACGCATTAGAAACAGCCGCCCATATCTTAAATCTTGTACCCACTAAGAAGGTTTCGAAGACACCTTTTGAGATGTGGAAGGGAAAAAGTCCTTCCCTTGGGCACATCAAAATCTGGGGTTGTGAGGTTTTCGTTAGACGAGAAGCTCAGGACAAACTAGAAGCCAGATCCGAAAAGTGTCTTTTCATCGGTTATCCTAAAGAGTCATTTGGATATTTGTTTTACAGACCCAAGGATAATGTGGTATTTGTAGCTCGAAGAGGAACGTTCCTCGAGAGAGAAATGATATCCAAAGAGGACAGTGGGAGTAAAATAGACCTTGAAGAAATTCAAGATTTTGCCGATGAAGAACCTATAGTAAACACTGACACTCAACAAGAGGTGGTGACACCTGTTGAACCTGATGATGTATCCTTACCCATTCGCAGAACAAGTAGTAGAGTAAGCAAGCCTTCTCAGGATCCTCAATTCTATTATGGTTTCCATATTGAAGAGGACAAGATTAGTGATAGTACACTAAGTGAGTTGGATGAGCCTGCCAACTACAAGGAAGCGATGGCAAGCCCTGAGGCTGCTAAGTGGAAGGAAGCTATGAAAAGCGAGATTCAGTCTATGTATGACAACCAAGTTTGGAATTTGGTTGACACTACACTCGGTCTTAAGATTGTGGGATGTAAGTGGATCTTCAAGAAGAAGACAGACATGGATGGGAATGTACACACTTATAAAGCTAGGTTGGTAGCGAAGGGTTATACTCAAACCCACGGGATTGATTATGAGGAAACCTTCTCACCAGTAGCTAAAATAAAGTCAATTAGGATAATGCTTGCCATAGCTGCGTTTCATGATTATGAAATATGGCAGATGGATGTCAAGACTGCTTTCCTTAACGGAAAACTAACAGAGGATGTGTTTATGGCACAACCAGAAGGTTTTGAAAATGCAAAGTATCCTAAAAGAGTGTGCAAGCTTCAAAAGGCCATTTATGGACTTAAACAGGCATCTCGTAGCTGGAATCTCTGCTTCCATGAGAAAGTCACACAGTTTGGATTTTCTAGAAGCGAAGATGAGTCCTGTATATATATCAAAGTCAGTGGGAGTATTGTAGTCTTCCTGGTATTATATGTGGATGATATACTACTCATAGGAAATGATATCCCAACATTACAAAGTGTAAAAGAATGGTTGGGGAAATGTTTCTCTATGAAAGATTTGGGAGATGAAGCATATATTCTCGGTATAAAGATTTACAGATATAGGTCAAAGCGTCTTATAGGACTTAGCCAGGACACGTACTTAGATAAAATTTTGAAAAGATTCAAAATGGAGAATTCTAAGAAAGGGAATCTACCCTTACATCATGGCATAAAGATTAGTAAGGATCTATGTCCGAAAACTAATGAAGAACTAGACAGAATGAGTCGAGTCCCATATGCCTCGGCTGTAGGATCGATCATGTATGCCATGACGTGCACAAGGCCTGATGTCTCCTTTGCTTTGAGCATGGTGAGTCGACATCAGCAGAATCCTGGTGAAGGTCATTGGACAGCAGTAAAGAACATTCTTAAGTATGTAAGGAATACTAAAGACAGGTTCTTAGTTTATGGTGGAGAAGAAGAACTCAGAGTGACTAGTTATAGTGATGCAAGTTTCCAAACAGATAAAGATGATAGTCGTTCACAGTCTGGTTGGGTATTTTTGCTAAATGGGGGAGCAGTGACGTGGAAAAGTTCAAAGCAAGATACAGTGGCAGACTCCACATGCGAGTATGAGTATATTGCAGCTTGTGAGGCTTCAAAGGAAGCTATTTGGATGAAGAATTTCATTGGAGATCTTGGAGTTGTTCCAACTGTACAAGACCCTATTGAAATATTCTGTGATAATGAGAGTGCAGTCGCCTTGACTAAAGAACCCAAGGATCACGGAAAGTCAAAACACATTGAAAGGAAATACCATTTTGTTCGAAGAAAGGTAGAAGAAGGACACGTGATTGTGAAAGACATACGATCAGAGGATAATCTAGCTGATCCATTCACAAAGGCATTAGCTAAGTCCAAACACGATGAACATGCATGGAGCATAGGATTGAAAGATAAAATAAAGTTTTAGTTGTTAGTTTGAGTTTGAAACATTATAAACAATGATTGAAATCGTAATAGATTTGGTGATTAAATAATGGAGATTTGTTTATTTGCAAGTGTGCTACCATTTACTATTGTTTATCATTGTGTTTCATTTTTGCATGTTTAGAATCCACTTCCTGAGTACTTAGTTTACTCAAATCTCCTCAATCGTTCATACTACAGGAAGTAAGTATTGATTTAAGACTGTCATGGAGTGTTAGTAGATTGTCTATAAAGATTAGACATAGCATAGAGAATGCTGCAACACTCATGAGTACTTAATGGGAATTAAGTATAGGACAAACCCGTACTTAGAGAGATTACTTCATGGATTGAGATCACGAGTAATTATAAAATGATAATATCCTCTATTCTTAAAATGGAGATACATTGAGTATCTAGTTTTCAAGTCTGTTATACTTTAGTTTATTCAAACGCTGTGCGTAAATGCCAGTTATAAAGGGTATGCTAGGTATGATATGATAAGTTGACTAGTTCTATGTATTCAAAGTTTATTTGTTCCTTTCGCCTAAAAGGGAAAGTGATATCAATGGGCCCCTCGATGATTAAATGTTGACTTAAATGTGCTAGGCCTAGCCAGGACTAAATTGATGTGTTCAGTTTAGTAGTCTCATATAGTCAAATAATCGGAAATCGAGAAACATAATGTTGAACCTGGAGATTGATTAAACTCCATGTCTCAGGTTCATATGATATCAGTAGAACAAAGGAATAGTTGATCGCTTATCTAAGGGTTGACTCTAAGATATGATTCAGAGTTCGGCAGTTGCATTGGATGGCACTCTCTGCTTAGTTGATCGGAATAGGCTTAGACCAATTATAGTTGATGAATTGTCCAAGTGGGAGACTGTTGGAATTATGTTCAAGTTCATAACTAATTGGTAAGACTATCGTCAAAAGTAGAGTCCTTTTTGGGTCGCCCTCGATGAACCGTAAAAGAGAAAATGATTCAAAGAATAGGTTACGGCATAACCACGTTTTGATGTTATGTCATAACAAGGTATTTGGTATTTTTTGGTTTTGTCCCACATCGCCCCAAAGGGTAAACCCATACCCCTTTCTTTCCTTATAAATAAAGGGGGCATGCCAAAGTTTCAATTACTCATTCCTTTCTTTCTAGTTCCTACTCCTTGTAAGAGTCTTTCGTGTATCGGGACCTTAGGAGTTCGAATAGATTTTCTCTTTGGTTCGTGGGTGTGAGGTATTAGAGGTACTCTCGTTTGGGTACTCGCCTCCAAGTTCGACTAAGGTGGTCCGTGTGAGAAATTCGATTTTCACAAAGGTCAGTAATTTTCTTATTACTTATTTAATTATTTATTTCTTTTAAGTTGCTTTTAGTTAATTAGGTTTAGATCCTTTAGGGTTTAGTTCCCTTCTTGCCCTAGATTATTATTATTTCCGCTGCGTATTAATCTAGTTGGGAATAGAAAACCCATCATTATATAAATACCAAATTAATGAGAAATGAGCCTAAGGGTATAAATGATATATGTGAAAAACATATACTTATATTAAACATCTAGTTGGGAATAGAAAACCCATCATTATATAAATACCAAATTAATGAGAAATGAGCCTAAGGGTATAAATGATAGGAAAATGATATAGGTGACTAATTTGTATGCCTAATAATGAGACTAATCCATACAAAATATGACAAGTGGAGTATGCATTTTCTCTCTCTTGATGATAACCTTTGATTATGCCATGTGTTTTGATCTCTTTGTTAGACATGAAATTAGACATGTCCTTTAGGCATGCCAATCACTTCTCTAAATGATATATGTGAAAAACATATACTTATATTAAACATCTAAATAATATTCATTGGCATTCCCCATCGCAATTCCCCTAGCTAGTCTACTAAGTTCAAAGCCAAACTAAGGGTTTTTATTTTTATTTTTATTTTTTTTAGCTAAGAGAATGTGTGGGGTCCACATCTATATTAGCCACTTATTGGGGAGGGCATTACAAGTCATGTCTTGTGGATATAGACCAACCATTATAAAAAATAGTGTTATTCTTCACACTTATTTTGCCACGATATGGTCGTGAATATGGATAATAATTTTGCTACATTTATATGTGTGACAAATATTTTTAAAAAAATTCACATATATAATTGTGTACAATTACAATAAAGCTACACTTAGTAGTGTAGCAAATATCTCCACACTTTTATTTTTGAACATTTTTTGCAATTTTGCCTCACTTTTAAGTGTGGACATTCAAAAAATATTTCCACACTTTTAACTATAGACATTTGGATAATATCTCCACACTTATATGTGTAGCAAAATTTGTCACACCCATTATTACTACACTTGAGAAAGTGTGAAATCAATAATTTTACACATTTTTAAATGTGGCCATTTGGCCTTTAAAATGTGGAGAATTTAACTAATTTTTTGTAGTGAACTAAGAAAAATAATAGGTCCCACTTAGAAAAGAAATAATATTAAATGGGTTTGTGGACTCATTCTTTTTGCTAACCAAAAAAAAAAAAAAAAAAAAAAAAAAAAAACACTAAGATTACTTAAGTTTCTCATAAACCCTCACCTAATATGTTTTCCGTCTAACTATAGTTTCACACACTCTGTTCGCAAGATTAGTAAACAAGAGAAAAGAAAAGAATCTGAAAGATCTGAAAAAAAATAATGTGTTCTTATGATTTGTTAAAGGGAAAAAAAGAAAAGAAGAGGGAAGATCTGGGAAGAAGATGGAGTGTTATTTTTTGTATAAGATGATTCGCCCACTTTTGAGAAGAAGTGGGAAGAAGAGAAGTGATCTCGGATCTCTTTTCTTCTCTTCTTTTATGAATGTTTCTCAAGAATACACTATTAATGATGTATGCAAAATATAAATTTCGCGCGTTCTCTAATTCTTTCTAGACGTACTTTGAGAGAAAAAACAATAAACAAGCACTTAATTTCAAATTACGTCATATGTCTTCTAGTGTACGTGTATCTATGTCTTGCAACAAGAAGTCAAGAAGTACGGAGCCATGCATGGGCGTCTTTGAGTTGCAACAATCACACGTACAAATATTCGTTAAAAGAAAACAGTTGGTGAAAAGTATCATTTAAGAGCCAAAAAGCATTACTTTTATTCGCTTCCCACTAACTTTATAGCTGCCAACCTGTACATGTGTAAAGTATCGTGTTGACATGTTTTTTTTTTTTTTTTTTTTTTTTTTTTTTTTTCTTTCTATCTAATATGTCAGGCTTAAAACTGTTAATGCAAATGATACAAGTTTTGAAGACGCACTCAATGAGTATTAGATGATAGATTATATGCTAGTCGACGTCGGTTTCGTTTTTTCAGTGTCTCCTACTTTATAATAAAGTTTATACAATGTCATCAATGTGTGTAACCTACAAAGAGCTCAAAATTACCTTTGTACATTCCACTACAATACGCGTCAGCTACCCTCTATTAATTCTTTTAAGATTGATAATTCAAATCTAACTCCATCATGGCATCATCTATATCCTCTAAAAGCTTTACTCCATCATTTCAATTTTCAAAATTTTAAACTTCCATCAAAACAACATTCGTCTTCGTGTTACACATACTAACTACACACTCATCTTCTATTCTTCTTGTAAATACGAAACCAAAATTATAAATACACATTTAATCTTTACTATATATATATAAATACATTTAATAATAAACTTTATTGTCCTATTAGATGGTATCAAAGCTTTAGATACAATCATACAATACTCACAAAAAAGTAAAAAGAATCCTATCCTCCGGTCATCAGCTATTCGTCAATGATTCGTAGGGATCCCGTTTATTAATATATTTATTTATTTATTATTTTATTTTTATTTTTAATTAGCTTTTTTCATACAAAATTCATAAACCTTATCTTATAAAACCCATACCGTCATAATACACGATATGTATGTTGATAAATCAAGCAATTAAATTTGTTTTCATCTAGAAAACTTTGTTTTACTGTTGGGGAGCTGTTTTCGGTGACAATAGTTGAAAAGAAAATTTGCGCTCCTACCTAAAGGTAAAGCGAGTCATGACGTAAAAAAATCACTAAAAGAAGTTGTAAAGCAAAAAATTGCAAGGTATTGATAGTCATCCACATGGTATATAAAACATGCACTATGAAAAATTACCATGCCGCCAAAACCTTAATATTAAGATCTTCAGACAAAGGATGTAGCTTAAATAATAAACACATAACAAGGGTGTTTATATAATTACTTATTTGTTCCTGCTATATTGAACTGCAAGTAATGTTTTGTTTGCACTTAATCACCTTATTCTTATTTCTCTTTATCGGGATCAATCGAATAAGGATTTAGGGGAGATTCACTTTTGTTACTTGCGTCAAGTATCTACCATTACTGCACAGGGAGATCTTGATCTTATCCCAGATAAACATATAAGCTCTGGATAATTAATGTTATACCCCGTCTATAAGAATATTTCTTTTTCTCATATTCTCACCGTTTCATTTCATTATGTATCTCATTTTTTTCACCATTTTCATTTCATTTCACATCTCATTTTTCTTATTCAAGCTTGCTTGTTATGTTTAGTATGAAACGGTAAGACCATCGGTATTTTTATGAGTACCCGTCGTGAAAACCGTTATTTTTATGCACATAAATCCTACATAAACAATTATGCCGCTGAATACAACTATGCATCTGTTCAAACAAAACAACAAAGAAGATGACAAATAAGAAGAAGAAACGTCTTTGTAATACTCATTCCAATTTGTCCGTCTAAAGCTTCCCCCAAGGGCGGAGCTATTAAGGGACCGGGAAGGGTCCCGGCCCCCTAGGTCTAAGCTCGTTAGTCTATTTTTCGCGCTTTCATGTGTTTTTCCGGAAAAAAATTGTTTTGGCCCTCCCATCTAATGTTTTTCTGGAAAAAAAAAATTGTTTCGGCCCTTCTAAGAAATTTTTTTTAGCTTCGCCACTGACTTCGCCTACAACTGCGGGAGTATATTATATGATTTGATTAATGGACCAAGCCTAATTATGAGTTTGAGATCTATTAGGTTTAGGGTTAAGATTGCTTGTTACTTTTTTTTTTGGCTATAAATTCTTATTATGTAATCACACAACACTGTTAGATATTGTAAATGCTGTATGTATAACTTTATTATTGACAATTATTTAAAATGGTAAAATCTTAGATACCCTAAACTCACAGATCGGGCTTGAGCCTATTTATCCTCTAATAAACATATTCAATAATAAAACTCTTTTACTCTATTACAAAACCGACATTTATTGCGAAAAATCACAAGTAATTATCGTCACTTTGCGCGTGTAGAATCTTATTTACATGTTTGATTTTTATATATGTTGGCGGTAGTTACATTAACGTTCCATTTTTTTTCTTTTATACTATCCAAACAGACAATCGTGGTGATGCATGCATGCGTGTATATATAATTGAAGTATGGTGGTGTTATAAATGAGGTATTTAAAGTTGGTTGTTATCAGGTTTGGATTCTCAAGTTCGACGTATCCATGCATGTGTATATCACATGTATGCACATATGCGATTCGTTAGTTGGAGCTTAGTGTTACTTGAACTTATAATTTATAAACTCGGACCAACATATTGGATGACATATGATCCATTGTACGTATCTATAGGTGTTCATACCATACGTTTTATATTTCAATTCATTTTTTTTCAATATATACTTTTAAGGCAAGGGAAGTGCCGGTGATGTGCTGAACTATTTCATCGTTGAAAATTAACGGTACACGCAAGCATATACTCTATTTTGTATATATGCTATTGACCGAATAAAAAAAAATAATGTTTTTGATATGTTCTAATATGCTTTTGAGTTTTGATCACTATAGATCGTTAAAGCTTAAAGGATCTACTGAAATGTTGTCTTCCATATCCTGTAATATTGTGATTAATTTGTTAAGGTTTGATCGTCTTCATATATGATTTATACATAACTCGATAATAGAAATTTAATATCTCAGCTCAATGAAAATGTTCTTACATGTTAGTATTGTAAAAAATAATAATAATCTATAGATTGTTTTCTTTATTTTTCAGTTTATGGATGAAATTGTGAAGGCTCGACTAGAATTTCATTTTCTTTCGACTTTCACCAATTGAAGTTGCGAGACCAACTTAGTATTTCACGCATTTAAGTCAGACACAAAGATTTCCTTGAACAAAAATCAATTATTACAAAGGTTGCAAATTTACTCATATAGGTCGGCAAAAATGTTAAAGTATATAGTTGATAAAACTATACGTTAAATATTCCACGTGTGTATGGGGTGGCTTTTAGTCAACATTGTGCGGCCGCCATTATTTGAGTCAAACAATTATTGAATCACCATTCACATACTCATTAACTCATACTACGTATATATATTCTTGTTCGAACTAAAAATTGTAATAAAATATTCAATATTATATTTATAACATGTGTAATTAATAGTTGTTTCATAAGAGATAAATTCTTTTCTGATACTCTGGATTGCATATGTTTTGTTTTAGCAAAAAAGATAATTATTTTAGATATCATTACCTAGAAATAAGTTTTAACTCTTTTTTTTCTAGGTTCAGTCTATATTTAGCAAAGTAACTGTTGTTGGTGTTGTAGATTGAGATTATAAAAAAAATTATTTTTATAAGTTACATGAAGTAATCTATATTCAGAGATTATAAAAAATATATATATTTTTTTAATAATCTCTTATAAGTTATGTATGACAAACAAAGATTATTTTCTAATAATCTCCCTTCAGTGTATTGTTTCACAAAAATTACTTTTTACTAATAGCTTGAAATCAGAATTTATTTTGTATTCGATGCTACTACTTAAAAACTGTGTAGACTCATCACGTGAGTAACAAATTGATATAGGGTGTGTTTTGTAAAAGTAGCCATAAACATAATTTTTATTTATTTATTTAATAAAAACACTTGATAATATAATTATAGTTATAATTGTATGCGTAAAATGACTTGTAAATATCAAAATTTTATAATGTTTATCTATAAAACATTGTATAATGAGCATTCTGAAAAGAAAATAAAGTTACTTTCTGCCTTCTAAACGACTAAAAGAGCGTTAAAACGCAACCTTCGATTCTCACCGCTCATCGATTATAATGCTTCTAAAATGCCTTGCGCAAAATACACCCACACAAGAACTACATATTAATTAAACTTGTTTATAGTTAGCCTTATAAATTAATTAATTTATAGGAAAAAACGACTACTGTAATTTAGCAAAGTAGGTGTAGCATTTTCGTAGAAGGTAGTAAGATAAGCAACTGTCAATTTCCATATTATAGTAGACCCATAATTTCACGTGTGGTATTTTCTAATTTGAGAACTTTGAAAGATTATATGCATCACTATTTTTTATTCCTATCATTTTAGATATCTCAATCGATAAATTACTACTTTATTAACTATTTGTGACCCCTACCTCGACATAATTAATTCCACCTTCCACCGACCAGTTAATGCTAAGTAATATATGGATTTAAATCACAAAAAGTTGATGTCCAAATTTGAATATTCCTTGATCAGTGCTACATCCAACTTTAGATTACACCTAACAATGCAACTTAACAAACACACTTAATCAACAATTAAACTATATTTATATTTCCATACTACTCCAATTAAAGTTACATTTAACAAACAAACTTAATCAACAGCTTAACGAGTAATGGTCTAATACTATAAGGTAATTATATTGTAAACCATTATAAATAGTTCTTTTTAGAACGACAATTTTTCTTCACATATATACCACCTATCTCACAATATATTTTATAAATGACTTCAGTGAGGTTGGTGGGGGAACTCACACGCTACTAGACCAAAGATTTTGGATACTATTATATATAGTATAATTTTATGATTAATTAAAAACCAATCATACATTTATAATTTAAAACGCGTATTCTTTGAGACACACCTTAACCATACACGGACACTTTCTTCGTTTCAAATCACACCTCCATGTTATAGGTGAAAATCATCGAATTTGTGGCACTATCATTAATTGTATTACTAGCTTCTCTCTATTTTCTTTTCTCAACAAAATTGTAACTTAGTGGTCGAATTTTGAGATTCTTTCGCTTAGATTTAAGTACTAACTTCACAAGTTGTAACTTTTAGGTTATTCATTAACAAAACGTTACTTATTCATTAACAAAAGATCACTGAATTTCAGAGGGGAAAAAAAAAAAAAAAAACTATGTGAAAAAATGGTGACGTTCTCTAAAATGAGTAGGCACACTCTTACATTAGTCATTAGATCAATTTAAATATTGTCTTTCATAGAAAAACACATGCACCAATCTAAGTTTACCACTTTCATGTGAGTTGGTGGATCATTTCACACACTATCTCCCCGCAGTTAGCGCAAAACAAGTGTACTAAGGCTACTTATAGTAAGGATGGATCGATCTATCCATTTGCCAATCTCACTCGATCGTCTCTACTGTGGCTCCATTTGTCAATCGATCGATCACAACATTTTTTAGATGTAGGTCGTTCCATCGACCTCGATCGTGTGTTTCTTGTGTATGTTTAATTAAATATAAAAGATATTTTTGTGGGGTATGTTTTTTTATAGTGTATAGGTTGTCTTGATGTGGTAAAAAAATCGCCTGTAGGTCGTCGGAGAAAGAAAATTAACGTGGCGGGTAAAATGAGAGGGATTAACCTCACTTACTGTGTCCAGCCTAATCTAGGTTTACCGCTCATAGAAAAGACAACGTACCTTTTCTAGTCAACCACATATTAAAGTTTTGTTAAGAGAAAAATATTAACAGCAAGACCGGTGGTAATAGGGGAACAAGACGCGTCTTCGACCTTTTTACCACGTGTCGGTCTTATTAGCACAACCACACACGACACGTTGTTGTTTGGGAGAACTCGGTTGATTATACATAATCGAGTTGTGAAATTTGTTTTGTGTGTGTGCTTTTTGTTTTTGTGAGGTATATTAGGCAATATATGTTTTAGTGTTGATGTTGGTTGTGCTATTATACTATTTTGACGGTGATGTAAGCTGAAGAGAGAAGCCGAGTTAACGTTAAGTTGGCGGTTATATTCGCGACACTATTATCACTAGTCTTAAATACGTAGCATAAATAAATACTATAAATAAATAAATAAATAATTGAAATAAATTATATTATTATCTAAATTCTGGTGGGATAAGACAAGACACAAGACTTATAAGTTAGCGCTCAGAAGTTTCTTCGTTTCATACATTGCTTCATACATCTGAACTTACGAAACATCTACACAATGACAACAAAATCATTATTTGACCAATAAAAATAATTCCCACGCCACCATTCATCGACCACCGGAAAATGTCACCGGAAAAACACTCCGGTCACCACCTTCTCCTCATCCTCCTAACTCTCCTTATCACAACACTCCACACTTCATCATCCCAATCAACCCAGCTTGACCATCTCTTAAATTTCAAGTCCAAAATCACAAACACAAACACACACTCAAAACTATTAAACACATGGACTGAACAAACCCCAGTTTGCAACTTCACTGGAATCTCATGCAACTCTGAAAATTTCGTCACAGAAATAACCCTTTCCGACCAAAAACTCACCGGAATTCCAGATTTTGGTGCACTTTGTAAACTCGAAAAACTCGAAAAAATCGATATTGGGTCGAATTATTTTCATGGGCCGATCAATACCCATATTTTGGATTGTGCTAATTTGAAGTATCTTGATCTGGGTGAGAATAATTTTACAGGCCAAGTACCGGAAGTATCTCAGTTAAGTCAGTTAAGTTTTTTGAATTTGAATTTAAGTGGTTTTACCGGGAAATTTCCATGGGGAGGTTTTGAAAATTTAAAGAATTTGAGTTTTTTAAGTGTTGGAGATAATGTTTTTGATGAGATGTTATTTCCTTTGGAGATATTGGAGTTATATAATTTGGAGCATATTTATATGACTAACTGTAGTGTTGGCGGGAAAATACCCGAAATGATAGGGAACTTGAGTTTGTTAAGGATTTTAGAACTCTCGGATAATCGTCTTGTGGGCGAGATTCCTGCGGGTATTAGTAAGCTTGTAAAGCTCGAAATGCTCGAGCTTTATAATAATAAGCTTAGTGGTGTGTTTCCGGTCGGGTTTGGGAATTTGGTGAATTTAGTAGACTTTGATGTTTCGACTAATAGTCTTGAAGGTGATGTGTTTGAGTTGAGGAATTTGACAAAGTTGGAAAGTTTGCAGCTGTTTGAAAACAAGTTTTCGGGTGGTATACCTGAAGAGTTTGGTGAGTTTAAGTACTTGACGCAGTTTTCGATTTATGATAATAAGTTTACGGGTGAACTGCCAGCGAAAATTGGGTCATGGGCTGAGTTTGAGTATATTGATGTGTCACAAAATATGTTTAGTGGTGCGATTCCACCTGATATGTGCAAAATGGGTAAATTGGGAAGGATTTTGATGCTTGAAAACAATTTTACGGGTGGGTTACCCGAGACTTACGCGAGTTGCGAGTCATTGTTTCGGATAAGAGTTAATAATAATTCACTTTCGGGCCGTGTTCCTGATGGGATTTGGAGTTTGCCTTTGTTAAGTACGATTGATCTTTCTATCAACCAGTTTGAGGGTCAAATTGGATCAAATATTGGTGAATCAAAGTCATTGGCACAACTTTTTCTGGCTAACAATCGGTTTTCGGGTGAATTGCCCGTTGAAATATCGAAGGTGTCCACTCTAGTGGAAATCGAGCTTATTTCAAATCAGTTTACAGGTACTATTCCTTCGAATATTGGTGATTTGAAGAAGCTTAGTAATCTTCATTTACAAGATAACATGTTTTCGGGTCCTATTCCAGAGTCTTTAGGTTCATGTGTGTCTTTAAATGAAATAGACCTAGCGGGAAACTCGTTGACGGGTAATATTCCAGCGAGTCTTGGTTTGTTACCGAGCTTGAACTCGTTAAACTTATCGGGTAACAAGCTATCCGGTTCAATTCCAACGAGTTTATCATCTTTAAAGCTGACCCTTATTGACTTGTCAAACAATATGTTTGTTGGGCGTGTACCAGAGTCTTTGTTATTTGTGGCTGACAATGGTAGCTTTGCTGGAAACCCGGGTTTATGTGCTGATAATAGTAAAAATTTGAGAAAATGTTCACCCATTTCTCATAAGTCCGATAGGTTAAGTGTGGCTGTCTATTGCTTCATAGCGGGTGCGCTTTTGGTTGTGTTGTCGTTATCGTGTTATGTTTTTGTTAAGTTGAGGAAAAACACTCGTGACAGTCCGATATATTCGTGGGATGTGAAACAGTATCATGTTTTAAAGATTCGCGAAGATGAAGTGTTAAAATGTCTTAAAGACGAGAATATAATCGGGAAAGGTGGGTCTGGGAACGTGTATAAAGTTGTTCTCGAATGTGGGGAACAGTTAGCGGTAAAGCACATGTGGAAAACCGAAGCCAATAATGGTAGTTGGAGGAGTAGTTCCCCAATTTTACCTAAAGGGAAAAACCGATGGAGGGAGTATGATGCTGAGGTGGCAGCTTTAAGCTCGCTTAGGCATATGAATGTGGTGAAATTGTATTGTAGTATCACGAGTGAGGACTCAAATTTGTTGGTGTATGAATATATGCCGAATGGGAGCTTGTGGGATCGGCTGCATACGTACCAGAAGATCGAGATGGATTGGTGTGTTAGGTATGAGATTGCCAAAGGGGCGGCAAGGGGATTGGAATACCTGCATCATGCTTGTGACAAACCAGTAATACATCGGGATGTGAAGTCGAGTAATATTTTGTTAGATGAGGAGATGAAACCGAAAATAGCTGATTTCGGTTTAGCAAAGTTTGTTCAAACCGAAAAGGTTATGGAATCGACACACTTGATTGCAGGGACACACGGTTACATCGCTCCTGGTAAGTTCTTATAACGTTTACACAATTTATCTTTATTAGCTAATCCATTTATGCTAAAATTCATCCAACTTATTTTACAGAATATGGATACACATTGAACGTAACAGAAAAGAGTGACATCTATAGTTTTGGGGTTGTTTTGATGGAGTTGGTAACGGGGAAAAAGCCCATGGAACCTGAGTTTGGCGAAAACAAAGACATAGTTCATTGGGTTCACAATGAAATGAGAAGAAAAGACAACGTTTCTGCGTTGGTAGACCCTAGCATTTCAAAGGGTTCTAAGGAAGATGCATTGAAGGTTTTGAGCATTGCGGTCCGTTGCACCATGAAGATACCAACTTTGAGACCCTCAATGAGGATGGTAGTGAAAATGTTGGAAGAAATCGCGCCGAGCTCACTTACTGAAATAGTAATAGACAAACACGGGGAAAACAACATTTCGCCCTATAAAGTCTGAGTTTTGTCACTAGTGTATGTAGAAAGTAGAGTAAAACGGGTAGACATAATCGTAGAAACGCGATTATCGTCACATATTTGAGGTTGTATTGTTGTAATATTGTTTCCTTTGTACCATATAGTTAAAGGTTCTATTTTGTACAGAATAAATAATTTTCAATACTGGTGGTATAAATTAAAGATACTTGATCGAAGAACATATCTCATATGCCAAAAACTAAGTCAAACCTTTTAGTCCCCATCTTCCCCACCATGTGGAAATTTTATACATTGTCACTGTAATTTGTACCTCATTTTTTTGACAAAATGAGCATAAATCCAAAATATGGATAACACTTACCAAATTCAAATTGTTAACTTGCTGCGAATTGCGAAACATGAGTCATCTAGACGTAAACATGCTCCTCAAGTCAAGAAGACGCGTCTAAAAAGATACAAAAGCAGTTGCAAGCCATAATAATGTTAGATTCTAAAGTAGGATACAAAAAGGCCAAAAGCTATGATAGTTGAAGAAAATGATGGGTTAGTGCCTTTAACTTCAAAGAGTAGTTCCATCATTGACGGAGCTTCATAAGGGCAGGCAGGGGTGGTGGCCCCCCCCCAAAAAGATGACCACCTTATGTACTTTTCATTGTATGTTATTTATCAGCACACTATTACAAGAGTATTTTTAAAGTTTGGCCCCTCCAAAATGAAACAATTGTATTTTGGCCCCTCCAATAAACTTGGTCAAGCTCTGTCAATGCGTTCCATTCGTTATAACTTTTAGGTAAAAACGCCATGATAAGCTAATAACCACTACGTTGACTTGTACATATATGAAGTTGACACAAATACAAAGCATACGGCCTAGGCAAGCTAGTACTAGACTCGTTTGAAATCATTCGTTCAACTTCACTAATACGCTGAATTTATTACTTGGCCCATTGATTAAAAGGCCCACCCACAGCGTATAAAACATATTCCGTAATGCCATATTTAGAATGGACAGGTTATTGACTTATTGGTACTTATAAAATGATTGATGTAATAATTTTTATTATTATCATTTTTTACATACTTTTATTATAAGACTGCGAAACATAAATTACGGAATAGAAAATAAATATTTTTGACAACAAAAGAAAGTACAAAACATAAAACATAAAATTTAACAAGTTAAAAGTAGTAAAAGACAAAAAATTTGAAGCAAAAACCATAAAAAACTGTTTTGTTCGGTCATACTCCTACTCGACTATTAAAAAGCACCTCTTAGGAATGTTCACAATTCGAGTAATACCAGCAGAAACCGAAAACCGCAACTAATCCGAACCGAAAAAACTGAATCAAATGTGTCAAAACTAAACAAACTGAATTTGATATTCGGTAGCGGTTTGAACATGGTATATACATAAAATGACTCTAATATAAATTAAAACACCTTTTAAGCTTGACTTTTTTTTTTTTTTTTAGAAATCTTATGTTTAAGTTTTAAAAAAATATAAATTATTTAAACCGGGTTATTCGGATCAACCTTGTACTCTGCTCCGGTAAGATTTGGTATGTTGTTGTTGTTGGGTTATTCAGATCAACCAAAAAACCAAACAGAATTCAAATTCAGTTTTTTGTCATGTTAAATCAATTTAAATTCAGTTCGATTTCATTTTCGATTTTGCCAAAAAAGTTAACCAAATTAAATCAAATAAACCAAACCTACAAACACCCAAAAGCCGCGTGATGTTTATAACCATATGTATGAACTATGAACACCCCAAAAAAAGCCGCGTGATGTTATAACCATGGGCTTGACCGCAAGGCCCAACACCTTTTATCACCGACTTATCTCTCCTAATATAAACTCTTCAAATAATTCCAAACCCTAATCATCAAATAATCCCAAACTCGTATCGCTTTATCATCAATTAGATCTGTTGATCCTCTCTAATTAAAACACACTAATTCGATACAATAAATAAAATGGCGATTTATTACAAGTTTCGAAGCGAGAAAGACTACAATTCTGTATCGATCGAAGGGCCGTTTATGACGGTTGGTAACTTGAAGAACAAGATTATTGAATCGAAGATTTTCAAGACTAGGAATTCTAGATATGTCAAAGATGTTTTAGTTGTAGTTGATTCTCAATCCAATCAAGGTTTATAAATTTATATATTGTAATCATTGTATAGAATTAGATATAGTTTTTGGTTTGTTGTACATTGTATATGTAATGATGATGTTGAGATGGGTATTAATGAAAAAAAAGTTGTTGATGGTTGTAGAGGATTGTGATGCTGTTGATGAGATTTTTTTTTTTTTTTTTTTTTTACTGTTTATGATTTGGGGGTGGTAATTCGGGTCGGGTTTGGAATGTTTGGTTTGGTTTGCGGGTCAGCCGTGTCGACCCTAACTGTTTATAACCCGAACACAACGACTAATTAACTTGTTTATATTGATGGGTTGGCGTGTTACACGGGTTGAGTAGGTTAGTGGATTGACATCTTGTTTTTAGCGAAACAAAGTTTTAAAACACAGTTAAATTTGTTTGTTGACCTGTTTAACCGATTATCTATCCGTGTTACACGAGTTAAATTGGCTAAACAGTTGGGTTGGTCAACCAGGTTTAATCTCGTAAAAGTGGCGTGTAACCTGTCTCGAACCAAACACCGCTTAATCTAATAAGTTGGCTGACTCGTAACCTGTTTTGACCCTATTTGTGATTGCAGGCCCCTTCCATGTTTTTTTTCTATATACTACAGGGGTATAATACTAAATTCTCTGTATTAGTTATTACTAATGGTGCTGATGTTTAAGTTTGTTGTTTGTAATTGTAGAGTATGTTGATGATCAAACATTAATTCCTAAATGTGCATCTGTTGTCATCTGCCGATTTCCACGATTTCCAAGCAAACTGATTGTTTTGTTCCAGGAGACTACTGAAGAAGAGTAAATTTTCTTAAATCTTTAACTCCTTTGCTTAATCGCTTCTATTTTAAGAATTCGTTATGTTTGGATATGGTGTATGCAAATGTTGGATTTGTTGCTAGAGAATGTAGTTTTAGACTTTTACGAAATAACTTTTAAGTATCAGAGAACTATTTTTGATCGAGTTGATGTGTATATATTGCATTATTATGCATTGCAGGGAAGATTCAAAGACAAGTATCCCGGAAGATAAGCAGTTATATGGTACAGATTTTGATGATTTTGGCGACGATGTGTTTGATGCTCCTAAAGCTGCACCACTTAAATTAGCCAATCCGGCCAACCCTTTAAGCAAAACACAGGCGTTAGCTAATACTGCAGCATTGGATCGTCAACAGTAAGCAATATTCTTAGTTTGTAATATGCGTTTATTTGGTTATCGATTAACTGTGAATAGGGATCTTATGTTGGTTTATTGTATTTGCAGAACCACTCGCGGAGGCTTTGTGGGTAACTTGGCTGGACAGGGTTATGGTAAATCTCTTTTGGCCTCTTATCTATTCACTTAGTTGACATATTTGTTGTCTCTTCCGTTTCTTCTTTTCAAAAATTTTGGTTTTTTATGTGCTTATCTTTCTCTTATATATTGGAATGAAATCTGATCTATTTAAATTATTCAGGCAGAGACAGGTACGAGTGGCTTAAACCACCCGCGGGCTATGTATGCCATAGATGCAAGATTCCTGGTAGGTTAACTATCCTAGAATATGCGAGATTGCTGAAAATCTAAAAGGCTTATTCCCGGCAGGTTTACTAATCGTGTTTTGTTTTCAGGTCATTTCATTCAGCACTGTCCTACAAACGGGGATCCTAATTTTGACATTAAAAGGGTTATTCCCCCAACTGGTATCCCAAAGTCTATGCTAACGGCAACTACAGATGGCATGCATGCTAAGACGAATGGGTCTGTTATGAAACAAAATGTGTAAGTTGATTTCTACATCATTTATATCATATATTGAGACCGCAAAAGTTGTGTGCAATTTTGTGACCCTTGATTTGGGTGTATTTGTAACAGGGCTGCGTTTGAAATGGAGATGGAGGGGATGGTTAGTAAATGCAATGTTAGTGATCTACCAGAGCTTAACTGCCCATTGTGCAAAAAAGTAATGGAGGATGCTGCTTTGACGAGCAAATGCTGTTTCCGTAGTTTTTGTGACAAATGTAAGATCACCAGTACATCATTGGTGGAAAATATGAAACTATTATTATATGCACTTTAGTTTTGTTACCATTTTTATCTATGTAAGCTGTTTGTTTTGTCTATCAGATATATTAAATTTCTAGCGACTGAATTGTTGTTCAGGTATAAGAGACCAGTTTATATCAAAGAGAACATGTGTATGTGGAGCTACAGATAGACTTGCAGATGAATTGCTGCCTAACAAGACACTTAGAGAGACAATAAACCGAAGAATTGAGACAAAATGTAATAGTTCAGGCAGTCGTGATCAAGGTATATGATCAACTAACGACCCAATTTAGTTCTTGTTAAAATTCAATAGTTTAACTGAGTTTTATATGTTTCTGTTGCAGGCAAGGAGTTTGCACCACTTGTATCCTCAAAAGATAAAAAATCCTGTGTAACTCAACAAGAACCATTAGAGATCACAAAAGCTCCTGATGTTCCCGAGAGCAATATGAAGGGGCCAGCATCTGAAGGAAGGGCCCTACCAGCTGATAAAGAAGGTCAGCACAAGCAAGTTGCGGTTGAGGCAGGTGAGTAAATGCCCATTTCACAGTTTATTGCATGATATAATTCATTTGCTATTCATTTCTTGCTATGTTGAATTTGGACAACATATATAGGCTTCTGTCACTTATGTCGAGCTCTTTGTAGTTAGATACTTAAGGTTATAATCAAAGTAATAAAGTCATGGTTGCATGCAATGTGCCGCCTTGTATCAGATTAAGATAGCAGATAGATTTTGTAATGAAATTTCTAGTTATCTTAAGATGTAGAAACATTGTGTTTGTTGATTGCAAATCGAATATGTGACAGACATTAATTTTTTCATATTTCAGCGAATAAGAAGAAAAGGAAGAAGGCTAACTCGCACATTAATGGTATATTTTGCTTCTATGTATTATTTTAATTTGAAACGAAGTGCTCATATGTTGTTTGTAATCTCTCTTACCAGTTTTTCTTGTGTTTTTTGTATCGGCAGAAATTCAAGGGACTACCCCACCAAATAGTGCTACTCAGAATTATATGACACCTGGAGGCTCTTTCGCTTATAATCCTTACTGGAATGGCATGCATCCTGGAATGACAGCATACAATCATCCATATTACATGGCTGCGTATTGCAATGGTCAATTTGGATTACCAGGGATGAAATCTCCTAAAACTGGACCCCACAGGTATCCTTTATATACAAATTCCATTTTTTTTCCTACTTACATAAATCGTTTCCCATTTCATAGTTATAGAATCATTTCATGGTTTTACTTGTATGCAACCTTTGAGGTAATGATTTTGATCCATTACATCTAAATGGATCAATGCAGTTAATGTTTGATTTCTAATGGGTCAAACATCTAAAACAACAATATCTAGCTTAATAGGAAATTGGGTGAAACGGGTGGGAAGTCGCTCAATGTGTTTTGAATATGTATGTTTATCTCTTTGATTCTCTGTAGGGACATTGAAGAATCTGGAATGCGTATTAATGATGGAGTACCTACCAGGAGCAGAGAGGAATCTCAGGCTTGTAAATCTGAGTCAAGGCAAAAGCATGGACTGAAAAGGGGTGTTCAAAGGTAACTACAATTCATTCAACTTTGGTTGATATACAAGTCGTGTTAATGATGTGTTTTTTTTTTTTTTTTTTTTTTTTTTTTTAATCTGTTTACCACAAATGGGTAGATTTAGGTTATATTTCTTGTCTAACTGGTCAAATGATGAAAGCCATGCTAACTCGAAAGTGTATTGAAATGGATTAAACCTCCTAAATTCATTATTTTCTATGAGACCTGTGATTATATAGAACTGGTTGGTACGTAACAAAGTTAATATTGGTTTCAATAATCTGTTCGGCCTGGCCCGGAATAGGAACAGCGATTTTTAACAGGATTATTTCTCAAATCTGGAATAATATTAGAGAACTAGATCTCGATGTGTTATTGGCGGTGTAGTCTGATAATCTTTTTTTTTTGGCAAGCTGTCTTGGTTTTCTTTGGCTCACTAAGCATATTACATGTTCAAAACCAGTCTGTTTTGACCCGTTACCCAACTTGCCCATTTTGACATTTGAGCTGTTTTCTGCAGCAGGGAGTCGAGCAAAGATCAGGTATCTCGCAAGGAAGTTAGAAGTAGTGCAGATGTTACTTCAAGCAAATATCAGGAATCTCGTAGGGAAGTTAGCAGTAGTGCAGATGTTACTTCAAGGAAGCTGAAACGTGTACGTAATTTTGTAATTAACATCTTGTTTATAATTTTTACTTACTGTACTACTATTGGTAATTTCATTCACTCGGGCAACCTTTTGTCCAAGTACAATCGTTTACTCTCCCTAACAAGGGTAGAGCCTTCCAGTATTATTTTTATGATTCTTATTTTTATGATTCATTTGTGTTGGGGGCATTATATTTGTTTAAAAACTCTTTGGACTTTGGAGAGGTGATTACACTTCTCTAACTTTACGCTTTCTTGTTCTCTTGTTTTGGAATTTGTCCCTGTCATCCATCATATTGTTTTACGAAAACATAGTTATTAGGATTTATCATTTGTGATATTATTTTTGGTATTTTATTTTTTTGATGTCGACCACTCTGTTGAGTTGCTGGCCAAGTTGGCACAGGAGCTAATCCTACTCGTTACAGATTTTGTGGCTAGAAATTTCACTATGTAATTGGCTTGTAATGATATGTAGTTAAAGTTTAACCTCCAGATGAGCGATGCTACTATAATGGTTATTTTGTTCATCGGAAAGCTGTACATATTTCTAGATTTGGTATATCTCAGCTTTGGAAGATCTCATGGATCTTGTATAGTGGGAAAATATGCGATGTTTCTGTTGTTTGGATGTTTTAAATATCTGAGGGATTTTGAGTTGGGGGAACCCCTGAGTTATGCTGTTTTACAGTTAAGCATTTGAAGGATTCAGTGCGCCTCTTTCCTAACCTTAATTTTTCGCATTTTACATTTATTTGCTTGGTATAAAAGCGATTCCGCAAAGCAAACATTATGTTCTATTTGTCATCCTTTTTGGGATCACACACAAGTTTTTGATTGCCTTGCATATTTTTCATTACACTGTGTTTGTAATGATGATCAATTGCAACAGTGTAGGAGCCAAAATGAGTCGAAGTTTGTTAACTTGATAGAACATGGCTGAGGGTGATCCAAAATGTTTATGAATTGTTTTAGTTCATAGAATCTTAAGATAGACCTAATAAACTCAATGGGTTATATTTTGTACTATCGATCTTCCTGTCCACAATGTCGTAAACTCGTAATTAATTTGTCATCACAATGTCGTAAACTCGTAATTAATTTGTCATGGTCATATTGTTTTGACGTGATATGCGTTTGAAATGATGAATGAAACCAATCATTTTAACCTTTTGGCGTCATCGAATTTATGATAATCAAGTTGATTTATTATTGGCACATCTTAGTAACAATCTTAAAATAAAAAACACTAGTTATAAGCAAGATATGTTTAGCCTCACTGTTATGGTTCTCCATAAACATTCAACTTAAAATGTGACTAGAGGAAACTAATAAATTTGTTTTGTTGATTACAGGTATCATCTACACCTCCAAGGGCATCATCAAAGAGAAGATCATCTTCACGTGGAGATGAGTATGACGATCACTATCGCCACCAGAAGCGTCACAGATCAGAGAGATAGTTACGATAATCTAGTGTTTCAGGACGCCATTAACGTCCATTTGTAAAGCTATATTTTCCTGATATGAAATGCAAGTTTTCTTTTTCTGGAGAAATGTTGTTCTTTTACTTTTCTTTTGATGATAAACAGAACTGTAATTCTCTTTGAACGAGTGAAATAATTGAAATAAAAGTGGTTTCTTTTGTTAATAATGGTGTGAAATTTGTAGTCTTTGTTTGAGTCTTTCAGATGCTCCGTATTTGAATTTGTATATGTTTAGATTTCATTTGATATTCCATGCTGATACTAAACAATCACATAATCACTATATCTACAATCGGAAAATCTTCCAAAATAAAAACTAGTTTAGAAAAAACTAAGTGGGTTTCGGTCAAAATAAGTACTTCTTTCTTCCGATTTTAAGTACTCATCTTGCTAATTTAGTTTGTGAAAAAAAAAAAAAAAAAAAAAAAAAAAAAGAGAGACTTTCAACTTGCAACAAATAAAAGTGACAATTCATCGTTTGGGTTAGGTTAAAGTAAAAAAAAAAAAAAAAAAAAACAAAAATTCGTGAGAAGTGTAAATAATAATAATAATAATAATAATACTTCCTCCGTCCCAAAATTATAGTCCCCTTTTGACTTTTTCGGTCTTTATTTTTCAACTTTGACCTTAAATATTTTTGTTTATATTACATAATACTTGATGTAAAATATATGAATGGATTGAGTTTTAAATGTATTTTTCATTAACTATTGTACAACACAAACAAAAATATTTAAAGTCAAAAAAGTTGAGAAAGAAAGACCGAAAAAGTCAAAAGGGGACTATAATTTTGGGACGGAGGTAGTAATAATAATAATAATAATAATAATAATAATAATAATAATAATAATAATAATAATAATAAGTTTTTTAAAAATACTCAAAAATTTTCACAAGATTGGAGACGTTGGTGGATAAAAAGTTGCGACAAATGTTTTTTTAAAAATGTATAATTTTGAACAAAAAAATCATGAAAAAGAATGTTTGCGCATTAGAATTTTGTAAATCGACATTTTGTGCCTCAAAAGCTGGTTTTTGCGTCCAACTTCTTTTAGTTATTTGTATTTAAATTTTATTTTGCATCAAAATATACTGTAACAAGTTGAAAATTTAGTGCATCAATAATTTTTTATATTAAAAATTTATTTTTTGTTTATTTAAAAAACACATAAAAACTAAAAATTTGAAAAAACTTCATTCACAACTTTTTAAAGTTTATTATTTGTGACAAAAATATGGTATTCATGTACAAAAATGGCAACAAGTCACTTTCATCCATTTTAACTTTCTACCCTCATAATTAACGACTACCGCTTATATGTTGCCTCAACAAAGCTCGGGTACCCTACTATTTCTTTATATTGCTTAAATTTTGTTCTAACTTAAAACTATCGCTATACGTAAAGTTATTGTCACAGGAGATGTATAATTGAAAAATGTTAAACGCCTAAAATTTTAATTACAAGGTACCCAACTTTGCATCGCACGGTTGCATTATTATATTAAATAAAGGGAAAATAACAAAAGTAATCAATTTTACAAACAATTTTCATTAAATACCAGGTTTTTACCAAAAAAAAGCCAATATACCCATAAAATTCGAAAGATTTGACTAGCAAGGTCAAACCTTGTGAATTTTTGAAAATTGCTCCTTTTACTTTGGTTTTCACACTTAGCTTAAAATATGAAATACCACAACAACTAAACGAGAAAAAGTTGTGATATTTTGGCCATAACTTTCACATACAAGTTCTTTTTGGGTGATTAAAAAAGCAACTAAACGAGAAAAGTGATATCTACAATTTTTATGTTTTGAGCTAAGCATGAAAACTGAAAGAAAAGGAGAAATATAACAATTTTCAGACTTCGCCACAAGGTTGACTAACAAGGTCAAACCTTGCGAATTTTTGATCTATTTCTCCTTTTCCTTCAATTTTCATGCGTAGCTCAAAAAATATAAGTTGTAGATCTCTCATTTTCGTCAAGTGGCTTTTCGAATCGCGATCATGCAAAAAGAAGTTTGGTGGGGAAGTTATAGCCAAAATACCATAACAACTTTTTCTTGTTTAGTTGTTGTGATCTTTTGGCCACAACTTCCTCATACAAACTTCTTTTTGCGTGATTAACAAAACCAGTTGATGAGAAAAGAGAGATCTACAACTTTCATATATTGAGCTAAGTATGAAAATCGAAGGAAAATGAGCAATTTTCAATAATACCTAAAGTTTGACTTTGCTAGTCAAATCTTGCGAATTTTATAAGTATATTGGTTTTTGTGTAAAAATTAAGTATTTAGTGAAAAGTGTTACTAAAATTGATTATTTTTCTTTTAGAAAACTAACTTAAACCATAAAAGTTCTTAAGATCTTGTTGTAAGTTTCTAGACCATGTATATAACACAAGGCAATTGCAAGGTTCCAATTTGGACCCTTGTGTGTCACCACATGTAGGCTGTCCCTTACCCTTCACAAACTTTTTAGCAACTAGAAGATAAACATGCTCCTTCCTGGTCCTCCCATCATCCAATACTCACCACCACAACACCATCACAAGCCACAACTCCTCATCACCAACAACAACATCAAGAACACCATAAACAAACTATCCACCAACCTTTTCATAGCTACAGCAGCATCAACACTTATACTAACCACCACAATGTCCACACCAGCTTTGGCAAGAAACCCACCTCCAGATGCAGCAGAAACATATTCCAACATACCTCAAACGTTGTCTGGTGAATGTGAGCAGGGACAAGATGGTGATTGCAAGAAAGCTAGGATTCAAAAACCAAAATCTAGGAAAGCAGAATCTTGTACTATAAAGTGTGTGACAACTTGTATACGAGGTGGAGATGGGTCGCCTGGTGAAGGTCCTTTAAATGTTAGGAGACCTTTGGTTGTGTTTAAACAAGGGTTTAGGAGTAGACATTATTGTTTGGTTGAGTGTTCGGATATTTGTAATTTGATTCGTGATGGAGATGATGGTCCTTAAATAATGTGATTTATTTGTAAAGTTTTGGTTTGATATCTTGAGTTGGTTATACTAATTTTATATGATCAATTGAACAATGTTTATAATCATTGCAAATTAAATTTGTTTAGAGTTATGATTAATTTTCTGTGAAAGATATTTAAGAGTTTGCGGTTTCTTATATGAATCAATGGTAGAAAGTTACACTGGGTAGGAAAAATGTCTTTGCTAAAAAGCCCATAGCTTTTAATTCATTTCGTCGATTTCGAGTTGGAAGTCTACTTTGGATTGACGAAAAACCCATGACGAGCATGATCTTTTAACAAACTCACAGGAACAAATGACCGACCATGATTATGGACAAAAATGTTGTACAAGTTTCGTGTGAGTGGGCTCTTTTTGATTGAGTTGAAGACGTTTAATTAAAAAAGAGTAGCTTTTGGTTTGCGTTGACCGCAGCCTATCGTCTTTTGACCAAAAAAATTGTACCGTTCAACCTTAAGTGACAAACGTTATCCGCCATTTGTCCCTCCTTTTAACGGCCCTCACTAATGCTCGTTAACCAGCTAAATGTGACATACAAGTGAGGGTATTTTCGTCATTTTCTCCTTTTTTTTATAAGGTCTTAAAACACTGTCCCCTGATTTTTTATTTTATGTCCTTCCTTCATACACCCTTCCAACAACCACCACTCATCACCATTTTTTTTTCATTCACAGCTTCTTTAAGCCCACAAACAAAAATTATAATTCAAAACACAAAAACAAAATAAATCAAACTAAGATATCTGATCCATATACCATATACCACATGTTCTTTTATATCTAGTTCAAAACCCAGAATACTCTAATCTTCACATCTTCACTTTTTGCATCTATTTGTTTATTGGTGTTGAATGAAGCTTTATATATAGTTCAAAACCAAGAATACTTCTGAAATCCCATATCATATGAATCTTTATTTTCTTTTTTTACTCGTTCTATATTTTTACAGATTCACCATTATCATTTCACTCAAATATCTACTCCCAAAATCTTAAAAGCATTTTTTTTACCTACCCATCATCTTCTTCAAAAATTGACCAATACCACCATTAGAAACAGATCCGATCATTAACATCATCCAGAAAACACAAATACCAAATCCTAAAATTCTAAATTCGAAAATCACAAATCCTAAAATCAAAAGCTTTAAAAAGCTTGAATTTAAGGGGAAAAAATAAAGAAAAAAGAAGAAAAGAGCCCTAAAATCAATAACCTTAATCTTCAACCCACCAATACAAAAAAATCAAACCCACCAATCCTTTAGTGGTAGTGGAGACGGCGGCGGCTGGTTGCAACCTAGGCAACGGGTGGCACAGATGTGGGTGGTGGTAGCGATTTAAACAATTCACCCCCAAAACCATCATCATCATCGCGACAACGGATGTGGGGGGTGTGGCCACCGTGAGAAATTGTATATATATAAATGGAAGTTGTGATTAGATAATATCTGTAGCAAATTATGTGTTGTTATATTTAAGCTTATAATGTAAGTTTAATATCAGAAGTTAAATCATGGATGTGGTAAAAGAAGGGGTGTTTGTATCTAGGCTTCTAGAAGACAAAGGAGTTGAGGTGGTAAAAGAAGGGTGTCGCCGGTGGTTGAACGAAGAAGTAGAAATGGTGGCAGACCGGTGACATGGTGGTAACTGTCAAAGGTTGATTGGGATTTGGGAGAAAGAAAGTTAGGTAAAGGTAAAAAGAGAAATGAGGTTGAGACTTGAGATGGTTTTACTTGTCAATTTGTCATGTGCATAGATTTAAAAAGACAAAAATACCCTTAAGTGAGATGACTTAACAAGCGTTAGTGAGGGCCGTTAGAGGGAGGGACAAACGGTGGATAACGTTTGCTACTTAAGGATGAACGGTGCAATTTTTTTGGTCAAAGGACGATAGGCTGCGGTCAACGTAAACCACAAGGACGAACGGTGTAATTTACTCATTAAAAAAAAAAACGTAGATAGACGGAAATTTATAAAAATGACTATGAGTACGTGTTATTTTTTGCAAGGATAAGGATAACTATTAGAACTTTAAAACTTCAAGAACGGTTGATACAATATTTGCCAATCACATTGACGATTTATGTAATTTACCCTAAGAGGGTAAAATGGTCATCACAGCCTCAAGAAGACCCAATTTGACATATTAGTGCCTGGATTAAAAAAAAAAAAAAAAAAAAAAAAAAAAGAAAAAAAAAAGGGTTCATACTACCTCCGTCCCTAAATAAGTGTCCACTATTGACTTTTTAAGTCTTCTCTTTTTAACTTTGACCGTAAATTATTTTATTTGTGTTATGTAATACTTGATACAAAATATATGAACGAATTTGGTCTTAAATGTATTTTCATTGGTATAATTTTCATCAAGTATTACATAACACGAATGAAATAATTTAAAGTCAAAGTTGAAACAAAAAGATTTTGAAAGTCAATAGTGGACATTTATTGGAACAAAAATGATTAGCCCAATTCAAAATGGTGAAATAACTAATTTTCCCGCCAATTCTCTCTTCTCCAATTCTGTTACACTTTCCACCATTAAACTCCATTGCTAACACTATCAGCCTTTACAACAAAACTCTCTGCAATGAAGACGATTCGATTGGTAATGACCTCACCTATGAAGTCCATTATTAGTTTAAGGGGTTGAAAAACGTTTTATGGCCGGCCTCTCACATTTAGTAACAGGTTAGGTGGACACTGGACACTCTTGGTGATTTTAAAATATAGCCAGGTCTCTGTTTAAATTTTAAAACTTCATTTTATGGCCGGCTTCTTCAAAAATTTTTTTTATGCCGGCCACTTGCCTAGATAAATAAAACTTTTTATTTATTTATTTATTTTTTAAATCCCACAAGGAAACCCATGATTCATGAATGAGTCAATTCAACAAAAAAAACTGGACCAACCTACATAAGTAAATCTTCTTTTCAAGAATAACAATACCTGGAAGTTTTTAACCAGTTACTAGCAGCCATGGAATTCACCAGGGCCCATCTGATCAGTCACTTACTTCTGGTTATGATTTCTTCAGCAGCTTCAGTTACCTTCAATTTGACAAATATCAGTCCTCAAAATCAGAACAAGGAAATAATTACTGAAGGTGACGGGGCTTATATTTCTGATGGTGGAATCCAAGTGACACCAGATGGGATTGGTTCGGATCGGACTCAAAGAGCAGGCCGGGCCACTTACTTCCGACCACTTCACCTTTGGGACAGAGAATCTAATGAGCTAGCAAGCTTCGCTACGAATTTCACCTTTGTGATTGATTCAGACGGGGCTGGACCTTATGCGGATGGCCTCGCATTCTTTCTTGCTCAGAATAATTCTGAAATACGCATAGGAGGATCGATGGGTCTGCCGATCAATGGTACAGTAGGTGTTAACACGACAACCCAATTTGTTGCAGTGGAGTTTGATACTTTCTGGAATAGTGGTTGGGATCCATTAAACTCTAGCAATAACCCCATAGGTGATCATGTGGGTATCAGTATTAGCTCTCTTCGTTCAGTTACGACTCAAAAATGGCTGAGCAATGTAACTGGCGGGGGAGTTTGTCAAGCTTGGATTACATACGATTCTGCTTTGAGAAATCTTAGTGTTTCATTTACTGGTTTTCAAAATAATACTGTTATTCGTCAAGATGGACTTCATTACGTCATTGATCTCAAAGAAGTGTTGCCCGAATTGGTTATTTTCGGATTTTCAGCAGCGACAGGAACTTTTTTCGAAAAAAATAATGTGAGATCTTGGAGTTTTGATAGCTCAGAGTTAGAGGTTGATAAAAACAATGAGCCGCCGCTGCTCCCACCAATCCCAAGCCCTGATCTAGTAAATGGAAATAATAGCAAAGGAAATAACAGCAAGATCGGATTAATTGTTGGATTACCGGTTGTGATCACTTTTCTAGGTGTGTTTGTGCTTATTTTATGGAGGAGGAAGAATAAAAAAAGGGAAGTAGAAGCAGAAGAAACTGGATTCGATATTGTGATGGACAATGAATTTGAAATGGGCACCGGGTCTAAAAGATTCACATACCTTGAATTAGCTTGGGCAACTGATGACTTTGTGGAGAATGAGAAGCTTGGAGAGGGCGGTTTTGGTGGTGTTTACAGAGGTTTCTTGAAAGATTCCAACACGTTTGTTGCGGTGAAAAGGGTGTCAAAGAGTTCAAAACAGGGGATCAAGGAGTACGCATCAGAAGTAAGGATCATTAGTAGATTGAGACACAGAAATCTGGTGCAATTGCTAGGTTGGTGTCACCAGAAAGGAGAACTCCTGCTTGTTTACGAATATATGGAAAATGGAAGCTTAGATTCACATCTTTTCAAGGCCAAGAGCTTATTGACATGGGGCACAAGGTACAAAATTGCACAAGGTCTTGCTTCTGCATTGCTGTATTTACATGAAGAATGGGAGCAATGTGTTCTGCATAGAGACATTAAAGCTAGCAATGTGATGTTAGATTCGAATTTTAAAGCAAAGCTTGGTGATTTTGGGTTAGCTAAGTTGGTTGACCATGAGAAAGGCTCACAGACAACAATGTTGGCTGGGACCTTGGGTTACATGGCTCCAGAATGTGTAGTGACTGGAAAGGTAAGCAAGGAATCAGATGTATTTAGCTTCGGAGTTGTCGCTTTGGAAATAGCCTGTGGGTGAAAACCAATAGAGTATAAGGCTCAAGAAAATCAAATACGGTTACTTGAATGGGTTTGGGGGCTTTACGGTACTGGGAATCTTTTACAAGCAGTTGATCCACATCTAGGGTTGGATTTTAAAGAAGAAGAAATCAAGAATTTGATGATGCTTGGGTTATGGTGCGCGCACCCTGACTCAGAACTTCGCCCAACAATGAGACAAGTGATTCAAGTTCTGAACTCTGAAGCCTACGTGCCTATACTCCCCTCAAAGATGCCAGTGGCATCTTACTTGACGCCTTCCATTTCTTCTTTATATGCTCAGTTGCGCATGCCCTTAACCTATCATCAAGCAGCATCTCTAATACCAGTTCTTCGAATCAGACAAAATCATCAACAACTTCGTCTTGTTCTCCATCTGTATCATTGTTACATTCAATGCAGTGACATGTATAAATTGAGTATTTTTTTCATTCATTTTGTCCACAAACTTCCCTAATCATAATCTAGACCTTTTGAATAAATTTTATCGTTGACGACTGTGAGTAGGTAATTAGAAAAGCGATGTGCGATTCATTTTTATGCAGCTAAAACCCTTATCAGAAAACCCAATTTAAGATCTGAAAATTGAGAGCTAAAAACAATTACTCAACATAACATAAACGATTGTGTACTTGTTGCACAAATCATAAATGACAACAAAGTGTTTTGTTTGGGGTGGCGATGGCGGCATTCTATCAGTGTTTCGAATACACTTGGAACCTTGCTTCATATTATACTTCAAATTATAATACACATATGAAACGAGTTAGAAATGAATAAATAACATTGATATTGGTCTAGTGATAGGTGACTTGGATAAATAATTGAGAGTTTGAAAGTCTAGCTTTGCCTCTTACATTTCTTTTTCATATTTTTGTTGGGCTTTTTACTTTTATTTTATTTTTTATAATTGCATCTTATAACAAAGGCCTAAGTATATACTAGTAACTCAAAATAAACTGAGTTATCTAGTACCTAAAGTATTAGAGGTATTGGATGAAACCACATACTAATAAACATGGTCCTCCCATCATCCAATACTCACCATCACAAACCACAACTCGTCATCACCAACAACAACCTCAAAAGCACCATAAAGAAACTATCCACCAACCTTTTCATAGCCACTGCAGCGTCAACACTTATACTAACCACCACTATGTCCACACCAGCCTTGGCAATAAATCCACCTCCAGATGCAGCAGAAACATTTTCCAACATACCTCAAACGTTGTCTGTGTTGGGTATTTTTCTTAGCCCATGAGGATTAATAGCCCAACACTTTGAGGCCCATCTTGGGTCCGTTTTAGTCCCCAATACTACTTCATATGTCCAGCAGTTAGAAGTGTATCAAACAAGAGAGAAGTGAGAGAAAAAGAAAGAAAAGAAAGAAGATTTTCGGAGTTAAATATCACCTAAACCCAACAGCAGTGTTTGTACGATCACCGGAGATTAAACCGTCGGATCGTCACGATTTTCAGACAGTAACTTCCTTGAATATAAAGGAAGGTTTTGACCGTTGGGATTCAGATTTTATGGTCTGGAAGTCCTGTTTCTTACCCGGGCAGATTGCATCAGATTTGGTGAGATTCTTCCTTTTTTGTTCTTTGTTTGTTGCCATATATCTTGATGTTGATTCCAAGAGTATGATGTTTGTTGTATACCTCTAGTGTTATCTAGAGAAGAACTTGTGTACCTCTCCTTGTCGATAGTGGATTTAAGCGGCACTAGGTGTCCTGTGGTTTTTACCCGTTTTGGGGTTTTGCACGCTAAAAGTTTGGTGTTCTTGTTGTGTGTTTGATTATCGTTATTACCTGATGATTGGGCTTATTTGATATTGTTTAGGGCCTGTTTACAGTTGTGGTTAGTTTGCCTTATTTGTTTACTTCCTCATAGGTTCATACGGGTTTGGGTAGGTGTTGTCAAACGAAGGTTTTGCTTCCGCATTTGCGTTTATACCGTTGTGACCCATTGCACCTTTACCCGTCAAATTGTTATCAAGAGCTTGGTTCTTGGTTTTGGGAATTTACCTGTTTGAACGATGGAAACTAATACAAGTAGGATGGTTAGTTTGAATGGTTCTAATTATCATGTTTGGAAAGGAAAGATGGAAGATCTCCTTTATGTTAAAGACTACTACTTGCCTGTTTTTAGTATTGAGAAACCTGAGAACAAAACAGATGCAGAATGGACTCTTTTGCATAGACAGGTTTGCGGGTATATTAGGCAGTGGGTTGATGATAATGTTTTGAACCATATTTGTGAGGAGACACATGCTCGTACTATTTGGAACAAACTTGAACAGTTATATGCACGAAAAACTGGAAATAACAAGTTGTTCTTAATCAAGCAAATGATGGGATTAAAGTATACTGATGGGTCTCCTATTACTGATCACTTAAATGTTTTTTAGGTTATTATAAATCAGCTTGCTGGTATAGGTATCAAGTTTGAAGATGAGATTCAAGGCTTATGGCTTCTTGGTACTTTACCGGATACTTGGGAGACTTTTAGGACATCTTTGTCTAACTCTGTACCAGATGGTGTTATCACCATGGAGTTTGCTAAAGGCAGTATTCTGAATGAAGAAATGAGAAGAAAGTCATAGGGTTCTTCTTCACAGTCAGATGTCTTGGTCACAGAAAGGCGGGGGAGAAGTCAAAGTAGAGGCCTGAGTAACAGAGGCAATCATTGCAGTAGTTCCAGCAAAGGAAAATTTGCTGTTGTTGAATGCTATCATTGTCATAAAAAGGGGCACACGATGAAGTTTTGCAGGCAGTTTAAAAAGGAGAACAAGAAGAAAAACTACAACAACCAGAAGAACAAATACAAGAAAGATGATGATGGTGATGACAACACTGAAGTAAATACCACCACAGATGAGTTCTTTGTTTGTTCTGATTATGATATGGTTAACCTTGCTCATGATGATTCGAGTTGGATTCTTGACAGTGGTGCTACGTGTCATGTTGCAACACGAAAATAATATTTTTCATCTTACACACCAGGTGATTTCGGTGTTGTTTGGATGGGTAATACTGGGCTATCTCGGATTGCTGGTATTGGAGATATTTGTTTAAAGTTTGACACAGGGATGGAATTGGTTTTACATAATGTGAAACATGTCCCAGATATGAGACTCAATATTATCTCAACAGGTCTTCTTGATGAAGATGGTTACCACAACAGTTCTGGTAATGGCTTGTGGAAAGTGACTCTCGAATCCTTGATTGTTGCAAGAGGTAAAAGGGAATCCAAGTTATATATGACACATCCGAAGATCTCCAAGAGGATTGTCAATGCTATAGACAATGATGATATGACCGAGTTATGGCACAAGAGACATGGTCACATGAGTGAAAATGGGATGTCTATTCTTTCTAAGAAGAATGTGTTAACTGGTGTGCATGATATCAACTTGAAGAAGTGTTCTCACTATTTGGAAAGAAAGCAAAGTAGACTTGCTTTTAAGAGTCGGTCTCATTTCAAAATGGAGAACATACTTGATCTGGTACATTTCGATGTTTGTGGTCCCATGAAGAATAAAACACTTGGTGGGTGTTCTTATTTTGTCACTTTCATCGATGATCACTCAAGAAAGGTTTGGGTATACACCTTGAAGACTAAAGATCAAGTATTGGATGTGTTTAAGCAGTTTCATGCTTTAGTTGAAAGGCAGGTAGGGAAGAAACTTAAATGTATTTGAAGCGACAATGGAGGTGAATACATTGGACCCTTTGATGCTTATTGTAGAGAGCATGGAATTCAGCATTAAAAGACTCCACCAAAGACACCGCAGTTGAATGGCTTAACAGAGCGGATGAATTAAACTTTGGTTGAGAGAGTCAGATGCTTGCTTTCACATGCAGGGTTGCCTGCTTCTTTTTGGGGTGAAGCTTTGAATATGGCGGTACATGTTATTAATCTAAGCCCTTGTGTTCCTTTGCACTTTGATGTTCTTGATAGGGTTTGGAGCGGCAAAGATGTTTCATACCGTCATTTACGAGTCTTTGGATGCAAGGCATCTGTGCATATTCCCAAAGATGAAAGATCAAAGCTTGATGTGAAGTCTAAGCCATGTGTGTTCCTTAGGTATGGTCAAGATGAACTTGGGTACAGGTTGTATGATCCAGTTCAATAGAAACTCATTCGTAGCCGAGATGTAGAGTTTGAGGAAGACCAAACTTTGAAAGATGTTGAGAAGGCTGAGAAAGAGACAATTCCTCAACATAATGATGATCCTATTGACTTAGATCCAGTTCCTCCAAAATATTTTGATGCACAGTTTGGAGATGATATTCAGAAAGATGAAGAACAGGGTGCTGATGATGTTGATGCTCAAAAGCAACCAAACCTAGATGAAGACGTTCATCCTGAGTTCCCAGTACCTATGCCACCATTAGTTCCGATTAGGCGGTCTACTAGAGATCGTCATCCTTCCACACGCTATTTTGCACATGAGTATGTTTTACACACTGATGGGGGAGAGCCCGAGTGTTGATCCCAGTTGAGCAAACGATCTTGTATAGAAGTTGACTTGAGTTAAACACTTAAGCTAAAGAAGAACAGTAATTCACAATCAACACTTCAATATATTAATAATACGAGCACTCGACAATGCTAGGGTTTTACAACCTTGAAGTGTAAACGAAAACTAATACAATACGTACTCAATCTAACCCTAGGATCCTCCTTTTATAGGACAAGGAGTCCTACTAGGTTTACAATACCTTTCTACACAAGATAAGAATATTCTAGACGTATAAAATATACACACAATCTATTCTATAATTATCTATTCCGTATACATGCATATCTCTTCAGCAGTAGATTCCACTAGCAGTACTTTCTTATAGCAGCACTTTGAATGACAGCAGCAGAATCTTTAACCTTAGCAGCATTTTGACTCTTCAGTAGCAGAATCCAAAACCCAACAATCCTCCCCTAAACTTAATATTTATTTCTAAATTATTAAGTTTCTTCAAAACTCAATTAAACACCTGGAGGATGCTTCCAAACACTTACATCTTCTAATTTCTTTGAAAGTTTCTTTAAACAGTTGGATTCAAAATCTTTTCATACTTTTGTATCAATATATGAGCTTGATTGTCAGACACAGGCTGTTTTTGACACTTGAGAAATCCAGGTCTCAACATCTGTCGAAGTATCTTAGGACACTTATTAAGACTAGGATAGTCTTTCTCTACCAACAAAAACAAAGTAACTGCACCAGTCCTCAACTCATGAACTCCACAAGATTGATACAAAAACCATTTATGTACCTTGCTACATCCAATTTCATTCCATTCTTCATCACCAGGCTGAGGATCAAACATATTCTTTAAGAAGCGATACATTATATTTTCAAATGCTAGATTAATATCAAGAGCAGTATCCATCTTCTTTCCATCATATTTCTCTCTGTATAATCCCCATATGGCAATAATATCATCTCTATCCATCTTATCAAAGATCTGTGAAGTTTCCTTAAAACCTTGAACTTCATGATTTGATCTCATGAATTCCCAATATCCTTCACTTCCACCTCTTATCTTGAAAGTATATGAGATGATAGGATGTTTTTCAGCTAAAGGCTTCACAGATTCTTCTAAAATAGCTAGAGTTATCTCTTGTTCTTTTTCAACCTCTTCTGCTTTATCCATCTTACTACTGCTTTCTTCAAAGATCTTTTGCTTCTTCCTAGTAAAAGTCTTATGACCAATACTTTTTCTTTTAATCTTTTGACTAGGAGGAATTTCAGCCTCTATTTCTTGTACATGCTCTGCCTCAACTATTTTATCAGGTACCAACTTCTTCTGCATTTGAGCAAAATGTTCCAAATCTTCTGCACAACCCATAGGATAGAAGGTATCCATTTCTTTTCTAGATTGTTGATATAAATTAAAAACCTCTTGATCAGACTTAGGTTTCAACTGTACCAATTTCCATCCCTTCATATTCTTTAGGTATCTTTCTTGCTCTCTTCTTTGTTGCAATGGTGTTGGACCCCTGAGAATTTTCTTCTTCTTTCTAGCAGCAGCATCCTTTTTTCTTTTCTTTGCTGAGAACTCTCTCATCCATGCTTGAACATCAAAAGTTGGAATTTCTTGTTCTTCAATTTTAACTAACTTGGAGAGTTCTATGTCAGCATCTATTCTTATCTTTTCTTCCATCCACTCCTCATACCTCTTCAAATCTTCAGTTAGTCCTACTTCTACCACAAAAGTCCACAAGGATCATCCCAAAGAACAAATTCTTAGTGATCCAACACCATCTGTTCAAACAAGAAGAATGACTAAAGTGCTAAAAGATCTACAACATCAAAGTTTCTTTGCAAGATCTCTGCATCAAAGAAACAGTCACAAAGATCTACAAAATTGCTTGTTTGCCTGTTTTCTATCTCAAATTGAACCCAAGAATACTTACAAAGCCTTACAAGAATCAAGTTGGGTGGAAGCAATGCAAGATGAGCTTCTGCAATTCAAACTACAAGAAGTATGGACTTTGGTTGATTTGCCAAATGGAAAAAGAGTGATTGGCACTAAATGGGTTTTCAGATGCAAAAGAGATGAAAGAGGCATAGTCATTAGAAATAAGGCAAGGTTAGTCGCATAAGGATACACTCAACAAGAAAGCCTTGACTATGATGAAGTATTTGCACCAATGGCAAGAATAGAAGCCATTAGACTATTCTTGGCTTATGCTTCATATAAAGATTTTGTGGTGTGTCAGATGGATGTAAAGAGTGCTTTTCTGTATGGGACCATCATAGAAGAAGTTTATGTGTCTCAACCACCTGGTTTTGAAGACCCTGATTATCCTGACAAAGTTTACAAGGTGAATAGAGCAATGTATGGGTTACATCAAGCTCCCAGAGCTTGGTATGATACCTTGTCAACATATTTGTTAGATTCTGGGTTTAGTGGAGGTAAGATTGAAAAGACTTTGTTTCTCAAAAGACAAAAGAATGATATCTTGCTGGTCCAAATCTATGTAGATGACATCATCTTTGGTTTTACAAACAAAGCTATGTGTGTTGATTTTGAGAAGCTTATGAAGGATAAGCTTGCTATGAGTTCAATGGGAGAACTCACATTCTTCTTGGGTCTGCAAGTAGTACAGAAGGAAGATGGCATATTTATTAGTTAGGATAAGTATGTCAATAACATTTTGAAGAAGTTTGGATTTGAAGATGCTAAGCCTGCTAAGACAACCATGGAATCCAACAAACCTTTGTTGAAGGATGAGAATGGAAAAGAAGTAGATGTTCACTTGTACAGATCAATGATTAGTTCATTGATGTACCTTACAACTTCAAGGCCTGATATTATGTTTGCTGTATGTACCTGTGCAAGATTCCAAGTATGTCCCAAAGAATCACATCTCAATGCAGTGAAGAGAATTTTTAGGTATCTAAGGCATCAACCAAAATTGGGCCTCTGGTATCGTAAGGATTCACCTTTTGATTTGGTGGCATACTCAGATAGTGACTATGCTAGAGCTTGCTTGGATAGATAGTCTACAACAGGGGGTTGTCAATTTCTTGGAAACAGATTGGTGTCATGGCAATGCAAAAAACAAATAGTGGTTGCAAATTCTACAACTGAAGCTGAGTATGTGGCTGCTTCAAGTTGTTGTGGACAAGTGCTTTGGATGCAAAATCAACTGCTGGATTATGGGTACAATTTCATGAACACCAAAATTCATATTGATAACAACAACACACTTTGCATAATTAAAAATGCTGTTTTTCATTCTAAAACAAAACATATTGAGATAAGACATCATTTTATAAGAGATTGTTATGAAAAGAAGTTAATTCAAATTGTTAAGATTCATACTGATAACAATGTTGCTGATCTACTCACTAAACACTTTGATGTGGGGAGGTTTCAATTTTTAATTGCTAACATTGGTATGATCAATCTTTGAAAAACTTATCTTCTTATGTTTTTGTAAATTTTTGTAAAGATACTGTACTGCTTGTTAATCTGTTTCTGGTGCTTCTTAAGAAGCATGTTATTAAGTTGGAATGTACTTTGCTGCTATATGATTCTACTGCTACATATTTCTAGTACATTTGCAACATATGTTGGTATGTTTTGTGGTGTTTGGCCTAACATTTTGCAGGGAAAGTTATCAATGATGATTGTTGCTGTTACTTTACAAGAATACAAATATTCAAAACATAACTGGATGTTCATCATTCATTCAAGGCAAAAGATTACAAAATAAAGAGTTTCAAATACAAATCACTTCCCAAGAAAACAAAAGACTGCTACATTCATAGATGAAATCAAAAGACTACAACCTACAACTACATCAATGCTTAGGGCATGGAAGCCCAAGTACCACTTCTCTATCTTTTGGAAGAGGAGGGTTTGACTTTCTTGTTCTGGATGATGGCCTTGGCCTTGATGATTGTGGTTTTTCAGGAGTAGCAGGAGGATTGTTCTGAGGCTCATCCTCATCTGAAGAGGTGCAGAGAAAAGGGGAAACAAGTTCCATTAGAGATGGAGGTCTGATGGGGATCAAGGCTGGGTCTTCTGATGATTCTGATGAAGATGGAGCTTTTGGGGACATAACTTCTTTACCCCTGGATGTGCTTGGGGTCTGATTCAAGTTCAAAAGATCCTTAAACACTAGAAGATCATGTTTTCTCTTCCAGGCTTGCTCCTTTGTCCTACATCCATTATGGGGAGGACGGAATGGTGGTACATAGGTGGGGAGTGGTGCTTCATCATCGGAGGATGAATCAGAGGAGATGTTGATTATTTCGGGGGTGGATTTCATTTTTATTGTGATTTGATTTGATTGATTGGCGGTTTTGAAAGCGATTAGGGTTTGCGTGTGCTAAATTAGGGGAAGATTAGTTCCTTTTTTATAGGGATCAAGGCGTATTTTGTGCATTTATTGTTGAAGATCGTTTGACTTTTTGACCAAGTTTGATTAGTCAACTCTGCTGCTGGCCAAAATCAATCTGCTGCTAGTTGTTTCATTCTGCTGCTAGTTTTGTTGATACTCTGGTTGTGCTGCTACGGTTGTAAGTGTGAGGGTGGAATGTGTAACTTCAAATAAGTTTAAAACCTAATTGACATCAACAATTGGTTTTTACGCGCTCCAAATTAAAGTTCTCTCAAACCCTAACACTCTATTACTCTAAAAGTCAAAAATCCCCAATTCCTCAAAACCCTAATTATTGGATTGTACACGTACCTGGGCAGAGAATCACAATAATGTTGCTTTATTGGATGAAGAGTTGGTTCTTGAAGGTTTCACAGACATGGCAAAATTCTTGAATGCTACTTCTCTTAGGTATGCATTAACTGTGAATCCTAATATATATGTTTCCTACATCAAACAGTTTTGGCTTACTGCTAAAGTTAAAACTAGGAATGGGGAAAAATATGTTAAAGCCATGGTAGATGGTCAACATGTACGTGTAACTGAATCTTCTATAAGAGAAATTCTTCTTTTAGATGATGAAACAAAGACCACGTGTCTTGCTAATTCTGCTATTTTTGAAGGATTAAATGATTTGGGATATGAGGGACGACATACAAATTTAAAATTTCAAAAAGCACCCCTCTGTTCTCAATAAAAATTTTTGGTACACAATCTCCTTCATTGTTTGAGTTCTAAAACTTCTGGGTGGAATGAGTTTAGTGCTACTATTGCTTCTGCTATGGTATGCCTAAGCAAAGGACATCCACTTAATTTTTCAAATATGATTTTGGAGGGGATTGCAAAAAGTGTCAAAGAGTCTGGTTCTTATTTACTTTATCCAAGATTTATCCAACTCTTTGTAGAAAAACAAATTTCCAAAGTAAGATCACATCATGCCACTTATGATGCTCCTAAGTTGGTTTCAAAAATGTTTACTTTCTTGATTAAAAATGGAAAAGGTTTTTCAGGCACCCATAAAGCTCTTACACCTTATATGGTGCAAGTTGTGCAAAATATTCAAGGTGAAGAATCAGGTACTCCCACTGATTCCCATCACACACCCAATTTTACTGTCACTGTCACACAACCAAAAATACTCTACACCCATAGGAAAGCCACAAAGAACACTCAGCTACCTCAGGCTGGTGTTAGTATGTTTGTACCAGATGAGGCTGTCCTAGGTGCTGAAGGGGACATGTTGGTGAGGGCTGTCACTACTGCTTCTAGCTTAGCAGCAGAGCAGGCCAGTGATAACATAACTTAGACCCAAACCAAGGCAACATCTAGAGAAGAAAGTTCTGATGAATCTAATTCCAATGATGGTAACCCTAGCCAAAAGGAAAACATAGGGGGCTCAGATGATCAAACTAGGTTTGATACTGGGTTTATGTCCAAAGATTCACCTCTCGGACCAGGTAATACAGGTCGAAGTGATGAGGACAGAACAGTGACAAATGAATTGATGGATAATATTGTACATGATGACAATGTCAGTAACTCACCTCTCGAACCAGGTCACACAGGTCGAAGTGATGAGACTAGTGTGGAACTAATTAAGAAATTGACGGTTACTTGTACAAATTTGGAGCTAAAGTGTGATACATTGGAGGAGAAAGTTCTTGGTCTTTCTACTATTGTTGATGGACAAGCCAGAAAGATTAAAAGATTGCAACAGAAGATTAAGAACTTAAGAAAATCAAGATCTTCAACCTCCTTAAGAAGATTAAAGAAAGTGGGCACTTCTCAAGTCGTAAGTTCACCCGAACACTCTGTTCCTTTGGAAGAAGATGCTTCCAAACAGGGGAGGAATAAGGAGCAGGAAGATGTAATGGGTTCAGGGTAGGAAAATTTGATCAAGGGTGACAGTGCTCAAGATGTGGATGCTGGAATAGTTTCAGGGGAGGTTCCAGAAATTGATGATATGGAGGTGGAAAGTCCTCAAGATATGGATAGCTTTGTGATTGCTGATAAATTGGGTAATGAGGTTGTAATGGAAGAAGTGGCTACTACTCAAGAAAAAGTGGTGGAGAAACTCAAGACTTTGGGGCCTGAGCAATTAGTGAAGGCAACAGGGTTGATGGGTGAAGCATTGATGACATTGGGTGATTCTGTGGCAAAAGAAGTGAATGATGCTGCTGCTATTAACAAGACAGATGACTCTGCTGCTGCACATAATTCTACTGCTAAGGATTTTGCTGATCCTGCTGCTAGTGAGAAGATTAATTCTGCTGATGCACAAGACTCTACTGCTGGGTCTAGTGACAAAGTTGCTGCTGAGGCTATGGTTTTGTTAAGTGAGAAGACAACAGAGGTTCTATCTAAGTCACCTTCACAACAAACATCACAACCAATTCCACCACTACCACAACAACCAACATCCACAATCATATCATCTGCACCAAGAATACCTAAAAAAGGAGTAGTAATCAGAGAACCTGCTCCTAAACAAAAGAAGGTTGTTTCATCATCTTCTACTGATAAAGGAAAGGGCAAGCTGGTTGAAGATCCAAAGTTCATGTATAAGGGGATTGATTACTCTCAGATACCTTTTCATTGGTGGCCTAAAGAATTACAAATTGAACATGATTCAGCTGTTGTAATGAAAGAACAAGAGTTGATTGATAAAGAAGAGCAACAGTTGATTCAGGAAGAAAAGGAAAAGGTTGAAAAAGAAACTGAAGATTTGAAGAGGTATGAGGAGTAGATGGAAGAAAAGATAAGAATAGATGGTGACATAGAACTCTCCAAGTTAGTTAAAATTGAAGAACAAGAAATTCCAACTTTTGATGTTCAAGCATGGATGAGAGAGTTCTCAGCAAAGAAAAGAAAAAAGGATGCTGCTGCTAGAAGGAAGAAGAAAATTCTCAGGGGTCCAACACCATTGCAACAAAGAAGAGAGCAAGAAAGATACCTAAAGAATATGAAGGGATGGAAATTGGTACAGTTGAAACCTAAGTCTGATCAAGAGGTTTTTAATTTATATCAACAAGCTAGAAAAGAAATGGATACCTTCTATCCTATGGGTTGTGCAGAAGATTTAGAACATTTTGCTCAAATGAAGAAGAAGTTGGCACCTGATAAAATAGTTGAGGCAGAGCATGTACAAGAAATAGAAGCTGAAATTCCTCCTAGTCAAAAGATTAAAAGAAAAAGTATTGGTCATAAGACTTTTACTAGGAAGAAGCAAAAGATCTCTGAAGAAAGCAGTAGTGAGATAGATAAAGCAGAAGAGGTTGAAAAAGAACAAGAGACAACTCTAGCTGTTTTAGAAGAATCTGAGAAGCCTTTTGCTGAAAAACATCCTATCATCTCATATACTTTTAAGATAAGAGGTGGAAGTGAAGGATATTGGGAATTCATGAGATCAAATCATGAAGCTCAAGGTTTTAAGGAAACTTCACAGATCTTTGATAAGATGGATAGAGATGATATTATTGCCATATGGGGATTATACAGAGAGAAATATGTGGAAAGAAGATGGATACTGTTCTTGATATTAATCTAGCATTTGAAAATATATTGTATCGCTTCTTGAAGAATATGTTTGATCCTCAGCCTGGTGATGAAGAATGGAATGAAATTGGATGCAGCAAGTTACATAAATGGTTGTTGTATCAATCTTGTGGAGTTCATAAGTTGAGGACTGGTGCAGTTACTTTGTTTTTGTTGGTAGAGAAAGACTATCCTAGGCTTAATAAGTGTCCTGAGATACTTAGACAGATGTTGAGACCTGGATTTCTCAAGTGTAAAAAACAGCCTGTGTCTGACAATCAAGCTCATACATTGATACAAAAGTGTGAAAAGATTTTGAATCCAACTGTTTAAAGAAGCTTTCAAAGAAATTAGAAGATGTAAGTGTTTGGAAGCATCCTCTAGGTGTTTAATTGAGTTTTGAAGAAACTTAATAATTTAGAAATAAATATTAAGTTTAGGGGAGGATTGTTGGGTTTTGGATTCTGCTGCTGAATAGTCAAAATGCTGCTAAGGTGAAACTGCTGCTAAGGTTAAAGATTCTGCTGCTGTCATTCAAAGTGCTGCTATGGGAAAGTACTACTAGTGGAATCTACTGCTGAAGAGATATGCATGTATACGGAATAGATAATTATAGAATAGATTGTGTGTATATTTTATACGTCTAGAATATTCTTATCTTGTGTAGAAAGGTATTGTAAACCTAGTAGGACTCCTTGGCCTATAAAAAGAGGATCCTAGGGTTAGATTAAGTATGTATTAATGTTTTAGTTTTCGTTTACACTTCAAGGTTGTAAAACCCTAGCATTGTCGAGTGCTCGTATTATTAATATATTGAAGTGTTGATAGTGAATTACTGTTCTTCTTAAGTTAAGCTTTAATATTCCGCGTTTTAGCTTAAGTGTTTAACTCAAGTCAACTTCTATGTAAGATCGTTTGCTCAACTGGGATCAACACCATTCAGTTTCCAATTCCTATTTTCATAAGTGATTATTGAATTAGAAAATCTTTCCCGATAAGTTTGATATGTTTCTCTTGAGTCTTTCGTACACCAGGCTTATACCGAAAGAATGTTTCCTTATTTCATGGAAATTAGGGAGCGTAACTCGTAAACTTCAAACAAAAATGTTATTGACATGAAGTTTCCCTTTTTCAGCGAGAGGCTTAAAGGGGTAGGAGTTATCATGGATTGAACCCGCAAAGGAGGCTGTTTCATTGTGTAAATTGTCACTCGTTTTACTAGGGATTGAAATTTCAAAAACTTTTTTGATTTTTTTAGGTAAAGCTTCTTCCATAATCTTTTCCTTAATCCTTGATATGAAACCTTCAGCCAAGTCCATAAAGATTTTTCGGGTGCTTTCCATTAGGACCTCTAACTGCTGGATTTGCCGCTCTTGATTATTCATAAAGGTCAACATTATCCCTTCAAACTTGTCCTGTCGTGAAATTTCAGGAAATGTATGCTTACTGACTGTATTCACATATCCACAGGAATCCATCCTAGCAGTAGTCATAGGCGTCTCAGCTTTCATTAATTCCTTAACCTGCCTTTCAACTCTTGGGCCGCGTTTATGCAGCTTAAGCTCCCCTCTTCAAAGAACATCGGATCCTCCCATTCTTCTTCCTCGTATTGTGCTAGATCCTCAATAACCTCCCAGCACTTTTCAATACTAAGCCTGCTTAACCTTTCATTAGCCGCATAATCTATGGCCTTTCTAGTCTGATGATTGACACCATCATAGAAGATTTGGATTTGGAGCCAAAGATCGATGCCATGATGAGGGACTTTTGGAATAAGTCCTTGAAATGAGTCCATGCTTCGTAAAGGGTTTTACCTTGACATTTTTGGAACATCAAGATGTCATTCCTTAGCTTGGTAGTTCTCTCTGGTGGGAAAAATTAAGCAAGGAAACGAGAGGTGAGATCATCCCAAGAGGTGATGGATCCCACGGGTAAATGCTCAAGCCATTGACTAGCTTGGTCATGTAGAGAGAATTGGAAGAGACACAATCGTGTCGTCTCTCGAGTAGCAACATTAAGGTCTATGGAATCAATGATTTTAAGAAAATCCTTAAGATGTTGGTTTGGATCTTCTGAACGAATTCCATGAAATACACATTCGCCTTGCACCAACCGGATGGTTTCGTAACGCAAGGGAGAAACATTGGCTCCTTGGTTGAGCTCAATGGTGTTTCAATAGCCTTGGTGGCTAGGTCGGGAGTAGTCTTCTAAGGTGCAGACTCTAGGTTGTTCGGGTGGGTTTTGGTGGTTTGGTTGAATGATGGGTTCAAGGATATTATCACCCTCTATGATGGTAGATGATATGGATTACAAACAAAGGAACAAAGAAAAAGATAGACTAAAGAAAGCTAATTAAAAAGAAAATAAAAATCTCGCTAGATAGGAATCTAGTGAGTAGACCTAAATGAAATAAAAATCAACCTAAACAATAACTATTCCCCAGCAGCGGTGCTAAAAACTTGATGCAAGGATTGCGGTCTCATAAAAGGTTTTACTCCTCAAGGGATCTTGAGGAGCTTTTGCAATCCTCCAGGCAGTGTACCTAGTCATTGTAGTGTAGTATAGGTATGTCCGGGGGATTGATCGTTCTCTTGGGGAATAGTGTCGTTAGGATTGAAGTGTAGGTCAACTAGGTTTAAAGGTGAGGTGTCACACCCCGCCACGGCGGAAACGCGAGTGTGTAACTTCATGGATATCATCACAACACCTGGTGTCAACATAGAGAACAACTACATGCACATAAATAGAGCAATGTACAAACACAAAGTGTTGTAACAATACCCCAAAATAAAATAACCAAAACAAAACATAAACCCAAACATAGATGATAACCACTTCCAATGCAACTAAGGTCTCGTCTATCCACATCCTTCTATCTTATCCTTAGAAAGCTCACCTGAAAATGAAGCTTAAAACGTCAACATAATATTGGTGAGATTCATAGGTTTTAGACTCAACACACAAGGCAACCGAATTTACTGTGATTACAAAATATAGCTGGACAAATAAATTATAGTTATCATATAGCTACATGCATTTGCAAGTTAATATCCACACATAAGGCAACAACACTCATAAGGCAACCATTGGGCGGAACGTGCCCACCGATCCAAATTAGTACCCATCAATATGCCATCAATTAGGTCGCATGCGCGAGCAACAGGGTAAGCACCCTCCCAATTGAATCCCAAAATATATCATCAATTAGGTCGCTATCCTAATTGAATCCCAAAACATCCACACAAGCAAATAATCACACATAGCATACATACGATAACATTATAAGTCCAAGCTCTTTAATACCACACACATAATCACAGTAAACCAAAACATTTAAGACAAGCATCATTCCCATCCCAAGTTTAAAACAAAGTAAAAATATGGGACTATGAACTCACCTTAAACTCCGCAGCTTCCACAAAAACAATTCACAATCTATAGCACACAAAAATAATCCACATTACACAAGGTCAAGCTAAAAGCTACAACCCATGTAATTGATTGGCTCTGAACGGTCAACCTATATTGACCAAAGAATGGCCAAACAAGTCAGATAGCCTAGAGTCAATGCTCCGCGGAATATAGTGTTTCCCCGGGTCGTTATGTCCCGACGAGGTGTGAATTGTATTGAAACGGTTTCGTGATCGGGTGAATTTGGATGAAAAGGGGTTTGAGATTGGTTACACTAAGGATTTATACAATGAAATAGCTTTAAGAAGCTATATGAATAAGACGGGAAAGTTACAAAAACCAGAAATGATTTAAAACTAAAAACGCGTACGTTACGTTTAAATAAAACGTAAACGTACGAAATAAAACGTGAAAAGTAAAATCTGAAAACACCCAGGGGGTGAAAATGACTTTTTTACAAACTAAAAGATAAAAGAAAATTTTTAGAAAAAGAAAATAAATTTTAACACTAGTTAATTATATAATATTACTTAATTACTAATTATTACTAATTATTAATATTTAAAACACTTAAATACAATATAATATTAATTAAGCACTAGAAAAATGAAAATAAAATTCCTAAAATTATAAAATAACTAAAAACAAATTTTAAAAATAAAAATAAGTATTTTTGTCTTTTTGTGGTTTTTCTATTAATTAATTACTAATTACCTAATTAAACTATTTTAAATTAAGAAAAATAGAAAATGAACAGTAAAAATTCTAATAAAATTTCTAAAAATGTTTTATAACATATAAAAGCTATAAAAAATATAAAAACTAGGTTTTACTTAATAAAAACTAATTATGCTATTTTAAACTAATTATTAATTAATAATTAATTAAACTAAAATTAATTCTAATAAATACTAAATAATAAAATAAAAATCTGAGAAAATTATTATAAATACTTTAATATATGAGGAATTTAAGAAAAATATAAAAAAGCTAAGTTCTTAATAAAAGTTTAAAAATGAAAATTAAAATTAAATTACATTAAATAAAAACTATCACTTAATTAAAACTTGATTTTTTTGGAATTTTCTTTCACCAATCTATTTTACAACTGAAAACAACAAACTTTTGTGAAAACAAATTTTCTACAACTTAAAAATAAGCACTGTGGATCTCATAAGCCATGACAGTTGACTATCATTGACCAAACAAGGAATTGAGTTAAAATTGGCTTAAGTGGGACCCACAAGGGTAAAATCTGGTTCCAGTGAGTTAATGAAACATGTTAAAGCAAGAATAAGCACAATTTTACCACAGAATAAGCAATAAGCCAACAAATAAGCACTTGGCTTATTGTGTTAGGACTGAAAATGGGACAAGAGTTTGTGGCCAAATCAGGTGAGACCCACAGGTTTCTAGGTCAAACCTAAGGTCAAATAGGAAGCCCACCAGGAGGGGGGTTGAAAGGTACAAGGAGGGGGCCATGGGACCCACTGGATTGGCAAGAAAACCACCACCAAGTGGTGGTGGTGGTGGTGTCTGCTGGCACAACAGGGGAGAGTTCCTCCCTGCAGCCCACTTTGGGCAATGGTGGGGCCCACTAGAAAATTACTAAAAATGAAAGGAAGGTAGGACAATGAAGTTGAGGTGGTAGACTACACACACAAGAAATTTCACAGTCTAAATCAATACACAAAAATCAAATAAATTATTGGAACTTTTGTAAAAATCTGAGAAACATGCATATTTGACTTTTGAAGCTAAACACTAAAGTTGACTTTGGTGAGATTCCAATGATCAAATCTCACTGAAATTGATGTATAAAGATTATGTGAGACTTCCTTAGGCAATGTTAACAAATTTAAAGACTACAATGATGAGTTTGCCTTCCAAACTTTCAACAGTAGACTGCCATGGGGTTTTAAAATGGATTTTGACTTTTTGTAACTAAGACCTAGATTTTTATGCTAGAAATGTCCTATTTGAACCTAAAGTAACATGCCTTAACTGAAAACAACAACAGATATACCTTTGAGCTCTATGAAACAGATTTTGCCAAACACCCCTGAAAGGAACAAGTTACACTACCATATTGATTTCTTAGCTTACACCTACTGTTTCTATAGTCTTAACAGGTTACCTAGGCTAAGTTAAAGTTAAAGGAGTAGGATTCAAACACTAAAACCAACCAGAACTCACTAATGTAGTTCACACTAAAATGAGCAGTGAGATTTAAACTATGAGCTACAGGGTATAAAGGCTAGACAAAGGCAACCAAGTAACTAATATAAGAAATAGTAAACACAAATAAGCTAAGAGCAACAGTTAATAAGCTGAAATGCAGCAAGTTAAATAGAAACTTACTTGAGTAATGGCTGTAATGGAACAATGCTTACTGAGAATGAGATAAGCTCACAAAAAGCTATGGAAGAGCTTTGTGAGCTTATCAGAAGGTAGGATGAGCTTCTAAGAGCTTATGTTCCCTTAGCTAATAATATATATATATATATATATATATATATATATATATATATATATATATATATATATATATATATATATATATATATATTTATTTATTTATTTATTTATTTTTAAAAACTAAGTATAAACAGATTTTAAACTTATAAATAAACTACTAGAACTTAATGAAACTTAAAAGAGCTTAAGAATAAATACTTTAAGTAAATAAGAGCTTGTGACTTATAAAGCAGTAAAATGGATTGAACAACTTAATTCAAGAAACAACAACTTTTATTGAATATAAAAAGCAGATTACACTATGAAATCATAAAAACATTACATCCTTGAAAGCTTAGAACCTAATTTGCTACTGCTACTTCTACTTTATTCTACACTACATTAACTGCTACACTAACTACCGCTTCTCTTCTGCATTTTCTTCAGTTTTATAGGTCCACATGGGTTCCATTCTCTTTCCCACTTCTATTTATGGCCGTTGGATGAGCTCACTTAATCCCAGCCCTTCAAATCCAATTTGGCGGGAAACATAGGATTGGCAGTTGGTGGGGTTTGGTGTAATAATAAATGAGGAGGGGGGATGTATGGGTGTAGGAGAGGGCATTAATGAAGTTTGGTGGAGTTGGTGAGGACTTTGGAGGAGGGGGGAGGGAACCAGTTGCAGAAAACGGGGGTGTGGGGTTGGAGGAGGTGAACAGTACCCTGGTGAGTTGGTTTGACCTGGGTTGACCGGGTAAGGGGTTTTTATTATTTTGGATTTGGGCCGGGATGTGTGGGCTTTGGGGTGTTGCTGGATCAGATGGTAAATGGGTAATAAAAATAGGGTCCGTTTGGTTTTTTGTATTGTAATCACAAGGACCTTATATGTAATTTAGTGAAAGTTGGGGGGGGGGGTGCTTTGGTGTTTTTCCCAAGTAACCATAAGGACCAAACCTTCCATTTATCAATTGTACAAGTACCATTTTTTTTGCATTTTCATTTTTTCAAAATTTCCCGGGGATCATTTATGTCAAATTTCAAAATATGAGGACCAAATATGTAAATTTCACAAACTTTCATCCCAAGGACAAAAAATGATTTTTGTAACTTCCCAAGGACCCAAAATGATTTTTCATTCAAAATTATCCCGCCAGGGACCTTTTCTGCCAATATTTGAAACTCCAGGGACCAAACTGTAAATTTCCAAAACTTTTGAGATTTTTCACCAAAGGACTAAATATGACAACTTATGTTTGTAAAAGGACCTTTGGTGATAATTTTCCAAATTTTGAATATCTAGGGACTAGTTTTGTCATTTTATGAAAGTCGGGGGACTGAAACTGCCAATTTTGCAAACTTTGTGCGTTTTTCATTTGTTTTTGCTCGTTTTGCATCTAAAACATATAAAACACAATTTTGAAATATTTTCAGTATTTTGATGCATTACTGAGTATTTTTGTATGTTTTGCAGTTCAGATTAGACCAAAAATGATGAGTGTTTGAGCACTCATCAATCCCCCACACTAAACTATTGCTAGTCCCTAGCAATACTGTTTTGAAAACTTGATGGATTTGAAAAACTCTTTACCAAAAGCCATCACTTCTGGAGTAGCCAGGTGTAAGAACTGTGGCACACCTGATAACCGTGTGATTTTGAGCAAACCACCAGCTGTCAACGGATTTGATTTGTCTTTACCAGGAGCCGTTTGCTCCTGGACTAGCCAGCTCTTGATGGAATAGTCAACATCTTGGTGAGCTGATTACCAATTATAGATTTTCCACGGCCTTTACCACAAGCCATAATCTTGTGGGCTAGCCAACTCATTTGTTTTCGGGGAGTTGAGGAACCATACAATTTTGGGCAAATTGCAAGCCGTAAACGGATTTGAGATGTCTTTACTAAGAGCCGTTTGCTCCTGGACTAGCCAATCCCTTTTGTCGGTTAGACAAGGCGGACTGATTACCACAAAAATTTTGAAGCACAAGTGAAAAATTTTTGAAATTTTTTTGAAATTTTGGCAAAAACGGGGATATTATATAGTAAAATGTGATAAAATTCGCTAGAATAGCGAAATACCCCCCCACACTTGACATGAATATTGTCCTCAATATTCAAAATCCCGGATATTATGCCGACATTTTGAACGTAAAAGGGCAACATTACAAGCTAAGCGTGGAAAACACCATTTTGTTTTTTCACTCTTGTAACCATAGCATGGGGGACTCCCCCACACTTAGGGTGAAAACCCTATAAGCATGCTCTATTTTTGTTTACCGAGTCGCTAGCGTGACTCGACCCCGAATTCATTTGTCCTTGGGGAAGCATGACGTGGAAGAAACAATCTCAATCGGACTTTCATTCAAAATGTTTGGTCAAACATATGAAGTACGTGAAAGTTCCACACCGATGAGATAAAATCCCGGCTCAAGATAATGATACATGAAAATGCCGGGATCAAAGATGGTATCTTCATTCCCGAAGGAGTGAAGAAGAGAAGAAGTCACCTTATAGGTGAAGAAAAGGAAGAAAATCATGACGAAAATCATGATTTGATCTTCTTCCTCGAGAGGAGGCTCAATAGCCTGAGTTTGGATTTCAAAGGGTAAGCTCGGAAACAACCCGGGAGGGTGGGTGGGAATCTGAAAATTCTCATAATTGAGAGCATCTCCCCCCGGGCTATCAAACTCCGGAGGAGTCATAACATGATGAGTGAGTTCACCGGAGAACTCCTCATGAAGAGAATTATTCACAAGATGTGAATTTGTGAACTCATGTTCTATTGTGGACTCATCACAATCCTCGTCAAAGATTGGATTGTTAGAAATCATAGTGAATTCAGATTCGAATTCAAATAGAGGATTGGTGAGAGTCGTATTAAATGTTTCGGGAACAAAGAGATTATCATTCTCTATTGGATTGTCGGGATAAGAAGTGAGTGACGGATCATGATATAGGAGACTTTCAATTTCTCCCAGATCGGCTTGGAAATCGAGGAGACCATCATCACTTTCAAATGAAAGTGGATTGATGTGAGCAAGTTCATCAGCGAACTCCTCAAGAAGATGATCAGCATCAGAATGTGAAACTGGCGCCTCAACATACTCGATGTCTCCATAAGATGTACAATCATCGCTAAAATCTGAGAAAGTCTCAAATTGATCTTTAGGACACTCAATAGATGAAGGTAAATCACACACATGATCCAAAGTTCCCTGTGACTCTCTTGGGATTGGAACAAGGTTCTCAACACTAGACTTTATGAATTCGTCCAATTCCTTATCAGGAACAGTGCTAAGATGCTCATCCCCCATGATCAGAGAGTGAGTGTGAACTTTGGGTGTGATAACAATAGACTGAGGGAGTTGAGAAGGACTAGCAGACATGGGTTTAATAAATTTCATTTGTTCTTCTGCTAGTAATTCTATCATAGTCTTTTCTCCCTGATTTTCCGAGGAAGGAATCACAACAGATGAACTTGATGAACCCTTACAAAATTGAGAAATATCAAGGGTAACATCATCATCATCATCGTCAAGAAGAGCAGCATGGCGAAATATGGCACGCGTTTTGGCTGCTTGTTCTAAGACTAGCAATTCTTCCTTGCTCAATTCGTTTCTAGCATCTCGTTCTTCAGCAAGCAATTCTGCCATAGATTTCTCACGAGAGCTTTGAAACGATGAAGTAGCCAACTCCTCCTTAAGTTCTTTCAATATCTCAAGAGCCTCTATTAAAAGGTCTTGCCCAAGATCAAGAGGAGTTGCTTGGGTTATTTGGTACTGTGGAGGTGGGTCGGAAAACGAATAGTCGTAATTGTTACAAGGAAATGGATTCCCTGTTTGACAATCAGAGCTAGTGTGTGGACCTCCACAATTCTCACAACAGTAAAACTGATGTGGCTGTGAGTAGTAAGTGCTAGAGTCATAATTGTTATCAGGAAACTGCTCATAGACAAGCGTGTTTCCTGATTGACAATCAGAACTGTAGTGTGGACCACCACAGTACTCACAACAGTAAAACTGTTGAGTCTGGCTTGGTGTATCTTGATACGAAGCATCATTGAAGTTTGGGTAATATGATTCTGGCTCGTATGAATGTGTTGGGTAATTGGAAAAATTTGAAGAGTCGTTGAATGAGTTTTGATTAGGATCATAAGCAAATGAATTACTCGACCCACAAAACAAACAACTCCCGTTTTGGATATCATTACCACATTGTACACATGTACACCAACGACATGGCAAACCAAAAAGTGGCTCACCACAACCAACACAAGGAATAAAAGCCGGAGGTGGGACAAGTGGTGTGCTCTTAGAGCTAGCAATTTCCACCACTTCCGTTATGGTCTCGGGTTTTGGTTCTTGATAAACGTGAAGGTTAGGTAAGTCGTTCTTTTTAGTCTCTGCCCTAAGCTCAGCACGTATGCTTGACAAACTTTTGACCGTAAACCGTGAAATGTTAGGATCAATTCTTGACGGTTTAGGAGCAATTGTGAGCTTAGATTCTTGGACAACCGTAGGTTGGACGTATTTAGCACTTCCATCGTCAGAGGAAAGTACCGGGTCCTTTGTCACCTTGGTTTCTCGTTCCATTTCCCTCACCAGGGAGGGAATATGAATCGATGGTCCATCATAATCACTACGACATCTCGATATTTTTGACATGGCCATAAGTTTTTCAATTTTACTCTCAAAGGCCCATTGTTCAAAGAAATCGTCATCGAGAGATGTCATTTAGAATTATACATGAGAGGGGTATAAGAAGGTAGAATCAAACGGATAGAGGGTAAGGAAAAATATTTTTGGGCTTTTATGGAAAAATATGAACAAGGATGGATAAATGTACAATGGAACGAATTCCAAAGTCACTAATCAGAAAAACCGTTTAGAAAACGCACACAACCTCCCCGGCAGCGGCGCCAAAAATTGATTGGCTCTGAACGGTCAACCTATATTGACCAAAGAATGGCCAAACAAGTCAGACAGCCTAGAGTCAATGCTCCGCGGAATATAGTGTTTCCCCGGGTCGTTATGTCCCGACGAAGTGTGAATTGTATTGAAACGGTTTCGTGATCGGGTGAATTTGGATGAAAAGGGGTTTGAGATTGGTTACACTAAGGATTTATACAATGAAATAGCTTAAAGAAGCTATATGAATAAGACGGGAAAGTTACAAAAACCAGAAACGATTTAAAACTAAAAACGCGTACGTTACGTTTAAATAAAACGTAAACGTACGAAATAAAACGTGAAAAGTAAAATCTGAAAACACCCAGGGGGTGAAAATGACTTTTTTACAAACTAAAAGATAAAAAAAAATTTTTAGAAAAAGAAAATAAATTTTAACACTAATTAATTATTTAATATTACTTAATTACTAATTATTAATATTTAAAACACTTAAATACAATATAATATTAATTAAGCACTAGAAAAATGAAAATAAAATTCCTAAAATTATAAAATAACTAAAAACAAATTTTAAAAATAAAAATAAGTATTTTTGTCTTTTTGTGGTTTTTCTATTAATTAATTACTAATTAATTACTAATTACCTAATTAAACTATTTTAAATTAAGAAAAATAGAAAATGAACAGTAAAAATTCTAATAAAATTTCTAAAAATGTTTTATAACATATAAAAGCTATAAAAAATATAAAAACTAGGTTTTACTTAATAAAAACTAATTATGCTATTTTAAACTAATTATTAATTAATAATTAATTAAACTAAAATTAATTCTAATAAATACTAAATAATAAAATAAAAATCTGAGAAAATTATTATAAATACTTTAATATATGAGGAATTTAAGAAAAATATAAAAAAGCTAAGTTCTTAATAAAAGTTTAAAAATGAAAATTAAAATTAAATTACATTAAATAGAAACTATCACTTAATTAAAACTTGATTTTTTTGGAATTTTCTTTCACCAATCTATTTTACAACAGAAAACAACAAACTTTTGTGAAAAAAAAATTTCTACAACTTAAAAATAAGCATTGTGGATCTCATAAGCCATGACAGTTGACTATCATTGACCAAACAAGGAATTGAGTTAAAATTGGCTTAAGTGGGACCCACAAGGGTAAAATCTGGTTCCAGTGAGTTAATGAAACATGTTAAAGCAAGAATAAGCACAATTTTACCACAGAATAAGCAATAAGCCAACAAATAAGCACTTGGCTTATTGTGTTAGGACTGAAAATGGGACAAGAGTTTGTGGCCAAATCAGGTGGGACCCACAGGTTTCTAGGTCAAACCTAAGGTCAAAATAGGAAGCCCACCAGGAGGGGGGTTGAAAGGTACAAGGAGGGGGCCATGGGACCCGCTGGATTGGCAAGAAAACCACCACCAAGTGGTGGTGGTGGTGGTGGTGTCTGCTGGCACAGCAGGGGAGAGTTCCTCCCTGCAGCCCACTTTGGGCAATGGTGGGGCCCACTAGAAAATTACTAAAAATGAAAGGAAGGTAGGACAATGAAGTTGAGGTGGTAGACTACACACACAAGAAATTTCACAGTCTAAATCAATACACAAAAATCAAATAAATTATTGGAACTTTTGTAAAAATCTGAGAAACATGCATATTTGACTTTTGAAGCTAAACACTAAAGTTGACTTTGGTGAGATTCCAATGATCAAATCTCACTGAAATTGATGCATAAAGATTATGTGAGACTTCCTTAGGCAATGTTAACAAATTAAAAGACTACAATGATGAGTTTGCCTTCCAAAATTTCAACAGTAGACTGCCATGGGGTTTTAAAATGGATTTTGACTTTTTGTAACTAAGACCTAGATTTTTATGCTTGAAATGTCCTATTTGAACCTAAAGTAACATGCCTTAACTGAAAACAACAACAGATATACCTCTGAGCTCTATGAAACAGATTTTGCCAAACACCCCTGAAAGGAACAAGTTACACTACCATATTGATTTCTTAGCTTACACCTACTGTTTCTATAGTCTTAACAGGTTACCTAGGCTAAGTTAAAGTTAAAGGAGTAGGATTCAAACACTAAAACCAACCAGAACTCACTAATGTAGTTCACACTAAAATGAGCAGTGAGATTTAAACTATGAGCTACAGGGTATAAAGGCTAGACAAAGGCAACCAAGTAACTAATATAAGAAATAGTAAACACAAATAAGCTAAGAGCTACAGTTAATAAGCTGAAATGCAGCAAGTTAAATAGAAACTTACTTGAGTAATGGCTGTAATGGAACAATGCTTACTGAGAATGAGATAAGCTCACAAAAAGCTATGGAAGAGCTTTGTGAGCTTATCAGAAGGTAGGATGAGCTTCTAAGAGCTTATGTTCCCTTAGCTAATATATATATATATATATATATATATATATATATATATATATATATATATATATATATATATATATATATATATATATTTATTTTTTTAAAACTAAGTATAAACAGATTTTAAGCTTATAAATAAACTACTAGAACTTAATGAAACTTAAAAGAGCTTAAGAATAAATACTTTAAGTAAATAAGAGCTTGTGACTTATAAAGCAGTAAAACGGATTGAACAACTTAATTCAAGAAACAACAACTTTTATTGAATATAAAAAGCAGATTACACTATGAAATCATAAAAACATTACATCCTTGAAAGTTTAGAACCTAATTTGCTACTGCTACTTCTACTTTATTCTACACTACATTAACTGCTACACTAACTACCGCTTCTCTTCTGCATTTTCTTCAGTTTTATAGGTCCACATGGGTTCCATTCTCTTTCCCACTTCTATTTATGGCCGTTGGATGAGCTCACTTAATCCCAGCCCTTCAAATCCAATTTGGCGGGAAACATGGGATTGGCAGTTGGTGGGGTTTGGTGTAATAATAAATGAGGAGGAGGGATGTATGGGTGTAGGAGAGGGCATTAATGAAGTTTGGTGGAGTTGGTGAGGACTTTGGAGGAGGGGGGAGGGAACCAGTTGCAGAAAACGGGGGTGTGGGGTTGGAGGAGGTGAACAGTACCCTGGTGAGTTGGTTTGACCTGGGTTGACCGGGTAAGGGGTTTTTATTATTTTGGATTTGGGCTGGGATGTGTGGGCTTTGGGGTGTTGCTGGATCAGATGGTAAATGGGTAATAAAAATAGGGTCCGTTTGGTTTTTTGTATTGTAATCACAAGGACCTTATATGTAATTTAGTGAAAGTTGGGGGGGGGGGTGCTTTGGTGTTTTTCCCAAGTAACCATAAGGACCAAACCTGCCATTTATCAATTGTACAAGTACCATTTTTTTTGCATTTTCATTTTTTCAAAATTTCCCGGGGATCATTTATGTCAAATTTCAAAATATGAGGACCAAATATGTAAATTTCACAAACTTTCATCCCAAGGACAAAAAATGATTTTTGTAACTTCCCAAGGACCCAAAATGATTTTTCATTCAAAATTATCCCGCCAGGGACCTTTTCTGCCAATATTTGAAACTCCAGGGACCAAACTGTAAATTTCCAAAACTTTTGAGATTTTTCACCAAAGGACTAAATATGACAACTTATGTTTGTAAAAGGACCTTTGGTGATAATTTTCCAAATTTTGAATATCCAGGGACTAGTTTTGTCATTTTATGAAAGTCGGGGGACTGAAACTGCCAATTTTGCAAACTTTGTTCGTTTTTCATTTGTTTTTGCTCGTTTTGCATCTAAAACATATAAAACACAATTTTGAAATATTTTCAGTATTTTGATGCATTACTGAGTGTTTTTGTATGTTTTGCAGTTCAGATTAGACCAAAAATGATGCAGTTCAGATTAGTACATTCACTCACATAAAATCACGACAAATAAAGCTCAACAACTTACACCAAAAATTTACCATGGTCTCTCATAAGCATAGAAGCTAATCCCAGAAGGCCATGGACCAATAACACACACAAGTACTCATAGAAAATTCAAACTTGTCAACTACTCAAATTCGGATCTGAACGCACACCAAAAAGTTTTGATTTTTAATAATTACTTCCACAAGTTTTTATCGCGAATCCTCTTCGTGGTAGTCTAATATAACCTAAAACTTAACTATTCCAGAAGACCAAGTCAAAATACCACTTTTATAACCACATGCCACCCTCAAACTTTTACCCAAAATCTGTCCCGGTTTGACAGCTTTGACACCGTAACAAAGAAAAATCAAAAGACCGACTTCCCGACCTCAAAATTGATCGTGGCTGGACTTTTTGGAAAGCTCTTTCATTATACTACAATTTAGACCTAAAATTCGTGATCTAATCACCATCTGTTATGTACACTCACATCTTTACAGCCTTACAAATCTGTCCAAACCCTTACTCAATAACTAACATGTTTTACGCTCAATTCTCTTCACCAATCATCATAATATTACTAATTATTGATCCCAACATGTTTTATAACATTAATTTACAGAATTTAACCCAAACCCTAATCCATCATATACTTATTACATGAATTATATTAATTAATCAAACAATTGAACATGTATTTTAAGAATTTTACCTTGATTCTTGATTATTGCTTCACAATTATAAACCCTAATTATTTTCTCCCTTCTCTTGCTCCTTAGATCGACTAAAATTGCAGTAAAAACGTTTTAGGGGTGTTTGGTTTGGTATATATATTAATTATGGATAATTCTTGGGCCTAAGAGTCATATTTGGACTCAAATTGGGTTTCCTTTTTCCCCCTTATCCCTTAAATCCGAATTTTACATATATAATATATATATATTTTTATTTTTTTTATTAAATTTATTTATTACACTCAAAACCTCATACTTTTCATATTTTATAAACTCCCAAAACAAAACCTAACGTCTTACGCGATAAACCTTAATTTTACGATAAACCGGAAAAATATCATTTTCAAAACAAAGTTTCCAAAAATAGAATTTCACACTCTTTTTGAAATATAACTCATAGAAACAAATCCTACGTAACTTACTAACACTCAATTACTTGAACGAAGCCTCGTTACGCAAAAACACAAAAACACCAAAACTACACAAATCATTTCTACACCACAAAGGTGATCAAAATGAACTTTTCCAAATTCCAAACTTTCCAAATCACAATAAAACCACTTGCGCAAAGGGATTTAGTGCTAAAACTCACCTATATCACTCATATATCACTTCAAACACCTAATACACACCAAACAAACGTCAACCGAGTCAAGACTATCAGTCAAACTGACCTGCTAAAACCACGGTTGTTACATCATCCCCCACTTAGGGAAATCGCGTCCCGAGATTTCAAATACTATAATCACCACTCACAACAACAAAAGGAAATTTATGGGTTTTTAAGCGGATAAATACCACCCCATAAACTCACAGAGAAAGAATCGCAAAAATGTGAATCGACTAAATACTCAAATTCACACGATAGAAAACATATCGATACTCCAATGATACACGAAAATAGATACACTACACCGATCAATAACACCAATGATCAAAACGACTTCTCACAGGTAAGTACGATACTCTCGAACCAAATGAAAAGTCAAATGGTAACAGCAAGACGCACTCACAAATGACAGATATCCATAAAACAAACATTAATTACCTCCGATTCCTCACGCTCCCAAGTAAACTCAGGACCACGCTTAGAATCCCACTATACCTTTACCAACGCTATCTCACCACACTTCAACTCTTAACATCTCATTTCCATAATCTCAACAGGTTTCTCAACAAAACGAAAAGTCTTGTCAACCTTACTCTCATCTAATGGCACATGCAGACTAGCATCCGCCAAACACTTCTTTCAATTAGATACGTGAAACGTATCATGCACTTTACTTCACTCCTCAGACAAATTCAACCGATATGTTTCAAATCTAATCCTTTCCGTAATTCTCAAATGGTCCTACGTATCTCGGTGCTAGCTTGCCTTTCTTACCACAACGCACAACACCCTTCCAAGGAGATACTTTTAGCCTCACAATATCACCAACACCAAACTCTAAGGGCTTACGGAAATAATCCGCATAACTCTTTTGGTGATCTCTTGCTGCCTTAAGTCTTTCCTTAGCTAGAAAACCTTATTCGTAGTCTCTCGTTCTAGTTCAGGACCAATTAGTTGTCTTGTTCCAACCTTTGCCCGTAGGACAAGTGACCTACAATACCTTCCATACAACTTTTCACACGACACATACTCAATACTAGAACGATAACTGTTGATATAGGAGAACTCAGCTAAAGATAAATGCATACCCCGGCTTCCTCCAAAATCAAACATACCCATGCTCTCAGCTCACCATCCAACGCCTGATTTGTACGCTCACTTAGTTCACTCATTAGAGAATGATAAGTCGCACTCATCTACATACGCGTTCTCAAGACTCCTTAACATGTTTACCACTATCGCGAAGTAAGTATTTCATCATGTTTCTTGATGATCAACGCGACACCCCATGGCTCATTACCAACTCACTGAGCAAAAGTCTCGCCTACTCCTCCATACATTTCTTGCTAAGGTAATAATACGTCTTATCCATTCTCGGATGTATCAAATACCTTTCATGATTGATGTCCTTACGCTTCCTCTCAATGGAACCAATAGCTGAAACGCAAAGTACATTCCTCCATCTTTGTTCCTTTCCATTTACTGGTCTAAACCAAGAAATCATTCTTCTTTCATGTTCTCAACCTTGAGCCTCTCTCTCTAGGCTGCCAGTATCATCCTCTTAACTCCGAACCGAATTATCATAACCATTGCTCACAAACATCCAAGTTCACTCGTTCACTCCCGCTCAGCGCTCTTACCATGATGTCCTCCCTTCCTTGACGATAGCGAATCAGACAATCGTAGTCACTGAGAAATTCCACACCCAACTTCTCTTCAACATATATTAACCTCTTGTCTAATATATGCTAAAGATTCTTATGATCTGGGTAGACCACACTCTTTGCTCCATAAAATATCATCTACAAGTTCTACTCCCCAACTCTAGGTCATGCATCACATAGTTTCTCTTATGGATCTTCTACCTCCGCGATGCCCATGCAATCTGAAGAACGTATATCTTGAAGCTAAACCTCTCACTAGAACAACTTGGCAAACACCCTCTTCCTCTTCGACGAACAAATCGATAATCAAAACGACAATCTATCCTAAGTAAACGACGCGAACCATGAAACCGGTCGAACTAAAACGTATATCAACGAACTCAAAAGGGGTATGAATTATCGACCAACGAAGTAACGAACATCAAAATCAAAGCTAGAAAACACAATGAGAAATTTTCCCCAATAAAAGTAGACACGGATAAAATGTTCATGAAAACCCATACAAAGAAAATATAAAATACCCGTACCAATAAAACATCCACAAGCATACCTCAACGAAAAAAAAAAACACTCGATGAACTAATTACATAACAAGTTTGGTAAATGAGAACCATAGACAGTTCTTATTCCCGTACTCAATCTTCCCAAAACATATGAACAACGTTTTTTTTTTTTTTTTTTTTTTTTTTTTTTTTTTTTTATATTTTTCAAGACATATCTTAAACTTATACATTTTTCTTATAAAATATATATAAACCATTTTATGTACGGCATTCACATAACAATTTTTTTTCCACACTTCATTTTCACCATAAAAATAATAGTTTCCAATAAATGACCTTGAAATACCCAAAACGAATTTGTAGAATGCCATAAAGACTCTAAAACAACCTCTTAATCGCACTCGAAAGACATTGAAGAATTCCATAAACAAAATAATCCTCAAAAAGAACTCATACCAGTGAACACTCACGCAAATACATTGCAAACTAACGATGAACCTACAGACTCATTCGTACAACGATCATACCAAAATCATAGAAAAACACCGATACTAACAGGTCACAAAACATGTCACAAAATTTCAATTGGTGTGTAAATGAGGGATCAAATATCCACACCAACTCGTCACGAACCAACAATACTTGAAGAATAGCATAACATTCATCCGAGGAATGAATGTATGGAATCACCAAAGAAACGAACCAGTATCCAACAAAAACGAATTCGATTACCCAATACGTATCACGACATCAAATAGAAAGAATATGGCATATGTACCATCATGGTACGAATAGGAATGCCAACCAAAGAATTAGGTATACAAACGGAGCGTCTAGCAAATGAATCAACTTAAATACCATAACATAAGTACCCACCGATAATTGAGGTATCAACATATGATAGGTAGGATGGAATCTCACCACCTACACACCCCAACATATAACGACTTCCCTAACGGTTAAGAGAATACTTCTCTAACCATACAGCCATCACCAACATGATATCACATACCATCTACCACAACATATAACAACAAACATCAATCAATGCAATAATGGTCACAAGTCCACGTGTGTGATACCCTTATAATTATGTTCGCGACTATAGTTATAAGCCTATTCCACACACATACTTACTTCCAAAACCACACATCTCAATGATAACACACATATACCACATAACACCTAATACACGATGCAATCCATGCTATCATACTTGCAAGTCCACTTGTGTTGTGATGCATGTATAATTATGTTGGCCACCATAATTATCTATGCCCCCTTTCACAAGTGTACTCCCTCCTATGACAACACATCATGCAAACCATCACGCAAACAAAAACAAAAGGCGTTGCAACAATCATCTCACATGGAACAATTCTAACGATAACGTAAACTCTATAATCAGAATCACTTGGATAAGGTCGATCCAATATCCAAGAGTAATCACGCTCCAACATGGCTCCAGACGGCAAAAGACAATATACAAATTCCAAAACATAACACAAAACAAAAGACGTCGCACAATGGCTCAACTCCACTCTCGCACTTATCTCCCCACTCAAATCAATTCAACTTACTACTCGCTGTGGACTCTAGATCCGAATCCACACCATTTCATCTTTACTCAACCATCCAGTCATGTTTCCTACATGTTGAGGTAGTCGACAACATGCAAAACCATCTCTACTCTTTTCTTCCAATTCCATATAATTCACAAGCGCATACAAATCACGAGGTTTAGACTAAACCACATCTCCTTCCTATGTGAAGTGAGGACACTACCAAGGGTATTTGGTAATGGCTCCGTCTCCAGAAGTCACCGTGGTTCCAAACCTCTCCACTTCTTCTCCACCAACGTTTCCCATAAACGTCCTCTCCTTGTCCGAACATAGATACATGCTATCGGGAACTCGGATTCTGCGGTTAGTCCGCTTTATGCTACCACTTTTCTCGCATCCGATAGCGACAACGGTTGTCCAACGAAGCATCTTACGCGCGGAAGATGATATAATAAAGTCGATATATACAATACTACGTATAAGGGATAGAATATACGTCCAAAACTCAATAAAACATCACATAAATATAGGAAAATAGACATATAAAATACTATACTTACGCATAGGTCCTAAATGCAACTATATGAAGGACTCCTAGGCTATAGTCTAGGTTAAACCACCTAATTCTCTATAACCAAGGCTCTGATACCAATCTGTCACACCCCGCCACGGCGGAAACGCGAGTGTGTAACTTCATGGATATCATCACAACACCTGGTGTCAACATAGAGAACAACTACATGCACATAAATAGAGCAATGTACAAACATAAAGTGTTGTAACAATACCCCAAAATAAAATAACCAAAACAAAACATAAACCCAAACATAGATGATAACCACTTCCAATGCAACTAAGGTCTCGTCTATCCACATCCTTCTATCTTATCCTTAGAAAGCTCACCTGAAAATGAAGCTTAAAACGTCAACATAATGTTGGTGAGATTCATAGGTTTTAGACTTAACACACAAGGCAACCGAATTTACTGTGATTACAAAATATAGCTGGACAAATAAATTATAGTTATCATATAGCTACATGCATTTGCAAGTTAATATCCACACATAAGGCAACAACACTCATAAGGCAACCATTGGGCGGAACGTGCCCACCGATCCAAATTAGTAACCATCAATATGCCATCAATTAGGTCGCATGCGCGAGCAACAAGGTAAGCACCCTCCCAAGTGAATCCCAAAATATATCATCAATTAGGTCGCTATCCTAATTGAATCCCAAAACATCTACACAAGCAAATAATCACACATAGCATACATACGATAACATTATAAGTCCAAGCTCTTTAATACCACACACATAATCACAGTAAACCAAAACATTTAAGACAAGCATCATTCCCATCCCAAGTTTAAAACAAAGTAAAAATATGGGACTATGAACTCACCTTAAACTCCGCAGCTTCCACAAAAACAATTCACAATCTATAGCACACAAAAATAATCCACATTACACAAGGTCAAGCTAAATGCTACAACCCATGTAATACACATATGATGGATGTCTAAGACTCATATGACCCACCATGGATCTCCTAGACACCACACTAACCACTACCATAACCTAACACTCACTAAATCTCTTGCACTCTAAAACTCAGAAAACGCAGAATTTTTGAGTACATTCACTCACATAAAATCACGACAAATAAAGCTCAAAAACTTACACCAAAAATTTATCATGGTCTCTAATAAGCATAGAAGCTAATCCAAGAAGGCCATGGACCAATAACACACACAAGTACTCATAGAAAATTCAAACTTGTCAACTACTCAAATTCGGATCTGAACGCACACCAAAAAGTTTTGATTTTTAATAATTACTTCCACAAGTTTTTATCGCGAATCCTCTTCGTGGTAGTCTAATATAACCTAAAACTTAACTATTCCAGAAGACCAAGTCAAAATACCACTTTTATAACCACATGCCACCCTCAAACTTTTACCCAAAATCTGTCCCGGTTTGACAGCTTTGACACCTTAACAAAGAAAAATCAAAAGACCGACTTCCCGACCTCAAAATTGATCGTGGCTGAACTTTTTGGAAAGCTCTTTCATATACTACAATTTAGACCTAAAATTCGTGATCTAACTCATCACCATCTGTTATGTACACTCACATCTTTACAGACTTATAAATCTGTCCAAACCCTAACTCAATAACTAACATGTTTTACGCTCAATTCTCTTCACCAATCATCATAATATTACTAATTATTGATCCCAACATGTTTTATAACATTAATTTACAGAATTTAACCCAAACCCTAATCCATCATATACTTATTACATGAATTATATTAATTAATCAAACAATTGAACATGTATTTTAAGAATTTTACCTTGATTCTTGATTATTGCTTCACAATTATAAACCCTAATTATTTTCTCCCTTCTCTTGCTCCTTAGATCGACTAAAATTGCAGTAAAAACGTTTTAGGGGTGTTTGGTTTGGTATATATATTAATTATGGATAATTCTTGGGCCTAAGAGTCATGTTTGGACTCAAATTGGGTTTCCTTTTTCCCCCTTATCCCTTAAATCCGAATTTTACATATATAAAATATATATATTTTTATTTTTTTTATTAAATTTATTTATTACACTCAAAACCTCATACTTTTCATATTTTATAAACTCCCAAAACAAAACCTAACGTCTTACGCGATAAACCGGAAAAATATCATTTTCAAAACAAAGTTTCCAAAAATAGAATTTCACACTCTTTTTGAAATATAACTCATAAAAACAAATCCCACGTAACTTACTAACACTCAATTACTTGAACGAAGCCCCGTTACGCAAAAACACAAAAACACCAAAACTACACAAATCATTTCTACACCACAAAGGTGATCAAAATGAACTTTTCCAAATTCCAAACTTTCCAAATTACAATAAAACCACTTGCGCAAAGGGATTTAGTGCTAAAACTCACCTATATCACTCATATATCACTTCAAACACCTAATACACACCAAACAAACGTCAACCGAGTCAAGACTATCAGTCAAACTGACCTGCTAAAACCACGGTTGTTACATGAGGGATGATTCTTTTTGTATTTTTTTATATTTTTATGAAAGCAATAAAATCTCAGTTTCGGAAGAGTGGGCGGAATTAGTTGCTAATCAACTAACCTAAAATTACAAATTAAACTAATAAACAGAAATAAATATAAAAAGAAAACTAAAATGGTGGACTTCTTAGAGTGAGACAAACGTTTTTACATAAAATTAATTACTCCCTAGTTATCTCTTGTTGACTCGTTGAATGTCACAGTGCAGTTGTTTTAGTTGAAGCGTTGTATTCCTTAATACCAGTCGTGGGGGTGTGTACAACCTTCCCTAACTCTATGAATATCAATTTCTTCTTATGATGACACGTTTAGTATTCTATCATAGAATCATTAACCTCTACTCACGCATTAAATACAATGAATAAAACCGTAGTGCACATCCGATTACGTTTCTTAAGACTTTCAAGCTTGTTACACAAAGGAAGTTAGCCAGTTTTCTTTAGCCTAACACGAGTCAATCAACTAAACAATAGACAACTCATCAACAATCAATAACTAGGTTTCATTAGATCTAAGCAAACACTAAATAACCTAAGCTAGCATGTTAAAAGGAAGAAAAGCATAAAAGATAATCAAACAACACATAGACATATTGAATGATTAAAAGATAACTTATCTTCAATAAAACATGAGAGAAAAGAAAGTTTGAGAACCCTTAAAAATCTCTGAATTTCGTACTAGGGTTAGTCTCCAAAGTTGCACACTTAATGAATGAAAAATCCAAAACTATATATAGATTTTACAAGCCGACGGCATCAGGTTATAAATCCTGACGTCGTCAGAACGCCGCATCAAGGGTTTCGTCTTGTGCAATCCAAATTTGACGTCATCACGTTTAAAACCTTCTGGGCCGTCTCGTGTTAATTTTGTGCCTGACGGCCTACTTCCAAATACACTGGACGCCGTCAGGTGTAATTCTTCAAAATGTTTCTGGGGTGTCACGTTGGTAATTTTTTCACATCTTTAACTTCAAGTGACGACGTCAGCATCCAAATCCTGGCGCCGTCAGGTGCATTTCCTGACTTTTTCCATGACTTTGTAGTTTTCTTCATTCTTGAGCCCAAAAACATCCAAAATACTCTATATTCTAGAAATCACGTCCCAAGTACCTAAAATGAGAAAAGAAATGATCTGAGGCAATATTTTGACCATATATTCATGATTTAGTGCTTAAATGACCCCCTAAAAGCGTAAAAAATAAATCCTTATCAATAACAGCAACATGAGAAACCCCTGGAAAGTTGAAGAGGCAAGTAACGTACAAGACATGTTCAACATGCTCGTATGCATCTTCAATTTTGTTTACAGTGAAGAGTTTATCGCGTAACTCTCTCATAAACTGAGCCTTGATTTCAAATTGCACATCTGCTCCAATAACCGGCCTTACGAGGCCCGGTCCTTGTTCATCCCTAGTCATAGCAAGGTATTCTTCAAGGGTCAACATATCGATGTCGACAACAACCATAATTCCTGAAACTTAAAGAAATATGAGAAAAACAAAAAACAAAATTTAACAATAATTAGAAACTTAAATAAAAATCCTATTATGGCTCCCTGAAAACGGTGCCAAAAACTTGATGCAGGTTTTACTGACCAGGTCTTAAATTTATAATAGTGTCGATTACCTAATGTCTACCCTAATGCACTAACGGACAGTGTATCTGATTGGCTCCAAACGGTCAACCTAAGTGACCAGGGAATGGTCAACAAGGTCAAACTGCCTAGAGTCAATCTCCGTTGAAGTGTAGTGGCTTCCCCGGGTCGTTATGTCCCGGCGAGGTGTGGATGGTATTAAAAACGGGTTTGTGATCGGGTGAAATTGGACAGGAATGGGTATAAGAGAGCTTGAATGATTACACTAAGGAAATACGAATGAGAACGATTTAAACAACCTATATTAACAATAACGTGAAACCTAGTGAACCTAAACGTAATCTAAAAACTTAAAATCAGAATTTGCTTATAAATAAGCAGAAAAATAAGCCAAACGGCTTAAATAGAAGCTATCACTTTATTTAATGTTTTTGGTCTTTCTTTACTTTACAAAACTACTTTTAATAAGGTAACCTAAATTTAAAAACGTAAAAGTTTATTAAATAAAAAAAGCGAGTGCGTGAAATAAAAAGTGAAATTTATGCTACGTTAACCCTACGGACATGAAAATAATATTTTTACGATCCTAACGATAAAAGAAAATTTTAGAAAAAAGAAAATTATTTTTTTGACTTTTTAATTATTTATTATTAATTAATTACTAATTAAACTTAATTAAACTAATTAAACTAATTTAATTAAAATAAATACTAAACTAAGTTATAAAATTATAAAACTTTTTATAGACCTACTTAACCATCACAAGAATCTATAAAAAATATAAAAATTTTATAAAAATTATTATTAGACTATTTTAGAAATTAATTACTTGTTATTATTTAAAAGCTAATTAAACTACTTTAATTATTATAAATACTAAACTATTTTATAAAAATATGAAAATTTTTTATACAAATACTTTACACTAGCAGGTACTTAGGAAAAATTTGAAATCTTAGAAAAAGCTAAAAAGATAAGCTAGAATAAGCTAAAACAGTGGACTAAGCTTATTATACTAACAAGTATATAAGAGACTAATTATATAGGAAACAAATGAAAAAAGTCCCTAGGGCGAATGGCATCCAGGTACATACTATCACCCTCAAAAGGGGGGAGGTCTCAAGTTCGACCCCTGCCTCTCCCCTTTTTGCTAAACATTTTTTTTTTCAATTTTTATTTTACAACCCAATTAAACACATGAAAATAAGCAAAACATAAAACTATACCTACTCCTAAAAAGCTATGAATAAGCAGTTGCAGGGCTAAAAGATAAGCAGTTTACTAATAAGGGTTGAAAATGAGATTTTGACAACTAAAAAGCTATCTTTAATGATCAAAGAAGCTAATTTTAAATGAGATAAAGCTAAAACTAACTAAGATTAGCACAAATAAGTCAAATCAAGCAACAAATCACACTGAGATAGGCTAAATTACAAAATAAGCAATTCCAAATCCACATCAGGCCAAACAGGCCTTAGGGGCAATGTGCAGCCCATTGTAGGGCCCACAAGAGAGACTCAGTGTCCAAACCAAATGTTAATCTGGAAAGGGGACCTAAGGGGCTTTCCAAAGAGCTCATAAGCTCATGATAAGCTCAAGTGGTGAGGAATCTAGGGGCTTGTGGAGTTGGGTGGTAGGCTGAGGTGCAGGGCAGAAGGTCAGTCCAAAAGGGCTTTTGCAGGCCTGATTTTAGCTAAGGGCCAAGACTCCCAAGCTTTGAACAAGCTTTGATTCTACAAACCAGGTTTGATGGCTTCCCATAAAACCAAAAACCAGGGTCTAAGACTCACTAATGAAGTGGCTAGGGTCTAGGGAAGTGAGCTTATGAACACTGACCACTCAGTGTAACTGAGTGGTTGAGGAATCTTTGGAATCCAAATTAAGCAATGGAATAAGCAATTCTTGGGATAAAAAGCATAAACACAGCAAGTCTCAAAGAAAAGCTACTCAGAAACACAAAAAACTTAAATTAACAATAACTAATGTCCAAAATGCAAGCTCATGAAAATGGGCTTGTGAGACAACACCCCCTGGTGCAGGGGAGACAGCCAGTGAACAAGCAAATTTGAGATCAAAATTAGATAAACTAATGAGTTCCAAATTAAGATCTACTTGTTGTTCTAGATTCACAAGTTGGCAAGCTACTTAGATTACCAAACCAAACCTATTTCCAATCACTAAAGACTCCTACAAATGCTCTACAGGTTATGCTATTTTTCTGACTATGAGAATTTTTGACTTTTTAACAACACTAACTTTTTTGACTAAAATCAACTTCTGCTAATCCTAGTTAACTGAATGTGATGATTTAAGATAAAGTGAAGCTAAAACAAATTAACTTAACAACAACTAAAGTGAATTTTGAAGTTTGTGCATCCATAATCCACAACAGTTAAGCTGTTGTGGAGTCTCAAAGTGAATTTGACTTTTTCAATATGAAATTACCAAAGTGACAGTTGGATTATGCTAGTTTGAACCTTCTATAGATGTCTACACAGATTTTTCCAAATGAAACTCACAAGAACACATTTAAATAGGCAGATCCAAACACCCCTAGAACTAACAGTTATGATAATTTTACTAAGCAATGGGGAGTTCTAATCCATGAAACTGAGTATGTAACTTATAATAGGCTAAATTAAGCACAAATAGGCAAAATCAAACAACATTTAACAACTACAATAGACAATCACAGATTATGCATAAAAAATGGAAGAATCTTACAAAATGATCCAAGCACAGAACTGAAGTATACAAGGATCATGAACCATTCCTAAATCCTCCCAAAAGGTACTAAACCGCATTTCCTTCTCCCTTGTTCTGCTTCATTGCAATAAACACCTGTTTTTATTTCTTTTTGACTTTCTTTGTATTTTCCCTTTTTTTTTCTTTTTCTGAGTTGTCTTAATTTCTAGGCTTCAACAAGCTTATAAGTAGTTTATATAAACTACTGAGATTAATTTTGAGCACAGCTAAGAGTAAACAACAATACTTGGCAAATAAATTTAGAAACTTAAGTAAAAATGGGAACTACTTAGAAACTGAAGAAAACTTGAATTTTATTTAACTGGAAGCTTATAATATCAAAGGAACACAAATTACAAACTATAATTTAAACTTAAATAGAAAATTACAATAACTCCTACATGACTGAAAATTAAACTAAAAATCTACTTGTTGTTCCACTGCCACTCTTGCTCTTTTATAGCTTCCAAATTAGGGTTTTGAGGGACCCTTGTCTCTTTCCCAGCAACAATCTTGACCCTAGGATCAATAGAAACAATCTCAGCCATTTAAATGTTTTTGGCGCCCAATTGGTGTTTGGCGTTTCTTGATTATTATTGGTGCCAGTGGTGAGTTTTGGAGTGTTGTGTTTGTTTGGTGTGGCAAGGGGGGGGGGGTTGAGTGTGTAGGAGGGAGTAGCAGACTAGGGTGATGATGAGGTTGGTTTTGGTTTGTAGCAGAAGTGAGGTGGAAGGAGAAGGGGTGGAGTCAAAGTTGGGGGGGGGGTTGACTGAGGTATTATAAAAAACGGGGGAGTAATTTTATGGAGTGGGCTGTTTAGGTTTTGGGCCAAAAGAGATGGTAAGGTGGGCTGGGGGTGGTAATGGATTGGGGTGTTTTTGGATTAAATGGGAGTAGTATTATTAAGGTAGGATCCGTTTGGTTAGAATGAAATTTCACAAGGACCAAAAATGTAATTTGTTGAAAATTGAGGACCTGCTGTGTAAATAATCCAAAGTTGTAACCAAGGACTAAACTTGCCATATAATAAAAACCAAAGACCAAAATTTCAATTTTCCAAATTTTGAAAATCCCGGGGACTAAAATTGCCAATTGGTGAAACTTGAGGGACTGAATTGCAATTTCTTTAAAACTTTCACCCAAGGACCATTTCTGCCAACTTTTGATTTTCCAAACACCTGAATTGACTTTTTATCCAAAAATATTTCACAGGGACCAATTCTGTCAATTTCAGAAACTCCAGGGACCAAATGTGTAAATTCTCAAACTTTTTATCCAAGGATCGTTTTTGATAATTTTTGACTTTTAAAAACCTTGGGTTGACTTTTCTTTCGTTTTAAACCTTCAGGGACTAGTTTTGTCAATTTTTGAAACTTGAGGGACTGAAACTGCCAATTATGCAAACTTTGTTCATTTTTCATTTGTTTTTAAACATTTTGCATCTAAAACATATAAAACACACTTTTGGGATAATTTCTGTATTTTGATGCATTTCTGAGTGTTTTTGGATGTTTTGGCAGTTCAGATACGATAAAAATGATGAGTATTTACACACTCATCAATCCCCCACACTAAACTATTGCTAGTCCCTAGCAATCTTTTGAGAAAATCTTGATGGATTTGAAAACCTCTTTACCAAAAGCCATCACTTCTGGAGTAGCCAGGTGTAAGAACTGTGGCACACCTGATAACCGTGTGATTTTGAGCAAATCACCAGCTGTCAACGGATTTGATTAGTCTTTACCAAAAGCTGTTTGCTTCTGGACTAGCCAACTCTTGATGGAATAGTCAACATCTTGGTGAGCTGATTACCAATTATGGATTTTCTACTGCCTTTACCACAAGCCATAATCTTGCGGGCTAGCCAACTCATTTGCTTTTGGGGAGTTGAGGAACCATACAATTTTGGGCAAATTGCAAGCCATAAACGGATTTGAGATGTCTTTACCAAGAGCCGTTTGCTCCTGGACTAGCCAATCCCTTTTGTCAGTTGGACAAGGCGGACTGATTACCACAAAAAATTTTGAGCTTTAGTGAAAAATTTTTGAAAAATTTTGGTAAAAAACGGGGGTACTAGATAGTAAAATGTGATAAAATTCGCTAGAATAGCGAAATACCCCCCACACTTAGGATGAATATTGTCCTCAATATTCAAAGTCCCGGCTATTATGCCGACTCTTTAAATGTTAAAAGGGCAACATTACAAGCTAAGCGTGGAAAACACCATTTTGTATTTTCACTTTTGTAATCATAGCATGGGGGACTCCCCCACACTTAGGGTGAAAACCCTATAAGCATGCTACTGTTTTTGTTTACCGAGTCGCTAGCTTGACTCGACCCCGAATTCATTTGTCCTTGGGGAAGCATGATGTGGAAGAAACAATCTCAATCGGACTTTCATTCAAGATGTTTTGACAAACATTTGAAGCACGTGAAAGTTCCACACCGATGAGATATAAAGACCCTGGCTCAAAATAATGGTACATGAAAATGCCGGGATCAAAGATAGTGTCTTCATTCCCGAAGGAGTGAAGAACAAGAGAAGTCACCCTGTAGGTGAAGAAAAGGAAGAAAACCATGATGAAAATCATGATAAGATTTTCTTCCTCGAGAGCAGGCTCCGTAGCCTGAGTTTGGATTTCAAAGGGTAAGCTCGTAAACATCCCGGGAGGGTGGGTGGGAATTTGCAAATTCTCATGATTGAGTGCTTCTCCCCCCGGGCAATCATACTCCGGAGGAGTCATGATATGAGTGAGTTCACCGGAGAACTCCTCAAAGGTGAATGAATCATATTCGGGGAGAGAAATTTGAGAATTAGGAGTGGTACTGCCACTAATCTTCTCTCCCATATGATCAAAAGTAAAGGCTTCAAACTCCGGAATAAGATCATCGGAGAGAATGTCACTATCCTTAATGGGGATAGGAGATGAAATAGGTTTCTCTTTGAAAGCCTCGATTTTAGAAATTAGGAGATTGACATTCAACAATGTTGCACGAAGTGCTTCATCTTTGATTTCAGTGTCAATCTCATTATTCTCTTCTTCTAAGCTAACTAGCTTAGAAGGTAATCCTTCCACATGACTGATGTCTCCAGAAGATAAAGAATTTTCATCAGCATGTGAAGTACTAAGCTCGATGTTGGGATTAGAGTTTAAAAGTTTTTCAGTTTCTCCCATATCGGCTTCAAGATCAAGGAGACCATCATCACTTCCCAATGGAAGTGGATTGATGTGAGTAAGTTCATTTGTGAACTCCTCAATAAGAGGGTCAACATCTGAAAGAGGCAATGGTGCCTCCTCATACTCAACTTCTCCATAAGATATACAATCATCATTAAAATCGGAGAAAGTCGCAAAATGATCTTTTGGATTTTCAGGGTGATAAGGTAGATCACACATATGATCAAAAGTCCCCTGTGACTCTCCTGGGATTGGGACAAGGTTCTCAACACTAGACTTTATGAATTCGTCCGATTCCTTTTGAGGAACAGTGCTAAGAAGCTCATCCCCCATATTTGGAGAGTGAGTGTGAACTTCGGGTGTGATATCAACAGACCGAGGGAGTTTAGAAGTACTAGCAGTGATGGAATTTTCAAGTTCCATTTGATCAACGGCTAGTGACTTTGTCACATTATTTTCTCCCTGATTCTCCATGAAAGGAATCACAACTGATAGATCAGATGAATCTTTTTGAATAATAACAATGTTATCTTCATCATCATCACTGTCATCATTATCATCATATAAAGCAGCATAGCGAAGATTGGCACGTATTTTAGCCGCTCTCTGCTCAGCAAGTAATTCTTCCATGCTCAATTTGTTTCTAGCATCTCGTTCTTCAGCAAGTAATTCTGCCATGGATTTCTCACGAGAAACTTGAAACGATGTAGTAGCTAACCCCTCCTTAAATTTTTTAAATGCTTCAAGAACCTCATCACAAAGGTCTTGCGGGAATTGAGGAGTTGCTTGGGTCAATTGGTACTGTGGAGGTTGGTCTTGAAACGAATAGTCGTAATTGTTGCAAGGGAATGGATTCCCTGTTTGACAATCCGAGCTAAAGTGAGGACCTCCATAGTTTTCACAACAGTAAAACTGATGTGGCTGTGAGTCATATGTGCTTGAGTCATAATTGTTATCGGGAAACTGCTCATAGACAAGCGTGTTGCCCGATTGACAATCAGAACTGTAGTGTGGACCACCACAGTACTCACAACAGTTAAACTGTTGAGTCTGGTTCGGTGAGTTGTATGGATATTGGTTGTAACCAACATTTTGACTATTATAACAATCAAAACCTTGGTGAGGATCTCCACAATACTCACAAGAAATGTTTGGTGTATTTTGATACGAACAATCATTGTGGTTTGGATAATATGATTCTTGCTCGTATGAATGTGATGGGTAATTGGAAAATTTGGGGAGTCGTTGAATGAGTTCTGATTAGGATCATAAGAAAATGAATTCCTCGAACCACAAAACAAACAACTCCCGTCTCGAATATCATTACCACATTTTTCACATGTACACCAACGACATGGTAAACCAAAAAGTGGCTCACCACAACCAACACAAGGGATACAATCCGGAGGTGGGACAAGTGGTGTGCTCTTAGAGCTAGCAATTTCCACCACTTCCGTTATGGTCTCGGGTTTTGGTTCTTGATAAACGTGAAGATTGGGCAAGTCGTTCTTTTCAGTCACTGCCCTAAGCTTTGTACGTTTGCTTGATGACCTTATAACCTTATATCGTGAAAGATCAGGATTGATTCTTGAAGGTTTAGGAGCATTTGTGAGCTCAGGTTTTTGGATAACCGTAGGTTGGACGTATTTAGCACTTCCATCGTCAGAGGGAAGTATATGTTCCTTTGTCACCTCGGTTTCTTGATTCATTTCCCTCACCGGAGAGGGAATAGGAATCGAAGGTCCATCATAATCAACACGACATCTCGACATTTTTGACAAGGCCATAAGTTTTTCAACTTTGCTTTTAAAGGCCCTTTGTTCAAAGAAATCGTCATCGAGAGATGCCATTAGAATCAATTACGGGACAAGTGGAAGAAGGTAGAATCAAAAGGATAGAGTGTAAAGGGATGAAGAATCAAATATGTGAGAGGGTGAAGGTGAATATTTTTGGTGTTTTTGATAAACATTTTATAAGAAAGAAAATCTTTTTGTGTTTTTGTGTTCGTTGAAAACTAATTGTAAAAAGTTTTCGGGAACGGTTTTTTGTAACAAGAAAATATGAACAAAGGATGGTAAATATACAATGAGTGTATACCCAGATTCACCAATCTGTAAAACCGTGTAGAATACTCGCACAACCTCCCCGGCAGCGGCGCCAAAATTTGATTGGCTCCAAACGGTCAACCTAAGTGACCAGGGAATGGTCAACAGGGTCAAACTGCCTAGAGTCAATCTCCGTTGAAGTGTAGTGGCTTCCCCGGGTCGTTATGTCCCGACGAGGTGTGGATGGTATTAAAAACGGGTTTGTGATCGGGTGAAATTGGACAGGAATGGGTATAAGAGAGCTTGAATGATTACACTAAGGAAATACGAATGAGAACGATTTAAACAACCTATATTAACAATAACGTGAAACCTAGTGAACCTAAACGTAATCTAAAAACTTAAAATCAGAATTTGTTTATAAATAAGCAGAAAAATAAGCCAAACGGCTTAAATAGAAGCTATCACTTTATTTAATGTTTTTGGTCTTTCTTTACTTTACAAAACTACTTTTAATAAGGTAACCTAAATTTAAAAACGTAAAAGTTTATTAAATAAAAAAACGTGAGTGCGCGAAATAAAAAGTGAAATTTATGCTACTTTAACCCTACGGACATGAAAATAATATTTTTATGATCCTAACGATAAAAGAAAATTTTAGAAAAAAGAAAATTATTTTTTTGACTTTTTAATTATTTATTATTAATTAATTACTAATTATACTTAATTAAACTAATTAAACTAATTTAATTAAAATAAATACTAAACTAAGTTATAAAATTATAAAACTTTTTATAGACCTACTTAACCATCACAGGAATCTATAAAAAATATAAAAATTTTATAAAAATTATTATTAGACTATTTTAGAAATTAATTACTTGTTATTATTTAAAAGCTAATTAAACTACTTTAATTATTATAAATACTAAACTATTTTATAAAAATATGAAATTTTTTTATACAAATACTTTACACTAGCAGGTACTTAGGAAAAATTTGAAATCTTAGAAAAAACTAAAAAGATAAGCTAGAATAAGCTAAAACAGTGGACTAAGCTTATTATACTAACAAGTATATAAGAGACTAATTATATAGGAAACAAATGAAAAAAGTCCCTAGGGAGAATGGCATCCAGGTACATACTATCACCCTCAAAAGGGGGGAGGTCTCAGGTTCGACCCCTGCCTCTCCCCTTTTTGCTAAACATTTTTTTTTAATTTTTATTTTACAACCTAATTAAACACATGAAAATAAGCAAAACATAAAACTATATCTACTCCTAAAAAGCTATGAATAAGCAGTTGCAGGGCTAAAAGATAAGCAGTTTACTAATAAGGGTTGAAAATGAGATTTTGACAACTAAAAAGCTATCTTTAATGATCTAAGAAGCTAATTTTAAATGAGATAAAGCTAAAACTAACTAAGATTAGCACAAATAAGTCAAATCAAGCAACAAATCACACTGAGATAGGCTAAATTACAAAATAAGCAATTACAAATCCACTTCAGGCCAAACAGGCCTTAGGGGCAATGTGCAGCCCACTGTGGGGCCCACAAGAGAGACTCATGGTCCAAACCAAATGTTAATCTGGAAAGGGGACCTAAGGGGCTTTCCAAAGAGCTCATAAGCTCATGATAAGCTCAAGTGGTGAGGAATCTAGGGGCTTGTGGAGTTGGGTGGTAGGCTGAGGTGCAGGGCAGAAGGTCAGTCCAAAAGGGCTTTTGCAGGCCTGATTTTAGCTAAGGGCCAAGACTCCCAAGCTTTGATTCTACAAACCAGGTTTGATGGCTTCCCATAAAACCAAAAACCAGGGTCTAAGATTCACTAATGAAGTGGCTAGGGTCTAGGGAAGTGAGCTAATGAACACTAACCACTCAGTGTAACTGAATGGTTGAGGAATCTTTGGAATCCAAATTAAGCAATGGAATAAGCAATTCTTGGGATAAAAAGCATAAACACAGCAAGTCTCAAAGAAAAGCTACTCAGAAACACAAAAAACTTAAATTAACAATAACTAATGTCCAAAATGCAAGCTCATGAAAGTGGGCTTGTGAGACAACACCCCCTGGTGCAGGGGAGACAGCCAGTGAACAAGCAAATTTGAGAACAAAATTAGATAAACTAATGAGTTCCAAATTAAGATCTACTTGTTGTTCTAGATTTACAAGCTGGCAAGCTACTTAGATTACTAAACCAAACCTATTTCCAATCACTAAAGACTCCAACAAATGCTCTACAGGTTATGCTATTTTTCTGACTATGAGAATTTTTGACTTTTTAACAACACTAGCTTTTTTGACTAAAATCAACTTCTGCTAATCCTAGTTAACTGAATGTGATGATTTAAGATAAAGTGAAGCTAAAACAAATTAACTTAACAACAACTAAAGTGAATTTTGAAGTTTGTGCATCCACAATCCACAACAGTTAAGCTGTTGTGGAGTCTCAAAGTGAATTTGACTTTTTCAATATGAAATTACCAAAGTGACAGTTGGATTATGCTAGTTTGAACCTTCTATAGATGTCTACACAGATTTTTCCAAATGAAACTCACAAGAACACATTTAAATAGGCAGATCCAAACACCCCTAGAACTAACAGTTATGATAATTTTACTAAGCAATGGGGAGTTCTAATCCATGAAACTGAGTATGTAACTTATAATAGGCTAAATTAAACACAAATAGGCAAAATCAAACAACATTTAACAACTACAATAGACAATCACAGATTATACAGAAAAAATGGAAAAAGCACAGAACTGAAGTATACAAGGATCATGAACCATTCCTAAGTCCTCCCAAAAGGTACTAAACCGCATTTCCTTCTCCCTTGCTCTGCTTCATTGCAATAAACACCTGTTTTTATTTCTTTTTGACTTTCTTTGTATTTTCCCTTTTTTTTTTCTTTTTCTGAGTTGTCTTAATTTCTAGGCTTCAACAAGCTTATAAGTAGTTTATATAAACTACTGAGATTAATTTTGAGCACAGCTAAGAGTAAACAACAATACTTGGCAAATAAATTTAGAAACTTAAGTAAAAATGGGAATTACTTAGAAACTGAAGAAAACTTGAATTTTATTTAACTGGAAGCTTATAATATCAAAGGAACACAAATTACAAACTATAATTTAAACTTAAATAGAAAATTACAATAACTCCTACATGACTAAAAATTAAACTGAAAATCTACTTGTTGTTCCACTACCACTCTTGCTCTTTTATAGCTTCCAAATTAGGGTTTTGAGGGACCCTTGTCTCTTTCCCAGCAACAATCTTGACCCTAGGATCAATAGAAACAACCTCAGCCATTTAAATGTTTTTGGCGCCCAATTGGTGTTTGGCGTTTCTTGATTATTATTGGTGCCAGTGGTGAGTTTTGGAGTGTTGTGTTTGTTTGGTGTGGCAGGGGGGGGGGGAGGGTTGAGTGTGTAGGAGGGAGTATCAGACTAGGGTGATGATGAGGTTGGTTTTGGTTTGTAGCAGAAGTGAGGTGGAAGGAGAAGGGGTGGAGTCAAAGTTGGGGGGGGGGGTTGACTGAGGTATTATAAAAAACGGGGGAGTAATTTTATGGAGTGGGCTGTTTAGGTTTTGGGCCAAAAGAGATGGTAAGGTGGGCTGGGGGTGGTAATGGATTGGGGTGTTTTAAGATTAAATGGGAGTAGTATTATTAAGGTAGGATCCGTTTGGTTAGAATGAAATTTCACAAGGACCAAAAATGTAATTTGTTGAAAATTGAGGGACCTGCTGTGTAAATAATCCAAAGTTGTAACCAAGGACTAAACTTGCCATATAATAAAAACCAAAGACCAAAATTTCAATTTTCCAAATTTTGAGAATCCCGGGGACTAAAATTGCCTATTGGTGAAACTTGAGGGACTGAATTGCAATTTCTTTAAAACTTTCACCCAAGGACCATTTCTGCCAACTTTTGACTTTCCAAATACCTGAATTGACTTTTTATCCAAAAATATTTCACAGGGACCAATTCTGTCAATTTCAGAAACTCCAGGGACCAAATGTGTAAATTCTCAAACTTTTTATCCAAGGATCGTTTTTGATAATTTTTGACTTTTAAAAACCTTGGGTTGACTTTTCTTTCGTTTTAAACCTTCAGGGACTAGTTTTGTCAATTTTTGAAACTTGAGGGACTGAAACTGCCAATTATGCAAACTTTGTTCATTTTTCATTTGTTTTTAAACATTTTGCATCTAAAACATATAAAACACACTTTTGGGATAATTTTTGTATTTTGATGCATTTCTGAGTGTTTTTGGATGTTTTGGCAGTTCAGATACGATAAAAATGATGAGTATTTACACACTCATCAATCCCCCACACTAAACTATTGCTAGTCCCTAGCAATCTTTTGAGAAAATCTTGATGGATTTGAAAACCTCTTTACCAAAAGCCATCACTTCTAGAGTAGCCAGGTGTAAGAACTGTGGCACACCTGATAACCGTGTGATTTTGAGCAAATCACCAGCTGTCAACGGATTTGATTAGTCTTTACCAAAAGCTGTTTGCTTCTGGACTATCCAACTCTTGATGGAATAGTCAACATCTTGGTGAGCTGATTACCAATTATGGATTTTCCACTGCCTTTACCACAAGCCATAATCTTGCGGGCTAGCCAACTCATTTGCTTTTGGGGAGTTGATGAACCATACAATTTTGGGCAAATTGCAAGCCATAAACGGATTTGAGATGTCTTTACCAAGAGCCGTTTGCTCTTGGACTAGCCAATCCCTTTTGTCAGTTGGACAAGGCGGACTGATTACCACAAAAAATTTTGAGCTTTAGTGAAAAATTTTTGAAAAATTTTGGTAAAAAACGGGGGTACTAGATAGTAAAATGTGATAAAATTCGCTAGAATAGTGAAATACCCCCCACACTTAGGATGAATATTGTCCTCAATATTCAAAGTCCCGGCTATTATGCCGACTCTTTAAATGTTAAAAGGGCAACATTACAAGCTAAGCGTGGAAAACACCATTTTGTATTTTCACTTTTGTAATCATAGCATGGGGGACTCCCCCACACTTAGGGTGAAAACCTTATAAGCATGCTACTGTTTTTGTTTACCGAGTCGCTAGCTTGACTCGACCCCGAATTCATTTGTCCTTGGGGAAGCATGATGTGGAAGAAACAATCTCAATCGGACTTTCATTCAAGATGTTTTGACAAACATTTGAAGCACGTGAAAGTTCCACACCGATGAGATATAAAGACCCTGGCTCAAAATAATGGTACATGAAAATGCCGGGATCAAAGATAGTGTCTTCATTCCCGAAGGAGTGAAGAACAAGAGAAGTCACCCTGTAGGTGAAGAAAAGGAAGAAAACCATGATGAAAATCATGATAAGATTTTCTTCCTCGAGAGCAGGCTCCGTAGCCTGAGTTTGGATTTCAAAGGGTAAGCTCGTAAACATCCCGGGAGGGTGGGTGGGAATTTGCAAATTCTCATGATTTAGTGCATCTCCCCCCGGGCAATCATACTCCGGAGGAGTCATGATATGAGTGAGTTCACCGGAGAACTCCTCAAAGGTGAATGAATCATATTCGGGGAGAGAAATTTGAGAATTAGGAGTGGTACTGCCACTAATCTTCTCTCCCATATGATCAAAAGTAAAGGCTTCAAACTCCGGAATAAGATCATCGGAGAGAATGTCACTATCCTTAATGGGGATAGGAGATGAAATAGGTTTCTCTTTGAAAGCCTCGATTTTAGAAATTAGGAGATTGACATTCAACAATGTTGCACGAAGTGCTTCATCTTTGATTTCAGTGTCAATCTCATCATTCTCTTCTTCTAAGCTAACTAGCTCAGAAGGTAATCCTTCCACATGACTGATGTCTCCAGAAGATAAAGAATTTTCATCAGCATGTGAAGTACTAAGCTCGATGTTGGGATTAGAGTTTAAAAGATTTTCAGTTTCTTCCATATCGGCTTCAAGATCAAGGAGACCATCATCACTTCCCAATGGAAGTGGATTGATGTGAGTAAGTTCATTTGTGAACTCCTCAATAAGAAGGTCAACATCTGAAAGAGGCAATGGTGCCTCCTCATACTCAACTTCTCCATAAGATATACAATCATCATTAAAATCGGAGAAAGTCGCAAAATGATCTTTTGGATTTTCAGGGTGATAAGGTAGATCACACATATGATCAAAAGTCCCCTGTGACTCTCCTGGGATTGGGACAAGGTTCTCAACACTAGACTTTATGAATTCGTCCGATTCCTTTTGAGGAACAGTGCTAAGAAGCTCATCCCCCATATTTGGAGAGTGAGTGTGAACTTCGGGTGTGATATCAACAGACTGAGGGAGTTTAGAAGTACTAGCAGTGATGGAATTTTCAAGTTCCATTTGATCAACGGCTAGTGACTTTGTCACATTATTTTCTCCCTGATTCTCCATGAAAGGAATCACAACTGATAGATCAGATGAATCTTTTTGAATAATAACAATGTTATCTTCATCATCATCACTGTCATCATTATCATCATATAAAGCAGCATAGCGAAGATTGGCACGTATTTTAGCCGCTCTCTGCTCAGCAAGTAATTCTTCCATGCTCAATTCGTTTCTAGCATCTCGTTCTTCAGCAAGTAATTCTGCCATGGATTTCTCACGAGAAACTTGAAACGATGTAGTAGCTAACCCCTCCTTAAAATTTTTAAATGCTTCAAGAACCTCATCACAAAGGTCTTGCGGGAATTGAGGAGTTGCTTGGGTCAATTGGTACTGTGGAGGTTGGTCTTGAAACGAATAGCCGTAATTGTTGCAAGGGAATGGATTCCCTGTTTGACAATCCGAGCTAAAGTGAGGACCTCCATAGTTTTCACAACAGTAAAACTGATGTGGCTGTGAGTCATATATGCTTGAGTCATAATTGTTATCGGGAAACTGCTCATAGACAAGCGTGTTGCACGATTGACAATCAGAACTGTAGTGTGGACCACCACAGTACTCACAATAGTTAAACTGTTGAGTCTGGTTCGGTGAGTTGTATGGATATTGGTTGTAACCAACATTTTGACTATTATAACAATCAAAACCTTGGTGAGGATCTCCACAATACTCACAAGAAATGTTTGGTGTATTTTGATACGAACAATCATTGTGGTTTGGATAATATGATTCTTGCTCGTATGAATGTGATGGGTAATTGGAAAAATTTGGGGAGTCGTTGAATGAGTTCTGATTAGGATCATAAGAAAATGAATTCCTCGAACCACAAAACAAACAACTCCCGTCTCGAATATCATTACCACATTTTTCACATGTACACCAACGACATGGTAAACCAAAAAGTGGCTCACCATAACCAACACAAGGGATACAATCCGGAGGTGGGACAAGTGGTGTGCTCTTAGAGCTAGCAATTTCCACCACTTCCGTTATGGTCTCGGGTTTTGGTTCTTGATAAACGTGAAGATTGGGCAAGTCGTTCTTTTCAGTCACTGCCCTAAGCTTTGTACGTTTGCTTGATGACCTTATAACCTTATATCGTGAAAGATCAGGATTGATTCTTGAAGGTTTAGGAGCATTTGTGAGCTCAGGTTTTTGGATAACCGTAGGTTGGACGTATTTAGCACTTCCATCGTCAGAGGGAAGTATATGGTCCTTTGTCACCTCGGTTTCTTGATTCATTTCCCTCACCGGAGAGGGAATAGGAATCGAAGGTCCATCATAATCAACACGACATCTCGACATTTTTGACAAGGCCATAAGTTTTTCAACTTTGCTTTTAAAGGCCCTTTGTTCAAAGAAATCGTCATCGAGAGATGCCATTAGAATCAATTACGGGACAAGTGGAAGAAGGTAGAATCAAAAAGATAGAGGGTAAAGGGATGAAGAATCAAATATGTGAGAGGGTGAAGGTGAATATTTTTGGTATTTTTGATAAACATTTTATAAGAAAGAAAATCTTTTTGTGTTTTTGTGTTCGTTGAAAACTAATTGTAAAAAGTTTTCGGGAACGGTTTTTTGTAACAAGAAAATATGAACAAAGGATGGTAAATATACAATGAGTGTATACCCAGATTCACCAATCTGTAAAACCGTGTAGAATACACGCACAACCTCCCCGGCAGCGGCGCCAAAATTTGATTGGCTCCAAACGGTCAACCTAAGTGACCAGGGAATGGTCAACAGGGTCAAACTGCCTAGAGTCAATCTCCGTTGAAGTGTAGTGGCTTCCCCGGGTCGTTATGTCCCGACGAGGTGTGGATGATATTAAAAACGGGTTTGTGATCGGGTGAAATTGGACAGGAATGGGTATAAGAGAGCTTGAATGATTACACTAAGAAAATACGAATGAGAACGATTTAAACAACCTATATTAACAATAACGTGAAACCTAGTGAACCTAAACGTAATCTAAAAACTTAAAATCAGAATTTGCTTATAAATAAGCAGAAAAATAAGCCAAACGGCTTAAATAGAAGCTATCACTTTATTTAATGTTTTTGGTCTTTCTTTACTTTACAAAACTACTTTTAATAAGGTAACCTAAATTTAAAAACGTAAAAGTTTATTAAATAAAAAAACGTGAGTGCGCGAAATAAAAAGTGAAATTTATGCTACTTTAACCCTACGGACATGAAAATAATGTTTTTATGATCCTAACGATAAAAGAAAATTTTAGAAAAAAGAAAATTATTTTTTTGACTTTTTAATTATTTATTATTAATTAATTACTAATTATACTTAATTAAACTAATTAAACTAATTTAATTAAAATAAATACTAAACTAAGTTATAAAATTATAAAACTTTTTATAGACCTACTTAACCATCACAGGAATCTATAAAAAATATAAAAATTTTATAAAAATTATTATTAGACTATTTTAGAAATTAATTACTTGTTATTATTTAAAAAGCTAATTAAACTACTTTAATTATTATAAATACTAAACTATTTTATAAAAATATGAAAATTTTTTATACAAATACTTTACACTAGCAGGTACTTAGGAAAAATTTGAAATCTTAGAAAAAGCTAAAAAGATAAGCTAGAATAAGCTAAAACAGTGGACTAAGCTTATTATACTAACAAGTATATAAGAGACTAATTATATAGGAAACAAATGAAAAAAGTCCCTAGGGCGAATGGCATTCAGGTACATACTATCACCCTCAAAAGGGGGGAGGTCTCAGGTTCGACCCCTGCCTCTCCCCTTTTTGCTAAACATTTTTTAAAAAATTTTTATTTTACAACCTAATTAAACACATGAAAATAAGCAAAACATAAAACTATATCTACTCCTAAAAAGCTATGAATAAGCAGTTGCAGGGCTAAAAGATAAGCAGTTTACTAATAAGGGTTGAAAATGAGATTTTGACAACTAAAAAGCTATCTTTAATGATCTAAGAAGCTAATTTTAAATGAGATAAAGCTAAAACTAACTAAGATTAGCACAAATAAGTCAAATCAAGCAACAAATCACACTGAGATAGGCTAAATTACAAAATAAGCAATTCCAAATCCACTTCAGGCCAAACAGGCCTTAGGGGCAATGTGCAGCCCACTGTGGGGCCCACAAGAGAGACTCAGGGTCCAAACCAAATGTTAATCTGGAAAGGGGACCTAAGGGGCTTTCCAAAGAGCTCATAAGCTCATGATAAGCTCAAGTGGTGAGGAATCTAGGGGCATGTGGAGTTGGGTGGTAGGCTGAGGTGCAGGGCAGAAGGTCAGTCCAAAAGGGCTTTTGCAGGCCTGATTTTAGCTAAGGGCCAAGACTCCCAAGCTTTGATTCTACAAACCAGGTTTGATGGCTTCCCATAAAACCAAAAACCAGGGTCTAAGATTCACTAATGAAGTGGCTAGGGTCTAGGGAAGTGAGCTAATGAACACAAACCACTCAGTGTAACTGAGTGGTTGAGGAATCTTTGGAATCCAAATTAAGCAATTCTTGGGATAAAAAGCATAAACACAGCAAGTCTCAAAGAAAAGCTACTCAGAAACATAAAAAACTTAAATTAACAATAACTAATGTCCAAAATGCAAGCTCATGAAAGTGGGCTTGTGAGACAACACCCCCTGGTGCAGGGGAGACAGCCAGTGAACAAGCAAATTTGAGAACAAAATTAGATAAACTAATGAGTTCCAAATTAAGATCTACTTGTTGTTCTAGATTCACAAGCTGGCAAGCTACTTAGATTACTAAACCAAACCTATTTCCAATCACTAAAGACTCCTACAAATGCTCTACAGGTTATGCTATTTTTCTGACTATGAGAATTTTTGACTTTTTAACAACACTAACTTTTTTGACTAAAATCAACTTCTGCTAATCCTAGTTAACTGAATGTGATGATTTAAGATAAAGTGAAGCTAAAACAAATTAACTTAACAACAACTAAAGTGAATTTTGAAGTTTGTGCATCCACAATCCACAACAGTTAAGCTGTTGTGGAGTCTCAAAGTGAATTTGACTTTTTCAATATGAAATTACCAAAGTGACAGTTGGATTATGCTAGTTTGAACCTTCTATAGATGTCTACACAGATTTTTCCAAATGAAACTCACAAGAACACATTTAAATAGGCAGATCCAAACACCCCTAGAACTAACAGTTATGATAATTTTACTAAGCAATGGGGAGTTCTAATCCATGAAACTGAGTATGTAACTTATAATAGGCTAAATTAAACACAAATAGGCAAAATCAAACAACATTTAACAACTACAATAGACAATCACAGATTATGCAGAAAAAATGGAAGAATCTTACAAAATGATCCAAGCACAGAACTGAAGTATACAAGGATCATGAACCATTCCTAAATCCTCCCAAAAGGTACTAAACCACATTTCCTTCTCCATTGCTCTGCTTCATTGCAATAAACACCTGTTTTTATTTCTTTTTGATTTTCTTTGTATTTCCCCCCCCCTTTTTTTTTTTCTTTTTCTGAGTTGTCTTAATTTCTAGGCTTCAACAAGCTTATAAGTAGTTTATATAAACTACTGAGATTAATTTTGAGCACAACTAAGAGTAAACAACAATACTTGGAAAATAAATTTAGAAACTTAAGTAAAAATGGGAATTACTTAGAAACTGAAGAAAACTTGAATTTTATTTAACTGGAAGCTTATAATATCAAAGGAACACAAATTACAAACTATAATTTAAACTTAAATAGAAAATTACAATAACTCCTACATGACTGAAAATTAAACTAAAATTCTACTTGTTGTTCCACTGCCACTCTTGCTCTTTTATAGCTTCCAAATTAGGGTTTTGAGGGACCCTTGTCTCTTTCCCAGCAACAATCTTGACCCTAGTATCAATAGAAACAATCTCAGCCATTTAAATGTTTTTGGCGCCCAATTGGTATTTGGCGTTTCTTGATTATTATTGGTGCCAGTGGTGAGTTTTGGAGTGTTGTGTTTGTTTGGTGTGGCAAGGGGGGGGGGGAGGGTTGAGTGTGTAGGAGGGAGTAGTAGACTAGGGTGATGATGAGGTTGGTTTTGGTTTGTAGCAGAAGTGAGGTGGAAGGAGAAGGGGTGGAGTCAAAGTTGGGGGGGGGGGGGTTGACTGAGGTATTATAAAAAACGGGGGAGTAATTTTATGGAGTGGGCTGTTTAGGTTTTGGGCCAAAAGAGATGGTAAGGTGGGCTGGGGGTGGTAATGGATTGGGGTGTTTTAAGATTAAATGGGAGTAGTATTATTAAGGTAGGATCCGTTTGGTTAGAATGAAATTTCACAAGGACCAAAAATGTAATTTGTTGAAAATTGAGGGACCTGCTGTGTAAATAATCCAAAGTTGTAACCAAGGACTAAACTTGCCATATAATAAAAACCAAAGACCAAAATTTCAATTTTCCAAATTTTGAGAATCCCGGGGACTAAAATTGCCTATTGGTGAAACTTGAGGGACTGAATTGCAATTTCTTTAAAACTTTCACCCAAGGACCATTTCTGCCAACTTTTGATTTTCCAAACACCTGAATTGACTTTTTATCCAAAAATATTTCACAGGGACCAATTCTGTCAATTTCAGAAACTCCAGGGACCAATTGTGTAAATTCTCAAACTTTTTACCCAAGGATCGTTTTTGATAATTTTTGACTTTTAAAAACCTTGGGTTGTCTTTTCTTTCGTTTTAAACCTTCAGGGACTAGTTTTGTCAATTTTTGAAACTTGAGGGACTGAAACTGCCAATTATGCAAACTTTGTTCGTTTTTCATTTGTTTTTAAACATTTTGCATCTAAAACATATAAAACACACTTTTGGGATAATTTCTGTATTTTGATGCATTTCTGAGTGTTTTTGGATGTTTTGGTAGTTCAGATACGATAAAAATGATGAGTATTTACACACTCATCAGTATCCGGTCGTGTGTAGACTAATAATGGTAAAACAGAGGTTGTACCAAGAGCTATGTGTGGTGGATTATATCTAAGTCTAGGCGTCACGTTTTTAAACTGGTTTAAGATTGATATGATTAATTAAGCTAAATAACAGAAATAAAATAAAAGTTGAAAGTAAATAAAGTTGTGAGCAATAGGGAGAAAGTGTACTAGCCTAGCTAGTCATCCTATATTGCCATGAATATGTTCTCTATTAAACTATTTGAATGCAACAAGTGGGGCGGACATATATCACTAGGTTCATTTGGTCTAGTTCCCTAGCCTATCTCCCTAGAATCCTGTCGGAAACCAAAGGCCCTTCCCTCTGTAAGTAAGCCGACGTACAGTAGACTAGTTTGAGTCATTGTTGATGCCGGATCTTGTAAAAAAAATGCTAAACCAAAAGTAAATGAAATAAACCTTCATCGTTTTTTCTCTTGCTGTCTTTTCTTGTGTCGAACTAAAACAACCAACAATTAGGAAAAACCCCTTTTCTCCTTTTTTTTGTTTTTGTTTCTTCTGTCGTATGATCAATAGGAGCAGCCACCAAAACAATAAAACCTCATTTTCTTTTTATTTTCTTCCTTCATTTAAGTTTTTTTCCTCGTAACGTTCTTTTTCATTTTCAATTGTTTCTTGTCATTCTTGCACATTTGTGTAGTGTATGACCAGAAAAAATCCGTCTGCAATCGTATCACAACTTTCCAATCCCAAGCAAGCTTTTTGTAAACTTCGTAAGAAAGAGCAATTAGGTGAATCCGAAGGAACCTCTCAAAAGGAATCCAAATTCGAGTCCGAGTTTGAAAACGAATTTCAAACTGAAGAGGAGAAAGGTATGGGAGACGATAACCGCACGATGGCCGAACTGGCCAAAACTACTCGAACGAGAGCGAGTTCCGCAATCGCTCGTCCCGAACATAAAGTCAACAACTTCGAAATTAAGGGTTAATTCATGCACATGATCCTTAATCACTGCCAATTCAGTGGTGCGTTGGGTGAAGACGTGAATGATCACATCGACAAATTCTTAGGAATTTGCGAGCTTTTCAAAATCAATGATGTAGATGGAGATGCAGTTATGCTTCACGTATTCCCGTTCACTCTCATAGGCACTACTAAAGAATGGCTCAAGTTGATTGCACCAGGTTCAATCACCACTTGGGACCAAATGCAATAGAAATTGTTAGCACGATTCATTCCACCCGCTTTATCCAAAAAGCTTCTTAGTGAAATCACTAATTTTGTTCAAATGCCGGATGAGATGCTTTATGAGGCTTGGGAATGACTGAAGAAGGATCTTCGTCAATGTCCTCAGGATGGTCTCAGTAAGCATAAGATAGTTCAAACTTTCTATAGAGGTATCGATAGACCTACACGAAACACAATTGACAACTCAATTGGAGGGACAATCATGAATAAGACCCCCAATCAGGCTCATGAATTGATTGAATACATCGCTTTACATACTCATGAGTGGTATACACCACAAGATAGAGTGAGTAGAAAAACTACAGTTAAAGCCGTTGAAGCTGATGCAAAGAGTGAAATAGCCGCCTTGACTAATCAGATGGCTATGTTTAATAAGAAGTTCGATAAGCTAAATGCTACCGTCGTTGCTATGCAAGTAGGATGTGAATTTTTTGGTGGTCCTCATTTGACAGAGGATTGTGATGACAAACCAATGAGCTTGTCTGTGGATGCTTGTTGGGTAAACCAAAGACAAGGAAATTTTCAAGCTGGTAAGTCAAACGGTAACAACTTGTCATACAAGCAAGGTCCTCCGGGATTCTACAAGGCCAACCATGAACTATTCTAACAACCTCAACAACATCATATTGAAAAAAAGTCTAATTTTTAGGAATTGATGACTCAATACATCGCTGGACAAACTACTATCATAAAAGACCAAAAAGCCTCAATTAAAGACTTGAAAACCCAAATGAGTCAAATTACAAAGTTGTTGTCTCAAAGGCAACCAGGAAGCTTACCTAGTAACACGGAACCTAATCCGAATGCACATGTGAATGCTGTTACAACTAGAAGTGGTAAGCGAACTAGTGATCCTTCTTTCCAATCTAACAAAAATGTTGACAAGACGGTTACCAAAGAGGTAAATGACAAGGTGCAACCCCAAAGTTCTCCGAGCACAACACATGTCAAACCTCCTCTTAAACCGTACGAACCAAAACTTCCATATCCTGGACGGTACAGGAAAGAAAAGGAGACAGAACAGTATGGTAAGTTTCTTGACTTATCCAAGTAATTACATGTCAATTTGCCATTTGTTAAGGCCGTTTCGCAAATGCCGAAATATGCGAAATTCTTAAAGGACCTCCTAACTAACAAAAATAAGTTAGAAGACTTGTCTATTGTCATAATGAGTGAAGAATGTTCTACCATTTTGGATGGCAAATTACCGAAGAAAATGTCTGATCCTGGAAGTTTCACCATTCCATGCCTAATCGGAAATTTGAGTGTGAATAATGCTTTGGCAGAACATTAAGTAAGGCATCAAATTGATGCTAGCTCCTAAGTCTGCCAAAGCATTATTTACACTCAAATTTTTGATTAGGCATGGAATGGTGAAACTTCTAGGATCAGACAATTTCTTCGGTAATTTGCCACCCAAATTGGCAGAACATTCTTCACTCATTACGACATTAGACAAGTTCTCTAACTTCTTTTTGTTAGTTAGGAGGTCCTTTAAGAATTTCACATATTTCGGCATTTGCGAAAGGGCCTTGATGAGTGCTCAAACACTCATCATTTTTGGTCTAATCTGAACTGCAAAACATACAAAAAACACTCAGAAATGCATCAAAATACTGAAAATATTTCAAAATTGTGTTTTATATGTTTTAGATGCAAAATGAGCAAAAACAGATGAAAAACGTATAAAGTTTGCAAAATTGGCAGTTTCAGTCCCCCAACTTTCATAAAATTGCAAAACTAGTCCCTGGATATTCAAAATATAGAAAATTATCACCAAAGGTCCTTTTACAATCATAAGTTGTCATATTTTGTCCTTTGGTGAAAAATTGGAAAAGTTTTGGAAAATTACAATTTAGTCCCTGGAGTTACAGATTTTGGCAGATTCAGTCCCTGGTGGGATATTTTTGAAAGGAAAATCATTTTTTGCCCTTGGAAAATCAAAATGTATCACAAAAATTCCTTGGGTGAAATTTTCAGAAAATTGCAAGTTTAGTCCCCGAGGTTTGGAAATTTACAAATTTGGTCCGCGGGAAATTTTGAAAAATGAAAATGAAAAAAATGTTTTTTTGAAATAGTGGTGATTGGCATTTTGGTCCTTGGTATTACTTTGTGAAAATAACATTTTCAGTCCCTTAGTTTTTGCAAAATTACAACTTAGGTCCTTGTGGTTTCTTTGGTAATAAAACAAATGGACCCTTGATATTATTATAGCCCAAACCAAATACCAAACCCAACACAAATCTGATCCAGCAAACCCCTTAGCCCACCACCTAGCCCAAATCCAAAATAATATAAAAAACCACCCTGGCTTTGACCTCAGTCAACACCTCACCCCCTCGCTACTGTTCATCACCTCCAACACTTCCCTGAAAAACCTCCCCCTGCTCCCTCCTTTTCACCAAACCCTCACCTCCTCATTAATATCACACCAACCTTTCACCAATAACCCTCCCCCTCATTAATGTACCCACCAAACTCTCACAACTGCCTTTTCCCACTTTTCCCGCCATTATCAATTTAAATGGTGGGGATCAAACACACTCATCCAATGGCTCAAACTAGTTGTGGGAAAGATAGAGAGAGACTGCAGGTTCTATAAAAGTCAGAAAAGAAGCCAGAAGAAAGAGTATGAGAGTAGTAGCAGTCAACTAGAGTAGTATTAATTAGTTTAGTGTAATTTTAATCATGTAATCACTTTTTCCTTTGTAACTTTCTGTTTTATGATTTAGTTTATCCTTGTAATTCCAAAATTCAAGTTCAATTAAAGTTTCATTTAAGTTTATGCAAAATTGTATTTTCACTAAAAATCTGAGTTTGTTGTTACTCCATTCAAGTGTTGTTTATTTGATCTAATAAACTTACTTTAAGTTTATTGAAGTTAATTAAATCAAAAGAAAAGCAAAAAATTCTCAGAAAGAAAAGAAAAGAAAAATATTCAATAAAAATAAAAATGGTTGTCTCAAGTAATGAAGCAGTTGCAGAAATGGTTTTGGAATGGTTTTAGAGTCCCAAGGGGGGCATTAGGGTGTGGTTTTGTTCCTGGTTTCATCAGCTTCTATACTTTGGACTCCTTGTAAGATCAATTCTCCATATCTTAGCTCAAAATTGAATCTCAACTGTCTCAATATAGCCTAGGGTTGCATCTGCTTATCCTTGTTGTATTGTCTGTGTTATTTTAGCATTTTTAGCTTCTAAGTAACCTATTTAATCTGTTCAAGCCTAGAAATTTGACTGTTGTAGTTTTAAATATTCAAGTTGTAGTTTAAAAGTTACTTAAGGGAGTGTTTTGCATTAGCTATTTTGCTGTGGTCTTGAGGTATTTGTGGTTTGAAAACTAGATAGACTTCATCACTAGGATAAATCTAGCTCAGTCCAGCTTTAAGTTTGGTAGGTTTAAGTTACAAAGTCAAAAATCACCTCCCAAGCCTCCAACAGTTAACTGTTGGAGCTTTGAGACCTCAAACCCACCCAAATCCTTTCATTAGTTGGTATTCTAACTTAATTTCATTTTTTAGTAGCTTATAATGTCATATTAAATCAGCAGGAGTGATCCAAAGTCCAAAAAAGTCAAAATATGTGGTTTTCACCAAAAGTCAAATTTGTAGGATCCTAGATTTTTTCTAAACTTGCAAGAATTTTTCAGATTTATGTAATGTGATTCAGGATCTGATCTTTTGATATGTTATAACATGCCATCTCAACTCTTGATTCCCCCCCTTGTGTTATTTTTGTGAATTTTCTTCTGGGCCCCACAACCCTCCAAAGAGGGCTGTAGGGCAGCCATACACTCTGCTACACAGATAAGCAGTCCACCACCACCACTTGGTGGTGGTTTTCTGGGCATCTCATTGGTCCACAGTCCATAAACCTTGCACCTTTCCACTCCCCTCCTACCAGGGTACCAGGTATGACCAGTGGTTTGACCTAAAACCCTGTGGACCCCACTTGAATCAAGCCGAAGTTTCTGTCCCCATTTTCAGTCCTCACATAGGTTTCAAAGTGCTTAATGTTAGCTTATTGCTTATTCTGTGATCTCATTTAGCTTTTTCCAGCTTATACCTATTCATCCAACTTATTGGGACCTAATTCATCCAGAGTGGGTCCCACTTGGTCTCATTTGAGCCCATTTTACCCCTTGATCAACAAAAGTCAACTGTTTTACTTTTTGTTGCATAATCAGCTTATTTTGGAGTTCCAGCAAAGTTGTTTTTATTAAAGTTTCATGTTTTTAGTTGTAAAATAGTTTTCCAAAAAGAAAATCCAGAAAAAACAAAGTAATTTTAAGTGATAGTTTCTATTTAATTTTATTTAAATTTTATTTTTCATTTTTAGATTTTAATTAAGTACTTGTCATTTTTATAGTTTTATTAATTTCCTTTTATATTAAAGTATCTATAATAATTTTCTCAGATTTTTATTTTATTATTTAGTATTTATTAGAATTAATCTTAGTTTTATTATTTATTAATTAATAATTAGTTTAAAATAGCATAATTAGTTTTTATTAAGTAAAACCTAGTTTTTATATTTTTCCTAACTCTTATATAATGTAAAATAATTTTAGAAATTCTCTTGTAATTTTTACTGTTCATTTTCTATTTTTCTTAATTTAAAATAAATTAATTAGGTAATTAGTAATTAATTAGTAATTAATTAATAGAAAAACCACAAAAAGACAAAAATACATATTTTTAATTTTAAAACTTAGTTTTAGTTATTTTATAATTTTAGAAATTTTATTTTCACCTTTTTAGTATTTAATTAATATTGTATTATATTTAAGTTGTTTAAATATTAATAATAAGTAATAATTAGTATTTAATTAATATTAAATAATTAATTAGGGTTAAAAGTTATTTTATTTTTCTAAAAATTTTCTTTTACCTTTAAGTTTGTTAAAAAGCCATTTTCATCCCCTGGGTGTTTTCAGATTTCCGTTTTTACTTTTTATTTCGTACGTCTACGTTTTATTCAAACGTGAACGTACGCGTTTTAAGTTTTAATCGTTTCTGGTTTTTTCTAACTTTCCTGTCTTATTCACATAGCTTGTTTAAGCTATTTCATTGTAGATTCCTTAGTTCAAATCATTCACAAACCCTTTTCCTTTCCAAATTCACCCGATCACGAAACCGTTTTAATTACAATTCACACCTCGTCGGGACATAACGACCCGGGGAAACACTATATTACCCGGAGCTTTGACTCTAGGCTGTTTGACCTTGTTGATCATAACCTGGTCAATTTAGGTTGACCGTTCAGAGCCAATCAAATTTTGGCGCCGTTGCCGGGGAGGTTGTGTGCGTTTTCTAAACGATTTTTTTGATTAGTGACTTTGGAATTCGTTCCATTGTACATTTATCCATCCTTGTTCATATTTTTCCATAAAAACCCAAAAATATTTTTCCTTACCCTCTATCAGTTTGATTCTACCTTCTTATACCCCTCTCATGTATAATTCTAAATGACATCTCTCGATGACGATTTCTTTAAACAATGGGCCTTTGAGAGCAAAATTGAAAAACTTATGGCCTTGTCAAAAATATCGAGATGTCGTAGTGATTATAATGGACCTTCGATTCCTATTCCCTCTCCGGTGAGGGAAATGAATCAAGAAACCGAGGTGACAAAGGACCATGTACTTCCCTCTGACGATGGAAGTGCTAAATACGTCCAACCTACGGTTATCCAAAAACCTAAGCTCACAAATGCTCCTAAACCTTCAAGAATCAATCCTGATCTTTCACGATATAAGGTTATAAGGTCGTCAAGCATATGTGCTGAGCTTAGGGCAGTGACTGAAAAGAACGACTTACCTAACCTTCACGTTTATCAAGAACCAAAACCCGAGACCATAACGGAAGTGGTGGAAATTGCTAGCTCTAAGAGCACACCACTTGTCCCACCTCTGGTTTTTATTCCTTGTGTAGGTTGTGGTGAGCCACTTTTTGGTTTGACATGTCGTTGGTGTACATGTGTGCAATGTGGTAATGATATTCAATACGGGAGTTGTTTGTTTTGTGGGTCGAGTAATTCATTTGCTTATGATCCTAATCAAAACTCATTCAACGACTCTTCAAATTTTTCCAATTACCCATCACATTCATACGAGCAAGAATCATATTACCCAAATTTCAATAATGCTTCGTATCAAGATACACCAAGCCAGACTCAACAGTTTTACTGTTGTGAGTACTGTGGTGGTCCACACTACAGTTCTGATTGTCAATCAGGAAACAGGCTTGTCTATGAGCAGTTTCCTGATAACAATTATGACTTAAGCACATATGACTCACAGCCACATCAGTTTTACTGTTGTGAGTATTGTGGAGGTCCACACACTAGCTCTGATTGTCAAACAGGGAATTCATTTCCTTGTAACAATTACGACTATTCGTTTTCAGACCCACCTCCACAATACCAAATGACCCAAGCAACTCCTCAATTCCCGCAAGACCTTTGTGATGAGGTTCTTGATGCATTTAAAAAATTTAAGGAGGGGTTAGCTACTACATCGTTTCAAGATTCTCGTGAAAAATCAATGGCAGAATTACTTGCTGAAGAACGAGAAGCTAGAAACGAAAAGAGCATGGAAGAATTACTTGCTGAGCAAAGAGCGGCTAAAATACGTGCCAATCTTCGCTATGCTGCTCTTTATGATGACGATGATGACAGTGATGATGATGAAGATAACATTGCCATTATTCAAAACGATTCATCAGATTCATCAGTTGTGATTCCTTCCATGGATAATCAGGGAGGAAATGATGAGACAGAGAAATTACTAGCAGAAGATCAAATGGAACTCGTACAATCCATGAATGTTAGCTCCTCTCCACTCCCTCAGTCTGCTATCACACCCGAAGTTCACACTCACTCTCTAAACATGGGGGATGAGCATCTTGACACTATTCCTAATAAGGAATCGGACGAATTAATAAAGTCTAGTGTTGAGATCCTTGTCCCAATCCCAGGAGAGTCACAGGGAACTTTGGATGATATTTGTGATATTCCATCCCCTCTTGAGTGTTCAAACGATCATTTTGAGACTTTCTCAGATTTTAATGATGATTGTACATCTCATGGAGACATCGAGTATGTTGAGGCATCAGTTCCACAAACTGATGCGGATCATCCTCTTGAGGAGTTCGCTGATGAACTCGCTCACATCGATCCACTTTCATTGGAAAGTGATGATGGTCTCCTCGATTTCCAAGCCGATCTGGGAGAAATTGAAAGTCTCCTTTATCATGATCCGTCACTCACTTCTGATCCCAACAGTCCAATAGAGAATGATAATCACTTTGTTCCCGAAACATTCAATACTACTCTCACCAATCCTCTATTTGAATTCGAATCTGAATTCACTTTGATTTATGATAATCCACTCTTTGATATTCAGAACGAGGATTGTGATGAGTTTATATCGGAACATGAGTTCACAAATTCACATCTTGTGAATAATTCTCTTCATGAGGAGTTCTCCGGTGAACTCGCTCATCATATCATGACTCCTCCGGAGTTTGATAGCCCGGGGGGAGATGCACTCAATCATGAGAATTTGCAAATTCCCACCCACCCTCCCGGGTTGTTTACGAGCTTACCCTTTGAAATCCAAACTCAGGCTACGGAGCCTGCTCTCGAGGAAGAAGATCAACTCATGCTTTTTATCATGGTTTTCTTCCTTTTCTTCACCTACAGGGTGACTTCTTCTCTTCTTCACTCCTTCGGGAGTGAGGATACCATCTTTGATCCCGGCATTTTCATGTATCATTATCTTGAGCCGGATATTTATCTCATCGGTGTGGAACTTTCACGTGCTTCATATGTTTGTCCAAACATTTTGAATGAAAGTCCGATTGAGATTGTTTCTTCCACATCATGCTTCCCCAAGGACAATTGAATTCGGGGTCGAGTCACGCTAGTGACTCGGTAAACAAAAACAGAGCATGCTTATAGGGTTTTCACCCTAAGTGTGGGGGAGTCCCCCATGCTATGGTTACAAGAGTGAAAATACAAAATGGTGTTTTCCACGCTTAGCTTGTAATGTTGCCCTTTTACGTTCAAAATGTCGGCATAATAGCCGGGATTTTGAATATTGAGGACAATATTCATGCTAAGTGTGTGTGTGTGGGGGGGGGGGGGGTATTTCGCTATTCTAGCGAATTTTATCACATTTTACTATATAATACCCCCGTTTTTAGCCAAAATTTCAAAAATTTTCACTGGTGCTTCAAAATTTTTGTGGTAATCAGTCCGCCTTGTCTAACCGACAAAAGGGATTGGCTAGTCCAGGAGCAAACGGCTCTTGGTAAAGACATCTCAAATCCGTTGACGGCTTGCAATTTGCCCAAAATTGTATGGTTCCTCAACTCCCCAAAAACAAATGAGTTGGCTAGCCCGCAAGATTATGGCTTGTGGTAAAGGCCATGGAAAATCCATAATTGGTAATTAGCTCACCAAGATGTTGACTAGGTCCATCAAGATGCTGGCTAGTCCAGGAGCAAACGGCTCTTGGTAAAGACTAAACAAATCCGTTGAAAGCTGGTGGTTTGCTCAAAATCACACGGTTATCAGGTGTGCCACAGTTCTTACACCTGGCTACTCCAGAAGTGATGACTTTTGGTAAAGAGTTTTTCAAATCCATCAAGTTTTCAAAACAGTATTGCTAGGGACTAGCAATAGTTTAGTGTGGGGGATTGATGAGTGCTCAAACACTCATCATTTTTGGTCTAATCTGAACTGCAAAACATACACAAAACACTCAGAAATGCATCAAAATACTGAAAATATTTCAAAATTGTGTTTTATATGTTTTAGATGCAAAATGAGCAAAAACAGATGAAAAACGTATAAAGTTTGCAAAATTGGCAGTTTCAGTCCCCCAACTTTCATAAAATTACAAAACTAGTCCCTGGATATTCAAAATATAGAAAATTATCACCAAAGGTCCTTTTACAATCATAAGTTGTCATATTTTGTCCTTTGGTGAAAAATTGGAAAAGTTTTGGAAAATTACAATTTAGTCCCTGGAGTTACAGATTTTGGCAGATTCAGTCCCTGGTGGGATATTTTTGAAAGGAAAATCATTTTTTGCCCTTGGAAATCAAAATGTATCACAAAAAGTCCTTGGGTGAAATTTTCAGAAAATTGCAAGTTTAGTCCCCGAGGTTTGGAAATTTACAAATTTGTTCCCCGGGAAATTTTGAAAAATGAAAATGAAAAAAATGTTTTTTTGAAATAGTGGTGATTGGCATTTTGGTCCTTGGTATTACTTTGTGAAAATAACATTTTCAGTCCCTTAGTTTTTGCAAAATTACAACTTAGGTCCTTGTGGTTTCTTTGGTAATAAAACAAATGGACCCTTGATATTATTATAGCCCAAACCAAATACCAAACCCAACACAAATCTGATCCAGCAAACCCCTTAGCCCACCACCTAGCCCAAATCCAAAATAATATAAAAAACCACCCTGGCTTTGACCTCAGTCAACACCTCATCCCCTCGCTACTGTTCATCACCTCCAACACTTCCCTGAAAAACCTCCCCCTACTCCCTCCTTTTCACCAAACCCTCACCTCCTCATTAATATCACACCAACCTTTCACCAATAACCCTCCCCCTCATTAATGTACCCACCAAACTCTCACAACTGCCTTTTCCCACTTTTCCCGCCATTATCAATTTAAACGGTGGGGATCAAACACACTCATCCAACGGCTCAAACTAGTTGTGGGAAAGATAGAGAGAGACTGCAGGTTCTATAAAAGTCCGAAAAGAAGCCAGAAGAAAGAGTATGAGAGTAGTAGCAGTCAACTAGAGTAGTATTAATTAGTTTAGTGTAATTTTAATCATGTAATCACTTTTTCCTTTGTAACTTTCTGTTTTATGATTTAGTTTATCCTTGTAATTCCAAAATTCAAGTTCAATTAAAGTTTCATTTAAGTTTATGCAAAATTGTATTTTCACTAAAAATCTGAGTTTGTTGTTACTCCATTCAAGTGTTGTTTATTTGATCTAATAAACTTACTTTAAGTTTATTGAAGTTAATTAAATCAAAAGAAAAGCAAAAAATTCTCAGAAAGAAAAGAAAAGAAAAATATTCAATAAAAATAAAAATGGTTGTCTCAAGTAATGAAGCAGTTGCAGAAATGGTTTTGGAATGGTTTTAGAGTCCCAAGGGGGGCATTAGGGTGTGGTTTTGTTCCTGGTTTCATCAGCTTCTATACTTTGGACTCCTTGTAAGATCAATTCTCCATATCTTAGCTCAAAATTGAATCTCAACTGTCTCAATATAGCCTAGGGTTGCATCTGCTTATCCTTGTTGTATTGTCTGTGTTATTTTAGCATTTTTAGCTTCTAAGTAACCTATTTAATCTGTTCAAGCCTAGAAATTTGACTGTTGTAGTTTTAAATATTCAAGTTGTAGTTTAAAAGTTACTTAAGGGAGTGTTTGGCATTAGCTGTTTTGTTGTGGTCTTGTGGTATTTGTGGTTTGAAAACTAGATAGACTTCATCACTAGGATAAATCTAGCTCAGTCCAGCTTTAAGTTTGTAGGATCCTAGATTTTTTCTAAACTTGCAAGAATTTTTCAGATTTATGTAATGTGATTCAGGATCTGATCTTTTGATATGTTATAACATGCCATCTCAACTCTTGATTCCCCCCCTTGAGTTATTTTTGTGAATTTTCTTCTGGGCCCCACAACCCTCCAAAGAGGGCTGCAGGGCAGCCATACACTCTGCTGCACAGATAAGCAGTCCACCACCACCACTTGGTGGTGGTTTTCTGGGCATCTCATTGGTCCACAGTCCATAAACCTTGCACCTTTCCACTCCCCTCCTACCAGGGTACCAGGTTTGACCAGTGGTTTGACCTAAAACCCTGTGGACCCCACTTGAATCAAGCTGAAGTTTCTGTCCCCATTTTCAGTCCTCACATAGGTTTCAAAGTGCTTAATGTTAGCTTATTGCTTATTCTGTGATCTCATTTAGCTTTTTCCAGCTTATACCTGTTCATCCAACTTATTGGGACCTAATTCATCCAGAGTGGGTCCCACTTGGTCTCATTTGAGCCCATTTTACCCCTTGGTCAACAAAAGTCAACTGTTTTACTTTTTGTTGCATAATCAGCTTATTTTGGAATTCCAGCAAAGTTGTTTTTATTAAAGTTTCATGTTTTTAGTTGTAAAATAGTTTTCCAAAAAGAAAATCCAGAAAAAACAAAGTAATTTGAAGTGATAGTTTCTATTTAATTTTATTTAAATTTTATTTTTCATTTTTAGATTTTAATTAAGTACTTGTCATTTTTATATTTTTATTAATTTCCTTTTATATTAAAGTATCTATAATAATTTTCTCAGATTTTTATTTTATTATTTAGTATTTATTAGAATTAATCTTAGTTTTATTATTTATTAATTAATAATTAGTTTAAAATAGCATAATTAGTTTTTATTAAGTAAAACCTAGTTTTTATATTTTTTCTAGCTCTTATATAATGTAAAATAATTTTAGAAATTTTCTTGTAATTTTTACTGTTCATTTTCTATTTTTCTTAATTTAAAATAAATTAATTAGGTAATTAGTAATTAATTAGTAATTAATTAATAGAAAAACTACAAAAAGACAAAAATACATATTTTTAATTTTAAAACTTATTTTTAGTTATTTTATAATTTTAGAAATTTTATTTTCACCTTTTTAGTATTTAATTAATATTGTATTATATTTAAGTTGTTTAAATATTAATAATAAGTAATAATTAGTATTTAATTAATATTAAATAATTAATTAGGGTTAAAAGTTATTTTATTTTTCTAAAAATTTTCTTTTACCTTTAAGTTTGTAAAAAAGTCATTTTCACCCCCTGGGTGTTTTCAGATTTCCGTTTTTACTTTTTATTTCGTACGTCTACGTTTTATTCAAACGTGAACGTACGCGTTTTAAGTTTTAATCGTTTCTGGTTTTTTCTAACTTTCCTGTCTTATTCACATAGCTTGTTTAAGCTTTTTCATTGTAGATTCCTTAGTTCAAATCATTCACAAACCCTTTTCCTTTCCAAATTCACTCGATCACGAAACCGTTTTGATTACAATTCACACCTCATCGGGACATAACGACCCGGGGAAACACTATATTACCCGGAGCTTTGACTCTAGGCTGTTTGACCTTGTTGACCATAACCTGGTCAATTTAGGTTGACCGTTCAGAGCCAATCAGGCCTCAACAAATGGCAAATTGACATGTAATTGCTTGAAAAAGTCGAGAAACTTACCATATTGTTCTATCTCCTTTTCTTTCTTGTACCATCCAGGATATGGAAGTTTTGGTTCGTACAGTTTAAGAGGAGGTTTGACATGTGTTGTGCTCGGAGAACTTTGGGGTTGCATCTTGTCATTTACCTCTTCGGTAACCGGCTTGTCAATATTTGTTAGATTGGAAAGGAGGATCACTAGTTTGCTTACCACTTCTAGTTGTAACATCATTCACTTGTGCATTCGGATTACTTTCCGTGTTACTTGGTAAGCTTCCTGGTTGCCTTTGAGACAACAACTTTGTAATTTGACTCATTTGGGTTTTCAAGTCTTGAATTGAGGCTTGTTGATCTTTTATGATAGCATTTTGTCCAGCGACGTATTGAGTCATCAATTCCTAAAAATTAGACTTCTTTTCGATATGATGTTGTTGAGGTTGTTGGAATGGTACACGGTTGGCCTAGTAGAATCCCGGAGGACCTTGCTTGTATGACAAGTTGTTACCGTTTGACCCACCAACTTGAAAATTTTATTGTATTTGGTTTACCCAACAAGCATCCGCAGACAAGCTCATTGGTTTGTCATCACAATCCTTTGTCAAATGAGGAACACCACAACATTCACATCCTACTTGCATAGCGATGACAGAAGCATTTAGCTTATCGAGCTTCTTATTAAACATAGCCATCTGATTAGTTAAGGCGGCTATCTCACTCGTTGCCTCAGCTTCAATGGCTTTAACTGTAGCTTTTCTACTCACTCTATCTTGTGGTGTATACCACTCATGAGTATGTAAAGCGATGTCTTCAATCAATTCATAAGCCTGATTGGAGGTCTTATGCATGATTGTCCCCCCAGCTGAGTTGTCAATTGTGTTTCGTGTAGGTCTATCGATACCTCTATAGAAAGTTTGAACTATCTTATGCTTACTGAGACCATGCTGAGGACATTGACGAAGATACTTCTTCAGTCGTTCCCAAGCCTCTTAAAGCGTCTCACCCGGCATTTGAACAAAATTAGTGATTTCACTAAGAAGATTTTCGGATAAAGCGGGTGGAAAGGATTAGGCTAATAATTTCTCTTGCATTTGGTCCCAAGTGGTGATTGAACCTAGTGCAATCGACTTGAGCCATTCTTTAGCAGTGCCCGTGAGAGTGAATGGGAATACGTGAAGCATAATTGCATCTCTATCTACATCTTTGATTTTGAAAAGCTCGCAAATTCCTAAGAATGTGTCGATGTGATCGTTCACGTCTTCACCCAACACACCATTAAAGGCAGTGATTAAGGATCATGTGTATGAATTGACCCTTAGTTTCGAAGTTGTCGACCTTAAGTTTTGGACGAGCGATTACGGAACTCGCTCCTGTTCAAGTAGTTTTGGCTAGTGGCCATCGTGCTGTTATTATCTCCCATATCTTTCTCATCTTCTGTTTGAAATTCGATTTCAAACTCGGACTCGAATTCGGAATCCTTTTGATAGGTTCCTTCGGATTCACCTACTTGCTCTTTATTACGAAGTTTACGGAAAGCTTGCTCGGGATTGGAAAGTGGTGATACGATTGCAGACAGATTTTTTCTGGCCACCCACTACGCAAATGTGCAAGAATGACAAGAAACAATTGAAAATGAAAAAGAACGTTACGAGGAAAAAAGCTTAAAACGAAGGAAGAAAATAAAAAGAACTTTCAACGAAAAGAATTCCGAAGAAAGGATCGATTAACTAACGACGTAATCTATAACTCAAAATGAATACACCGTCCTCGGCAACGGTGCCAAAAACTTGATGTGTGATTTATCGAGTTATATAATTTATATCTAGATTTTACCAGAATGTTAAACTAATACACGCGTAGGCAAGTGCACCTATCGTATGCTAGTATAGCAATGGTAAGAACCGAGAGTCGTATCCCAAGACAGTATGATTATTCGAATTATAGATCTTGAATGCTAGTTAAACTAATTAATTATAAAAAGTAAAAGGCGGGAGATTTTTTTGCTTATAAGATAAAGTATAAGCTACTTGAAAAAAAGATTCAAAACTAAATAATAAATAAAAACGACAAAAAAAATGGAGTTGTAAACAATTGATGGAAAATGTATTCACTTAGACTCGATTCTCCCTAGACTTTGGATAACAATTTTATTAAGCAAAAGATAAGATTATATTATATGGCGAATTCTAATGTAGGAAAGACTCCCCCGTCAACTTGTCTAAACCTACAACTATTGGAAAGTTAATCCGAATGTCTTCGCGACAACCACCTCAAGTTATGCATTAAGTTTATTCAACTGATTAACGAGATTTAATGGAATATGTTTAATGGTTAAAAAACATATAATGATAACAACAGTTGTCACTACTTGCAATCATACACACACGCTCAATTTAGATTAATTAATGTCTCAAACCTTATTACTATGTCTAGTCTCAAGCCTTAATCAATTAATTGCTCGATTGATCAAGAATAAATATTATACAAATATGGATTGTCATCATGATATGCATACAATACCCACGATAAGAGACAATAAAAATAATAATCAACACATATGGTTATTTATTAAACTCAATAATTATCCGTATAATCAAAAATCAAATCGCTAAAATATGTTATCTATCATCTATTTTTTAGCGATTTGATTTTTGATGATGGATAACATATTTTAATAAAAGAACAATGAAGCAAAAAATTGAGTTTAAAAAATCAAATATTTACCAAAAATTAAAAAAATATAGTTAAAAAAAAATCAACAAACATTAGAATTTTTTGTTTTTAAAAAATAAAAACTATTTTTTTAAAATAAAAAATATATATTTTTAAGAATTGTTATTTAAAAAATAAAAATAATAAAAATAATATTTTTTAAAAAACATCAACCAACATTAGAATTGTTATTTTAAAAAAATAAAAAATATATTTTTTGTAAATAACAAACATTAGAATTTTTATTTTAAAAAAAATAAAAACTATTTTTTTAAATAAAAAATGATTTTTTAGAATTGTTATTTAAAAAATAAAAAAAATAAAAAATATATTTTTTTTAAAAAAAATCAACCAACATTAGAATTGTTATATTAAAAAAAATTAAAAAATATATTTTGTTTTTAAATAACAAACATTAGAATTTTTATTTTTAAAAAATAAAAAATAATTTAATATATATAAAAAAATATTTTTTTAGAATTGTTATTTAAAAAAATATATATTTTTTTTTCCAATTTTTGTGTTGTTACCAAACATTGAAATTGAACAAAAATTCTCTACTGATTTCTATTCCTAGAATTTCTATTATCTGCTTCATTTTATTTATCTGAAATTTTCTCTATCAAACGTGCCCTTATGTTGTATGATAGGAATTAATTAGATAATAGCCTCCTCCACGATCGTGCCTACTCAATATATATACTCCCTTTTTTTGTTCTTCCAGCCGTCAACTAACAACAATAAAAATGGGACCAAAATTGTTGTAAACCTTTGTTTTTGTTTAGCCGAATGGTATATCTCCAGCACCAATAAAAGGGTTATATATCCCTTATAGCAAATATCAAATTCGTCTTGTGTTTCCTGCTTTCCACGCCAAACAAGCCCATCAGGCCTTCGGCCTTTTTTCTTCCTTAATGTAATTTAAAGCTTAGCCCAATAAATTAATATAAAACTTGTAATGCTTGTATTAGACCCAGCCGAGAATTGTAGCAGAAATGTCACCATCTTATCATCATATTTTCGTGCAATTTATATTTTAAATATGTAGATTTTCCTTTCTTGCTCTCACACCCGCACACCTTGCTCTCACACCCGCACACCTGCACTTGCCGGAGGTCTCTTTGGAAGCAGTCTCTCTATTTCGGGTTTATCCTTGATAGGGGTAAGATCTGTCTACATTCTACCTCCCCCATACCCTGCCCCGACGGGATTGGGTTTGTTGTTGTTGTTGCAGATTTTCCTTTCTCTTTGAGTTTGTGTGGCCTTTTGAATAAACTAAAAGTAGACTTCGGATGAAGAAGTTAGGAACAAAATAGTGTGACAACGTCCAAATCTTTACTTTTCTTTATTTTACTTCAATTAATGCCAATTTCCGTGTCTTTTCGTCAATTGCTCTATTTTACCTATGATACAAAATAATAATTGTTGACATAAATTAATGCCTAAAAACATTATTAACATGTTATCAATATCTCTATGTTTTGATTATCACAAAATATAAACTCATAGAACTAAAACTTGTGACATAAACAAGTATTTAGTGATTAATATTTCTCTTTACATCCAAATCACTTAAGGTATGAATAAACAAAGTGTTTAGTGCAATTTATGATCAAAGGGGTATTTAATTAACTAATGCAAAGTTTATTTAATTATATAAACATATTATATATTTTTGAAAAACACTTTTGGTAATAAGGAAAAATGTTTTATTCATACTAAATATATGAATTCAAATTTTTAACCAAAAACAGTTAGTTTTTTACCAAATAAACTTTCCCCACTAAAAGACAAAGAATCTGGCCGTTTCAGCTGGGCGGCCCCCTTAATTATAAAGGGCGGTCCCCTTAATTTTAAGGGGGCCGGCCATGATTTAAGGGGACCGGCCACGCTCCTCTGTCAGATTCTTTTGCCTATAAATACCACCTTAAACCTGGATTTTTTCCTTACCTTTTGCACTCCTAAACTTTCTGTTCTAGATCCCCATTTCTATTCTCTAAATCCTTTGATCATAAATACATAATCCTTTGTTTCAAAGTGATTCTTACATCATCCTCTCAAGTGCAAGAGAAGAATACTTCTATCCTCCAAGACAAGAAGTATTACAACTTGTTGTGACCTCCACATCCAAGTTGTTGGTGCATCATCAAGAATATTTACATATATCTTTGTGTAGTGTGTTGTGAATATTTGATTGTAGATGTGTTAGGAATATAGATTGTGTGATTGGCTAGTAGATTGTAGTGAAGATAATTGGTGTGTAGAAGATAGGTGTGAACTAGATTGTAGTAAAGATAGTTGGTGTGAAGTAGTTGTGAAGATAGGTGTGTAGTAGATTGGTGTAAAGTAGTTGTGAAGATAGGTGTGTAGTAGATTGGTGTGAAGTAGTTGTGAAGAAGGTGTGATTTCGTTGTGACGAAGCTTTGGTGTGTAAGTGGTGTGTATATTGGTGTGTAAGGTTTCTCCGCCATAAGGAGTTTGTTGACATAGTGAAGAAAACTCTCGAGTAGGTGACTCGAGGAGTGGAGTAGGGCAAGGAAGGTGTCCTTGTAGCCGAACCACTATAAATCCTTTGTCTCGCGGTTAGATCTTTCCATATCTTACTTATTATCTTGCTTATATCGTTATTACATTTGTAGACGTAGACGTATATATATAGTTGCTCATATAGTGCTAGTATTGATTTTACTTAAAGATCAAACGAAAGTTTCATTCACAAAACAAAGTTTTTACAATCAAACTAAAAAGGTTACATACATATAATTGATCATTTCGATCAAGTATAGTTTTTATACAAAATATAACTAAGGATTATAAAATAAACGATTATGTACTTATCTCTCGTATATAGCTATAATTGTTTATATTATGCATGTGTTGATTTCACATACTTAGCTTACATTATTATTATTGTTCATACTTAGATATACTTGTTCATATTGTTCAAGATTTGAGTTCACATAAGATTGAATCAAAGTTTTAAAAGCAAACAAGGTTTTAAAACTAAACTAAGTTTTCATAATAAAATTAAAAAGACGTAAAACTATTCAACCCCCCCTTCTAGTTTTCCACAATTGGTACCAGAGCCACGTCTAGCAAGATTTTTAAAATATATTGTATTTTAAAACTTGTAACGATCTATGGAATCTGAAAAATATTTAGAAGGGCAATCTATGCAAAGACCACCACTATTTGAAAGTGATGGATTTTTATATTAGAAAAATCGATTCGAAACTTATGTGAAATCAAAGGATCTAGATCTTTGGCATGTTATTACCTTTGGTGATTTTCCTCCTATTCAATATAATTTTGAAACTAAAAAGGATGAAATTGTATCTTTTGAAAAACAAAATGATGATTTGAAAAAGAAACTATCAAAAAATAATGAGGCTAAAATGGTTATTTATAATGCGTTACCACGCAAAGAATATGAAAGAATTTTTATGTGTAAAACCGCAAAAGAGATTTGGGATTCTTTACTAATCACTCACCAAGGTAATAGTCAAGTTAAAGATAACAAAATAGATCTTCTTGTTCAACAATATGAACAATTTACGATTCCGGAGGAGGAATCAATAGATAATGCTTTTGCTAGATTTATCACTATTATCACAAGTTTAAAAGCACTTGATGAGAATTTTTCTAGTAAGAATTTTGTTAGGAAATTTCTTAGGGCTCTTCATCCAAAATGGCGAGCTAAAGTTACGGCGATTGAAGAATCGAAGAACTTGTCAACTCTTCAACTTGATGAGTTGATCGGCAACCTGAAAGTCTACGAAGCAATAATAAAGAAAGACTCCAAGATGGTCAATGGAAAAAGAGAGCAAAGCAAGTCAATTGCGTTGAAAGCTAGGAAGGAATCTAGTAACGAGGATAGCTCAACCTCCGAAAGTGATGACGAAGAATATGCGACGGCCGTAAGAGACTTCAAGAAATTCCTCAAATGGCGAGGAAGATTGGTTAGACAACCGTATGATGAAAGGAAAGCAAACCAAAGAAATAAAGATGACAAAAATGGCAAAAGTGATAGGAAGTGCTTCAAATGTGGTGATCCAAATCATCTCATCGGAAAATGCCCAATGATGTCAAGAAATCAAAATCAAAAGGCGTTTGTTGGAGGAGCTTGGAATGATAGCGATGACGATGAGAAAGAAATCACAAATGAGGAGAAATGTCTTATGGCTAAGACATCAAGCGAGGTACGTTCCGAAACCAAATACTTTAGTGACGAAAATTTATCATTAGACGAAAAAGACCTAGATAGTGAATATAATAGGTTACGCAAATTAGGTCAAAAAGTTATAGCTAAAAATAAGTCACTAAAACATATTAACAATCTATTAGAAAATGAAGTACTCGAATTAAAAATTAGACTACAACATTTGGAAAAAGGAAAAGAAGTTCTTATAGAATGTAAAACATGCATAGAGGTTAAAAATGAAAACGAAAAACTTAAAGATGAAATTTTCAAACTTGACAAGTTTAAAAATAGTAGTAACCCACTTAAGAAAATAATAAGTGTTCAAGAAACTTCGGGAGACAAAACCGGTCTAGGATTAACCTCAACTAATGTTTCAACTAGTGAAAATAAAAATATAAAGTTTGAATGTGAATCTAGTAAACAAAAACCATTAGAGTCAAAACCTAAGTATATACTTAGAGAAGATAGAAAAATACCTATTGCAAGTGATGTGGAAGTAAAAAGTTTTTATAAACCATCATTAAAAGTCAAAACCGGATTTTCTAAACCTAAATTAAGATCTAAAACTCCACCACCAAGAAAACCTAACAATCATCATCCAAGATCTAAAACACCTCAACCTAGAAGAAATCAAAATAGACAAAATTACAATAACACTAGAAATCAAATGTGGAATTATCTACCAAGTTACAATCCTTGGGAAATATTACCACCATACATGCATCCTAGCCAAATGTTAAATATGTTTGGACCAAACAACTTTGGACCAATGAGACAATGGGGACCAAGTGGCTAAGTTGTCAATCTTGGAAGAAGTTGGAATATCATCTACTAATGACTTCTATAAGTCAACATGGTCACTTGAAGTGCTTGAAGATATTCCATTGAAGACTAAAAGGTACACGTTTCTTTTAAGTTCATCACTATAATTTGCATGCTTAGATAAATGATTAGTTAGATTAATGCTTAGTACATAATTGCTTATATTCTTATAACCTAGAAACATCATTGGTTGACTTTCCTAGGAATAAGATAAAATTGTTCATTGCCGAACAAAATAGAAAATGGAAATCTTCTATATCCACTATTAGGAAACTCATGGTGATGAAGTGAAATGAGTTAAGTGGATAAATCGTTAATATAGAAGTAGGATTAGATTCCTCGCGTAAGAAAACTATGGATGAAACAAGCTCTTGTAGACTATGGCATTAAGTCAGATAAGTGTGCGAAATCAAAGGAACTATAGATGTTAGGTTATACCCCATTCAACACTCTCGCATCCTACATATTAATTTTCGTCATCACTTCCTTTAGGATCATAGGATATGTAGAAACGATAGCATGAGATAATAGTAGGCTTAACCAATCCTCTTGAGCATGAGATCTATAACAATCATCTTTTAAAATATATGATTAATGATATTTGTTGTCAAAAATCTAATATCTTTAAAAATATGCAAAAACCTCACATTTTGGAAAATAGTTTTTCAAATAACTCCCACTTTTAAATAAGATGTTTTCACAATAAATATCCACAATTTTGTTTTGATCAAAACCAAAGATTGAGAAAATTTTATTTACCTTTCATTAACACATTTTGAAGTAAAACCGAATCTATTTTATTCAATTAACTCTTATATCTACATGAAAACCTACTTTCAAACATTGTTGAATAATGCTAAAAACGTCTCTTTAAATCATGCATGGTGATCTCATATTTGTCATCTATATTTATATAAATGACACTTATAAGTGAACTAAATCAAATCAAGAGGGCCATGGTTTATCTATTAAGACTTCGTTTGTAACAAGTCTAGAAACCCATGCTATCATAATACACATTAGGATTAATCCTCCTAGTTATGTAGTTATGAAATACTTGATGTTGCTTATTGTTTCCTAGCACTTATATTTTGCTTGCTAGATGAGTATGTTTGCATGCTAGATGAAATTGCTTGATTACTTAATCTCTTTGGTTAACATGCTTTAGCTACATAATTGCCTACATAATTAGTCTATGTTTAATTGCCTCAAAGAGTTGGACTTGTTTGAAACCAAAAACACAACCTTTCTGCAATGCACTACCAAAAACCCTTTTCTGGCAATCTGGGAATCACCAGATGGGCGGCCCCCTTAAATCATAAGGCGGCCCCCTTAATTATTAAGGGGACCGGCCTCCAATTAAGGGGACCGGCCATCTGATGGTCGAATGTGTTGTTTCCCTTTTCTATTTTTTAGCCCATTTCATCCTACACTTCCCAAAATTCACAAACCTATTCTATCCTAAACCTTCCATCAAAGTTTATCCATCCTTGATCCCACCAATCCTACATTATAAACACTCTCATTCCTCTCAATCTCCACTCATCTCATCATTTCCTCTCCCATTAAACCAAAACCACCAAGAAACTTGTTTGGAGAAGAAAGCCTAACTTCCTTTAAAAATCCGTCAAACCAAATGACGTTGTCAAACATTCAACACCAAATTCCACCTATGTTTTCAAACATTACTTACCTAACACCTCACTCTCCTTCTCACGAACATTACATATCAAAAACCTTTACTCACCCATATCCTTCTCCATTACACTCAAACCTCATAATCTTTTCACAACTCAAGCGATGTTGTTCATAATCAACCAACACCTAAACCTCACTCTCACACAAATGATCCATTTAACAACAAATCATCCATTCGTGCTTCGACTAATGTTCCTTCTTATGATGAGCATGCACAATCCCAAAACAATAATCCCAACCTCATTACCAACACTTTACATGTTGCTCATTCAACAAAAACACCATTCACTCATGAAGAATGTCTTCCACCCATATCATGTTTTCATGATTACCCAAGCTCAAACATGTCTCCACCACCAAGAGTATCACCACCACATCCTACAACTTCACATGCCATTCCTATGTTGCATGTTCAAACCCTCACCCAAGACAATTATCATGCTCCACCACCATCACCTTCCTCCGAACACTTGAAGTTCGTTGAGGCGCTAAAAGAAGCCCATGAGCTTAGTGCTCTTTTAGTCTTACATCTTGCTCAACGCAATTTGGATCCACCTTCATCTAGATCACCCTCATCACCACACAACATAAATCAACTTGAGAAGCATGTCAACAATTAACCTTGTTGCATCTTTCTCCTAAAAACGATTGCATTCAATGAACACTTCACTTGGATTGAATATCTTCTCACTAGATCACATCCAATACCCTCACTTGAACAACATCCAAAACCTCAATCAACCTCTTCCGCTACAAACTCTCCACCACCAAACTATCCAACATTCATGACCCGAACATATACCTCCATTAATCCAACAACCTCCATTAATCCAACAATCTTACCCTAACTCAACCATCCTCATTCCAAACACTCCATCATCAACCATCTAAGCATACCATATGCTTATGATGTTCACTTTCAAATACGAATCAACCAACCTTTGGTTGCAAGCAAGTCCAAGTGCTCTCTTAGGCAATATAGGACTATGTCTTTTCCTTTGTGTTATTTTTATCAATATGCTTCAAGCATATTGAGTGTTGTAATGCTTTTCATTTCTATAATGCTTGAATGAATCTTTGTTTAGTTGCATAATTGTTGCCTTGCATATATGTGTATCTTGCTCTCTTAAAATATTTTTGTAGCAAAGATCTCCATAGCTCGTTCCCTTGGTGCTCTCAAATGAGGGGGAGCATACATCAAGGGGGAGCATTCTACCCGTTTAAACTTCCCTCGCGAAGCTTACTCGGCTTAACCTTTTTGATTTTACAAAAAGGGGGAGAAGAGAAATGTAAACTCTATAATACTTGTCTAAAAACAAGTTTTAGATATATTGAGTTTAAGGTTTTGTAATAATCAAAAAGGGGGAGATTGTTGACATAAATTAATGCCTAAAAACATTATTAACATGTTATCAATATCTCTATGTTTTGATTATCACAAAATATAAACTCATAGAACTAAAACTTGTGACATAAACAAGTATTTAGTGATTAATATTTCTCTTTACATCCAAATCACTTAAGGTATGAATAAACAAAGTGTTTAGTGCAATTTATGATCAAAGGGGTATTTAATTAACTAATGCAAAGTTTATTTAATTATATAAACATATTATATATTTTTGAAAAACACTTTTGGTAATAAAGAAAAATGTTTTACTCATACTAAATATATGAATTCAAATTTTTAACCAAAAACAGTTAGTTTTTCACCAAATAAACTTTCCCCACTAAAAGACAAAGAATCTGGCCGTTTCAGCTGGGCGGCCCCCTTAATTATAAAGGGCGGTCCCCTTAATTTTAAGGGGGCCGGCCATGATTTAAGGGGACCGGCCACGCTCCTCTGTCAGATTCTTTTGCCTATAAATACCACCTTAAACCTGGATTTTTTCCTTACCTTTTGCACTCCTAAACTTTCTGTTCTAGATCCCCATTTCTATTCTCTAAATCCTTTGATCATAAATACATAATCCTTTGTTTCAAAGTGATTCTTACATCATCCTCTCAAGTGCAAGAGAAGAATACTTCTATCCTCCAAGACAAGAAGTATTACAACTTGTTGTGACCTCCACATCCAAGTTGTTGGTGCATCATCAAGAATATTTACATATATCTTTGTGTAGTGTGTTGTGAATATTTGATTGTAGATAGTTGTGTTAGGAATATAGATTGTGTGATTGGCTAGTAGATTGTAGTGAAGATAATTGGTGTGTAGAAGATAGGTGTGAACTAGATTGTAGTAAAGATAGTTGGTGTGAAGTAGTTGTGAAGATAGGTGTGTAGTAGATTGGTGTGAAGTAGTTGTGAAGATAGGTGTGTAGTAGATTGGTGTGAAGTAGTTGTGAAGAAGGTGTGATTTCGTTGTGACGAAGCTTTGGTGTGTAAGTGGTGTGTATATTGGTGTGTAAGGTTTCTCCGCCATAAGGAGCTTGTTGACATAGTGAAGAAAACTCTCGAGTAGGTGACTCGAGGAGTGGAGTAGGGCAAGGAAGGTGTCCTTGTAGCCGAACCACTATAAATCCTTTGTATCGCGGTTAGATCTTTCCATATCTTACTTATTATCTTGCTTATATCGTTATTACATTTGTAGACGTAGACGTATATATATAGTTGCTCATATAGTGCTAGTATTGATTTTACTTAAAGATCAAACGAAAGTTTCATTCACAAAACAAAGTTTTTACAATCAAACTAAAAAGGTTACATACATATAATTGATCATTTCGATCAAGTATAGTTTTTATACAAAATATAACTAAGGATTATAAAATAAACGATTATGTACTTATCTCTCGTATATAGCTATAATTGTTTATATTATGCATGTGTTGATTTCACATACTTAGCTTACATTATTATTATTGTTCATACTTAGATATACTTGTTCAAGATTTGAGTTCACATAAGATTGAATCAAAGTTTTAAAAGCAAACAAGGTTTTAAAACTAAACTAAGTTTTCATAATAAAATTAAAAAGACGTAAAACTATTCAACCCCCCCCCCCCCCTTCTAGTTTTCCACAATAATAAAACATAATAAAAGAGCAATAAAAAATGGGATAAATGATACATAAAATATGTATTTATTTGATTGCATCAGTCATTAAGTGCCACTAAATGCTAGACTTATCTTTGTATGGCTCGGCCTTTCGAATCTTAGACCATACATCAAACTACTTAAGTTTATCTAACCCGGAAGGTGGTCCTTTGGTCGATTTGCACACAAGGTCAATGACTAGCACTTATGGTCTGCTTTCTCATTTCCCTTGCAACCCAACTACACTAGGTTCGTTTGGTCTATTTCCCTTGTGTACCGGGTACAACCGGTTCTTCAAAACTACCGCAATTAGAAGATCTAACGATAAACTAATCATGCACACACTAGAAGCATTATGGAATAGTACGAAAACAAAATCATAACAATATAAGATTCATAACTAGGCTAGCACCAAAGGTGCTTAGCCGATCATGTTGAAAAGTACAACCGAATCAATGTTTTGCATAAGAAATGAAGACATAATTCGATAACGTAATTAACACAATGATAACTAAAACTTATGGTGTTTGTGGCGTGATCTCTCCCTTAGAAATGCTCCGTATGCTGTTGTGGAATGCCTTGGTAGAACCCTCTTTCGTTCTCTGCTTTTTGGTGGTGTAGGAGTTGTTTCAAATGCAGAAATTAGGGTTGTATTTATAGGCTCGACACTGCTACGGCGTAACTCTATGAGTTGGTTACGCCGTAGCTAGTGTAATCGTAAAATGATCTTATCCAATATCAATGGTTACGGCGTAGTTGATGTAACTGGTTACGCTGTAACTTCTTTTAGTGTTTCATATACGCCATAGTCTTCAAGTGGGCTACACCGTAGCTTAATTCTGGATCTTGGTTCACTTACGGTGTCATTGCTACGCCGTAACTCCACGTAATGGTTACGGTGTAGCCTTTATCATTTGGAATTCTTCTAAGTCTTGAAATAGTTACGGCGTAACTAAGGATTCTGGTTACACTGTAGTCCTTGGTCCGTGTTGACTTTATTCTTCATATTTGAATTCCTAGCTACGGCGTAATGGAGAGTGTAAGTTAAGCCGTAGCTTTCTTCAGCATATTATAGTTGTGTATCTTTTTGCGAGTTCTTTCTAATTTTCGCATCTCTTTAGCTCTTATGCTAATTTGTAACCTGGATACGAAATATAACGAAGTCAAAGTATACATCCTAATAATAAGTACAAATAACGAGCATATTAAGGTGAAATTGACACTTAAATATTGTAACACCCCCAATTCATGATGCAGCGAAATTCAACTTGGGTGTTACTCGACGGCACAACAGTCATAATAATAGAAAACGATCTCTAACTGAGTCGTACTAAAAAGAGTTATCATTCGAATTTATTCAAATATATCAGAGTTTACATAGTTAGGTCCCAAAAAGGTTCCATGTTTCAAAATACATCAATATAAAGTCTTTTGATGTTTTATCGAATGACATAGTAGTTTATAGCCTTCTTCCTTTAGTACATGCCCTTCCGCTCCATTCTTGATTTTCATGGACCTCAAATACATGCTTAAGAGGTCAACACAAAGGTTGAGTGATATTCATAGAGTTTGTTTAACGGTTGAACACAATATGTTGGTAGTATGAGTTAATTAGACTCATACTTATGTTAGAAAACAAAACAGTTATTATTATATACTAAGCTCATGTAACCAATACGTTAACGGGTACCAATATCAATTGGCGGTTTTGTTGCCCCGGTAAGTACTTTGCCGTCATACTTAATGTTTCAAATATAGTGCATTCTTTTGAACTAATTTGCTCAAACAAATGGGATTCGTCAATCCCAATAGGCCTATTCACAATACTCGCGCTCACTAATACTAGTGATTAAATGGTTCATGATATGGGGCCTAGGATTGGCAAGGAAGGTACTTAGTAATAATAAAACAATCAGGCAGCATACAGTTTCAAAGCATTGTGTTCGGTTTAAAATAGCATGTATTCCCCCCAAGGGTTTGTAAAACATTGAAGTAATGTAAAGTGGGGCTATGAACTCACCTTAAGTAAGATAGCAAGTAATGAAGGTAATGGTTGGATCGTGAAGGTTTCTACGAGCAACCTATAATAGAATGTTGCGACTTAGGATTTGAGTAAAGAATATGAAGAAGTGCCTATATATATATATATATATATATCTTGCATTTAGTCCATGATGTGGTATGATGTATAGTGTAAGTCTTTGAAAGAAATGATTCATGAAACATGTATAGTTTATATATCATTTACTACCGTTCGGGCCGACATAATTCAGAAGTCATGTTAGTAAACGTTCGAGGAGCCAGGACACTTTAATTCGTAAATCCACAACTCATCTCGACGGCTTACATAATGAACTCCTCACATGAGGCTCCCTACTATTGTAGTAGTTGATAATATATATATATATATATATATATATATATATATATATATATATATATATATATATATATATATATATATATATATATATATATAAGTTTTGATCCGAAAAGTTACATGTCCAATATTTGAATAAAATTAGGAAAATTTATTTTTACATGAAGATTGTTATTAGGGTAAGTTTCTTATAACTTGTATGACCATTTCTTGTAATATCTCATGGTTCTTTTAGATGAAGTAGATCCAAATTGTTTGTTCAAGTTATCGCCAACTTTTAGTTCATGTTTTCGCCTAAGTAAGTTTATATGGTCATTTAGTCATGGCCTTGCCATGACCTTTGGTCATTGTTCCATGGTCTTGAGACTCAACCTTGGCTCTAGCCATGGTTGTGGTCTTGATTCTAGGTCATAAGACCTCTTTGGTCTTTATAAACCATAACCTTAATATAGTGACTTATATATGTAAATAGCTGTTAAGAAACTGAGAAAAATCTCATTCGTTATTAGTTTTCTGGAGACGTGCACCAGAGTTTTTGAAGAAAACGTGATTCCGGACAACTTTCGTGTTTTAACTTTTTCATGAAACGGACCATAAAGGTCTCTTTTTGCGTGTTTTATATTCTGTCACAGAAACTATTTTGGCAGTTTTGCCGCAAAGTTTTGGTAACTTCAAATGGTCATAACTTTTGACTCATATACTCGTTTTAGGTGGTTCAAATTGCTATGGTTTCCTTGTTAGGTCCTCTACTACAATATGTAATGATCCAATATCATAATTTTACCATTTTGATCAGGTTTCACCAAGAAAGTCACTAGTTTACTTGTTTAAATAACTTGTCTTAACAATCATATACAATAACTTGTTTTACTCATTTTTATACATCATGGACATGAATACAAGACATAATATAGCATAAATGATATGTAAATAACATGATTATGATATTTAACAAGAAACATGTTAGGGTTTGGCTTACAACTTTTGGCTTTCAAATAAGAAAGGAAGTTAACATGTAAGGTAAGGACGTTGATAGACTTTAGCTTCAACCTACTTCACTTCATGCAATATTTCTACTCTTGTATTCTTGAAAGAGAGATGATGAAAGTTGAGGTGACTTGAGTGGATTCAAACTCAAGAGAAATCACCAAAGTATATGAGGTTTGGAAGTGTTTTGATTACCTACAAACCAAACTAGGGTTTCTATCTTGATGAAGTACTTGAACCTTGCTTGAAACTAGAAGGAATTAAGCTAAGTGTGGAGTGTTTTGGGGTGTGATATGGACGGAAACAAGAGGGGGGAGGGGGCTTTTATAGGTCCATGAGGAGGTTACATTTCATGACTAGTCAAAGCTTTCTATACAAGCTTATACACTTGTAACTCATCCAAGCTTACTTAGCTTAGGATCAAGCCACACCAAGGGTGACTCCCCCTATTGGCGGTTCACAAGGGCTAGAGGGGTGAGGTGTGCTTGGCTTGATAATATCCTAAGTATTGGATGAGTTTTGACTCCGGGAAATGCCAACCGTAAATGATTAAGCCTCAAAACGTAAAACCGGGTGTCGTAAAAATATGAAACTTGAAAGTATTGTTAAACATGTCATTATACTCCATAATAAAATATAAAATGAGTGGTAGGTTCCATTGGGGTGGTAAAACCATGCTAAAACTGGAAACACGAGTCTAAAACGCGTAATACGTAAAATGTACTAATATTGTGTAAAATTGAGAAAAGTAAAATGTTACTTTTCTAATAGGATAAAAATAATTTAAAAAGACTTATAATGTCTAGACTGGGCTCAGTCTAGTGTCGGTTGGTATTAAATGTCTTTTAGACATAAAATCGTAAGCCTAAAAATCAAGGAATGACTTATAAAATCAAGGAATGATTTTTGGTCAAAGGAGGAGGGAAAAATATGTTGACTTATTCTAAAAATGTGAAAACTCAAATCATCTTAGAAACGCGGTGCAGGTATAGGCTAAGGTTACGGCTGAGTAAAAACGCTTAAAAATGAAAATTCTTGTTTTTCACGGCCGAGGTTTATTTGGTCATATTTTTCTCAGTCATGATTTATTCTCAAATAAATCATGAGTGTATCAAACATTTTTATGATACGGGGAAAATGAACGCGGTCGTGTTTCGTTGTGCGTAGAATTTTTGAATGACGTTTTACCCTAAAACATGTAATTCCTTATTAACTTTCACGAAAACGATCTGATGAATGTCAAACTTTTAATTTGCCATGGAAATGATTTATCACTCGAGGCCAAGAAACAAAAATCAAATTTTGGGAAAATAAATAGTAAAAATGAATAGTGAAATTTTCCGGGAATAGTAATTAACCTGAAATTGCAAATTGTTACAGTCTCCATCCCATATGAGAGCTCCGTCCCGGAGATCAATTTGCGTTGGGAGTAGAAGCTTCGTTGGTAAAAAGATGTGGATATTTCTTACGTATCTGGTCCTCTCGTTCCCATGTGTATTCAGGACCACGTCGTGAGTTCCAACGAACTTTGACAATTGGAATACGGCTTTGCTTGAGTTGTTTGACCTCTCAGTCCATGATTTCTACGGGTTCCTCGATAAATTGAAGATCGTCATTGAGTTGAATTTCATCGAGTGGAATCACGAGTGATTCATCTGACAAGCATTTCTTTAGGTTAGATACAAGGAAAGTGGGGTGTACACTACTGAGTTCTGATGGAAGCTCAAGTCTGTACGCCATAAGGCCGACCCTGGCTAGGATTTTGAATGGTCCAATGTATCTTGGGTTTAATTTTCCTCGTTTACCGAATCGTATCAAGCCTTTCCAAGGCGATACTTTTAGCATAACCCTATCTCCGACTTGGAATTCTAGGGGTCTGCGCCGTGTGTCGGCATAACTTTTCTGTCGATCTCTTGCGGCTTGTAGTCGACTTTTGATTTGTACAATCTTATCCGTTGTTTCTTGAATGAGTTCTGGACCAGTAAGTTGAACTTCTCCTACTTCAGCCCAACAAGCAGGTGAACGACACTTTCGACCATAAAGTGCTTCAAATGGAGCTGCTTTAATACTTGCATGATAGCTGTTGTTGTAGGAAAATTCGACTAATGGTAGATGAGTATCCCATCCTTTTCCAAAGTCTATTATGAAAGCTCGAAGCATGTCTTCAAGTGTTTGAATGGTTCGTTCACTCTGACCATCGGTCTGAGGATGGTACGCTGTACTCATGTCTAGATTTGTTCCAAAGGCGTCTTGGAGTGACTGCCAGAAATTGGAAGTAAATCTACCATCTCGGTCAGATATGATGGATATCGGTGCACCATGTCGTGAGACTATTTCTTTGACGTACAGTCGAGTAAGCTGTTCCATTTTGTAAGTCTCTTTGATTGGTATAAAGTGTGCGGATTTTGTGAGACGATCAACTATGACCCAGATGGAGTCATAACCGCTTGATGTCTTTGGGAGCTTGGTAATGAAGTCCATAGTAATTCTTTCCCATTTCCACATAGGAATCTCTGGTTGTTGCAATGGACCGGATGGTTTTTGATGTTCGGCTTTTACTTTGGAGCATGTAAGACATTTGCTAACGTATGTTGCAATATCGGCCTTCATGTTCGGCCACCAATAGAGTAGTTTAAGATCATGATACATCTTATCAGATCCTGGATGTATGGAGTATTTGGACTTGTGAGATTCATTCATGATCAAGTCTCATAGGCCACCATAAAGTGGTAACCAACTTCGACCTTGGAAGCATAGAGTTCAATCTGAACGGGTTTCAAATTTCTTCTGTATCATGCCATCCAACTTTTCCTTTTGGATGTCTTCTTGTTTCACCGCCTCAGTTTGAGCGTGAAGGATTTGAGTAGGAAAGTTTGAATTTATGGTTAAAACTAAGGCTAGGACTCGTAGTGGTTTAACCCGTTCCTTTCGGCTCAGGGCGTCGGCTACTACGTTTGCCTTTCCTGGGTGGTAACGAATGTCGCAATCATAATCACTTAGTAGTTCCAACCAACGACGTTGTCTCATGTTTAGTTCTTTTTGATTCAAAATGTGTTGTAGACTTTTATGATCGGTGTACACAGTACATCTAGTACCATATAGATAGTGTCTCCAGATTTTTAGTGCAAAGACTACAGCTCCTAACTCTAAGTCATGAGTGGTGTAGTTTTCTTCATGAACCTTGAGTTGTCTTGAAGCATAAGCCATGACTTTATCACGTTGCATCAACACGGCACCTAAACCTTGGTGCGATGCATCACAATAGACTACAAAATCTTCGATCCCATCTGGCAATGCTAGAATAAGAGCACTACAAAGTTTTTGTTTAAGGGTTTGGAAAGCTTTTTCTTCATCTTCATCCCACACGTATTTCTTGTTTTTCTGAGTTAACTTGGTCAAAGATTTTGCTATTGAGGAAAACCCTTCAATAAACCTTCGGTAATACCCGGCTAGACCCAGAAATTGATGAATTTCTGTAGGTGTGGTAGGTGTTGGCCAATCTTTGATAGCTTCAATTTTAGCGGGATCGACATGTAAACCAGTCTTGTCAATCACATGCCCAAGGAATTGTACTGATTGAATCCAAAATTCACATTTGGAAAACTTTGCATACAATTTCTCTTCCTTGAGTAGTCCTAAAATTGTTCTCAGGTGTTCTTTGTGTTCCTCTTCGTTTTTGGAATATATGAGAATGTCGTCTATGAATACGATCACGAATTTGTCCAAATATGGCTTACACACTCGATTCATGATATCCATGAATACTACCGGTGCATTAGTTAACCCAAATGGCATCACTTGGAATTCATGGTGACCATATCGTGTCCTAAAGGCTGTTTTTGGAATGTCTTCATCACGAACTCTAACTTGATGGTAACCTGACCATAGGTCAATTTTTGAGTAATAGGTTGAACCTTGTAATTGATCGAATAAATCATCAATTCTTGGTAGTGGATATCGGTTCTTTATGGTTAATTTGTTTAGTTCACGATAGTCAATACACATTCGTAATGACCCATCTTTCTTTTTCACGAATAAAACTGGAGCTCCCCAAGGTGAGGAACTGGGTCGAATAAATCCCTTGTCCGAAAGTTCTTGTAATTGATTTGATAGCTCTTGCATCTCTGAAGGTGCTAGCCGGTAGGGTGCGCGGGAAACTGGCGCCGCTCCTGGTATTAAATCAATTCTGAATTCTATTTGACGATTTGGTGGTAGTCCGGGTAAATCTTCCGGAAAGACTTCAGGAAACTCACGGGCAATAGGAACATCTTCGAGACGTTTTTCATCAGATTCTTTTCGGTTACGTGGGCTAAGAAAGCATAACATCCTTTCTCAATGTACTTCATGGTTTTGATACATGAGATGATGTTTATTCGAGTTCCACTTTGATCACCACGAATGATCAAAGTTTCATTGTCACATGGAATGTGCACAACTCTTTCACCACAAATGATGTTAGCTTGATGTTTAGACAACCAATCCATGCCAATGACAACATCAAAACTTCCGAGTTCGATTGGCATAAGATTGATGTTAAAGGGGTGGTCTAAGAGATTAAAGGTACAGTTTGGGATTACGGTATTAGTATTTACTAAGTCACCGGTAGCTAGTTCAATACTATAACTAGTGGTTAAAGTGATTGATGGAATATCAAGTAAAGGCGCAATTCTAGTAGATATAAAGCTCATATCAGCACCAAAATCGAATAAGACTTTAACAGGAATGTTATTGAGTAAGAACGTACCGGTAACCACGTTCGGGTCTATTGTGGTTCTCCATTTCCCATGACATAGGCTCTACCACGAGCACCTCCGCCTTGTGGTCCTTGGTTTTGTGGACAGTTGTTCTTGAAGTGTCCCTTTTCACCACACCCAAAACATGTAACTATTGGCTGAGTGTTAGCCCCAGTAGCTACACCCTTGCCTCTATAATCCTTGGCAAGATGTCCGGGCTTTTGACACTTGTTGCACTTGGCCGGGCAGGGACCTGCGTGATGGTAGTTGCACTTGGTACACTGTGGTAGAGTACCAACGTATTTACCTCCAGCTGGTGCAGCAACATAAGCCGTCGCGGCTTCTTGTCTTTTGTTCTGCTGATTGTGATGGTTGTTGTTTCGGGTTTGATTATTGTTGTTGTTGTTCCTTCCACGGTTACCATCCCATGGTCGCTTGTTGTTGTTGTTGTTCCTATTTGTTATTGTTGTTACGGTAGTTGGAGTTGTTGGTGTTATTGGTATTGTTGGCGTTGTTGGTGTTGTTGGTGTTGTTTTGCTTTCGAGTTTCTGTTGTATGCACCACTTGATCCATGAGGCTGCGAGACATCCGCATAGCTTTATCAAGTTCCTTGAGATTGGCTGAAGTTACATTCCCTTGTATACTTGATGGAAGTCCCCAGATATACCGTTCCAACAATTTCTCTTTTGTTGAAACCATTGTTGGACACAGTATCCTCAATTCTTGGAATCGACGGTTGTAAGTTATGATGTCATTTCCCTTAATAGAATGATCCCATAATTCTACCTCTAACTTCTGCATTTCACTGCGGGGGCAGTACTCTTTGATCATCATCTTCTTTAGATTATCCCAAGAAATCTTATAAGCATTTTCAATGCCCATTGGTTGAGCTATCGAATTCCACCATGATAATGCCTCATTCAACAGAGTACTCGTGGCATACTGAACTTTATCACTCTCAGTACATTTACTGACCAAAAATACCGACTCCGCTTTTTCAAACCAGCGGGTCAAACCTACAGCTCCTTCAGTACCCTTAAATTTTATGGGTTCGCATTTCAAATAGGAAATGAATGAGCAACCCTTAGGTACTGAAACAACATTTGTCACTGGAGGGATAGTTGGGCTTGGTCCTCCAATGTTAAGGCTGGCAATTCGGGCAGCTTCTGCAGCTATAGCAACTTCCGCAGCAGTGGCGGCTTCAGCGGCTGCTGCAGCATCAGCAGCTGCTGCAGCATCTTCAACGGCTGCTGCAGCACCAGCAGCTGTGGCGGCTTCGGCAGCTGCTGCAGCTACGGCTGCTCGTTCTATTGTGAGTGCTGTGTTGACACTGTCCTTAACTAGTTTGCGAATAGCAGCTTGAGTCATTGCTGGTGGTGTCTTCTTCTTTGGCACCATGATTCTATTGTTCAAAAGATACGTCGTAATTAGAGAGTTGTGAAATGAGCACAATTTTTGATAAGAATGATATGATAATAATGTTGAAACTTAAAAGCATAACACATGATAGTATATAAAACAAGAGTTTTATTCATATAACGTTGATTGATTTACAAAATCGAAACCTATTACAAGTTTCTTCAAAACTTACTAACTGATACTTTCAGTTTAGTAATTACAACGTTTCTACTATCGTTATTACATAGATTAGTACAAAAGATAACTAGTACTATAACACTAGTCTAACATCGGTTGGAAGGTTGTTGTAGTCCGGACGGATTATTATTTCCGTATGTTGCTAACACATCCACACTTTCATTGGGGCGGTTTTCTTTGACATCCTTTTGGTATAGCCTTTGTTGTATGGCACTCATTTGAGATTGCATGCCATACAAATCATTCTTAAGTTGATACCGGTCAAAGTTAGCAACATCCAATCGGATTTCTGCGGTATTTAGGCGGTTAAGTAGTTTGTGAATTTGTGCCGCATCTTGTTCTTGGGCCCTCTCAACCAATGTAAGTCTATCCTTGACGTCATCCAAGCCGGTCAAGGGATTTAAGACTATTTCTCCAACATGAGTCAAGTCTCTCTTCACATAGCTCATGTCAAGCTTAAACCAATAGAGGTCTTCTCGAGCATTCATGGCATCCATTTTGGCAGAATTTACCTTGGATATATAGTCATTCATTTGACTTGCCATGCTTTGAACTTTGAGTTGGGTTAGGTTGAGGGCTTGTCTCAAAGAATATATTTCATATTGAGCAGAGTTCACGAACATAGTTGTAGATGTAGATGTTCCTCCGACTTCGTAAGTAGACTTTGGAATTTGAGCTGGAGTGGTACGATTAGATTCGGATGAGTTTGGTGAAATAGGAGGTGGTGATGTTAATGGTGATAGATGTTGCACCACCATTTGCTCCACTGCTTCCTCAATGTCATCGATGCCTTCAATGTCAATATCCATTTCAGGATCTTCTTGATACGTGGGAATCGCACCAAGCTTTACCTCTCGAGGGACCTCGAGAAGCTTACAACCCCCACCAGGCAGTGTACCTGATCGTTGTAGTATAGTATAGTGACAAGTACCGGGGGATTGATCGTTCAGCTAGGAATAGTGTCGCTAGGATTAGAAAACCTAAATACTAGTTCTAAAGGTGAGGGATGATTCTTTTTGTATTTTTATATTTTTTTTAGAAAGCAAGTAAAAATCTCGGGTTTAAAGGATTTGGGCGGAATTAGTTGCTAGTCAACTAACCCAATACTAAAGATGCAATCAAAATAAAATACTAGAAATGAAAATAAACTAAATTATACTAAGGTTGTGAGCAATAAGTGGAGAAAATGTGTTTACTTAGATTTCACTACTCCCTAGACATCTTTTACACGTTAATTACTTGTTATAGTTGCATGAATGACGGATTGTATTCCTTAATACCATTCATGGGGTGGCGCACTTAAGTCCCCAATCCTATGAGCTCTTATCTCCTCCTATGTCATGCCCAGCACAACCATAGGGATTGTAAACAGTGGCTCATGCATTAAATACAACCAATAAAACCTAGTGCACATCAGTTCATGTTTCCTAAGACGTTCAAGCATGTTACCATATGGAGATCTGCCAGTTTTCTTAAGCCTAACATCGAATTCATTCATCCAATACAACTACAAACAAGTAATCAACACATAATTAACATCTAGGTTTCATTAGATCCAAGCAAACACAAGATAGATCTAGCCTAGCATGATGGAATTAAGACAAGAACAAGATATAGACAACCAACACATAGACATATTGATTGAATTAAAAGAATACTTATCTCAATTACACATGAAAGGTATCAAGGGCTTAGAACCCTTGAAAAACCTGTAAAATTCGCACCAAGTTCGTACTTAGGGTTTCTCCAAAACTTCTCTCTTTTTAATGTGAAAATTAGAAAACTATATATAGGAAATAGGGTCTGACGGCGTCAAGACAAATCTTGTGATGCTGTCATCTCGCCGCCAAAATACTTCTCGGACTGCCTTGATCTACTTTTGACGCCGTCATGTGTTATACATTTCCAGGCCGCCATGAATTTTACTCTTGACGCCCTACTTCGTGACGCCGTCAATTCTGTACTGGGTCGTCATGGAAATTACTCTTGACGCCGTCAGAAATTCCTTCTTGACGCCGTCACCTACTGTTCCCAGCAAGGAAAATTAAGACTTTGGCGTTTTCTTCACTTTTATGCTCCAAAAACGTTCGAATTGCTTCCTTTTCCAGATTTCACTCCCAAAGTACCTAAAATCACAAAAGGAACGATTTAGGGCAATATTTGATCAAATAAATTCAATTCCGGGCTTAAATGACCCCCTAAAAGTGGTTCATTTTTTGCCTCATCATATACCCTTACACTTGAGATTTGCTTGTCCTCAAGCAAATGCGCTTTTATTCTACTCAAAAAACAAGTTAGGGGTCATTTAACACTAATATAAAAGTAATTACAACAAATAATCGTTCCACTAAAGACCAATAGACAAGCACGGAGGTCATACACAAGCACCTCACAAATAGTGTTTAGATACTCACATCTCTCGGGTGTAATAAAGTACAAATTATAATATGGAAACGGAAGATATCTCTCACTACCTGTCATAGCAAAATAGATTACCATAGGCTTGGGAAATGATCAAACCTCCACCACATGGCGTAAGCACCTACGATAAACTATCAAAGAGGTCTTTTAGAGGGTTGTAACGTTAGGTGCAGGGATATGAAATACACGGTTTTGTTGGATAAAGGAAGTTTTACTGGTGGCGAGTTAACAATCTTGGTTAATTACATGTACAATGTGGCGTTGCTAAGCCAAGACTAGACTCGACTTAAGCTAATAAATGAAAAATAACAAAAACATAAAATGAACATAGAATAAAAAGGGATGGTAGTCCGTATGTTTTTTCTCTTTTTCTTTTTCTATTTTTTTTTCCTTTTTCTTGATTTTTTTCTATTTTTTTTTTTGATTTTTTTTTTTTTTTTTTTTTTTTTTTTTTTTTTTTTTTTTTTTTTGCATACACTCTTACCCTACCATCCAAAATAATACATCATAGGGAATAAACATTTCCCTTACACTTGAATTTTTACATACTTTACAATAAACTAATCTAATGACTCGAATTAAGAAAATCAAAACACTTGGAGCACTTTTAAGATTAACGTACATATGGGGGTAATAAATGATGTTCTTCCCCATTACTCCATAAAATAAGTACTTTACCCATGAGTCCCAATCGTCCCAAAACAATATGTACAAGGATATGACTCGACTTAGCAACCATGTAATCAATTAGATAGTTAACTTAGGGTTTAAAAAATAACAATAATGCACTAAAAATGAGCGCATACACGGAAAGCTAAGGCGATTTGGGTGTACATTTAAGTGGGGTGTAACAAATTCTTCCTTTAAGTAAAATGCTTAAAGTTAGAAACGAAAAGATAGGCTCGGAGGGGTGTACTAGGGGTTTCGTGTACTAAAAATGAGTACAACGCTAAGGGTGTGGGAAAAATTAGTTGACTTAACTAGCCAAGTAATATGACTTAAATGGTCAAGTAATTATGGTACGGGTTTAACACAAGGGTGATCCTAATGCCTCTTATCATGTAGTAAATCCTACCACACGAATGTAGTCTCACTAGCGGTCTCGGGATGCATCACTAACGCAAGTTCTAGAATCTAAATGCTACCGGTACACTCATAAGCACTAATAGTAAATGCTTTTCCTATCAAATCTAAAGGCGAACCTCACATATTTGGGTGGAAAATTCTTCTGAATATACGGTTTTGTGCTAGTCATACAATCTCCTATTCATGAGACGCTTGCTATGGCTAAAGTTTCACTCCTAAATGTTATAAAAAATTTTAAATTTGGCGCTAAAATTACACTAACAAGTGTTTCTCATAGTTTTATTACACATCTACCATTAAACAAAACAAACTCAAGCGAAAGTGCATATGTAAGGTATCATCTTTTTACCCTCCCCTTACACTTAGGATGAACATTGTCCCCAATGTTCAAGTAAAGAATGTAAAAGTGAAAAAGTAAAAAGAATGAAATCAAATACTCCCCTGATTCGCTCGGTATGGATAATAAGGTGGCCAGGTTAAATCTTCCTCCAAGAAAATGAACAATCAAAGCTTCCCTTCCAGAATATAAATCATCTTCTTGTCATACATAACTTGTAAATCTGAGAAAATAGACAAGACAACCTCGCATAAAATCGGCGGCAACCTATATAAGTTACTAAATCCTAGAAAACAAGATAAGATATAATGCTTGTGGAATGAAGTTTGCAGATTTCCTGGAGATTATAAAACTTAATAATTCACAAAAAACCATAAGACTCTGTTAGAAAAACAAAACTGGTAAAATTTCCAGATTTTTACACGTGACGCCGTCAGAAGTGACCTGCAGAAATTCTTATGTAAAGTTTCCAGAAAATTTCTGGAAAAACTTGGTCCTACTTCCTGGAAAATCCTGCAAAACTTCATTATGACTCAATACAAGCATTTGACTCTAACAAATGCGAATATACATGTTCATTTAATATTGTGGAGAATCATGATCGGTTTGTTTCTTAAAAACATATTTGGGGTTTCCCCTTACACTTATTTTTTGCAAAAATACTTTTAGGTGGAGTTAAGACTAGGCCAAAACAACAAAGTAAAGTATTTCCACTATTTAGTTTAGAAACATGATCAACCAACAATAAAAATAAAGCATGCATACGGAAGCAAATAACAAACAAACAAAATAAAAATCACACAAAGCATGGGTTGCCTCCCAAGAAGCGCTTTTCTTTATTTACGAGTCTTGTAGCTAGACTCAAGGTCATGGGTTACTACGTGACCTCATCGTTGGTTCCACTCTCCGATTGTAAATATTCTTTGTAGAAACCAATCACCTTTTTCTCAATCGCCCCCATAATCCTTTGGGCCAATTCCTTATCAACTTTATACCTTGGTCCTAGGGCTAAGCAATCCTTGTAAAAAAGACTCCTCTTTTCCCATACATAATCCATGCCCTTTTTCTTATCCTCTTCATTGATGTCCTCAAAAGCACCAACGTTGTCCTTATCAAATCGGGATATAAAGCAAAATTCTTTCATCCTATTAGGCATCCTATAAGTGATACTATCGGTGTTACTTGCAAATCGGATTGTCCCTTCTATCTCATCATATTCCAACTTAGACTCCTCAACAAACGGTTTGCCAAACACAACATTGGATAATCGACAATCAATAACATTAGCAAGATCCTCCACAATCATAAAGTCGGTGACAAAAGTGAAATCACCAACAAAGACATGTAAACCTTTAACTCTCCCGACAAAGTTACAAACTCCACCGGGGTATTTGGGATCTCTTCTAGGTTCAAGTCTTGTTTTCACAATATCATTATAAACATTTGAGGACATGATGTTGATTGGGGATTTAAAGTCAATGTAAGCATTTTCAACGTGTCTGTACCCAATCATACATGGTATTTTAGCATTCTTAGGATCACCTCTCTTTATCTTAGGTTCGATTATAGTGAAAGGAGATTGTGGGTTATCAATAAGATTATTATAATATGCAATCTCCTCCTTAGTGGGGTATAGATTAAAGTAATCATTAAGCTTCAGATCTATTTCCCCTTCCTCTAGTTCCTCAACAACATTCACAAAATCATTAGGCCCTAGGTCCTCATTTGAATACAAGGCGGTCGCTAGGTCACTAAATGCCTGGTCGAGCTCAATCTTAATCAACCTATTAAGCTCCCTAAGTTCCCTAATCTCACTCTCAATTTGTTCTCGTAACACAACCACTTCTCTAGGGGAAAGGGGTGGATTCGCGTTTTCCATAATGGTCAACGGAATAGTCAATGAATTTAATTTACTAACAAAGGCACAAAGAAAAAGATAGACAAAAATCTCACTAGAAAGGAATCTAGCAAGTAGACCTAATAAAAAGAGATTCTAACCTAGACAATAACTATTCCCCGGGCTGCGGCGCCAAAAACTTGATACGTGGGAATCGCACCAGGCTTTACCTCTCGAGGGATCTCGAGAAGCTTACAACCCCCACCAGGCAGTGTACCTGATCGTTGTAGTATAGTATAGTGACAAGTACCGGGGGATTGATCGTTCAGCTAGGAATAGTGTCGCTAGGATTAGAAAACCTAAATACTAGTTCTAAAGGTGAGGGATGATTCTTTTTGTATTTTTATATTGTTTTTAGAAAGCAAGTAAAAATCTCGGGTTTAAAGGATTTGGGCGGAATTAGTTGCTAGTCAACTAACCCAATACTAAAGATGCAATCAAAATAAAATACTAGAAATGAAAATAAACTAAATTATACTAAGGTTGTGAGCAATAAGTGGAGAAAATGTGTTTACTTAGATTTCACTACTCCCTAGACATCTTTTACACGTTAATTACTTGTTATAGTTGCGTGAATGACGGATTGTATTCCTTAATACCATTCATGGGGTGGCGCACTTAAGTCCCCAATCCTATGAGCTCTTATCTCCTCCTATGCCATGCCCAGCACAACCATAGGGATTGTAAACAGTGGCTCATGCATTAAATACAACCAATAAAACCTAGTGCACATCAGTTCATGTTTCCTAAGACGTTCAAGCATGTTACCATATGGAGATCTGCCAGTTTTCTTAAGCCTAACATCGAATTCATTCATCCAATACAACTACAAACAAGTAATCAACACATAATTAACATCTAGGTTTCATTAGATCCAAGCAAACACAAGATAGATCTAGCCTAGCATGATGGAATTAAGACAAGAACAAGATATAGACAACCAACATATAGACATATTGATTGAATTAAAAGAATACTTATCTCAATTACACATGAAAGGTATCAAGGGCTTAGAACACTTGAAAAACCTGTAAAATTCGCACCAAGTTCGTACTTAGGGTTTCTCCAAAACTTCTCTTTTTTTAATGTGAAAATTAGAAAACTATATATAGGAAATAGGGTCTGACGGCGTCAAGACAAATCTTGTGACGCTGTCATCTCGCCGCCAAAATACTTCTCGGACTGCCTTGATCTACTTTTGACGCCGTCATGTGTTATACATTTCCAGGCCGTCATGAATTTTACTCTTGACGCCCTACTTCGTGACGCTGTCAATTCTGTACTGGGTCGTCATGGAAATTACTCTTGACGCCGTCAGAAATTCCTTCTTGACGCCGTCACCTACTGTTCCCAGCAAGAAAAATTAAGACTTTGGCGTTTTCTTCACTTTTATGCTCCAAAAACGTTCGAATTGCTTCCTTTTCCAGATTTCACTCCCAAAGTACCTAAAATCACAAAGGGAACGATTTAGGGCAATATTTGATCAAATAAATTCAATTCCGGGCTTAAATGACCCCCTAAAAGTGGTTCATTTTTTGCCTCATCACTTCTTCGTAATCATCGATGTTTATGTCCATATCCATTTCAGGATCTTCGTCCGAATCTTCTTCATTGTCATCGACTAGATCCTCGTAAGGTTCTTCCTCGTCGTCGTAGTCAATTGCTTCAAAGTAAGGATCATCGGGTCCGGGAAGAATTGGTAAATAAACGGGCATAGCAGGGAGATGATCGGGAGATGGAGGTGCGGACATGATGTCTACAACGAGTATTATGACGTCAAAATAAATCAAATGTTTACGGAAAATGCTCAAACTATGGCAATGTGTATATAACAATATACAAATATGTTCATGTAGTATAACATGTGTAATAAGTCCATAATCTTCTGGAGGATGGAAGGCACGAAGAGCGGAAGGCTATAAAAATGTTTTTGCTTGTGATTGTAGTTATAGTTTAGGTCTTACTTAGACCCGTTTCTCTATAACCATGGCTCTGGTACCAATCTGTAACACCCCCAATTCATGATGCAGCGGAACTCAACTTGGGTGTTACTCGACGGCACAACAGTCATAATAATAGAAAACGATCTCTAACTGAGTCGTACTAAAAAGAGTTATCATTTGAATTTATTCAAATATATCAGAGTTTACATAGTTAGGTCCCAAAAAGGTTCCATGTTTCAAAATACATCAATATAAAGTTTTTTGATGTTTTATCGAATGACATAGTAGTTTATAGCCTTCTTCCTTTAGTACGTGCCCTTCCGCTCCATTCTTGATTTTCATGGACCTGAAATACATGCTTAAGAGGTCAACACAAAGGTTGAGTGATATTCATAGAGTTTGTTTAACAGTTAAACACAATATGTTGGTAGTATGAGTTAATTAGACTCATACTTATGTTAGAAAACAAAACAGTTATTATTATATACTAAGCTCATGCAACCAATAAGTTAACGGGTACCAATATCAATTGGCGGTTTTGTTGCCCCGGTAAGTACTTTGCCGTCATACTTAATGTTTCAAATACAGTGCATTCTTTTGAACTAATCTGCTCAAACAAATGGGATTCGTCAATCCCAATAGGCCTATTCACAATACTCGCGCTCACTAATACTAGTGATTAAATGGTTCATGATATGGGGCCTAGGATTGGCAAGGAAGGTACTTAGTAATAATAAAACAATCAGGCAGCATACAGTTTCAAAGCATTGTGTTCGGTTTAAAATAGCATGTATTCCCCCCAAGGGTTTGTAAAACATTGAAGTAATGTAAAGTGGGGCTATGAACTCACCTTAAGTAAGATAGAAAGTAATGAAGGTAATGGTTGGATCGTGAAGGTTTCTACGAGCAACCTATAATAGAATGTTGCGACTTAGGATTTGAGTAAAGAATATGAAGAAGTGCCTATATATATATATATATCTTGCATTTAGTCCATGATGTGGTATGATGTATAGTGTAAGTCTTTGAAAGAAATGATTCATGAAACATGTATAGTTTATATATCGTTTACTACCGTTCGGGCCGACATAATTCAGAAGTCATGTTAGTAAACGTTCGAGGAGCCAAGACACTTTAATTCGTAAATCCACAACTCATCTCGACGGCTTACATAATGAACTCCTCACATGAGGCTCCCTACTATTGTAGTAGTTGATAATATATATATATATATATATATATATATATATATATATATATATATATATATATATATATATATATATATATATATATATATTTGATCCGAAAAGTTACATGTCCAATATTTGAATAAACTTAGGAAAGTTTATTTTTACATGAAGATTGTTATTAGGGTAAGTTTCTTATAACTTGTATGACCATTTCTTGTAATATCTCATGGTTCTTTTAGATGAAGTAGATCCAAATTGTTTGTTCAAGTTATCGCCAACTTTTAGTTCATGTTTTCGCCTAAGTAAGTTTATATGGTCATTTAGTCATGGCCTTGCCATGACCTTTCGTCATTGTTCCCTGGTCTTGAGACTCAACCTTGGTTCTAGCCATGGTTGTGGTCTTGATTCTAGGTCATAAGACCTCTTTGGTCTTTATAAACCATAACCTTAATATAGTGACTTATATATGTAAATAGCTGTTAAGAAACTGAGAAAAATCTCATTCGTTATTAGTTTTCTGGAGACGTGCTCCTGAGTTTTTGAAAAAAACGTGATTCTGGACAACTTTCGTGTTTTAACTTTTTCATGAAACGGACCAGAAAGGCCTCTTTTTGCGTGTTTTATATTCTGTCACAGAAACTATTTTGGCAGTTTTGCCGCAAAGTTTTGGTAACTTCAAATGGTCATAACTTTTGACTCGTATACTCGTTTTAGGTGGTTCAAATTGCTATTGTTTCCTTGTTAGGTCCTCTACTACAATATGTAATGATCCAATATCATAATTTTACCATTTTGATCAGGTTTCACCAAGAAAGTCACTAGTTTACTTGTTTAAATAACTTGTCTTAACAATCATATACAATAACTTGTTTTACTCATTTTTATACATCATGGACATGAATACAAGACATAATATAGCATAAATGATATGTAAATAACATGATTATGATATTTAACAAGAAACATGTTAGGGTTTGGCTTACAACTTTTGGCTTTCAAATAAGAAAGGAAGTTAACATGTAAGGTAAGGACTTTGATAGACTTTAGCTTCAACCTACTTCACTTCATGCAATCTTTCTACTCTTATATTCTTGACAGAGAGATGATGAAAGTTGAGGTGACTTGAGTGGATTCAAACTCAAGAGAAATCACCAAAGTATATGAGGTTTGGAAGTGTTTTGATTACCTAAAAACCAAACTAGGGTTTCTATCTTGATGAAGTACTTGAACCTTGCTTGAAACTAGAAGGAATTAAGCTAAGTGTGGAGTGTTTTGGGGTGTGATATGGACGGCAACAAGAGGGGGGAGGGGGCTTTTATAGGTCCATGAGGAGGTTATGTAACACCCCCAAAATTTGATACAGCGGAAGACTCAACAAGCTTTCGGGGTGCTACGGGGATTGGTATCCATTCAAAGTCATGAAAGAACGAGATAAAGTAAACATAAGAAAAACACAACCAAAACGGGTTTTAAAGTTTACATTTATCCCAAGAATTATCCAAAGTAAGGCCCAATAGAAATAAACGTAGGTCCACAATAATTTATCAGAGTTTTAGAAAATAGATCCATAACCGGGTGCCATAGCAAAGCCTCCAATCCAAGCATCCAAAGGGCATCACTTAATTACCTGAGAAAACATGCTAAAAGTCAGCTTTCGCTGGTGAGATCATAGGTTTAAATTCATAATTCAATATAGTGGACATATACGCAAAACGCTTGCTAGCTAGACTAGGCCTCAATCCTCCAACCAAAATAATCCAACCAAATCAAATCAACCCTATAGGTGCACGCTATAGCTCAAATCAATCCAATCAATAGCTTACCTAGCTCAAGTCTAGGCCTCGCTCAATAACCAAATCAATAGCTTACCTAGTTCGGGACTAGGCCTCGCTCTATAACCAAATCAATAGCTTACCTAGTTCGGGACTAGGCCTCGCTCAATCCTACCTAGTTCTATAAGCATAGCAAGTTTTAAATAAACAAAGCGATAATAGTCCACATAAAACATTTGCACGTTTCTCACCCCAAGTATTGAAAACAAAGTTCAAGAGTAAAAAGTGGGGCTATGACTCACCTCAAGTCCAGAAAATCCTCAAAAGAAATCGATAGAAGAAAGACGTAAGCAAACTCACGTAACGGCAACTACAGACTTGGCACTTCCTAACAATATCAAGCTCGTTCAGAAATCATTTCTTCAAAAATCAAATATTCCCATTCCCGAACGTATTCCATTTTTACTTTCCAAAAATATCCATTTCTCGAATTATCTTCATATTAATTTGAAATTCGACGTTTGGTATCCATATGGGTGAAGGGTCGACACAACTCAAACCAAGAAGCCATAACGAAAGAAATAATAAACCATCTATAGGTCTAATATTAGCCCAGTATATTATTTAAATAAATCATCGAAGTTTATCAAATCCGTCGATTTGGTAATCCCCCATATTTATTTACGTAGTATATCATTCCAAGATTATACCCAACCTAAAGCACATAGCACAAAGAATACTATATGGTATATATCGTAGTCCAATAAATTCCCTATATATATCGTCAAATTGGCCAAATTCATCAATTTAGCCAACTCCATGTGTTATATAGTAAATTTATTATCCTAATACACGTACCACAACCTATGGGCGTCGTGGGATACGATGCCCATTAATACACTCATTTTATATAGCCAAATAACTCGATTTAACCCGTCGATTAAATAAGTTACTTAATTATAGAAAATGTTTATATTAATCGTCATATATCCGTGACAACACAAAAGTCACATAATAAAGCCCACTTGGACCTTAAGTAACCACAATTCGTATAACTCGATAAGTCTTTCTAAATTTATAAAAAGTCATGTTTTTAATTATTATTTACCCGACGTATTAGTTCTCGTCATTATTTCTAGTTATTTATTTATAATAATACTCCGACATTTATTGCACTATTTGCATAGTATAATAATTATCATTATATTATTGTAACGTTTACTCGTGATCGTTTTATTACTAATATACACATTTATATATATATGTACGTTTATCACGTCTATATACGTATATAAACGATTATATTATCAATAATATTATTACGAGTATTATTTTTAATGTTTGATTTTAAATATTTATCGAGTCATAAGAATTTGGTCACATGTCCGAGTCATCACTCTCGGCTCATAGTCCAAGTCCAAAAATAATAACCAAGTCAAAATAAATAAATCGACTCCATCCAAATCCATCCCAAATCCACGTGCTACAACATGAGGGTCCGACTACGGCACCCGACTAACCTATCTCCGTCAATCTAAGTGACCGTCTCACAATCGGTCCCCATACCACTTCATCAACACAACTCCACAAATAAGTCCATATCATCTCGGCACCAAGTAAATAACATCAACAACAACTAATAATAACAACAACAAATAACAACAATAATAACGAGAAGAGCATTAGGGAATCAACAAGACCACCCAAGTATATCATACAATCCGGGTCGACTTACCAAGTTGAACCCGAGTCAAGGTTTCACCACGAGTCACGTGGGTCCCACCCGAGACCTCTAGGGTCTCGGCCAGCTCAATCCGAGCACGAACCAAAATCAAACCGAGCTCCATGGGGGGGGGGGTCGGTCTCACTCGAATCACAACCAAATCCATTTTCCTTATACCAAGGCCAAACCAAATAACTAAAATACATGACCAAACATCCTCATAACCATCCTTTCATGACCAGAAAAATGACAAGTTCATAAGCCCAAAAAATATACAAGCCGAGAGCAAAAGCTCTCGGTTGAGTCTCGACCACACACCAAACAAGCAAACCCGGATACCAAACTAAGTTTTATACATGTTTTAACAAAAACCCATTAAAGAAAAGTCGTGTATCCACGAATTGGACACACATCGAGACCCACGAGTTGAAACTCGTGGTCACTCACCTTCAAAACGACTCCAAGAATGTATTTCTTCAAAAACCCAACAAGAAAAAGATGAAAAAGTGTGTTATAGTGGCGGTATTAATTATTTTGTGGTGTTAGAGGGGGTTTTAGAGCGCGTGATTTATACCAAAAGATAGATCGGGATGAGGTGGTTAAGATGGTGGTGTTATTTTGTGAGTGGGAGTGGCGGTGGTGGCTGTGGTGGCCGTTTTGGGTGGCGGTGGTGATGGTGAAAATAGAGAGAGAGATAGTGAAATAAAGATGGTGTTGTTTTTTTTGGTCTAGGTTCACAACAAGGACGATTTTATGTATCTTGCTCTTTTTTTTTTTACTTTCTTTTCTTTCTTTTAAAATAACAACAATAATAATACTAATAGTAATGGTGTGGGGATTAGATGGCCAGTTAAGTAAACACAATGACCAAACCCGAAAACCTTTCAAAATATCTCAACATTCTTAAACCAAACTCGTTCCCAATAATTAAAATTCCAAGATACGCTCCATAAATATATACCCAAATCGTAAATTCAAAATATTAAATTTTGTTAGGTTATCCTAGTACCGGAGTCAATGTAGCGCCAAATAATGATCTCAAATATAAATCATCACGAATGATTCGAACCAAATCATTAATAAATAATCAAATTCCATAAATAACGTACGATTTAAAATCGCATTCCAACGTTCATAAAATATCTCGTCACGATAAACTTTTCAAATATTCCAAAGTTATAAGTTTTAAAGTAATGCGGGTTTTCAAAATATCTCCCTAATTTGCCAGTTGTCACAGGTTACATTTCATGACTAGTCAAAGCTTTCTATACAAGCTTATACACTTGTAACTCATCCAAGCTTACTTAGCTTAGGATCAAGCCACACCAAGGGTGACTCCCCCTATTGGCGGTTCACAAGGGCTAGAGGGGTGAGGTGTGCTTGGCTTGATAATATCCTAAGTATTGGATGAGTTTTGACTCCGGGAAATGCCAACCGTAAATGATTAAGCCTCAAAACGTAAAACCGGGTGTCGTAAAAATATGGAACTTGCAAGTATTGTTAAACATGTCATTATACTCCATAATAAAATATAAAATGAGTGGTAGGTTCCATTGGGGTGGTAAAACCATGCTAAAACTGGAAACACGAGTCTAAAACGCGTAATACGTAAAATGTACTAATATTGTGTAAAATTGAGAAAAGTAAAATGTTACTTTTCTAATAGGATAAAAATGATTTAAAAAGACTTATAATGTCTAGACTGGGCTCAGTCTAGTGTCGGTTGGTATTAAATGTCTTTTAGACATAAAACCGTAAGCCTAAAAATCAAGGAATGACTTATAAAATCAAGGAATGATTTTTGGTCAAAGGAGGAGGGAAAAATATGTTGACTTATTCTAAAAATGTGAAAACTCAAATCATCTTAGAAACGCGGTGCAGGTATAGGCTAAGGTTACGGCTGAGTAAAAACGCTTAAAAATGAAAATTCCTGTTTTTCACGGCCGAGGTTTATTTGGTCATGTTTTTCTCAGTCATGATTTATTCTCAAATAAATCATGAGTGTATCAAACATTTTTATGATACGGGGAAAATTAACGCGGTCGTGTTTCGTTGTGCGTAGAATTTTTGAATGACGTTTTACCCTAAAACGTGTAATTCCGTATTAACTTTCACGAAAATGATCTGATGAATGTCAAACTTTTAATTTTCCATGGAAATGATTTATCACTCGAGGCCAAGAAACAAAAATCAAATTTTGGGAAAATAAATAGTAAAATTTTTCGGGAATAGTAATTAACCTGAAATTGCGAATTGTTGCAAATATCAGGACTATTTGATGTCATCACACATATTATATCCTTAGTCGAGCATAGCAAGGAGAACCTAATTAAACAACATCACCATATTTTTAGGTTTTGGGTTGTGGATGTTTATATTTGTTTTCTATATTTGATTTTCAGAAGGAAGAGATTGATGATTGTGCAATTGTAAGTAGTTGAAGGTATATTAATGACTCATTCAAAATAAGATAAAAAGAAATTAAATTACTTAGAAATGTGCGTCAACTTTAGTAGTATTTTCAACGACCATTGATCCAATATTTGAGTTCAAAAGTTTTTAATAAATTGAGAATTGAGTAAAGTGGATGATAGTTAATTTTTGAAGGGCCGTTTATGGTAAAAGTAAGATCTTGAGGGCCATATCTTTGCATAGGGAGTAATAAAACGTCTTCTTCTTCAACTTCTATTTGCATTGATTGCAATGTTTCATTTCAGTTTCTGATTCCAAGAACATCTAACTGTGGCTTCCCTATTTATTTGATACTTTTCGCATATCTATTTCTATTTACATCTAAATGTTTTCCTCGCATATTTTTCAGTGGCAATTTCTCAATCTTGAATGAACTAATGGAGGTCACGGGTTCTTTGCTGTTACATGAACATATGGGGTTATGGTTTGGGCAAGAGGCTGCAGAGAAGAAGCTTTTGCAAAGTTAATTCGTGGCTGCATTGATGATATAAGAGGCTAATAATCAAGTGTAGAGAGCTCATTGTGGAGAATGAAACTATAGGATATCGTGTTGTGTCACATGACGGTTTGGATGCATTGAGAGAAATCCAGGCCATACAAACTGAGCTGCTTGTCCGTTTGATAGAGATGTTGGGCGAAACTGATGCTGCTATTCGTAAGCACGAAGGTTATGTTGCAAAAATGGCTGAAAATATGTAATAACTATTGGGTGTTGATGGAGCTATATAAATCGGGTCTTTTATGTTTATTAATATAAATTAGTTTATGATATTATTTGAGCATTTATGATAATGTCAAGTTTCATTCTTATTTTGGTATTTTACATTTGGTTTTGCATCATGACGTAAGTTAATGTACTATTTTTTACTTACAGCAACTAATCTAACAAAATCAAAGCCAAAAGCCTGTGCTTGCACGCATTGAAAGTTACATTATAAATGTTAATATAATATTAATAAAAATATGATTTGTTATATTATTATCTTATAACAATATTAAAATGAATGTATATATTTTTTAACTCAAAACTAATCTAATAAAAAGTAAACCCAAAGCCTCATGCGTGTACTGAGATCTAAAACTAGTAATCAATATAATACATTATTAATATTAATTATATAAATTGAATCTTTAAAAGTAACGTGTGTGATCCCATAAATTCGAGTTCAAAACCGGACATACGTTTATAAATATGTTCGCAATCCAACAATTAAGTCCATTATTAAGTTGAGGGGTTGAAAAACGTTTTTTGACCGGCATCTCACATTTAGGAGTTTTTTTTACTAGACCATTGTATTTTCAAAATCTATATATATATATATATATATATATATATATATATATATATATATATATATATATATATATATATATATATATATACACATTATATATAACAGGAGGCATCTGAAGAATATGCCACCTCATTGCCCAGTAATTCAATTTCATGTAATCAGTCATGTCATCATATTGTACATGTCATCATTATTGGTCATTTAATTTTTTTTATTTATTACATTGATTTGTGAATTAAAATTCGGAATTAATTTTTTCAAAAAATCCAATGTAGAGTTTCGAACCTTGGTTGTTTGTATCATTTACACAATTGATAACCATTAGAGCAACATTTGTTTTTGAATTATCTTTTGCAACACCATATCTATAAACGTTGGTTTATTAATGATTTTTGCTAATCCCTACATCGTAGGTGATAATCTAAGAAACTCATTAACAAAAAAATCCCTACAACTATGCGTAAAAAAAATCTGCAGTTCATTCATAATATTCTTTTTCTCAAAAACCCTAATATCTTTTTTTCCTCACAATCTCATCTAATAGAATAATAGAATAATTTGCTTACGTTACTGTATAGCGGTGGTTACTTTTTTTTATTCTAAATCTTTGTTGATGGTTTATTGCAGGTCGGTTTTATACATTTGAGAAAGCTCATAGGGTAGTGGTGTATTATTATACAGTTATCCATTATCTAGAAACAAAACAAAAAATGTAAGTAGTATTGGTTGCCTTATTTTGCTTGAGTTTAATATCATATATTACGCCTCACCTTGTGTTGATTGTGGTGTTGAAGGATGGATTGTTGGTGGCTGGAAGAGTATTACAAGAGGTATAGAGTACCTGTAATTGTCATTAAAACCCTAATATCCAACCTTTTATCCATTTATCACATAATACCCTAATATCATTCATATACCAACTAATTCTTAATACCCTAATATCTTTTGATTTTTTGTAGGCTACATGGAAGTTCGCGTGATCACTGTGCTCATCATCAAGTGCTAATACATGCCTTTTTTTACATTTATGTACACTCGAATAATGTATGAGAAGTAGCTGCTAAACAGTCTAGGATACAAGCGACCAAATCCTTGGACTATGAGAATTATTGGACTACTTGCTGAAAATTTTGCAATGAAAAATCTCGGAATGGCTCTCCAACAATGAAATTCAATACGTAAGAATCCATATCTACCTCATATATTTAAGTCTGGTGATTGCATTATTCATTGGATCGATTTGGTTGATCTTTTATTTTTTAGTTTATGCTTTCATATTTGCATTCAATGATTTTAATCTCATTCGCTATATGTTAAATTTTTGCTTAAATGATTTTAATATTTCTGATATGATTTGGTAGAGTTGTGACGAGGCTCAAGGGCATTAGAAGAGGAATTACAGGTAAATGTTAGTAGCATCCACATTTATGTAATTGGACACCAGGTATTGGAGTCAATTTTATATGGTTGTTTTTGTGTTGGTGACAAGATATATGTTTAATCATGTGCATTTAGTTACAAAACATACTCACGTGGGAGCAAGGCGTATATGATGTAGCCTTCCATTCGATAATGTATGCATTATATATGTGATCCTTTTGAATTATATATATGTAATGGCATACTTGAGTTGCTGTCAGGTTATGACCATTTTGCATATTTGCTTCCAAAGAAGTTTGTGCGTAATCTTCTAAGGAAAAGGCAAAACAAAAAAGTTGAATTTGCGAAGGTAGATAATTTTTACTCTGATGTTGGTAAAAGAAATTATGAGGATTGAGTATTTTACTTTTGTATGGTTATTCTCTTACGTTGATCAGTGAATCCAAGAGTGGTGATTACATATTTTAAAGCCGCAAATAAGCAGAAAATAGCAAATAGAACAAACGATGAACTTTACGCACAAGAATTTTCTATATTTTATGCTAGGTGGCACTTGTCTTGAAAAAATCTGCATGTGTCTATTAGGTGGCGATTGGACTTGACTTCTTATTTCAAATTTTGTATATCGTCCAATCAAAATTTTGGCTTCGGCACCATTGTTAGATGGCTGTTATTGTTACGGTTAGTTTTTATTGTGAAAGAAACAAATTATTCTGAATGGGTGAGTTCTCACATGGCATATGCATACAACGCACTTTCAAAGAGTTGGGTTGACCTAGAAACCTTATTTGTTCATTTTATAGATAATTAATGCTTTAACATGATTATCCTCAGAAGAATCTGTTGCAGCCTCTTTGAAACTTGACACATCAATATCCTCCTGAAAGCTCTACTCATGTCAGCCACTCAATGTCACGACATTATGGTCAAGGAAATATGTTGCCTACTTATGACGTCTGTAGTACAATACCAAATGACTCCATCAGGTACCATCCTTTCCTTTTGACCTTGTCTGTTATATAGATGTGACAATTGCCACCCATTTACGGGTGGATGGGCTGATGTTGGTTATGTTATGTATATAACGGGTCAAATATTCAAATACTTTCATTGTAGTTAAATCAGTAACAAATCATTAGTCCGACCAGAGTATATCTTCTGATGCATAGAATCTCTTAGACGATTCTATTTAAATATTAAATTATTATTGAGATCAGAAGAATGTGCTACAGCCTCATTGGAACTCGACGCATCAGTATCCTCCTGAAAACTCTACTTATGTCAGCCAAGGAAATATGGTGCCTACATATGACATGTCTACAGTACAATACCAAATGAAAGTTGGTGCTAATGGTCGGCCTACGGTAGTCTCTGATTTTGTGCCGCAAAAATCTCTGGGAAAAAGGCAGAAAACTAATGAAGAAAGTTCAGAAAGTAAAAAATCACAGAAAAAGTTGCGGATCAGCTGCTACAGGAGATGATTCTGCGGAGGCAAATTCAGGTAGAGAAAGAGCACGCCGCCCACGACCTACTAAAGCTGGCAGCAGTGATCAAGAAAATGATGAGTTTGTGGGGCCCTCTGCATGGTTGAACTGCATATGATACAGAGAGCGAGGTTGTTCAATATTTAGATGCATATTCAAAAAGAGGTATTACGCTTTCTAAGCTTAAAAAAATGTTAATTAAACATCAGTCACATAATTAAACGATAATAAGTTGACCTGCCTAGAAACATCCTCCAAATCATGACCCAATTTCATTAAAGCTGCTGCTAAAGTGCTTGACAACTCTAAATTACCAATGGCATTTAACAATGCGCGATCCTGCAATAGTCAAAACATAATAACATTATATAAAAAATATCAAGTATGTAACTGAGATTTTTGCTGAACCATTTAATCAATCAAGCCAAGTGTCAGTGTCAATTACAGTCAAGAAGCCCAATGTGGGCTCAGTTCCAGATGTACCATATACGATTTCTCAATGGCTACCAGTGGCAGCATCTCATATTCCTCCATCTTTAAAAAGACGTTTCTCAAGACAAGTTCCAACCCATAATGTAGAAACAGTAGAGTAAGTTGTTAACTGTAGTTCAACTAAAGTAGTGTGTGTACTTAATGCCCTACCCCCATTTAAAGTTTCTGCAAAGTTACACGAAACACCAATCAACAACTTTGATTCGGTGAAAAAGGACCTTTCTTCCAAAGATAGAACTCCTGCAAAGCATATTTTGAGTCCACTCAGTGCTACGCCTGCACAATCATCACGGCCATTAGTAAGGGGTATTATGACATCTGATGAAGACTCAATGATGTAACCAAAGAAATTAACCAGACGTGCATGTGGAACCAGAAGATTGATAACATTTGACACTCATGTGAAGAGCATAATGCCTTGATGAGGATCTCCTTTCATCGGTAAGCTCATCAATCCCATTAAATAATTTACTATATCTTCTATAGGACATATGACTGCCTAGGAACTTTACTACTTTAGACCAATCGATTCTTGCAAGATGATTAAGTTTAAAGTAAGTAGGGACTTATTATATCTCAACTTACTATTTTCAGTTGCAAATTAAAGGAAAAGAACATGTAGCATTAGAGAAAAGGATCCAACACTTTCACAAGGGACGTGGAGGAAACAATTGGTTGCAGGGTTGAGTAAACTCTTTGACCCTATTTTGTTCCTCTTTTGATCAATCAAGTGATCGGTCGCTACAAACGAGGAACTTATGTACACTATATTCTCAAGCCAGTTGGAAATTGCTGACCAAAGTAAGGCTTTCTTATGTTTATGGTACAACTTTTTCTTAATTTCACTATTGTGGCGCTGTTATTTCTAATTCTTTTTTACCCTATAGGAAAAGTCGATGAGCAACTCACACTGTTGCAAGAGTTAGCTTCTGAATGGATTTACCAGTAAGTGTCATCCAGTGGTGATCTTCCCTTTTTGGTAAAGATTTTTTTAGCACTATACATTTTTTAATAATAAATTTATGAAAATCGCAGCTTTTATTGAGAAGTTATCTTTCTACATTTTGTAGCATTAAGAAAATATTGAGCACAAAGTGAATACCTAAACTGTGAGGCTAAGCATAAAGCATGGTGTGTGGGACCCCTTTGCTTAATTGAGTTAACAACTATTGCCGACCAAAATCCCAAATGGATGAAGTGGTTATACCAATAGAAGGATGAAGGATGTTCGGTTTTATACGTAGCATTTGGTTCTCAAGCAGAGATTAGACCACGACAGATGGAAGCCATAGCGAAGGGTTTGGAAGAATCTGAAGTGAATTTCTTGTGGGGGAACGGGTAGGAAGAAATGCTCCAGGTATAACACTTCATCACTACTGATGAATCAAGGTACAAGATTGCATCTTTTCCACCATTTTATCGGTTGTGTTTTCTTAATATTAGGTGTTTTTGGTTTTTTTTTGTGATGCTTCCATTGATACGTCTGCGCGTACATAGGCTACAAAACCGTCTGATACACAATGGGTTCTGGGCTTTCAAAATGTCATAAATGGTCCCAGTCTTGCAGCGGGTAAGTAGAACAATGCCTTTATTATACGTGAGTCGCTTCCGGTGAATAACTGTGACATGAATATATTTGGGAAAGGGAATCTGTCATATTTTCCGATAAGGGTAAAAGGAAAGTGGACGTTGATCACCATTCAGAAAACACGGTGTATCTGATGGCTAACAAACAATGTGACGGCCAACTTAGAATTTGCTATGATTCTCAGATAGGATACCTTACAATCATATTGGTCCGGCCAATTGGCGTTCTCAGTCATATTGGTGAGAAGACCCGTGATTCTATCCTCAGAGGAAAATTTAACCTGGTAAGCAATAATTGCCTCCTAAATGTATGCAGGTGTTTATTTAAAATATTTATCAAAATACTAAGAGTTTCATGTGCTTTCAGGTAGGTGTGAACATACCAAATGGTGACATGGTTGGGCATACCAGTGATGTTGAGGCTATTGTGGTAAGCTGCAAGGCTGCTGATGAAGCTGTTAAGGTAAAACTATATGGTATTCAAAGTTTGTCGTATTTAGACTTAGATTTGATTGATATCTATAGAAGTGGAAATTTCAACCCATTAAGTGATGAATGTGTAGGTTTTGGTCACACTTTATCTTTTATGGCCGATGTTGAAAGTCGCTCAACGTGTTTTTACATACGACCTGCTAAATTAATATGTATTTCAAAAAATGTTAATACAAAATTGAAAGATTAGCAAAGTTTAAGGGGCCCAGGGTACCGATGGTGAACACGGTATGCCATTTTCAGACAGCCATGGATCACACGCACAAGATGCGCAAGTATGCTCATGGTTTTTCAGATTTTGTGCATTCTTATATTTTAGAACTCTGAGTACCTTGTGTGTAACTTTTTAAAAAATAATGTTGCCATGACTTACCAGATGCATGTATAGAAAACGCGTATGAACATCTCGGCCGGTTTTCGATACAGATAGGACGACTGCTGCGGTTGCAGGTGGCAAGGCATTTTTCTACTACAGAATTCCATTTTTTTTTGTAAAGCAGTTCGGAGTTGATTCAGATAAGCATGTGTCTCTCCTTAATTCTTACCAGGCTTCCTGGGATGTTGCTTATGTTATAGGTTACTTTCTTACTTCTGCAATGACAATTGACTGCATGAAATCAGTAGATACATATATGAAAAATATATTGAGTCCAAATTCATCTTTCAAGAATTACTTTGTGCATGTTTCTTAGCTATTAGTTATTCAAACTGTCTTTATTTTGGGCTAATTGCATAAAATAGAAACGAAATTTGGTTTATTTTTTTTAAAGTTTACCAACTCCCTGTGACATATTTTGCTCCTAACCTTATAATGACTACCCCACTTTTTACCACATCTTATACACTATAACAATCATTATTGGTTCATTTTTTAAGAGGGTTACCTTGAGCACACAAGAGATATAATGGAAGCATCAAAGAGGATACAAAACGGGTATTTTACTGTCTCCAGACTCTATCAAATTTTTAACATAAAACTAATTTTTTCCCATTGTCATAAGAAAGATCATCATAATGGTTTGCAGAGTGAAAGATATCCCAGAGTTGTATATCGTAGGAAGACCAAATATGACAATTGTGGCATTTGGGTCTAATGTTATCGGCATATTTGAAGTAAAGGACATGCTGTCTTCTAAAGGATGGCACTTAAATCCATTGCAGAGACCCAACAGGTATGCTATAACAGTTGTTATATCTTTTAATGGGTCAAGAGGGTTATAATTTGAATATTATTGGATCAAACGGGTCAAAACTTGCCTAAAATGTTTCAAATGTATAACTAGGGTTCTTGAAACAGGGCTTAGGCACATGGTTATTAAATAGTTATGAATAGTCTGAACTTGAGGACTGAGGAGCATAGTTTGTCAGTTTCAAGTTATTACCAAATTAATGCATATGGGTATTGTTGAATGATGCCCATATATCACCATTACACTTATGTGACAACTGGCAAAATAGGGAGCCGTTTTTAAAACCCGCATTACATTAAAAATTATAATTTTGGAATTTTTGAAAAGTTTATTGGACGAGATGTTTTATGAACGTTGGAATGTATTTTTGATCGTACGTTGTTTATGAGGATTTATTATTTATTAATGGTTTGGTTTGATTCGTTCGTGATGATTTATTTTGAGATTTTTACTTTGGCACTACATTGACTCCGGCACTAGGTTAACCTAACAATTTTAATTATATTTTAATATTGGTTCGGATATTATTATTTTTGGGACGAGTTCGGTTTGAGAAAGTTGTTTGGTTATTTAAGGTTTCGGGTTTGGTCCGTGTATTTACACCGGGCTACTTAACCAACCTTACCCACTTTATATTATTATTTAATAAAAGAATTTTTTTTATAAGAGTTAATTACATGAAATCGCTCCTGTGACACAACCTACACACAACAACCCTCATCCCAATATTCACTCTCTCTCTCTTCAAAACACAACCATCACCGCCGCCCCTTAATCACCAAAATCGAACCACCACCGCCACCCTCTCATTAAATCTAACACCACCATCTTAACCATCTTCTTCCGATCTATCTTTTGGTGCAAACCACGCGCTATTTGGACCACTATAACACCTTTTTCGATTTAATCACCACGAATAAATCACCACTTTTCGTATTTTTGGAGTTCTTTTCGATTTGGTCTTGGAGTTTGAAGGTAGGACGAGTTTTGACTCGTGTTTTGGTTCGAACCATGACCTAGGGTCATGAATTTTATTTTTCTTTCGGGTTTTATGGATAATAAGGCAAGATTCAAGTGGGTTTTTGATAAAAATGGGTTAAATGGAAGTTTGGTATCCGGGTTTGTGTTTTCCCGATGGGTCGAGGACTCGACCGAGAGCTATTGCTCTCGGTTTGGGTGATTGTTGTGATTATTTCTTGACCATTCGGTGTATATTTGATCTTTGGTTCTCGATTTGTGATGTTTGGTTGTTCATGGTTATGTTTGGAGGACCCTTGTGGTCGTTTGGTTTCTCGGCCGACACCCCCCATGGTGGGCTGTTGGTTCGGTGTGGCTCGATGGAGCTAGCCGAGACCTATTGGTCTCGGGTGAGACTCCCGTATTTTGTTTCGGGCTTATTTTGACCCGGGTTGACTTGGTAACTCAACCCGTAACTTAATTTGTTTTCGGATATATTTTTACTTGTCGGTTTATTATTTTTGTTGTTGTCGTGGTTGTGATGTTTTGACCATGGTGCTTATTGGATTATTATTTTGGACTTGAAGTGGTATATTTGGATTTACGAGATATTTTGGAGATGTGTTGTCGAGTGTGGAATTGGGGACCGATTGTGAGACGGTCATTAGATGACGGAGATAGGTTAGTTGGGTGCCGTAGTCGGACCCTCATGTTGTAGCACGTGGATATGGGATTGATTTGGACGGAGATGATATATTTATTTTTGACTTGATACTTATTTTGGACTTGGACTATGAGCCGAGAGTCATGACTCGGAATATTGTTATAAATAATAACTATAAATAACGGCGAAATAATAAGTCGGGTGAATAATAATTAAAACGTGATTTTTATAAATTTAGAAACTTATCGAGTTATACGAGTTGTGGTTCTTTAAAGTCCAAGCGGGCTTTATATTGTGACTTTTGTGTTGTCACGGATATATGACGATTAATATAAACATTTTATATATCAAGTGACTTATTTAATCGACGGATTAGATCGAGTTATTTGACGATATAAAATGAGTATATTAATGGGCATCGTATCCCACGACGCCCATAGGTTGTGGTATATGTTTTAGGGTAATAAATTACTAGGTATCGCGTGGAATTTGGCCGATTCGACGATATATATAGGGAATTTATTGGACTACAATATATACCAAATAGAATTCTTTGTGCTATGTGCTTTAGGTTGGGTATAATTTTGGAACGATATATACGTAAATAAATATGGGAGATTACCAAATCGACGGATTTGATAAGCTTCGATGATTATTTAAATAATATATTGGGCTAATATTAGACCTATAGTTGGTTTATTATTTTGCTTGTTGTGGCTTTTTGGTTTGCGTTGTGTCGACCCTTCACCCATATGGATACTAAACGTCGAATTTCAAATTAATATGAAGTTAATTCGAGAAATGGATATTTTTGGAAAGTAAAACGGAATACGTTCGGGAATGGGAAATATTTGATTTTTGAGGAAATGATTTCTGAACGAGTTTGATATTGTTAGAAAGTGCCGAGTCTGTAGTTGCCGTTACGTGAGTTGCTTGAGTTTGCTTACGTCTTTCTTCTATCGTTTTCTTTTGAGGATTTTCTGGACTTGAGGTGAGTCATAGCCCCACTTTTACTCTTGAACTTTGTTTTCAATACTTGGGGTGAGAAACGTGCAAATGTTTTATGTGGACTATTATCGCTTGTTTATTTTAAAACTTGCTATGCTTATAGAACTAGGTAGGATTAAGCGAGGCCTAGTCCCGTACTAGGTAAGCTATTGATTTGGTTGTTGAGCGAGGCCTAGTCCCGAACTAGGTAAGCTATTGGATTGATTATAGAGCGAGGCCTAGACTTGAGCTAGGTAAGCTATTGATTGGATCGATTTGAGCTATAGAGTGCACCTATAGGTTTA